>JALIRH010000038.1:4804326-5404326 GCA_023055505.1 Callipepla californica brunnescens | reverse complement strand
CTTTCTCATTTGAAAATTAAAACTGTTTCTGGGCTTTTTAGTCACACAGTAGCTTGTGTTTCTTGTAGATATGCTAATAGCACAAAAAAAGTGATAAGTGCACATCATTCAGGATGTCTAAGGAGAACAGCTTTGAGCTAAAGGTAATAAATATGTCAGTCACTGAAACTGTCTTGCTCACATTTTGCTGTTCTTCCATTCTGCCTATTCAGCTTTGAGTTCTACATCACTGTGAACAATTTGTTGTGTTCGTGTCGGGAATATGCACATATACTTCAATAAAGCATAGACACTTTATCTGGTTATTTCTATAATGGCTAAGCTCTGATATTCAATCCGTAGTCTTTGGAAATATAAAACTGTCATATGGGAGTATAACCCAGTTTGTGTGATTTTATTGTACTCTAATCCTACAGAAACATTCAGAAATTGTGACTCCAACCTAAGGAAATCACAACTTTTAGGGTGTTTTTTTGGCTGATTGGAATTGTTAATTCAGGTTTTTAAGCTCTCCCTCAGTTGTGATGGATGTAAATTTGCTTAATGAGAAATGAAAATTTAGCATCTGCTCTAATCACTGGATTCCAGGAGCTGAGGTTATAGAGGCAACCATTTCCTAAACAACTGTTAAAAGAAAAAAGAAAAAAAAAGTAGCATAGGATACTCCTATTGCTCTGAATACCAGTAATGGGATGGAATTTCATATTTTTACTGTGCTTCTTTGCAGTACCCCTGACCCCTCAAAACTTTCCTCACAGCTACAAGGAAAGTTAAGGAGTTTTTGTTCCTTATGTCCATACCCCATGAGCGTAGAATGGAAGAGAAATTCAGTTTCTGACAAAAGGTCAACTTGATGCCTTGTATTACTTTAAGGTATCTTCATGTATGAATATTAATGCATTATTGAAACATGGAACGTTAATCACTTTCCCATGCAAAAAAAGAAGTGCTGAATAGCCTTTAGAATAAGAATGGAGAACAAGACAAGTCTGCATCTTTTTTATTTTGTGAGAAAACACTAGATTGATTTCACTTTAGAGAAAACATTTATGAAGATCACTCAAATTTTCAGAATATTTAAAATAAGAAATGTTTCCCTTTGTTGTTTTGAACAAGTAAATCAATAGCCATTTTTCATGTTAAAAGAACTCATTTCATCAAAGTTATATCTACACAGCAGAACTTAAGAGCACATCCTTGTTCCCCAGTCTGTCTGCCTGTGTTGGACATGTCCTGAATCCACAGTGGAATGACACATACATATGAATCATCCTTTGTGCCATGATTTGAACATAGGGAAACAATATGTGCAAGGATTAGGCTGGAACAGCAGTGCATGTGGCCATGTCTATATTTCTGATTAATAGAGGATTAAAAACCACACCATGTATCTAAGAATTGTTTGGTATCCGTGCTACTTAGACCTATCCCCAGTGTTAGCATAAGTGTCTTGGAGAGACATTCAAAACAGTGAGCAATTTGACAGTTCAGCACAGTGGATGAGTAATGATCAGTTGGTTAGGTTCACCCCCTGGCCTGTTTTTATTTAACAATGCAAATATAATCGTCTGCCTGTTCTGGATGGTCAGTGAGCCTGAGATTGTCCACAGCAGGCATTAGCAAATATAGCCAAAACCAAAGCTATGACTATATAAAAGAAGGGATAGCTGTCTGGTTCAAAGCTCTAAGTGTGAACAACAGAAATTTAATTGGTTTGGACCTCAGCATGTGCAGAGATAACAGGCAGCTTCTTATATTATGCATTGCATTCACATCTGAAAGTTCTGACTTATCCAGCCTGAACTAGAAGTCACCAGCCTGCGCTTGTGAAGGCTGTGGGCAGGGGCAGGGTAATGGGTATGTGAAGAGAAAGGGAGATATGAGATGAGAGCTTGGATATTATCACTTGTCTTCAGGCAGGCTTTGGACCTGAGCTATAAAGAAACGGAAATCACGGTATCTGAAGAAATCAGACCAAAGACAAATTGCCTCTGCATCTGTTTAAAATATGTTTAAGTTTCCATAACTCCACAAAATGTAACTAAAAATGTTCTCCTTCTGTAAGTAAATACGTGGCTTGTTGAATTCATTTTTGAATACTTTCAATGAGCCTGTATATTGAATTTACAAGCCTGATCTATCAAATCTTTTTGTCTGTCCTGGTTCAGTGTAATTGAGGGTATGAGAAGTGGATGTTTTGGGAAACTGCTGCTTCACTGCACTTGCAGGCAGATTCGTGTCAGAAGCTGCAGTGCATACTTGTAGCCAGGAGGGCCACCTATATCCTGGGCTGCATTCAAAAAGGGGTGGCCAGAAGGGAGGGAGAGGTGACTGTCTCCTCCTGCTCAGCTCTTGTGAGGCCCCATCTGGAGTACTGCGTCCAGGCCTGGGGACCCCAGGACATTTCTACTAAAATGATCAGAGGGCTGAAGCACCTCTCCTATAAGGAGAGGTTGAGGGAACTGGGCTTGTTTAGCTTGGAGAAGAGAAAGCACTGGAGAGGTCTCATTGTGGCCTTCCAATACTTGAAGGAAGCATATATACAGAAGGGGGAATGACTGTTTACACAGGTTGGTAGTGATAGGACAAGGGTAAATGGTTTTAAACTAAGACAGGGGAGATTTAGGTTAGATGTTAGGAGGAAGATTTTCACTCACAGGGTGGTGACGCACTGGAACAGGTTGCCCAGAGAGGTTGTGGATGCCCCATCCCTGGAGGCATTCAAGGCAAGGCTGGATGTGGCTCTGGGCAGCCTGCTCTTGTGGTTGGCCCACAGCAGGGAAGTTGAAACTAGATGATCTTTGAGGTCCCTTTCAACCCAGGCCATTCTATGATTCTATGAAGTTTTCCAACATACCTCGTGAAACTATTCTTAAAATAAAGATGGTATGGAAAGTGCCCTTGAAAAAGGGAGTCAAGGCATCCATTCCTGGACAAGTGATGAAGTACAATGTAAAGATGACACCAGTATGCTCTCTTCAGTGCCTCTTCACCCTGAGAAGAATGAGAGCATACTGCAAATGTAGGGAAAATCTGCTTGAATACGTGTTCTCTAAATTACACACATTTATTAGATAACACTGGAGGCCTATTTTCCCTCTTTTTCCTAGAAGTGATCTTAGCACAGGTCAGTTAGACCTATAATCTGTTCTTATAAATCAAACTTACCTCAGTATAATTTAATCAACTAAATGATTATTTACTGTAAAATGCCAGTGTACTTTTTTCCCCCCATTAAAGATAGCTGGTAGCATTTATCTATTTTGTGATTGGAGATCATGAGCATTTTCCTTGCTTGATCTATTCAATTGCATTTTGAGCAACAAGGCAGTGTTAGGAAATCAGAACTCAGCATAAATGAACATAACTAATTTCATGAGAGACTTGAAGGAATTACATTGCATGTAATCTATGTGCATGTGTCAACTCTAATTTTCCACGTTTCTGTGTAGAACATTTATGGGCTTAAATTAAGTCATTATTTCTTGCAATAAAATATTTTGAAATTACAAACGAACTAAAGTCTGGATTTCAGAGCATAGGCTATAAAATTGTAATAACTTACTTGGAAATCTCTCCTAGAAATTTAGCAGTCAGTGGGATTTTTCCAGGCTAGGATATCAGTTATCTCCTTGAGTCATGGCAGAAGTGGGTTGATATAGTCTTTCAGTGAGTAGCTCAGGATTCTCTAATGAAGCTGATGTTATCTCTGTGCTTGCTACCTGAAAAACAAGGATTATGTGTCCATAAGCAGTTAGAAAATAGTGAAACAGAAACATCTTACATATCAGTACCATAATGGCGGAGTTTTGTCTTACATGACAATTCTGAGAGCCAATTTATTATTTGTAACTGTCTACAAAGATTACCATAGAAGATTGGAACAATTTTTGCTGAGTTTTAAGATTAAAATGTTTTCTCTGAAAGACAAATATAATCTCCCTTGTAATTTAAAGTAGTGGATGATATCATTAAGCCCAATAACATCTGTGATTTCTTCAGGGAGAGTTTAATCAGTTTACTGTGACATGGTACCAGGAATTCAATTGAGATTGATCACTACTGCTCAAGAACTGGCCAGAAGGGAGTCTGAGCAAATCATTTCAACAGTGCCTAAGAACTGCAGAACCTTAGACAATCAGAGGCCTCTTGAAGTTGGCAGAAATATTAGCAGGCTAAAGGAATGGAAGGGTTTCCAAGGACTCTGTAAATACTGCCTTTGTCATGCCCAGAGGAACTTCTGTTATCCCATTTGTGAGTGCAGTCTTTCTCAAAATTGATGAGGCTGTCTTACTCCTACTTGTAATGTATCACTGAATTTTCAAGAAAATTTAAAAATATTTTTTGTAAGATAAACAGTTTTTCAGTGGTTCTGCCAGTCTGTATCAGGCTTTCCCTTCCCTTCCCTTCCCTTCCCTTCCCTTCCCTTCCCTTCCCTTCCCTTCCCTTCCCTTCCCTTCCCTTCCCTTCCCTTCCCTTCCCTTCCCTTCCCTTCCCTTCCCTTCCCTTCCCTTCCCTTCCCTTCCCTTCCCTTCCCTTCCCTTCCCTTCCCTTCCCTTCCCTTCCCTTCCCTTCTCTCATTTCTTTTCCACTCCTTTTTCTTTTTCATAGTCTTCTGTAACCAAAGAGATCTTTATGCACATTTCTGAGTTACTAACAAAGTACACGCTAATATGGAATTTTATCAGTGATGCCTAGATTAACTCAATATCATATGGCTGATATAGAGAAAGCTTTAAATAATATTTAATCCAAGGTATCAAGTCAGTAGACCACCAAAATCCTATGCAATTGTTTTAATGGATATTTTCCTTAATATTGGTTGTATAATGGTTCCCCTTCCAAACATTAGGCATTGTTATTTCTCTTGTGTTTTCCATCATCACAATCCTTTACTACAAGAAATCTGTTTTGTGTGTGCAACTGATCGTTATCAACAAGATACCTGAAGGGTTTCATTTTGACTTACTAGGACGTACTCACATACTATTATCTATGCCCTCATACCTTAACCAGTACTAGTGCTTTAAAATAGTTTGCTGCAGGCTCCTTCTTTTGAGGAGATCCAAAATTACTATACTGCAAGATATCTTAATACAGAGAGAATCATAACCTCATTGTTCGCCCCAGGTCTCCCAGAACCTTCTGTGTTCCATTAGGTTGTCAGCACGTACTATGATCAAATCAGCATTTTACTGAGAATAATCAAAATTACCTTTTTTTCTTCTCTCTCTCTTTTTTTTTTTATTATTTTTTGTTCAGGTAATTTAACAAAAAGGAATTCTAATAGCTGATTGAAAACATGTTTTCTTTATTTCTAATATTTTTTTCTGAATCCTTTTTACTGTGTTTCTTCCCTTTTTCCTCTCTTCCTCTTTCCTTCTCTCTTAAAAATAAAAAATAAAAATTGGACAGTATGCTTCTATATAGTATAATAGTAGATTTTGTATTGTTGTTTACCAGTTTTCTTCTACTCTTCAGTGTTTCTCTGCTTATGCATCAAAGATTCACAGCTGCTTATCCAGATGTCATATCAAGATAGGAGCTCATGAGCATGAGCTATTTAATTTTTCCAATTACCCCTCTCCCTTGTCATTTATTTCCAAAATATTGCATATTCTGTGTGTTCTTTGAAATAGTAAAATTGAAAGACAGGAACAGACAAAGTATGCAAAGCGATCATTGAAAAGAATAAATATTGAAGCATTAAAAGATATTAAAGATATTGGAAGTAGAACACTTTCGTATCTTTATCACAGAATACAACTTTTACGGTCATGCTCTGAACAAGAAGAAAATAAGTAGCTGCACACTTGCACTTCCCAAAGTGAGTTTTCATAAGCGCTTGGAAGCCTAGAAAACTAGAAATAGAATATCCACAATTTTCCATTATCCTTTCTGTAGAACAAATATTTACCAACTTCACCTTCTCCTCGATAGTTAATTTTACTTATTACAACATGTTTTTATGTAGTTAAACTAGGTAATGTTATACATATTATAAAAACTTAGATATCTCAGAAATTTTGTGACTGATCAGTGAAATGATCTCCATATATACAGACAGGTCTAACAGGAAAAGAGCAGATTTCTAGTTCTCCACTGGAAACTCTTATAGAAATAGATAACAAAGAACCTGGGGAAGCTGTAAATTAGGAAAACTGCTGGCAACAGATGAAAAATTGAGAACAGTATCAGAATGAAAGAAGATTCTGGTAACTCATCAGCACTTTTGTTAATGCATATTTAGCTTTGAGGTGACTATTCATAATCAGATAATCAACAAGCACCAATGAGAGCATGCCAGGGACATGCTGAAAAAGCTGTGAATAGAGGAAAAATACAGCACATTGAGTTCTGAAGCTATGGCAACAAATACTCCAGACAGCCCTGTGAGGGAGGCAGAGAAAAATAGGGAGAAACAGGAAGAGAAAGATATTAACTAAATTTTTCAGAACACTTAAATTGAGATGAGGGGTAAAAGACAAAAAAAACAAAACAAACAAACAAAAAAAAAGATTGTGCTAGGAGAAAGTCTAAAAAAATATCTATTTTGCAAGTATCTGTATTACGTTAGATTAATCTGATTGTTTTATTTCTTCTCTTCAGATTGGATTCTACTGTAGTCACAGATACCTCAGTAGATTTATGCCTGTTTGTTTCCATGATATTCAAAGTTATGTTTCTTGGAAACTATTGATTAGATGACTCTGTATGTTGCGTGACTGAATGAAATAATACTTTTAGTGTGGGTTTGCTTATGAAAGATACATATAATTTTCTTTTATATTTGATAGCAAAATGTTTCTTTAGGGAAAACTTATTTGTAATCAAATTGTTCTTAAAAAGCGAAGTCAACATTTTCCATAGCCTTTTTTAGAAGTTCTGAAATGATGATTCTGAATGCAGAATAAAACCAAAACAAAACAAAAAAAGAAAAAAAAACACACAAAAAACTAAGTATGAAGGTAAGTTTATGAGAGAATGAATGTCTTTGGCAGCGAACAAAAATGCTGGCAACCAGAGTCTATGTCAGAATTCAGATAAATTCTTATCCAAAACCCACTGGAAGTGATTTAGTGGCTTTCTTTTGATTTCACATTGCTAAGGAAGCACTTGATATGCTTAGGATTTCAAAAATAAAGATCATCAATCTCCTGTGAAGCTAGACATGACATCTCACACGTGGTTTCAATCCACTTTGGATCTTCAGATGAAAAGGAGGAAAGTAGAATTAAACTATCTTCGTTGTTGTCAAGGCTATTGAGTTACTTGAAACGAGATTGGCAGCTTTTCAATAACCTGATTCTTAAAATATACATTTCCTATAGAACACACAATAAATGAACAAATCACCAGCATGGAAGAGACATATGGTAGAATATTTCAGAAGTAAAGTCTGACGAGGAACCAGTCAAAATGGATTAGAAAAAAAAGGTCATTTTCTTTACTTCTACTGGATCCACGAGGAACCAAAGAACAAAAGGTCCCAAGGAAGAGATTAAAAAATGTGCTATTGTTAACAAAATGCGCAGAATAGAAAGTTATGTGAAAGAGAAGGAGAGAAAGAATACTTGAGAGACAAGAGAGGGAGAAGAACAGAATTCAACAAAGTATCATGGTTCTGAGGGATTTAATATGTATTTGGCAACTAACAAAAATACTGGCAATGTTAAGTAGAACTTTGAAGCTAAGGCTCTGGAAAATGGAGGCAATAAAGATTAGCTCTTGGCAGAAAATAGAGAAAGAATCCAAACTTTTCATCTGAAAGTGGACTGGCAGAGAAAGAGAAATCCATTATGTCAGTGAGCAAGACTTGATGCCTGAAAGTACAAGTACAGGTTTGAAAGAAGCAAGGACATGGATAGATGGGCACGATTAAGATGATACCTACACAGAGATATGGAGATAAGAGTCAAACTGGAAAGTTTACCATTTCACAGTTGTTAGCCAGGGAGTCATTTCACATGGAACAAAAGGACAACACAATGCTTTAGAAAGGGAAAAGTGAACTTCGTAGTGAGAGAGTCAAGTCTGGTGAAAAGCAACTAATCAAACTAGGAGAGAAGACTAAAGATTAGCAAAGAGGAGAAAAGAGACCTGAAAAGCAGAAACTGAAAAAGCAAATTAATGCTAGGGAAAAGCCTGGTAAGCCAAATTGTACCACCTGGTGCTAGGCAACAAAATAGGTGGAGTACTCAAAACCAGAGAGAAAATAACGGTAAAGAAGCTGTAACACACAGACTCTTGAACAGTCTGGTTAACAAAAGAAATGCCAGTATAAAGGAAGAAGAGACTCCTTAAGGTATTTTCATGGTGAAAAAAAGAGGAAATAGGAAATATTACAGTAAAACACTCAATATATCTTTGCCAACCTTTTTAATAACCTATAACAGAAATTGCAAAATGCCAATCACACAGTTTTAAGAAGACATGTCATATACATTTTAACCTATGCAACTTTGTTATCGACTCTTTATAGGAAAATAAAGAAGATAACCCTTCGCTACACAAAGGTTGACCGTCTGAAGTCATCTAAATGCTATTATTATTTTAATATATGAGCTAGAGTGCATGAGTTACATATCCCATGAGCAGTAGAAAAAATACAGTCTTACGTATGCATATTATGACTTGGAATGTCACCAAAATTATCTGAACTGAGGACAAGAAAGCACCACCAATTTGATTTATCATTTTCATAGTGAGATTGAGCTTTTGTGTATATAATTTTTGTTCCAAGCATTACAGAAATTTTCCAATGCCTGATGAAATGCACCTTTCCAGTCAAAATAAAGTGATTTATAAGGAGCTTAAGTTCAGCCTTTTCAAACTCGAGAAGAGACTTGGAATTTTGAAGTAATGAGACTTTCATACAGAAATCATTTTAATGACAATTGCCGTCTCTCTCCTGTTGTATCACCACTCAGACACAGTCAACCCATTGAGGAGAGATTCAGTGTATGAAACTGTATGACACTTTCCTTTGCAACCTACTCTAGGGAACAGTGGGGTTGGACTTGATGATAATCAGAGCTTTCTTCCAACCCTTGGATTCTGTGATATTGCAACATCAGCACTTAACCAGCTTGCAGGATTCACTGGGATCCCACGTCCTTATGGGAAAGAAGTTCAAGGTTGCACATTTAAAACAGAAGCAGAGACCTTCTGAGTAAATTACCTGAGGTCTTTTCAATAATTAGTCATGTCTGGATAGGTGAAGTCAAATACAGGTGACGATGTTAGGATGAGCTGAATGGCTCAGCAATTTGTATTAACAGTCGATCTCCATTGTCTACAGCAGAAGTTTAAATGCTATTGGTCACAAGTAGACGTTTACAGTAAGACAGAAACGTTTACATGTCTAAAGACAGCAGGTGAAGCTGGAGAGTGACCAGTCATAACATTCCATGCCCTTTGAGATACTCTAGGATATCCCATCTGTGCTTCAGACATTATTTCAGGAAGTTTCCCATTGTACTGTCTTCCACTCCTGACCATTTTAGGGTGAATCTATATCAGAATCTTAGTTTAGATAATAATGTAACTTTGGATTGTGTCTTCTGGTCATGTCCACCTACTACTGTATTTTGGTTTATGTAGTGAAGGTATCCCAGAGTACATGTACCTGTTTCATTTTTGACTACACTTAAAGAGAACATGGCTTCAATAAGTGTATCTAACCTCAAATATGAATGGAAACAGGTTAGAAAACTGAAATGCTTGCTCATCACACGCTGTTTCACTTTACAAACCTGCCCCTTTATGTTGGGACTACTTACTGATACAGATATACCCTTGGGTACTTTATAGTGGTTCATGATTCAGCAGCTTAATGTCCAGATTCAATTAATTACGTTGATGAGAGATTTAAATTTGTTGCATAAAGATAGATGTTTGAACTGCCTAAAGCACTGACACAAAAATGGTTGGCATAATATGAGACAATATCTGCTCTTTTCTACAGGATTAGCCAGTAATTAGTAAATTTAATGTGGTATGAAGATGCTCCTTTTTAGGTGAGAGTTTCAGCTGCCCCTGAAGTTTTCATTGCTTACACTGTTCCTGACAGTCTACACATGCTATATACTCAGATGACTATGAGCATGGTACTACTTTTGTATATAATATCATTAACACTGAAGGCAGTGGATATCTTGATAAAAGTTCATCAACAGCATAAGGCACGAACTGTGCATGACTTTTTATTTCCCTCCTTTGTTTCCCCTGCAGTTATCTGTCAGTGACTTAATTATCTGTTCCTTTTCAGTTCATCATACTGGATTGATGGAAACACCCATGGAAACAAGCAATATATGAGGGCTACTCTGAAAGTAATGCCTCCTATTTTATTATCTTGCCCCATGACATCAGAAGTGAAAGTTGGTGGTGTGACAGCAGAGGTTAAGCCTTTCTGCCAATATGCCATTATATTTTGTTGCCATGCAACAGATGGCAGCTGCCATGCAACAGATGGCAGCAGAGGAGCAGTCTGACAAAGTGATGTCTGACATGGAAGAGCATATGGAGCAAAAGTGTGTCACTGAATTCTTCCATGTGGAAAAAATTGTACCTATTGACATTCATCAATGCTTGATGAACATTTATGGAGACCAAACAGTAGATGTGCGTGCTGTCAAGTGGTGGGTGGTGCATTTCAGCAGTGGTGACAGCAACAGTGGGTCACCTCCACTAGTGCAAATTTTTATTACAGTGATTTTCAGGCCCTTTGTTGCTGGAAAAAAAAAAAAAAAAGGCAAAGCTAATGGTGGTGACTATATTGAAAAACATTGTTTTGTACCTGACAGATCATCTTCTAACCCAAACCATTCTATGATTCTATATTCAACAAAGAGAGATTCAGATAATTCAGACCTCAATTCTATCCTCAGCTAGAACTGTTGTCTGTCGTTGAGCAGTTTATATCTCTGGAAAATAAAGAAAACAACTTCTACCTTGCTTTGCGTATTATTTTTCAGTGAAACTGGGAAAAAAATTACTCCGTGAAAACTAGACAATAGCAAGGATATACATATTAGGGGGTTTCTGGTACAGTCAGTCTCCATTACCATGTGATGGCAAATAATTTAGAGAACTTTTCTGTTTCTGTATAGTCAGAATTGCACTTTCCTTATTAACATGCCAACTTCTTCTCTCATTTGCATTATTTAAACTGTTTCTCACAGTTTATTCCCCCTTATTCAAACAAACAACGACCTTTATAACAATGAAATAAATTTCCAGGGGGAAAGTTATTTTATGACAGAAAGGACCAATTTTTTTAATAACTGTATGATGAATGTTTTTTCTCCTCTAACTCTTGGTTGGTTGGTTTTGTTTTGTTTTTATCCTTTTAACAGCAATTTTTCTGCTTATCCAAAAGAGGACAAAATTAGGTCTTTGGTAGCACATTTCAGACTTTTCACAATGTAACAAACAAAACTCTGGATTTTATATAGAGGAGTTTAGCAATCATTCAGTACCGGTTTTGGCATTCAGAAAAAAACGTGTTTGTTTGTGTTTGTGTCAAAGCATTTCTTTTGGGAATACCAGATTATGATTGATTTGCAGAAGGAATATTACTTATTTGGTAAACAGATAAGCAAGTGTGAAGTGTATGTAAAAAAAATATTTTCTCATTTGTTTTCATAGATATGGAGGAAAACACCTGGCTCATAACTTCTCAAAAATATTTTTGTTTTGTATTTGTGATTTTTTTTCTTTTCTGGAATTATTTGATGCTTTATTGTCAAAATTGGTGGATTTCCCCCAATACCGTTCACTACTAGAAAAGAACAAATGTTCTCTGTTATAGTAAGTAAATACTTCCCCTGGAGAGAAGTAGCTGCACAGTGCTATTTATATTTTCTGCAAATACAACTTCTGTTTTGTGTGTTCTTTCATAAGAAGAAAACTCATGAATGAAAGAAAAAAAAAAGAAGGCCTTAAGTGTGGCATTTTAGAAATGTGAAGACCTGAAGAGCTTGTAGCTTTCCTGAAGCTCAAAGCTAAATTATACCTTCCAAGGTTAATATTTTGATTACAGCAACTGCATTTAAATATACACATTAACTCAATGATATGTCTGTTTTTATGGACTCTTAGAGTGTGTGACTAACATTATTGGCTGATGTTTATCATAATACTGTTATGCACCATATAGATTCACACTCACAAATCACCTGTCTTTGATGACCTGAATTCTTTCTAAAGGATTCTGTGAGTAAGGTGAAACCCATCTGTCATGAGCCGTGAATTTTGTTCTAGCAAAGATTTCCTGACAGCGAATGTAGAAGTGAGCCATTTGGAATATGTCCGTGGATAATTTGTTAGGCAGCAATTTTAAAGCATTCCTATCTTTAATATAAATTTAAAATGAATTTTGGTAAACACACTGAGCTCATGTGAAAATTAATGCATTTTTTAGCAGATAATTCCGCCTACCTGCACAGAGAATCACTTGTTAGAAAGTAAATGAGGAATTACTTCTGCACTTTTCTCCTTGTTTTCCTTGAGTACAATACATTCTATTGAATAATAATAGCATAGTCTGAAATAAAATGGAGAGGAAGATTCTGAGATGGCCAAATTATATGTGCTTTCTAATACAGAGGAAGATAAATAAAATAATAATAATAAAAAAAAAGCAGCAACAAACACTTGCAAGTTTCTCAGTAGTTATTCTCTTGAAATTTTACTAGTTGCAATTGTATAATTTTCCCAGGATAGATAATAGTGAAAATCATCAGAAATGCAAGATCGTTACATGTTTAAATGAACACAGGCAGAATCAAAACATTAAGTGTTGTAATAATGTATTGCAATCTAATGCAAGTGAGACCTAATTTGGAGACTGGCTCTGTTTTGAGTTGGGATTTGGAACAGATGAGTTCCTGAATTTGTTTCAAACCTGAATTATTCTACTGAGAAAAAAATAAAGAAAAAAGAAAGGTGAGGTGTGGGAAGGTGATACAACATCTTGAAGAGATTACTTCTGTTGTTTTTTTTTTCCTAATCTGCATCTAGAAATTTTTTTAGCTAGGAAAGAGGCTTGGAATTGTTCCCTTAGTAGAAGCAGGAGTTATTGAGGTAACTGTTCTTTAAATTGTTTTTGTTTTCACCACTGGCAGCTGTGTTTTTTGTTGTTTTTTTTTCACACAAAGGTAGTTAACGCTGTGTGAAATCCTAGAGGCAATATATTCTCTAAGTTAGATGCAGCTATTTGTCTAGCTTTTACCAGCTTTGCTCAATAGCTAGGGTTACATGATAAGGTAAGTCAAATATGTGTTCCAGCCTGATATTTACTGGTAGATCTCTTGCAGACTGTGGAAGATTAGAATACTTTCCAACTGGGGTGAATTAACTGATGAGCTTGACATAAAAGTTCCATAGAAGGGTTTACATTTATTTAGCTGAATCTCTTTCCAAACTAGTTAAAGGTGTATACATGAATATGTCAAAATAATTTAAATGCATGAATTTTTAAAAGTGAACTAGGGCATTTCCCACCACACACATTCTCACAGACATTTTTAAGTATATATTAAACTGATATATAATCTGCTAAAGCTACAAAGAGTCTGATTCAAAATTGAAATTATTCACCTGCTTATTTTTTGTAAACTTAAAAGAAAATAGTGTAAAAAAAATTGTGGTGTTATACAGCGATATAGAGTAGAATAGCAGAAATGGAATAAGAAATGTCCTGGTGATTGCCTCTAATGTAGGAGGTCTGTGAAAAGCGTGTGCTGAGAATACAATGTGAAGAGAGGTAACCATAATTCACTGTGTTCTAGAGTTGTAATAATAATATTCAAAGAGCCCATGGACACTAAATTCAACTGAGAACATGTGAATGTTATGTGAATGTGGACTTCCGTACTTAAATTTAGAAATGATTTTTTGGATTCACAGAATTCAAAGAATGTGGCCTAGCCTCAAAAGGAAATGGCTAGAGAGACATATCCTTTTCTCATTAGCCTAATGAATCAAACAGTCTTCTGAAGGATGGGAGATACTGGGTCACCTTTTGGGTTGAGGAACACAGGTCTAAGGTCATATGTCCATCCTATGGACATGACAACCCATGGTGCAGCCACAAAGCTGTCACTCTGAGGTTAAGTGTTCCATCCATACTTATTTCTTTTGAATGAAAGCTGACTGCAGCCTCCAGGTGCAGTACAAACTCTAATATGGAATTTAGGAAGTTTTAAACACAAGAGTATTTTTACTTGAGTCTTAGTTTAGGTTAGGACAAGCATCAGTTAATTGACATTTTGCAACAAGCATAACAACAGCACTTTACTGGAAAAAAGTTTGTTTCAGTAAAAAATCTTCAGCACCAAAGGCATCTTGTAAGGTTTTGGGAGAATCAAACCCTACATGACTAATTTCATAAGGAGCCCTGCTACCTGACATTGTCTTTGAGGAAGACAGAATTGCTCATCTCTACGTTGACATGACATAGACCAAAGAAACAACCAGTAAACAAAATTTTTTACTCTTGATTGCTAATTTGAAATTCAAAGCAAAGATTTGTTAAAATATGTATGTATTTTTTAAACAGTTACAAGATTCTTGTTCTTCCAGGTGTAATCAGTCTCCACAGGACCATTAACTAAATTATCTTTGTTCCTCTAATCTCTGACACTTCAGACATTTTCAAAGGGGAAGAGGTAGAAGAAGTAAGTGTGCTTTCTTTTCCTGTTTTTCTTTTTCCTCTTTTTTCTTTTTTTCTTTTTTTTTAAGTTAATGAAAGCAGTGAAATGTTCCAGTGATTCTACTCGATTTTTATTAATATTTCTGCTGCGTTTTTAGTTTAAGGCAATCATCCCATTTCATATGGACAATCCGCATTTTGAATGAGCCTAAAGATTTGATACTTTTGATCAGAGTTTAACACACATCCGACTTATCTGAAAATACTGTTAAAAACGTTATTTGGATTATAAGCAAAGCTTTCATTTGTACAGCCCATGGCTGTCTGTGTCATAAATATGCACATATCTCTGCCTCAGCAAGACTCTTCTAAGCACATTTCATGGTGCTTTTCATATGCACTGGATTTGATTTGTTTTAGGGCATAATATAAATTCTCGCTGTGATACAGGAAAAAAAAATCCTTTTTTAAAAATGATTTAGTTACAAGGCTGCACTCATCCCACATAACCTTAAGTTTCCTAAACTGTCCAAATCACCTGTTATCATTGTTTATTCACACAGCCCCTCATTTGGTTCTGAGTGCTGTGTCTACCCTTTCCTGAAATATCTTCAAGTCTATGAATTTGCCCTCACTTACTAGTATGAATTCCTTCAGCACATAATGATAGAATTTCACATTCCAAACCATGAACCTACACTATATGCCACAGCATACAAATGTGCACAAGGTGGTAGTTTCATTATCTTAGGGTCAGTAGCATTTCAAGAGCTCCAGAATTACCTCTATCAGTGATGCAAGTGTCAACTTAGTTTTAATAAATCTTTGGAAAGAGCCATAAGTTACTTCTAGGACATCTTCCCATTTCCGGAAATACATCATTCAGTTGCCAAACCTGCTATCAGTTTGTAGCAAATAGAATTCCAGCCATTAAATGCAAAGTCTCATTTCAGCTTCTCTGTGCCACCACTCTGTGATAGCTGTAAGCGTGATTAACCTGAAGTGTAGCTGATATCAATCCAAATGAATACTATTCCGCTTATACTGGAACAAGGTCTTGAAAAATTGTATTTTATGCAGCATATGTATAGGGAATATTTACCATACTTCTCATTATTCCACAGAATTGGTTCTGGGTGCAATTAAGAACATGTGAAGAGGTTTTGACAGTTTCTAGGTTTATGTTTATTCTTTTTGTTCTCCTTAAAGTCACGCACAAACATAAAATCAGACTGAAAAATAAAAGAGGAAAAAAATCCAGCCTCCTAAAAATAGGAGAATCAAAATACAGTACAACATCTTGTTTGATGATAAAAAGCTAACACTGCACTCCGTATTCAGCCAGCCAAAACCCTAACTGAAGCTAATGAGATAGCTACAGTATTTTACTCATTTCTGACTTACAAATAACAAAGTCTTTCTTAGACCTGGCAGCTATACTAATTAATCCTGACAACAGTTCATTGAGTGACAGAATTATTACTGTAATTTTTTTATGAATGTGGAAACAGATATGTGAAGATATTTGGTGCCTTTCCCAAAGTGATACAGAGATTCTGAAGAAAAGAACAAAACTGGTTAGGCAAATAACATAATTAAGAGCAGATCATAATGTTAACTGTAATGTTACAACCACCAGAATACTTTAAAAGTTATATGTTAAGCCGATGTAATCAGATTAACTTTAATGAATTCTTCATCTGCATTATTTTTTCTTTTTTTTTTTTCTCAATGAAGTTTCTTTATTTTGGAAGGGATTTTCCTTTCTTCTGGTTATAAGTTCCTCAAGTGGGGGCAAATGCTATATACTGTTTACTGGCTGTGTCAACTCTACAGTCTATTTATAACCAAACACATTTAAAACTCCCTATGACAAATTAATTAATTGATTAATTACACAAAGATCTAAAAGATTTCTACCTTATATGTTGCTTATATGTCCAAAACATTTTTCTTTTGGTGAGAAATTGTTGGTAATGACTATGAAGATGTCTGGAAGACATGCAGTCTTATCTCTTTTGAAGTTATTGCTGACAGTAGATCATGTCAGCTGTGGTTTGGTGTTTTGTTTGTTTGTTTGTTTGTTTGTTTACCAAACCTCGAAAACTATTGAGAAGGGAAAACACAGCCTACACAGGTCCTATCTTTTAAACAGTACTGTTAGGCTAAAACAATAATTTTTGTTATTGTAAAACAAATATTCTATAAAAAATGCATTGAGTTCAATAACCTGTTGCGAGGTGTTTTATAATTATGTATATTTACATATATCATAAAAAAGCATTGAATTTATTTTTAGTAGAATGTTAGATAAACACACTGGATATGTTTTAACCTTGATATATAATATTAAATGTAATTAAAATTATCGAGCATGTAAAAAATGGTTCATATTTAACTTAATATGATTTCTTTTTTTACTATGCTCTCATTAATTACTACACAATTTTTGTGATATATGTCAGTCGCACAAGTACCTTACCACATATACTACATAGGATGATTTTTTTTCAGGGAAAATTCCAGTTGGGAATGGACAGAAGAACAAGCATTTGAATTTTCATTCTGGAATATGAAGCTTTGCATGGCTGTTCCTTATATTCCTCAACCTTTTTGTAGCCTACTAATTGTGACCTAGGTTTCCACAATTTCAGACTGTACCGCAGAGTATATCAGGATTCATTTTCCTTCCCTCTCTGCAAAGTCTGCAATCTGTTAAATACATCTAAACAATCATTACCATGGTGGTTCAAGAGAGGACTTAAGCAAACATTTAAGTTCAGTAATTAGGTTAATTTGTATCCAGTATTTCAGTATTTTCTTATTAAAAGGTTTCCTATATTCCACAGCAAACAGCCTTAATAAACATTTTACTGTATTTCTCTAGCATAATTTAATTGCTTAGCAGTAACACTCTTATTTTTATTACTGCTAGACTGTCTAATGTCGCAAAGATCAGACTGCAGACTTTGTGTCATCCACGAAAACTTTTAAGTAGCTTACAAAAGGATTTTTCAATTGTGGTCCCTTCTGGTCCCTTCAGTTGATTGTAAATGTTGTGATAATTAGAAGAAACTTTTCAGGTTGGCTGCCATGGGCAGCTGTTCAGGACCAAAAGCTGCAGGAGCTGCCAATCACTCTTATCCTGGGACTATCTGTTCTCAGGGTTTTGTTAGTCTGTGAAAGATACCACTTCACACTTCTCAACATGCTCTTCCACCCTTCCAGTTCAAGCTACATAATGTCCAAAAGCTCCTGAAATTACTGTGCCATGATGTAATAGATGGCTAAATTTTGGACTCTAAGGACACCAAAGAAATTGTACTAACAGTACTAAGGACATGGAGAGCTGCACTTTAGAGCTACTGAAAATCTAAACAGACATCTCATGAAAAAGAAAAGTATAAAAATCTTGAATTACAGAGAGTGAAGCAAATGAAGTACTCAGATATTGTGAAACCAGTTGGGTATGCATATTTTGGATGATTTTCATCTTAGTTCATGCACATTAATAAAAATAGATAGATAGATAGATAGATAGATAGATAGATAGATAGATAGATAGATAGATAGATAGATAGGAAGAAAGAGAAATAAATGAAAATAAAGGAAAAGAAAGAGAGAGAGAGAGAGAAAGAGAGAGAGAAAGAGAGAGAGAGAGAGGAAGGAAGGAAGGAAGGAAAAGGAAGGAAAGGAAAGGAAAGGAAAGGAAAAAGGAAAAAGGAAAAAAGGAGACTAGTCTGTGACTAGTTATTCCTGAGTCTGGTATGGTTTTCAGCATCTAGGGCACAGACCCATGTAAGAGACTATTTTATACCATTGCCTCAAAGTTTGCTGATGAACATGTCCAAACATGTCCAAGCTAGTCCTGGGCAAGGGTTGCAAAATCCTTTGTCTAAGGGACAAGCAGATGGGCATGTCCTGGGGCAACGAAAGAGAGATAAGCTGCAGTTCAATGGCCGCTGAACACTCTTTTGTGTGATACTCATCTGCATGGGGAGATAGCCATCTCAGGAGATGCTTGCCTGGCATCCTAGCATGGGATTTGTTACGGAGGCAAGAAAAATGGAAGATAAAAGAGGGATCAAACATAATGAGATTGTTGTGTTGGTTGGTGTTCTTCCATCAGTAACCTCATGAGCTGATTCCCTGCTGCTGAACTCACTCCTGGGCCTGCTGCCTGAGACATGCTGCTTTCTCCTGGACCTCGCTGCTCCTTCGAGGTGTTCTACTATCTGAACCCTAATGAGCCAATCACTGTTCGCTGCTTCTGTGGTGTTGACCCCTCGCTGCTTCTCCTGTGCTGACCCAGTGCCGCTTCTCGAGGACAACAGCTTGCTGCTCAAGGCTGCCTGTCGCTGCTGCTGTTCTCCCCAATTCTGCCACCCCTGATCTGCCTCGGACTGTCAGAGCTGCTGTAAACTGGACCACCCCTAGGATCCTGCTGGTGACTTTCCCCGAGTTGTACAAATCCTTCCTTCTTTCCTATCTTTCCTATCCCTCTCCTTCCCTTCCCCATCACCCTTAACAATGTCCGCCTTCCCCATCTCCCTGGTCAATATTGGTAATAAACTGGTCGGACCAACATTTGAACCGTTGCTTCTTAATCTCACGCAGGGTTTACGCATAATCTAAGAACCTTGTCTCCCTCCTTTATATTGGAGTATGACAACCCAAATATGAACAAACCAAATCGTTTATTACAGGTTCTAACATCCCTTATATACATTCACAAGTTTTCTCTTTTAACCATCCTCCTTTACATGTCAGTTAAGTACTCCACAGACAGTCCTTAAGCGTGCATACAGGCGTTTATCCCATCAGGGTCATGAATTGTTCCAAGCCACATACTCTTCCTCCAATTAGGGTCTGCCATCACACAGCTTACTTGAACTTGTTTTCCTCTTCTCCTGGAGCATCCTTGGTTCTCAGCCTTGCTTTCTCATGCTGTTTAACCTGCTGCACAGCTTTTGATCTGAATTTACTTTCTTGTATTCCCACAGTAGTTTTATTTATTTATTTATTTTACTTTTTCTTTTTTTCAGGCAGATTACCAATTGTCTCAAGATACAATAAAACATTTAAAAATTGAACTAAAGAAAGGTAGAAATATTGCCAAATTCTGTTGAATTCTTCTTTTTTTTTTAATTGAGAGAAGGATTTTATGTAGTGTAATAAATTAACTGTGATTTTAATTAGATCTTGACTGTGTGTGAGTAGCTGACATGAACTACTGTAACAAATACAGTTTTATACTTCTGCCCTTTATATTAAATTACTGACTATCAAGAACAGCAGTAACGAAATATTATTATCTTCCTGTTTCACTAACTTGAAAAAATATAAGAGAACTATACTGAGGAAAAAGGATGTAACTATAAATTCTAAAGGATAGCAAGCAAAGACTAGTAAGACTTATGTATGAATTTCAGTATCGTACCTTAAAGACTGTGGATCATTCAAATCCTGTTAAGGTTGTAGTTATTAATATTTGAGTGTCTCAATCAAGGCAATTACAGATTAATCCTTTCTACTTCTGTAGAAAAAAGAAACATCAGATTAGAGCATTTCACATAGAAAGGAGCCAAGCAAGAATGTAATTATTGAGACCATTTAAATAGGTTATGTCTGTACAAACAGTTAGTTTCAAAAGGATGGACTGGATGTTTAACCAGTATAGCTACGCTGGATTTTCAGGCCACATTCCTTTATGAACTCCCCAGGAAGCTGTAAAAACAGATTCTATATTGAACTGAAGATAGTATTGCCTTGTTACGTGCTTCAAAGTTCATAGCAATGTGGTACATTATGCATCACAATATTTGCAGCATATGCAGGAATTGTACTTTAGAATATGAAATAATTCTTCCACACTGGAAAGCACCTTCATCTTCACCTCAAAGAGTCACTACTGCTCTTAATATGTGTATATGAGTTAGGAGACTCTTTTATATGGTCCAACCTAAGACTCTGTTATGTCTTCTCTGGAGGGAAGAGAAGCCCAAGAAAGATGGTTCATATTGAAATATTACATCCTCTATACTCAAGAAAGGTCCATCCCAATGATCAGGATGTTGGTCAGGAGGCCCTCATGAATGTACATTACATTGTAATGTAAATTAAGGTGCAGAGAGGAATTACAAATAAGGAGGAAGCAAGGACAAGTAATCTGGGAGGACTACAGAAACACTGTCCAAGAATGCAGATATGTGATTGGGAAATCAAAGCTCTTCTGGAACTGAGTTTGGCAAGAGATATCAAAGACAACAAGACAGGCTTTGTAATCACTTAAGTGACAAATGAAAACTGGGGAAAATGTGGGAACTGATGAAAGATGCAGGAGACCTGGTGACACATGGCATGAAAAAGTGGGAAGTATCTTGTAAGAGTCCGAGCTGAGTTAATGTCTCAAACACTCAGCAGGAAAAGTGTACATTCACCTGTGGGATCACCTGTGAGTGACTAAGGTGTTGCTATTACCTGGTGAAGCCTATTTAGCACCTTTCTGAGAATAAATCACAGTGAGAGAGATGGGAGAGTAAAGGAGCCACTCCCGCCTTCTTCTTCCCTCTTCTGGAAGGTCATAGAATACTGAACAGAGCATGTGCAGATTCTAGAATCATAGAATCACCAAAGCTGGAAAAGACCTCTAAGATCATCCAGTCCAACCATTCAGTTATCACCAATATTTTCCACTAAACAATGTCCCTCAGTACAATTTCTAAATGTTTCTTGAACACCTCTAGGGACAGGGAGTCCCACACCTCCCTGGGCAGCCCGTTTCAGTACCCGACTACTCTCTCAGAGAAGTATTTCCTAATGCCCAAATTGCACTTCTCCTGGCGCAACTTGTGGCCATTCCTTCTCGTCCTATCTCTAGTTAAAAGGGAGAAGAGGCTGACTCCCAGTTCACCACAACCTCCCTTCAGGGAGTTGTAGAAAGCAATAAGCTCCCCTCTGAGCCTCCTCTTCTCCAATCTAAACAAGCCTTGCTCCTTCAGCAGCTCCACAGAAGACCTGTGCTCCAGACCCCTCACCAGCTTTGTTGCCCTTCTCTGGACATGCTCCATGGACTCACTGTCTTTCTTGTAGCGAGGGGCCCAAAACTGAGCTCAGTACTCAAGTTGCAGCCTTACCAGGGCTGAGTACAGAGGGATGATCACCTCTCTGCTCCTGCTGGCAGCACTATTTTTGATATGAGCCAGGATGCCATTGGCCTTATTGGCCACCTGGGAAAATGACTGGCTCATTTTCATCTGGGTGTCAACCAATACCCCCAGGTCCATTTTCTCTACACAGTCTTCCAGCCTCTCTGCCCCAGGCCTACAGTTTTGCCTAGGCTTGCAGCCAAAGTTCAGGACCCAGCACTTGGTCTTCTGGAACTTCAACCTACTGGCCTCAACACAAGAATTCAGCCTGTCCAGATCACTCTGCAGGGCTTTTCTTCCCCCAGGCAGACTGACACTTCCTGCCAGCTAAGTGTTAAACCAGATAAGGTTTAACAAAAGTCAGTGTAGAGTCTTGCACCTAGGGAGGAATAATTTCATGCACCAGTACAGGTTGGGGGATGACCTGCTGGAGAGGAGCTCTGAGGAGAGAGACCTGAGAGTCCTGGTGTATAACAGGCTGGCCATGAGCCATCAGTGTTCCCTGTTGCCAAGAAGCCCAGTGGGATCCTGGAGTGCATTAAAAAGAGCATGGCCAGCAGGTCAATGGAGGTGATCCTCCCCCTCTACTCCGCCCTGGTCAGGCCTCACCTGGAGTACTGTGTCCAGTTCTGGGCCTTCTGGTACAAGAAAGATTGGAATCTCCTGGAAAGAGTCCAGCAGAGGACCACAAAGATGATAAAGGGTGTGGAACACCTTCCTTATGAGGAAAAGCTGAGAGATCTGGGTCTGTTCAGCCTTGAAAGAAGAAGACTCAGATGGGATCTGATCCACATCTATAAATATCTAAGGTGTGGGAGGCAAAGGGACGAGGCTGGACTCTTCTCTGCAGTGTGTGGTGATAGGACTAGGAGAAATGGCCACAAAATGAAGCACAGAAAATTCCACAAAATTGTGCATAAGAATTTCTTCACAGTAATGACAACAGAACAATGGAACAGGAGGCCCAGAAAGACTCCTTGTGGAGTCTCCTTCTCTGAAGACATTCAAGACCCACCTGGATGCCTACCTGTGCAACCTGGTTTAGGGAGCTGCTTTGGTGGGGGGGTTGGACTAGGTGATCTCTAGAAGTCCCTTCCAACCCCTACAGTTCTGTGATTCTGTGATTCTTTGAAATTACTATCTGGACATAAGGATTGCATCATTCCAAATTTTGCCAAGCTGCAAAATCGTAATTCCACCAATTTTACATAAGGGAAATATCATTGCAAGTTTTGTTGGACAACTATCCACTGTAATTCAAATGAGTTTTAAGCAAATTCATGATTTGTTTGAACCTCTCATGTAATTGTTGTTAATCCTAGTTACAACACAGAAAATTAAAAGTTTAACTTCACCCTAGCTTACTGAGCGGAATGGGACATATCTGAATGCGTTCTTTGTCTTTACTAGCAAGACCAGGGTTCAGGAATCCCAGTATCCAGAGAACCAGGGGAACATCTAGAGCAAGGAACTCTTACTCTTGATGGGATAGGACCAAGTCCAGGAATACTTTAGCAAGCTGGACCACTCTCAGTAATTTTTCAAGAATCACAGTAATTGAATGACGCACTCAGTGACTTGAGGAGATCAAATGTCACTCCTATCTCCAAAAAGAGCAAGAACAAGAATGCAGGAAACTGCATAACAGTGATTCTGACCTTGATTCCCCTGGAAAGTGATGGAACAACTAATCTTAGCACATGAGGGGCAAGAAAGTCATCAGTAACACTCACTATGGCTCCACCAAGGGGATGTCAGTTTTGACCAACTTGCTAACCTTCTATGATGAAAGTTAGTTCTATGACTGGCAAGGGAAGAGACATATCACCCATCTAGACTTCAGTAAGATTTTTCACACTGTGTCCCATAGGAACCTCACAGAGAATCTGAGGATGTATGGGCTGGATGAGAAGACAAATAGGTGGACTGAAATACTGCTGAATGACAGGGCTGAAAGGGTGGCAGGCTGGGAAGCAAAGTCAAGTTGTAGGCCAGTAACTAGTGATGTACTACTATGGAGTAGTGGAGTATCAGATCTATGTCAGTGCTGGTTCTGATTCTGTTCAACATCTTCATCAACCATCTGAATGATGATGCAGCCTGTCCACAGCAAATTTGCTGATGACACAAAACTGGGAGAAGTGGTTGATACAACAGAGGGTTCTGCTGCCAGTTGGAAAGAAATAAACAACCTGAAGAAATAGACAGACAGGAATCTCATGAAGTCAGCAAGGAACAGTACAAAGTCTTATACCTAGGGAGGAAACATTTCAGCTACCAGCACATGCTGTTACCAGTACATACAGTCTCCTTCACAGAGTGTACCTCACTGTCTTTCTAATTTGCAGATGTGTAGTTTTTATGGTGAATTGAAATGTTACCTAGTTAGGGCCAATGTTAAGAAAATTAATCCAGATTATCTGTCCTTTTGTTGTTATTTATTTTAATTAGAACTATCTATGCAAGAGAAGGAAATGTGGTAACACTTGAACTCATTTTCCAGTAATTTGTTTTATTACCAGTAGCTCTAGAATTTTATATCACAATTAAAGAATGTCCTTATATTTTGCAATTGTAGGAGAACATTCGGAGTGTGTAGGGGATAATGGAGTTATCTTTATCTGCCTTCATGACAGGTAGTACATAGCCTTTGCAGCATGGACTTCAACACAGTGTATTTTGAAGTCTGGGCTTAGGTTTTGTTGCTGAGAATCCCTGAATTAGATAGAAGAATGGTAACAGAGGCATTTTTTACTCTTCTTCATATTCATGTATCTGACTGCCCAGAAAGGAATTACTGATGTGGTGATATCATTTTTACCATCTATAATCGTTTCCAACTGCAGTTAAACAATTGAATTTCTCTATTTACAACAATTTATTCTCTTCTACTCGCTGTATCTTTGATACATCATGTGTCCATCTCAGAGTTTGACAGTTCAGCTCCACGTAAATGAAAAAGATGACTATTTTGAGATTTTTACAGTAAAAAGTAGTTAAATCAGTTTAAATATTGCCATGGAATGACTGCCTGGTTATTTTACATAAACGTTTATTGCTGTAATGCAATGTCTTTTGTTCTACTGAAGGGTTACTATATCATGTTCTCTGTCGTCTAGTAGACAAACAAGCAAACTAACAAAAAAACTAAGGAACAACTCATATTGCAGTTAGTCAGATAGTTGTTAAACATGGAGAATTTCATCCTGCCAGATAGTTAATCCATGTTGTTAACTGAAAAATGAGAAGTGTTACCATATTCTCCAGACCCTCTGACTCAGGACCATTTCTGCCTTTCTGCTGGGGCCCAGCCCAGTGACTGGGAACCAGAATCTTTGACCAGGATGGGGAACATGCCTGCTGCTTTCACCTCTGAGTTCAACTGGTAACAAAGCTGAGCACTGACACAACTGGTCACACAGGCTGCCCTAGCCAAGCGCTGGCTTTAACAGAATTCACACAGAACAGAAGGCACAGACAATGGAGTCCCCTTCCTCCTTAATCTCTGGATGGTAAAGATCAAAGTGCACCAGTGCATACCTACAGTTAGCACTCTCTAGGTTCACAAGCAAATACACTTTTTGCAGATCCTTCAAGTACTTGGTACAACCCATCTGTGGCTGTTGTTTTCCTGACCAGACTTAGGTCTCATCATTTCCTCTCTTTTTTTTTTTCTCCCCTTATTGCCTTGGAAAAAGTCCTTGATCAAAAATCCTTAAAGGATCAGGCACTCTCCTTTTTGAATACTTTTACATATGTAAATAGAATATCTGCTCCAGGTTTGTTTATGTAGTATTATAACAATAATATAATATGTCTGACAAATAGATATCACAAAGAAATATAAATCAAGTGAACTACTGTAGTAGGAGAACAACAACCTTTGGGTTTTGTAATTTCTGTGTTTTTTAGCAGATTATCTGCCACACAAATACAAGAAATAAATTCTTTATTTCTCACAAGCACAAATCTTCAATTAAAGCACACCTTCAATTTGCTGCTGAGGAACAACATAGTGTTGCAGAAGAAGGTTTCAAGATGGCTTGAATTTTGAATTGATGTTAAGGTTGGAGAGATTTTAGGGTCTCAAAGATATTATGTTAGAGGTAAATTTATGTTCTAGAATGCAGACACAACTATATGAATTAATGCTGATTGCCTAACCTTGTGATGTGACTGGCAGAGCAGGGCGGGAGTGCTGTAATTCTCATGCACTACAGAAGGCATGGTGTTATCCAAATCCCAATGGTACTCCACTGAATTGATGAAATGACCGGGAAGGCCTAATTAAAGCTGTTCAGCTCAAATGTATTGATGTATTACATCTATTACAGCTTGGTTCAATAGGTCTACCCTATGAATGCTGCCATGCCTGTAAAGCAAACTAAACACAGTGAATAAATAATATTGGAAGGAAAAGAGACACCCGTGGAATCAAAGCTGAATCATGAAAAATGCAACAGTCTGCCCTATGAACTTACTTTCACACAATCTTACATAAACTGGAATATTGCTTATTCAAAGGTCGCTCTGAAAATAATGCCTCCTACTTATTTCCATGGAAACTACAGCAGATGCAAAGAGCAAAATAACACTATTTGATGGAGCAGATTATCAACTATAAAACAGTATTTTCAACATAGTCACCACCACTAGCTATGTATTTTCACCAGTGATGAACAAGAGCCTGCATACCGCACATAAAAATCTGTGACTTACTGTCATCATGATTGAAATGCACCACCCACTACAATGCAGCACCCACTGCATCCATAGATGCTCAGCAAGCATCAATGAATATCAATGGGTGCAATTCAGTGACACTCCTTTGTTTCATATGTAATTTCCACATCAGATGCCATTCTACTAGACTGCTCCTCTGCAGCCATCTGTCACACAGCAACAAAACGTGATGGAATACTGATGGAAAGGTTCATCCTCTATTGCCATACCACCAGTGTCCACCTCTAATGCCGTGGGCCAACATAATAAAATGGGAAACATGTCTTTCAGAGCACTCTTGTATTTTATCAATTGATATGTTCTTCAGAGAAATCTTCCCTTTCTATGACTAAAGCAAGTCTGAATGATAAATCCACGATAATGACCTAGTTGTAGTTGTAATGTGTATTATTTATATCTGATATATTTGTGTGATAACTTGGTAAAATTTTATATTGTGTTAATCACTTACACAGGAATATCTAACTTCTAATTTATTTATAATTTGGCCGCATGATTAAAGCCTTGTCTATGGCTCCAAGATTTTGAATAGACTCATCTAAAAATGTCAAATCACTTCATTTTGGTAGTTAGATTTCTAGAAATTCTAAAACATTTCTTTTTGCTGTTAGAAACAAGTGTAAGAACTATATATATATTTTTTGGTCTTTACATTTATATTACAAAAATGCCCTGAAAATGCAACGCTATAAAATAAAGCAAAACATTCCCAATAGATCAGAAAAAAACACTTAAATATGAAAGTTTTGTCTCAACATAAATATAACTTTTCTTGCTTTGGGTTTTACTTCTCAAACTGAAAAAAAACATAATTTCCCTACCTTTGCTTTGTAGTATGTTACTAAATAGTAATAGAATAATAAGGATGTGTATCTCTATGTAATCTTGACAAATTTTCTCATTTTTTAAAGGCAAGATACATGAAAATATTTGAGAGGAAATAGATTATAAGTATACATATATTCTGAGATGCAGCATTCTTATACAAGAAAGAAAGATGTACCAAAACATTCTACATCTTTTAGGATTTACACTTGAATTTAAGGGGAAATTATATTAAAAGTGCGATTCTGTAATCCAATAAGAATACAAATTTCCTGTAATTCAAAGCCTGTCATACAGAAATATTATAGCTCCATATAATGTCAGTCAAGGATCAAATTACAGATATCAAAACATCAGAAAATAGGACTTGTATCTGTATAAAAAAAAATCAACAAACAACAACAGCAAAATGATGAACAGAATATGGCTAGGGTTTATGTTTTCAGAAGTCCAAAGTGATATAGCATCATCTTGACTTTGAATGTAAAATATGGTTCCTTCTGAACACAGTAGTAATTTTCTCCTTTTTCTTTCTGAGATATTCAGCTTTTTCATAAGCCACATTTCCTCTAGTTTAATGGCAATGGTGTTGTCTATATATTTTGTCTTTTTGGTCTTTCACTCAGCTGAAAAGCTCTTGTGCTTGATGGAAGGTAGGTTTTCATAGTTTCCCCCACCCAATTCTTGAACCACAGAATAGCTAAGCTTGGAAGGTACACTGAGAGATCATGTAATCTAAGCCCTCTGCTCAAAGCAAGGTCAGCTACAGATTACTCTGGACCATGTCCAGTCAGAATTTAGATGTCTCTAAGGATATCCATTTATGTGGGCAACCCTGAATTTCTCATAGAAACCTTGAGACACAGGTCCTTTTTTTTTGTTTGTTTCAGTAATGAAAGAGTGCATGGGCAGTGAGTTTGCTTCTAGTTGGCATGTTTGCTGTCAGGGCGAAAAGGGATTGGTAACTATCTGCAAAGACTATTCAGAGTAATTTACCACTTGCAATATGAAAAATGTGCTATTGTTATTATTGACTGAATAGTGACTTTGAGACAAAACACAGCTGCAGCAGGTGTTCTCTACTGATGATGGCTGTAAACAGGCAGTAGGCAGTAAACAGGCTATTTTTGGTGTATTGGTTCTGCACTGCAAGCTGGCCCTGCAATTCTTCTGTCATAGTGTCATGACTGGTATTTGGACTGGAAACAAAACGGAGAAATATCCCTGCAATCTTATTTTTGTATACTCCTGTGTAGCAACCACTGCCTGCACCTTAGATTTTAAACATAAATATGTGAATTGACTGGCAGATTTGGATTTAGGATTAGTGTCTCATTAATATAGAGGGAAAATATTATGCCCTTGGTCAAATAACAGAAACAAATGCCTTTTAAAACCTAAGTAGACAGCACCTCACTTTATGAGGAGGAAAGAGCAGATAATTTATAAGTAAAACAATCAAATGAGAGGATGCTAACAGAACTCTCTTCTGGAAAAACAAAAAAATAAAAAACAACAACTAGAAATAGCACCAACACAGAATAAGGAATACGAGTTTATTGTTTATTTAAATACTCTATCTTTCCAGATGAATTTGATTGCTTTATATCAGGGATACAGAGGCTAAAAAGAAACTCAGTGAAAATGTAAGTTGAATGCATAAAAAAAAATTGTAATGGCAATACTGAAAAAGATGATAGTGAATAGTGTTGCAGTTTACAGATATTGCTACACATTTCTCTAAGATAGTGCACCTCTTAAGTATATCTTAAGAGGCATAATAAGGTAATAGACAAAGGAACAGGACAAGAGGCAATGACTTCAATCTAAAAGGGTAGATTTATGTAAGATTTAAGGAAACAAATCTTCACTATGAGGTAGTGAGGAACTGAAACAGGTCGTCCAGAGAAGCTATAGCTGCTCCATCTCTGGAAGGGTTCAAGGCCAAGTTGGATGGGGCATTGGTCAAAATGCTTTAGTGGACATGTCCTAGCACATGGCAGGAGGTTGAAATTATATGGTGTTAAGGTCCCTTCCAGCCCAAACTCTTGTATGATTCTTTGATCTTTAATTTTAAGCAGAATTAGGCCTACATCTCAAAACATCCTATCGCTCAAATTGGAAGGCAGTTCTTTCTTTGTAGAACATTGTATCTGCTTCTTTAAAAATCAGTAGGAGTTTCTAACTTTTTAAAAAATATTTCTTTAAGTCACATTTTTTGTATGCAAAACATCAAAGTGATGTTCAGTGGACTTCGGTAATTTATAAGAATCTCAGTAGAGAAATATGCCTCTATAAACTAACAAAAATTTTTAAAGGGGGGCGGAGGGGGGGTAGCAATTTTGAGCACTTCAGTATTTGAGTACCCAAACATACTTGAAGGGAATTATTTTTGAATGAAATTACTTGGAATCTTTCTGAATGAAAGGATCTTTAAACATCTCAGATTGTGACCAAACTCATACACTGTCTGACTTCTCAAGACTGGAGTTTCACTTGTCTTCCTTTTTCCTGCCCTCTAATTCTCTTCCACTCCCACCTCTACCCTTTCTACCATGTCAATGACAGTAACAAACGTTATTCCGGTATTGCACCACCTAGTGGAACTTCCCATCTTACAGTCCTGACTGTATCATAAGTGAAAACTATGCCTTACACTGTTTTACCATTTTTCTCAAAAATTTCCCCTATTTGATATAATTTGATGGATTCATTCTTCATTCAGCAGTTCATGTGGAAATGTGCTTATAGCACATTCTGTTTTGAAAAGTTTCCTAAATGGCTCAGTGGGGGTCAGGACTCTTAGAGTTACACACATAATTATTAATAAAACTGATTGCTAATTTCTCAGTTCTGCTAGCTGGATGTTGTAATTGTATTTGTATCAATATTCAAGCTGTGCCAGTTCAGAACAATCCTACCTCCAGCTGAGATCACAGAAAATGATGCACAACCTCAAGCTAACTTATTTTTAATCTCCGTATCAAGTACAATGACACTGCAGTACATAGTAATGTAAAATTACTCGGTAACATTTTGAGACATATCTTCTGCTCTTTGTTTAAACTTTTCATGCTGTACTGGTATGGAAGGTTACAGGGGAAAGAGGAAGAGAAGGAAAGCAGAACTAGAATTTCTTTTGATTCTAAGGTAATATTTTTAAAAATTCAGTCAGAGGACTTCCACGCTTTCAGCCTTGTCTAAAAAGCCACTCAGCACATGACCCAAATCTAATTCAAGCTATTCATTTAAGCTCTAATCGATATGTCACTTGGAGGTGTTATTCTGTGATGTTTTTTATATATTCAGTTTGATCTGTTTTTCATTTCTATGTAATAATGCTTGGAAAATAGGGCTGTTTATAACCATCATAGCTGTCACCTGTCACGGAGAAATAGCTTCCAAAGAGTGGCCAATTAGATTAATATTTTTATTTACTCACACTTATTAGGGTCTCATAAAACTAACAAGAAATTTGTTTCCTTGCATGTTTCTCCTTCACAAAACATGAGTCAGGAAGTCACTTGCATTACCCAGCTGCTCAGCATATTCCCTAAGGATTCTCTTCATAAAGAGGAAAAAAATCACCATTCTATCATGCGGAATAAACCACCAATGCACCATGCAAAAGTCTGATAAGAATGACTTTCAAATAACCACAGAGAGCATCCATTTTATATTGACAGTGATTTGGTAATGATTACAGAACAGGAATTAACCTTGATTTGACAATGGATTTTTCTTATTTGTATTATAGGTCAACAACTGAATGATATTCGCCAAATTGCATACAACAACATCTGAGTAAATAATTATTTTCCCATGTCAGTCTTTGCTTAACAGTATTTTAGTCTGAGAAATGCCAGCAGCAAAATGCCCATTAGCTGCTTCCACCCACTGTTCTTAGATAATTATCTGTATCTTTTCTTTCTGGGGTGATGGGGAGCAGCAGGGATACATGCCATTTGTTCTGTTTGTGTTACAGGCTTCACATTGCTGTGCGTTAGAGCCTGCTCGGTCATGTATTATTGCACAGTGTAACCTAAGACATTAGAATGTGCCACAGATTCATCTTGCTTAAGAAATACGAGATGACATTGTAGCAATTTTTTACTTACTGAAATAGGCAGCCCGTCTTCCTGATGCAAAACTACACTGTGAAAGTAAATTAGAAAACAAAACCAACACCTTTGGGCTTCCAACAGCTATGCTATGGATTTTTCTTATTTTATAAAGATGCTTAGTGCTAGAGTAGGTGAGAAATTACTGTCTGCATCGTCATGGGTGCCTCTATAAGTCTCAGTTTCATTAACATACAAGGTGTGTCTCTGGCTTATAGAAAATCCATGTGGGGAACAATTACATTCTTGTCACATTGGTACCCAGAAGAGCTTACAGAATATGTGTGAATTGCCAGCAATTTCTCCAGAGTTTCAGGTAACTTACTGAAATACTTAACACTAGGTCTTACACTACATATTTATTTCTACCCTTAAAATCTCATTCCCCACAGTAAACACATTTAGGCATATTAGTAAGTGGCCAGAACTGAAATTGTTTATTCTACCATTTAATCCCATGGATTTCACTGCTGTGAGATTCAGCCTTGTACCATCAATTATTAATGTTTGGCTTTGCCAAATAAAATCCCTAGTTGCTAAAGCTAATTAAAGTATAAACTATTTCAGTTTTCTTTTCTTTGATCCCAAGTCATCAAAAGAAAATATTAAAATAGATAAGATGATTATAGCTATATGAGGACATGGTAGGTGGACCTCTGTCCCACGTAATTTTTATATAGACAAAATCACAGTCCATTTATTTTGTCTTCAGAAAACTTCTCTTCATCACATTGAACAGTGCTTTAATATAAAGTTAATGCCACTGAAATTAATGGCATGGATTATTACTAGGACTTTGATCCTTTTCAAATATATGCCCATGTGATACTTATTAATAAATTTTCATATGCAAAGGTGGACTTTGTGATTTAGATACTTTTCTTCCTGAGGTGCACGAGTGACACAGCAGAGTGCAGAGACGTATTTAGTTGTCCAAAACACAGATATCTCCTCCCCCTTTGAAAAGGCCTTGTCTTTCCCTCCTGGCCTCCAGCTGCTGCTCTAGGAATTCATGATCTGTATGCACAAGGTGTATCATACCTGTGTACAGGTATTCTGCACAACTTCTGTCAAGATTAAGAGTTTCATGTACCTCTGAGATATCTTTGGATGCCTGTGTTTCAGAAGATGACTCAAGTCATAGATCTCTATTTCTTATCTTGGGAATTTAAATACATAGTCCATATGTTGATACCTAAAATGTGAATGGGTGTCTGAAGCTAGCAGTAAAACCTTATATTCTTATATTCCTTTGTGGAGTCAAGGGTATCCTTGTAAAAGCTATTGCAAATTAATACAAGTCTGGCTGAAGAATGAATTGCTGTGTAAATACGCAACAGGATGTGTGGTATTGAAGTAGCATAAGGTAGTTTTATGACAAACAACATTAACAGTTTCAGAATACAAGGAACTTTTAAATCTAACTTTGCAAAGAATAACATATATCTGAGAAATGCTTGCAAACATAATGTGCCAGTCTTCCATCCTTTCAGGATTACCATATTCGTGAATTCAGCTCACAGCCTAACCAGACCAGGGTATTTTCGTTTCGATCTGTTACATAGCTGTAATTCCTAGTTCCATCAAAAATTACGTGCACATTGATTTAGCAGAACACATCATCTCTTGTTTAACATTTCACATGTATTATAGAGCACTGCATAATAAGTACTTTGATATCAGATTAATTTAACCAACCTTGCTAAAATTTAGACATCTGATGGTGCATATAGTGCTACAGAAAAGTAAAGTCTGAAAATTTTATTTAATCACCTAATCATTGGAATTTAAAGCCATCAGAGTTTTCCTAAGTTACCCCACTCTTGTCCTTGACTGCATCTTCAGAAGGTCTGGAGTTTTCTGTATATTCAGCTGGATAATTTATGTATATCTAGGTATACCTGGTTCACTTCAATTGGCTCTTGGTGCTTATGTGGGCATTGGAATAAGCAATCATTTGAAATAAAAATGAACCAGCAGAAGGTAAATTAATCCCTCAAACTTCACAATGACACAAACCGTCATTTGGAAATGTACATTTCCTGCTGAGCATACATGAGGAACATGGATAGCTAAGTTAGTCTTAGACAGCAAACTCTGGGGGACAGAAAACGCTCCCTCCTTAGATAGCAAAACATAAATTCATCATTGTTGCTCCAGCATTATTATTTTTTTTTTTTTCTCAGTGGAAAGGATTTTTGTTTTAAGGGAATGAATAGCTGTAACAATTCATGAATAGACATAAGAGCCATCTGGCAATTTTTCAAGATGACTTGTTTTACTACAAAATGCGTGCACTGGTTTTGATACAATGACCTGCACAGTGTTATTATTGTCCCAGATTTAGTGAGCAGAAACAGTCCCAAAGATTGCATTACTCATTTACCTGAGAAAATATTTTTGTAAAGTAAGACAAGATAATAACACTAGATCATGATCTGAGGTTTTGTGGATTAGAGATAATAATAAAAAAAAGTTCTTTGACTCTAATTTAAACTCTTACAGAGTAGGAATGCCTTCATTTAACTGCAAAGGTGACTTATAGCATAAAATTTTAAAACCATACCTGAGTAGATATGAGATTTTTTGTAAATATCAATGCAATAAATTTCAAACTAGAAATTTTATCTATGATAAATCATATTGTAGAAGGAAGGAACTGGACCTAGATACAATGAACTTAACTAAAAACTATCATTTTTGAACCAAAAGAATGAAATTATTTTGTCAGTACAGTATATACTAATGAGCATATGATACATAAAGTGTCAAATTCACAGGTACACCTCTGCAAATAGGCTGGATACAATCCAGGTGTTTAAAAGTGAATTCATACTTTATCACTGTCTTGAGAAAGAGATCTTATGCAAGTCTGCTTTGATTCCACAGAACAGAAGAAAGATCTCTGCAGCCTTTAGATCCATCCTCTGGACTCTGATGACAGATCCACAATTCATCTTATTTACAGCAGTGCTAATGTTCCTCTTTCACCTCAGAGGTGAGATATTACAGCAAGCTTCACAGTGTTCAGTATAAGGTTTTGGTAAAGATACATGCAAATTCAGAGTAAATCTTAATGTATATCCTTTGCAAATGTTGCAACAAATTAAAGTTAATTGTCTCCATTTATTTTTAAACAAAAAGCATGGTGCTTAAGGACTTCACTCAATGTTTTAGAAAAGCACCACAGTAAGGATATAGAGACTTTCTACAGAGTGCATTAGTAATAAAATGACCAGTCTGGATCAAATGAAGCCCTTAGCTATGCTTCATGCTTAATTACACTCAAAGTGATTCAAAGCCATTTGCTAGCTATGTCTACTCTAATTTCTAAACTGATGTTCACAAGGCTGATGGAATGCTAAAAAAACAGCTCATGCTGCTGAGCAGGATCACCAGCAGCAGCACCAGAAACTAGAGGAATTTGCCTTTTGTATTTCTCTTTCACCAAAGGCAGTGAGCTAGTGTATGCCTTAGCTGTCAAGCAGCGTAAGTCCTTTTGGCACGCTTACAGTAGAATGGGCACAATGTGACTTGGAAGAAATCAGCTGACATAAGGTGGAATCATCTGTGAAAAGAAGAGGTAGTTATTGGCTGGTTTTGTTAGATGTCTTGGGAAGAGAAAGAGAAACATCATTCTCTGCACGGATCCTTACAGCTCTCCAGGATGGCAAGCCATTGACAATGTCAAGGTGCCATCTGTTAAGAAGCCAGTCTGGAAGAAAGCTGAAGCTGCTGGAGGATTTTGCTGTATTACAGTCAGCAAAATGGCACGTTTATCATATCAGGAGCCTGTGGATGCCTGCAAGAAAGCAAGCCCTAGCACAGACCAACTTTCTGACTCAATTAGATAAGAAGAGCAGTGAATATATCATAATTATTTCAAGAATTCTGACCGTTATTCAAAACTTAAGTAGCTGACTTAAATTAGTAATCTACATTTTTAATATTTTTCAGCAATTACACATTAATTCAGTGGAGAGTATTAGAAAAATCACAGGCCTCACTGTTTGGAGGGTTGTTTTAACAGTTGTTGCCTGTGGAGAAAAAAATCACACTACCCAGACAATCAATATCTTATGTATTACTTTTGGATGCATTTCTGTCAAATTTTCTGATAAACATGGCAAACTTTCAATATTAAAACCTAAGCAAATCTGTTTTGTGTATGTGAAATTCAAAAAAATGTCAGATAAATGAAACACATTTGCCTGAACAAGTTGATGGTTTGCAGATATATCTGAATATCGCTTATTTTATATTATAATGCAACCAATTATATTTTGTCTTTCATTATTTAAGGAAAATAAAATTCAATGTAGTTTCAGTTCTGCAACTCCACTCAATTCTGCCACATTATTTTTACAATAAAATTCATTTAAGAAACAGAATCAGAGAATCACAGAATCACAGAATTGTAGGGGTTGGAAGGGACTTCCAGAGATCATCTAGTCCAACCCCCTGCCAAGGCAGCTCCCTAAAACAGGTTGCACACATATCCATCCAGGAAGGTCTTGAATTTTTCCAGAGAAGGAGACTTCACCACCTCTCTGGGCAGCCTGTGCCAGTGCTCTGTGAAATGTTCTTATGCACATTTTTGTGGAACTTCCTATCCTTCATTTTGTGGCCATTTCTGCTCGTCCTATCACCACACACTGCAGAGAATGTCCAGCTTTGTCCCTTTGCCTCCCACACCTTAGATATTTATAGATGTGGATCAGATCCTGTCTGAGTCTTCTTTTCTCACGGCTGAACAGGCCCAGGTCTCTCATCTTTTCCTCGTAAGAGAGGTGTTCCACACCCTTTATCTTCTCTGTAGCCCTCTGCTGGACTCTTTCCAGGAGATCCCCATCTTTTTTGTACCGGGGATCCCAGAACTGGACTCAGTACTTCAGCTGAGGCCTCACCAGGGCAGAGTTGAGGGGGAGGATTACCTCCATTGACTTTCTGGCCATGCTTTTTTTAATGCACTATAGGGTCCCACTGGCTTTCTTGGCCACCAGGGCACACTGCTGGCTCATGGCCAGCCTGTCATCCACCAGGACAGCCAGGTCTCTCTCCTCAGAGATCCTCTCTAGCAGGTTATCCCCAACCTGTACCGGTGCATGTGGTTATTCCTCCCTAGGTTCAAGATTCTACACTTGCTTTTGTTAAACCTCATCTGGATCCTTTCTGCCGAACTCTCCAGCCTGTCCAGGTGTTGCTGAATGAGAGCGCAACCCATATTTCCTGCATGAAAATAAATAAATAAATAAATATAATAAAACAAAAAACATATAATGAGTATGCTAATGAGCTTTTTAATAGAGTAGTTTTTGCATTTAAAATATTCTGCGGGCAGTAACGATAATGATAGTACTATAATGTAGACTATGATGTAATGAATATGACTGTGATTAGATGCTCTCTCCAAGTGATGTTTCAAAGTCCCCTCTAATCTGAATTGCACAATGCTACTTCACAGTATCACTAATAATTTAAAATTACATGTTGCTCCAGAGAGACCGGAACTATCCTAAGTGAGAATTATATGATCTTTTTTTAAGGCTACTTACTGAACTCAAATGAAGTACAATCTGGAGACACAGTGAGAGCAGGCTTTAAGCAATGACTGGAAGGGAGATCTTTATTTGTAGAATGACTAGGGAATTATCAGAAGTCATATGAATCATGTGCAACTTACTAAATGTATATGGAAATAACTCGACTGACATCTCAATTCAACTGGTTCTGCTCCACAGTCTCCCATGGAGCTATACCAATTTTCCAAAATTGAGGCTATGAGGAGACATCTGTTCACTAAAAGTTTTAATGGAATTTTTGGATCCAGACGTGCTGCAGGGCCAGTTGGTATTTTCTTTTTTTTTTTTTTTTTCCTTTTATATTCACTGCAGACTCATTCTCTTGACCAGCACTCCTCCTTTTACATTAACTCTTTTGAAGAGTCTGTGTACACTTTCAGAGCATCCTAACCTAGGGTCTGATAAGCCTTCATTTTAAGCTTGGCTTTCACTTAATTAATAAATGTAGCTGCTGATATATTATTTTGTTCACTTTCTGTCAACCAGTCAGTTTGTCTATATTTTCCATTCTCCTGGTTGGTGAAGAACTTGGGCAAACACGTGTGCAGATGTGTTACATGCCTACTTTATACACGTAACTATTTTAATATTGGACTTGTCCCTGAGAAAAGTCTCTCCGTTTCTTTCTTAAATTTAGATTTACCTAGATATTTTGACCACTTAAATATTTTTTATTTGTTTTTGTTTTGGAAACTACATAGTAATAAAATAGTCAAACAAAGCAAAAACAAAAACAAACAGAAAACAGACAAAACAAGAAAAAGTCAACATATTTTCTACCATTCCTTGAGGGTAAAAGAGGCTGTATTTTGGAATATAGACTATTTCATATAGTCTTTTGGAAACAGCCAGGTAGAATATGAAGAATGCAGAGAAAGTGAATGGTACATTTCAGCACTAGCGTCAGCGATATGAAAGACAAGTCATGTTCTGGATAGCCATGCAGATTTTTAGAAGTGTGGCATGCAGGTTCTTGTTCATTGCTGATGACAATGCATAAACAATGGTGGTGTCTAAGTTGGCAACCATTGTTTTGTAGCTGAGAATTTCCTCTATCAAATAGCATTACTCTGTGTCTGTTGAAATTTCCATAGAAACACTCAGGAGGCATTACTTTGAAGTAACCTAAATATTTTAAATAAAAAGGTCTACAGTTGTGCTAGAACAAGGCAAGTCAAGCTGTAACTGAGCAAAATGTACAAAGATACAAAGATATGTTCCACAGTTGCTGGGAATTTTGCTGAATCTTATACAATAACACCTTTTTAACTTTGGCTGAGGAGGTGCATATGCAGTTGGCTAAGTGATAATATTAAACTGTGTGCTGAGGCATAGTAAAGGGAAGAAAGCTGTAACATTCATGATAAAACTACAAGACTGCTGAACAACATGTGAATGATCTTTGTAATTCTTTAGCATAGAAATTTTCAAGGAGTTCCGAAAAAACATTTTCATCCCAAGGTTTTCTTGGCATGAATAATATACCTCAGGCGCTGCGTTTTTCACAACCATTTTCTGTGCAACGCTGAAAAGACTAACAGTGCTTAAATCAGTAAGTGCACAGTTGTAAAACCTGTTAGATTGTTCTGGTGATCTCGCAATCATGGGAATTGTCCTACTGAGCTGCTACTTAATTACTTTTGCCTTATTATTCATATCTTCATTAAGTTAGTTGATTGTCTTTTCTGTAGTGAGTTCTATATCTTTTCTCTCTGGAACTGAAATTGCATTAAATTACCGTACTTTACCTTATCCAGAATGTTTTGCTGTTGCACTCTAATCACTTTAAGACATTTCATTTTTGCATAACCTTTTAATGGTACTGACATATTTTGTATTAAATTGCATACATATATAAACATGAGCTTTTGGGATAAGCTATTTGGGGCTTGGTTCTGTTGCACATGCTCAATCAGAAGGACTAATTTTATAACAATACACTGCAGGGGAATAATGTCAGGTCTTCAAGCAGACACACTGCATTTCATAGAATGAGTAAATAGTTGATCTGTTTGTGGAGCACCTTGAGGAATCTAAATTGCAGGATTCCAAATATACGTACTTGAATATATACGGATAGGTAAATCTAACCACATATGCAAGTCTCTGATGACTTTCAAATATTAAATGATAAATGATAATAAAATAATAAGAAAGTCTCTAACATATCATTTTCAAATTCTGTACAAGAAAACACCTAATTCCCATGTAATTCAGCAATTAAGGGTCCTTGCTTATGCTTCTTTTCCATGTCCGGTCCAAGTACTTTTCAACAAGAAATGCTGATGAAGTTGATATAATGTGTAGGCCACATTTTAAAATGTGGATTCCATTTGCTCAGTGAACATTCAGTGAACAGTCACAGAATCACAAAATGTTTGAAGATGGAAAGGACCTCTGGAGGTCATCAGCTCAAACCTCTACTGAAGCCACTGCCCAGGACCATGTCTGGAAGACTTTTGGATGGCTTCAAAGAGGGAAGCTCCACAATCTCTCTGGTTAGCCTATGCCAGTGTTTTGTTAGTGTCACAGTAAAAAAAAGTGTTTACTGATGTTCTTATGGAACATTCTATGTTCCAGTTTGTGATGGTTGACTCTCATCCAGTCACTGGCAACCATGGAAAAGATCCTTTCTTCATCATATTTGCACCCACCCTTCAGGTATCTGTATTTATTGATGAGATCTCCCCTGAATCTCTTCTTTGGATTGAAGAGTTCCAGCTATCTCAGCTTTTCTCTGTAGGAGAGATGCGCTAGTACCTTAAACATCTTTGTGGCTCTTAACTAGACGATCTCCAGTATGCCTTGGCCTGTCTTATGCTAAGGACCATAGACTTAGGACACAGCACACAAGTTGTGGACTTAGTATTGATGAGCAGAGAGGAAGAATTACTTTGCCTGACCTGCTGGCAACACTCTTCTTAATGCAGCCCAGAATACCATTAGACTTCTTTTTTTTTAGCAAGTGCACACAGATGGATCATGTCAACTTTGTGTACACCAGGACCTCCATGTCCTTTACTAGAAAGTCTCCAGCTTAGTGGCTCCCAGCATTTACTGGCAGCAGGAGTTGTTCCTCCTTAGCTGGAAAACTGCATTTCCCCTTGATGAACTTCATGATGTTAGTGTCAGCCTATTTCTCTGCTATCAAGGTCCCCCCAATTGGCAGGAGAATACCGTGGTGTATCAGCCACTTCTCCCAGTTTTGTATCATCTGCAGACAGACTTGCTCATGGCATACTCAACACTCTGCAGGTCTTTGATAAAGATGTTGAACGGATTTGGACCTAGTATTGACCTCTGGAGTACATTGCTAGTTACTGGCCTCCAACTGGACTTCATAAAACTAATCACTGTGCTCTGAATCCAATTCATATCCAAGATCATTCTTCCCTTCTTGTACTCATCTGTACAGATATGGTCTGTATTTGACTTATCTTTGTAATGACCTTGAGTACAACTGGAGTATACTTTTTTGTTGTCCCTTTTGTTTCTGTCATGAATCTTTGTAATTTCTATGCTTGTTAAGTATTCCAAATTATTTTAGGACACGATCTGTAAAAGTATTTATATAGATAGAGACATAGACATAAATATAATAAGCAATGCAGAAATAGATATAAAATACTTACTTAAAAGATAGATGCTATACTTCTATTAAAGATGCAAAGAAGCATGACATTTACTGCTCCAGTGAAGCAATTCTGTATATGTATGTAATGATTACAGCTTGTATGGAAAATATGAGAGAAAATTTAGTTAAATTGAAGGCACACTAATATTTAAAATAGCTTTTTTGCAGATTAAAAGTAAAATAGACAATAATATGCAGTCTGCACTGGAACATGTATCTTCCACCAATATTTATAATAAAAGAAAAAAAAATAGAAATAAAACCTGTATTTATACGCTCGTGTAAAATGAAGTATTCTAAAATCTCTCATTTCACTGGGTTTACATAGTAAGGCTTTGGTATTGGAAGCAAGAAAATAAGAGGGTGAGTTGAGTCAGTTTGTAGAGGTGAAAGCCATCCAATTGGCTGTAAAGACTGTTGAAAGAGTACTGGGCCAGTACTCTCTCTATATACTGTCTCATGGTTGGTGGCATATGCCCTGAGAGCTGGCTACAGCAATGAACAACTGGCAGTGCAGACATAAACCAGGCTGGGCTGTGATACTGTGATAAAGTTTGGGATGGGAGACAGCAAGTGGCTGTGGAGGTAACCTTTTAGAGTAGAGTCCAGAAGGTGCTCCATGTCAATCAGAACCAGCTTAATTCAGTTCCAGAAGTGCCAGAGCTGAGCCACGAGTGTTACTGGTTCTGCCTCTGTAAGAGCAGATTTAAGAAAGGAAAAAAAATGACTTCTGCACAGCATCATCTGGGAGACTGGAGTCATAAAATGAGAGAGAAACAAATCTGCAGTCCCAAGGTCAGAGCAGAAGGAGGGCAGGAGGTGCTCCAGGCACAGAATAGAAGATCCTTGCAGCCGGAAGAGGCCCATGCAGGAGTAGGTTGTTCCTCTGCAGCCCATGGGCTTGACACAGAGCAGATCTCCACTTGCAGGCATGGAGGAGCCCACTGTACAGTAGTGGATGAGGTCTGAAGCAGTCACAGCCACACTGGAGCTCATGGTGGGGGGGTGAAGTGGAGCAGGAAGGCTGGGGGAGATGAGCCCAATGGGGGAACCATGTGAAGCAGTGCCTGAACCCCACAGTATGGAGCTGTGGTGGAACAGTGTTTGGAGAGCTGCAGCTTGTGGGAAGCTCACGCAGGATCAGCTGGGGAAGGACAGCATCCTGTTGGATGAATACCACATGGCTCAGGGGCTGAGAGTGATCATGGAGGAGCAACAGACACAAAGTGTTATGGAATGATCACAGCTGCCCTTCATCATTTCCTTCCTCTGCTGGAGGGAAGTAGACAAAAGAGAGTGGATGATAGGCAGGTGATTTGCTTTTTCCTTTTAGTTTCTCACTGCTCTAGTCTGTTAGTAATAGGTAATAATTTATACTAATCTCCCCATGCTAAGTCTGTTTTGCTTGTGATGGCAATTAATGAGAGGTATGTCTGTCCTTATTTCAACCATTGAGCCCTTCTCCATTTTATGTTCTCCCTGGTTTATTGAGAAGAGGCATTGAAAGAATGGTGGGGCTTAGCTAAAGCTTAGCAGTGTTCAACATTCCTATCTGTCATAAATTCATATGGAGATCCTAGGAATGATTTTTTGGAGAGACTTGCAGAGTCTCTCTGTTTCTTTATCTGTAGGGAAGGCCTTGGATTTGTTAAACAGATTTTGAAGAACAGGCTCTAAAATATCTTTGTCACAGAGTGTATGTAGGTCCATAAAGTCTTCTCACATTTTGTAATCCCTGGCCATGATATTTTGTTTACATAGACATTATTGAGAATTGGATTCACAAGCACACCATATCTGTTGTCTCAATTACCTGAAGCGATGTTATACAATTAGAGATCTTCCTCATTTTAATTCCTGAATATATGACCTTTTTTTACTGTACCATTATTTTGTGCCTATATTTCACCCCTTTTCTATAATTCTGATTTACAGCAACATCCCATTCCTCTTTTTCTCCTCACTACTCCCAATTAGGTGAAAGTTGCAAACATTGTAAGCCTGTCTCCACTGAAATCTTTCATCAAAAGCATGAATTTAGTACACTGAACTGATCCATGATTCATCCCTGACTTGTGTCTTTTTTCCATCACGACAGATCTCCCTTCAGTGTGAATATCAAGATTTTTCTATTTATCCATCTTCTCCACCAGCTTTTAGTTCTTGTGTTTCTATCTATTAAATTTAGTGATATTTTCTTTTGAGGAACTTCTGACTTTCTGATACTGAACTGATACAGTAACAGGAAAAAAAATCAAGCTGTAAGACACTGGAGAAATTCCTTCTAATGTGAAGTTACAGTGGTATTCAATATCACATAAAAACACTAATTCATTCTGATTTTAACTTGAATATTTGATCATTTTAATCTTGTAAGAGCAAAAGATATTACTAACTGATGTGCAGGAGTTGTTGTTAGTGAAAGAGAGATGATGAAGTCAGTAACTCCATTGTACAAAATAAAAAGGCAGGTAATTGTCACACATGGATAATGGAATAAGAGTGTAGAAAAATTGGAGGGTTGCATAATGCTTGTGTTTTAAAGATGTTTTTTATTTGTTTGAAAACCAGGGCTGGGAACTCTAAGATCAGAGGGTGCTGTTGAAATTATGTTCTTCTCTCAGTTTTGGTGATGCAATTTAGCTACCAGTTTAAAATGTCTACAATATGTCTAGACTTAAACCCATCAGCTAAAAAAATGTAAAGCCTACAGAGAGGGGAAAGCACTCCAAACTGTTTCACCTGATGTCTTTCCTACAACTATTTTGGGAGAGAATCACCTACCTGAATCCATTCTGAAGGAACCTATTTCTGTCCATGTAGCTATAATGGTACTCTGAGCAGCTAGCTAAGGTATATTGTATGTAGAATTAATATGTGATTTCAGACAAACAAATTTCAGGTACACATATATACATATATATAAAAATATTTGTCTTCCTATAAGTCTTCCTATCTGTTTTCTAGAGGTGCTTGTTTTCCTGGAGATGATCAGTGTATGCTAGGGCACGGATGCATAAAGCTAACGTTATTTCGTTTAAGAGGGAGAATTTCCTTTTGAAGATGTGAAAATATGTTGAAGAATATACATTTGTTTATGGGACGTATTTGATTTTCATTCAGTAGGAGCAGTTGCCTAAGAGTTTGTCTGCTTTTCCAAACACATAAATTACTTTAACAGTAGGCATTACCATTACCTTTTCCATATCCTAGTCCTTCTGAACAACCAGCAGCCCTACAACTACTTTACTTGTTCATCTGTTGCCTGTTCCAATACATTGAAAGAGAGAATGTCTTCCTCATTATGGGTACATGGTCAAGGATCTTATAAATGAAAGAGGGGATAATAGGATAAAGAGGAAGCTGTAGACAAAAACAAATACAAAGCTGACTGTCCTGGGGTAAGAGAGAGAGTAATGAGGACCAAACCTGATCAGTTACAATAATTTATACGTTTATGGAAGTACAAGAATACTTATGTCAAGGTTATCTGACCATGGATCTCATCAAATGGGATACTAGGGAAACGAGGAGAATCATAAACAAAATGTATAAAGAACAGACAGGCAAACACGATTGAGACAATGACAAGAAACAAACCTGGTCAACCACAGGAACTGATGGGCTATTGATAAACTACAGGCAAACTGGGCTACTGCAATTGATAACAATACAAACCTGAGGTACCAGATGTTGGAAGTGTGGTGTCAGTGGAACAGTGCCAGCTGAAGAAGCAATGTGTGGGGAAGGGGAACATGGAGGAAGAAATGAGAGTAGACAGACAGGGATATGAAATGGGCCAGTATTGTGTAACAAGGTCCATTGGTGCATTTGCTTGGCTGAGATCAGCAACTGATCACTGCAATCTATCCTGTCTAATTATATCTCGTTATTAAATCCTTTCTTAATTATGTCAAGTTCAGTGCTACAAGGGCTCCATGTCAATTCCTGATAGGAACTGTATGTGTATGAGGACTGGGTGCTAGCTGCTGGAGCCAGGCCAGGTGTGGGTGTCCTGGCCTGTGATGGCAGTTGATGGAGCCAGTGGGGTCTCAATGTCGGCTTCTAGAGCAGGTGGTTGTTCAGCCTTCAGACCTTGGGACAGGAACAGTATGTGTCTCCAAAGCAGCAGCTGGGGGATGGGGTGAGTGAAGCAAGACAAAACAAACCTCCAGTCCTCTGCAGGACTAGTTTTCTCTTTTACTACATGGATGAAAAGGAGCATATATTTGATGTGATTTTGTTCATTTGATAAGCTTGAGCAATTTCTGTATATATATGCATAGTGGCTCAGTCAAAGTTATCCTATTAATTACAATTAAATCGTAATTATACATATAATCTTGTTAAAGGAAGCTTTCTGAACTCACTCTCTCACAACAAAAGTGTTGTGGAAAGGCAGGTTTACAAAGGAATTTATTTTCTGGATGAACATACGGATAAAGAAAACAAGTACTCCATTTATCAGAAACCAATTGACAAAAATAATGTCATCCATGCTGCAAGTTTTCATGCATCAGCAATGAAGAAAGGCCTCCCTTTTATTCAAATTTTAAGGATAAGATAATTTGTAGCAAATTTGATGAAAATAAACATAAGATAAATGAAGTTCCTCTGACATATTTGTAGAGTGAAGCTATGGAGGGAGGAGAGCGAGTATAAATCAGGCAAATGAGATGATGACAGTAACAGATGGATCTGCATGGTGAATGAGAAAAAAACAGACATATATAGTACTGTAGCATAATAACCCCAATATGCATTTGTGTCTACTTTATATTTTAGAGTCAGAGGTTGCATTTTCCGCCAGTATGTAAGTGTACACAGAGTTGTAGGAGCTGTTTTATTACTAAAAATATTTCTGGGTACAATCTGAGCCATTTTCACAGTTGAACAACACATACAAACAATTCCAGGCACCTTTTTCAGGACGTCTTAACTAAGCATAGCTCCTTAAAAAAGACTTAGGGGTCAAGAGCTTTAGGGCTACCACTTCCTGCAGCCAACACAACCATGGAAATATTTTATCAGAGCCACTCCCTCTTCACATAAGTATGAGATATCCTTGCAGGCAAAGGCCAAGTAATAGGTCAGCTAATAATATAGACTGACCTTTGCTGACACTGTTAACAACTTACTATTTTTCAATCTATCCTGTGAAGTAATAAAGTCTGAGCTGCAATCTGTATGTGTTTGGCCTCATCCAGTAACTGGGTGCCTTTAAACTATCAAGTCTAGGTACCTTAGCTAGCAGAGCACTTCAGCTAGCTATTGATGTATCTTCTACTTGCCCTAGATTAATTAGGGCTTTAGCCTTCCAGCACACAGCAGATGAGCACACTCATTCTTGTTGTGTCTTATCAAATGTTATTACCAGTGAAAAGTAACAGCTGACACAAAATCAAAAGAAGCTTCTGCTCAGTAGTGATCTGGAAAAAAAGGAAGAAAAGAATAACGTTGCACATACAGGACACAATAGGGTGGCATAAACATTGAGAAACACTGTCAGGGCAGAACTCTCCACTGCAGTGACAACCAGCAACAACTTCTCTGCCAAATCTAACACAACACTCTGAGTACAAATGAGCATATGGATATTTTGTCAGCAGTGCAGAGTGAGTCAGCATGAGCCAGGCAAATTTGCATTGCGTACTAGCAGGAACAAGTTTTCAGGGTTTGAAGGTTGTTTATTATAGTGATATAAAGAAAAACAGCTATGGCATGTTCTGAAAAAATGTTCTTGCTCATGGCTTTCCTTTCTCAGCGCACAGTATTTGCTCAGAAGCCATCTCCCCTGGTGTTTTGACATTGTGCTTTATACCATTTATTAAGAGTGAGGCATTAAGCATCTGCTAAAGGGTGTTCATATTACCTGCCGTATTGTTGCCTTGAGTGGCTAAAGCAGCTGCTTTTACTAACAGTATTGTGTACTTTGATTTCCATCCAGAACCTACTCAACTCAATAGAGTTCTCTGAATGCAATGGTTTCCAGACCAAGATTTTGTTCCCTTTATGGTCAAACTCTGTTTGCTTATATATGTGAATGTAATTTTTTTTTCCATTTGCTGCTTTTATTACCTGTAAGGTTTCTAATGTTGCTCACTTCACTCACATTCTCTGCTCCTTTTCACATTGGAAAGAGAACTTTCTCCATGCAGAATCACAATGCTGATAGTGAGAGGAGGGGTGAATAATTGAAATTTCCATATCCTCACCCACCATTCTGTTAAGTGTGCCCTTCAGCTGCTTTCAGAAAAAACTCTCATCCTAATTCTGGTTGCCAGTAAAGTTTGTTTAATTGCTTCAGGTTGTTCCTAACAGCAAATACATTGTTCAGAAAGATGCATATGCTGTCTGATGTGGGAAGAGAGAAGTTTTCTTCAGACACTAGGTGTTAATTCTGCTCTTGGCAACTAGATAAAAAGTCATGGGTATATCCAATAAATTTGGATAAGACATCTGGAATTTAGATGGCTGCAGAATCTCTAATGGTGGAGATTTCCCAAATTTACCTGAACAGCCTGATTTAACTTTAATGTTAACTTTGCTTTGAGGAGGAGCCAGACATATGTTCTGTATATAGATGTGCCATCTGTATCAGTTACTCGTGTTAGCTGTTTTATATTCAGAAGGTATAAATAAGCAGCTCTGAGATCTCTTTTGAAGAAATAGATGAAATAGCACAAATTAGATCTATCTTAGAAATACAGTATAGAGTGAGATGAATTGTCTCCTATAAATGCTCCCCTCACTTTATAAATGGGCAGGGGGCATGGGATGATTAAGTCAGTTGTTTACAATGTAGGCATCTGACTCTAAGTGTCCATTGTAACACAAATAATTAGTGTATTTAACAGAAATGTGGTCAACAGTATCATAGAATTCTAGAACAGACAGGTAAGAAGGCAATTCTCTTACTGCAACTGATCTACTCCTTTGCTGTACATAGCTGCAGAATGAAATTAATCTGCCTCTTTGATTTTATTTATTGAGGTTAGATAAACACTAACTAGATATTCACTCAAACTCTTCTCCTACATTAAGTGCAATATTTTAGCATCTATTTGTGTGGATTTGCTCCAGTTTCCTAATATCTTGTAACAGGTGTCCAGAAAATGGTTCAATATGCTGGATGTAGTCTCACAGATCCTTTATGGAGGTGAATAGTTACTTGCCTTCAACTTACAGTTATGGCTTCTATCACTGCAAGGGAACACTTCTGATTCATGTATGAATAGTCCTCTAGGATCCAGGAGACCCTTTCTGAAAATCTGCTCCCTTTCCAGTCATTCCGTAATCTTTCAGTCCCATGAAGTTATTCTAGTTCAGCTGTAGGACTTGGCTTTTGTCTTGTTTGACACTAGTTAGTTTTGTCAGTGCATTCCTCCAGCTGAAACTTATTCATTCTTTTAGCACATTTCCTGCTCCTCCAGTCTGATGTCACCTGTTGGAAGATGCACTCTGTACTATCATTAACACCAGCTGATGAGGCCTGGTTTCAGCCCCAAAGGAACATTAATTTCAGCTGTTTGCCAGTTTGATCCATTGAACGCTATCCTTTGAGTTTGGTTTTCTTCAGTTTTCCACTTATTTATAGTTTACCTCCTCTAGAAGGATGAAAACAGGGTCAATGAGATCCGAAGGGCATGAGATAACTAATGCTTCTTCTCAATAAGGAATGAACAGATTTTCTTAACGACTCCCTTAAACATAGGAAAGGATCTCCAGTGAATCATTTAAGTACAAGCAGGACAGGGTTCTGGCACTGAAGGTACTAGGAATAAGGTGGCTCTAAATCTGACTCTGATCAGCAGCCAGAAATAATAATGAAAGACTTCTTACAATGCTAAGAAGTGCCAGAGCTACTTAGCAGTATGTTAAATATGAAATCGCTTAAAGCCTAAAAGAAAACATGACTGAAATTAAACACAAACAGTTGAACCTTTATTTTGAAAAGTATTAATTTGCTGGAACAGAGTGACAAATTCTAATGAATGTCCTTAATGATTTTACAGTGGGACAAATCATCTGTGAAAGTAAGGTGGTTATAAAAGACACTTACTGTGCAGTATGAATGCTAAATGAAACCAGACATCCCTATAATCAACATCAATAAAAGCATCATAAATAATTTTACTGCTTCAAAGAGCAGCATAATAAAATGTACCAAAGGAAAGACTCCATGGACTGAAAATATTGCTCACACATACACACAAAGATGTGCATGTATACATATATATATTCAGTTCTGACTAAAATGCTTACAAGTGTAAAATGAAGTTATTTACCAAGAAAGTCTTACCCTATCCATGGATATTTCTGTTGTTCTCGAAAAGAAACAACCAAAACAAAATTTACAACTGAATACATGGGGAATAACTTTCAGTGAATTTGAGATGATAAACAGAAATTAAGTAAATCATACTCTTAATGCAAAAATAATCTCTTTAGATTGCATAGTACATCACAGTTTTACAGACTTGTTAAAGATCTATAGTGTACAAGACCTATAATAAGTAATGGCAGAAAAAGGAAATGGTGAAGAATAGACACATTGGTGCAAGAAATCACCTTTTGTTCTGAGTTCAAGCAAATGCTTCAGTGAGATTTCTAGGAGCTGCTACGATAGAAGCCAAGCAAAACAATATGTGAGGAGAAAAGATAAGAGGACAGCTAAGGGGTGCCTTCGATAAATTCAGTATTTATTTTGCTGTTTTTATTAGAAGTGTGAGGGGGTTGTATTTTGATTTTATACAATAAAAAGGAAAATATACTAGCTTCTGTTAGAATGAGAACTGGATTCTTATTTTTTCAAAACTAGTGCTTATTCTCATATGCTATTTAAAGTTTGCATATAAACAACTCCCTTTTCCACCATCTTTCTTCCCCAAATGCTGAAAAGCATTGTACCTTTTTCTTTTGACAGTTATTGATGTATTGTCCTTTCAAATGAAGTATCATGCCAAATTTGAAATTGCTTTATTTTGAATGCCATGTTATCTTGAAAAATTCAGAAAGTACAGTTTCTGCTTCAGTAATATCTCTTTTTATGAATTCCACAATTGTTAGATGCACATCTCTTCCAAGAATTCTAGAACTATTTCACATTCCTGGACTAGCAAGACTTATGAGTAACAAAGCTACAGTTTGTGCTTGTTTTTGTGAGAGTAAGTACATAATATGCATTGTATGCTCCCATAGGTCCATGAGAGCTGATCAGAATTCATTCAGAATGTTTTGATTTAAAGAAATTAAAAGAAGAGTGAACTTAGTGAGGGAGACATTATGGATAAAGTCTTGGTTTTACCCCTGATTGACTAAAGGTGAGATAAATTGCTATAATTTGCTCAGACCTATGTTAGTGTAAGTTAAATTTTGTGTTTTTTTTATCAACTGGGAAAAAGTTAGGATAAGTAGTTCCATCTTAAGCCACAGTGGCTATTAAAGGCATCCCTGTAGGGATGTGTAATAGACACATCCTTTAATCAAAATTGCATCTAGGCCACAACGTAACTGTAGTATTTCAACAGTATCCTTAACATTAAAATTAGACCCCTCTTGCGAATGAGGTGAATTTATTTTCACCTTGTTTCTGCAATTATAGTTTTTTCTCTTTATAATCCCTTAACACCATTTGTTGCTAGTTGAACAAATACAAGAAATGCAAATGCAACCAGTGAATCCTTCATGATTTCATAATTTTTGCTTTAAGAAACTTATTATTTCTGAAGCATGTGAGTATCTATCAAATTCACAGAATACTGCAGAATATGCACTCTGAGGGAGGTATCCTGCTGTTGGCATCTCTCCAGACCTCTTCAGTGAAATACTCATTTCAAATAAATTTAATTACCCTCTTTAGAGTTTTGGCTTTTGCTTAATTTGTATAAATAATTTGGGCATCTAATTAGCTCCCAATTTGTATCAAGTAAAATAATTGGGACTGCTTTGTCAGGCAAAATCTTTCTTTCAAATTGGATTACTCAGATGCAAGCCCTGTTCTTAGTTCACCAATTATAACCTTCCAGCATCATCTTTTTTTCTAAAGCTGCATGATTTTGATCAGAATGGACTTCTGGGTACAGATACTTACTAACATCTAAACATTACTGTTATCCACCATCAACTTTCCTGTGTATTCCTTTCACTGTTGCAACATGACAGTATTTCTTGGTCTATACTTCTCTTTTTCTGAAAACTGTTCTAAAAAGGAGCAACTGAAAAAAAAAAAAAAAAAAAGCAAAAGGAGCATGTTTGATACAGTCATTTTAAACTTACATATTATGTTCATTAAAGAAAAATGGGTCACATAAAATGTATTGGAGAGGATTGTTCCTTTTCATGTAAGTCAGCAGAAGTTTGCAGGCCTTGATAAACATAGAAGAAAAATGTGTGGATCTGTACCAAGAAGATCTGGAATTCAGAGATAATGCAAGGGTTGAGATACTGCTGAGAGCCATAGAAGTCTCAGGTAACTTCAGTGGAGGTCAGGTAGCAAGGCCTCAAGCTGATGCAGAAAAGCTTATGAGGCACCAGACAAGACATTGCAAAGTTTAATGTGCCTAGGAAAGGTGATAAGCTGACTGAAACTGAAACAAAGACTTGCCTGGAAAGAATGTGCCTGTCTGAGGAAAATTCTCCATAAGCCTTTTTCATTTTTTAGATAATAATAATGTATTGAATCTGATATAATCACTTCAGGCTTTGTTTGGTTGGCAAAACATCAATGTTTACTTCCATTTGAGATGCCATATCTGAGCTGTCAAAAGACCTCTGGGAAAATAATTTTCTAAAGAGACAGCTAGGAGCTACGTAGAATATCCCAGAACATCTGAAATCAGACAAGAAACCTTGAGTACCCTCAGTTGCTTGGCTGCCTTTGTTGCTTAGGCAACTGGAACAAGGCTTTGACATTTCCCTGTTTAAAAAGTTAATTATCTCAGTTTATAATCTATTAAAACCCAACATTCTGAGTTTAAAATCACTCTTCCTCCTCCCTCCCTCCCCTCTTTTTTTTTTTAATTTTTTTTCTCTGGTTGTCACTTCTTTTTATGGTGGCAGCCAAAATTCTAGGCATCTATTTAGACATCTAAAATGATTAGTAGAACTTGGAAGAATTCTGCTAATTGTTATTGATAAAAATTGACTAATGCATTTATAGTGGTCTTAGCAAACTTCAAAGCTTTATGTTTATCTTCTTAGGCTTAAGTTATCATGGCCCCTTACTTCTGTTTCAAAAGGAACACTTTTGGGAAAATACATCCTAAATCACAATTGTCATTGTCAGTACAAGCTAGAGGATAAAAGTATTGAAAGCGGCCCTGCTAAAAAGGACCTGGAGGTACTGGTGGATGGGAAGCTGGACATGAGCCAACAATGTGCCCTCACAGCCCAGAAACCCAATTGTATCCCGAGCTGAATCCAAAGAAGCATGGCCAGCAGGGGGAGGGAGGTGATCCTGCCCCACTACTCTGTGCAGGTGTGGCTTTACCTGGAGTAGTGTGTCTGGATGTGGAGTCACTGACAAAGGAAAGATGTGGATATGCTAGAGTGCATCCAGAGAAGGATCATAAAAATTATTCAAAAGATGGAACACTTCTCCTACAAGAACAGTCTGAGAGAGATGGGGCTTTTTAGCCTGGAGAGAGAAGGCTCCAACGTGATCTGACAGTGGCTTTTCAGTATCTAAAGAGGAGCTACAGGAAAGAAGGGGACAGAGTCTTTATCAGGGTTCATGGTAATAAGACAGGGGGAAATGGCTTGAAGCTCAGGGTGGGTAGATTTATGTTAGATATAAGGAAAAAATCTTATACAGTGAGGGTGGTGAGGCACTGGAATGGGTTGCCCAGTGATATGGCTGGAGACTTACCAGGAAAGGCTGGATAAGGCCCTGGGAAACCTGGTCTAGCTACGGATGTCCCTGTTCATTGCAGAAGAGTTGGACTTGATGGCCTTCAGAGGCCCCTTCCAACTCTAAGGATTATGTGTTTCCACGAATCCTCTAATAAAAATATTGAAATACTGGAAGCAGGAATATGTATCTGTACCCTATCCTTCTTCCTTGTATAGACATAAAGGAGCCATCATTGTTTTGAAACAATGAAGGTGGTGGTTACCATTGCCAGGCCTTTGAATTACATTTGATAACAGAAGACAGACAGAAGAAAACAAATCTTTACAAGGTCTAATTTGCAACTGTAACTTTTTTCTTTCTTTCTTTCCCACTCTGTGGGAAAATACATCTAGAGAAAAGCTTACTGACACAGAGACTTCATCAGAATCGAACAGGTATTTCTGACAGCGTTTAGAACCAGATACTTCACTGTGAATTACAAAATGCACATAGTTCAATATTTAGTGGTAAAATACACATGGAAATATTTTTGCCAAACCTAGATCATTTGCAGCTATCTTATATCTGGAGTCAAAGGTAAAGTTTATATTCCTCAGATGTTTTCATACTAGGCAATGTAAGTACAGATATTCTCAGAGAGAGAGAATTTAGATCACTGTCAGCAGTTACTTACTTCCTACATTCTTCTGAAAAAATGAGAGTTTTTCAGTGTGATGTACTGAAATGTAAACTGTCTATTCTATTCCATACAAACTTAACAATTCTCACCCTAATGATTACTGTCCTCATTCCTTTTTCCACATCTTCTGAATATTGACACACTAATAGTTCATTGTAGAGCTTTTTTCATGTCAATTTCTACTCTTACAGACTGTTCTCTGAAACAGACCTAAAGCCTTTCTGATTCCTTTGTTCGTGTTATACTAAAGGAAGTTTTTGGGTTATTATAGACCTCCTGGCCCTATAATAATGACTATCAAGTTTTCATTCATTTCTAGTTGTCATTATTTACTGTTCCATGTATGTCATAAAGGAACTGTTTCTTTATGTACAATATTGTGGATCTTCCTTTCTCCTGAAAGAGCTACTCTTCCTGCCCAACTTTCTTCTGATAGGCTTTTCTTTTCTTTCCCATATCTGACTTTCCTTCACAGGTTTGATAGAGCTATCTTGGAGAACTCCTGCTACAATATTTATTACATGAGAATATACATATACACACACAATGAACTATATTTTGCACATGCACAGCAATAGATGCTCTGTAATTTTAACTACACAAAAACTTAAAACTGTTACAGAAAAAAATGTATACATTTGTCAAAAAATACTGCTCTTAATGCAGATTTGGGAAGACTTCAAGTGCCATATTGGCTTAGAGTCTTACTCAGTTATATATCCGTGTGCTTGTGGTGGAATCTTCCTTAAGTAGGTAAAAAATGTCCATTCAGAAATTATGGTCATCAAGTTTTTGTCTATAATCCAGAGTTCATGGAAAGTTCAACTTTCAAAAATTTCTGTACTGGGCAAATGTGAGAAGCATAGATGGCATCCAAAAACTCCAAAGAAAGTGCATATCTGAACTCAATAACATATTTCCACTGCCTTTAACGTTCAGGAATTAAATGCGCAGTGCAGAATCCCCAGCATCAAGTCTCCTAATCTATATAGTTTTCAGAATTCACAGGCCTCTCAGAAAAAATCACTTTCACATTTGTCTGTTTCTTGCAGACTAACACTGATGCCTTAGTTAAGGTCCTTTGTTTGCATCTGGGGGAAAATGTGCTGATTATGTTGAAAGATATATGGCACAGGAATAAAATGTGTTATTCTCACTAAAAATCCAATACTTGCTTTTAACGAATTGTATAAAGGCTAAGTGACCTATAGGGCATTACTAAGGCATTGCAAAGTGTCATGGATATTTTGGGAACCACTGTCTGCTTTACAAGGTATTATATCCTTCACAATTACTTTCAAGATTTCTGCTTTAGTTATATTGGAGACTTCTCAGTTTTTCACTGTTAAGAGTTGATCCAGTATAAGAAAGTGTCTTTACAGATATGAATTATTTGTTAAGAACTAAAGATTACAGTATCCAATCTTGCTTGGCTTGCTTATGACTAGATAATTACATTGATTTATTAGACGTATGAAACATTATTTATTTCTTATGTAAAAATTTCTTTTAGTGCATGAAAAGTTGCTTCTCATTTTGTGCACTTCTCCATGTCTCACTAACTCAGTAGTTCTGTGTAAAAAGATTTTTAGATGACAGCAATTATTAAAGGTCTACACAGGTGTTTATTACTATACATAATGTATTCCTTGGAATAGTTAAACAAAAATTGCTCTGTTTATTGAGGAAAAAAAAAAGGCCATGAAACATTAAAAGTCTGCAGTGGATGGAAATCTCTTGGCAGGAGAGCATATCAGGCTTGTGTCTGTTTAGGCTAGAATGGCTGGCATTTTTATTTGCTGACCAAAAAATAAGGGACTCCAAAACCTCATAATGTTCAGCCTTAAGAATAAAGAAAGAAATTTGTCGAATCAAAGCAAATCCAGACTGATCAAATAAAATATGCTGTAAAGCAGGTAAAGATGGGTCTTCCAAATCATAGGGAAAATTAAGAGACATATCTCAGCTGTGGACTGATGGAAAACATCTACATACATGTGAGGTTGACACATACTGTGAATAAATTCACAAGCCTTCAGTTTAAAAAGTTGTGTTTCTGTGGAACTTTAAGCACCACATATCACTGCTTCCTAAAGAAAAACTCTTGAACCAAGGTGCACCTTTTTAGCATAAACTAATATTCTAGAGCAACCCCAGTCCAAAATATCATACCAGAATAATTACAGTACAGAGTTCAACAAAAAGTCACATAGAAGAAACTGGGCTTTCTGACAAAAAAGTCTGCAAGTAGATCATGAATAGAGAGTGGGATCACCTTCTCCATTAGGTTTACCTTGCCGTACCTGAGCTGCTTGAAGACAACACTCATTCTAAATCTGTAAGGACTACTATTAGGACTGCAATGAGAAGTTTATTTTGAATACTTTTAGTAATGTAAGTAGGTGTAAAGTTCAGCTTTTTATAGAACAGATGAAATCATGTAGGAAGGCCTAATTCTGTTTTCCTGGTGATTTTAAAAATACATATTTTATTCATACATATATATATTTATTTATAGATATTTCCTGTTTTTCCTCTTAATGGGTAGTATATACTGGTATTTGCTGCAGAATGACCTAGAGTCTCGATGTACACCGCAGTAAACATGTATGTCTGAAGATAATAAATACAAAATAAATACAAAATGTAACTGATCTAGCTTTAGCCATGTAATATTTTAGCATCGTATTCAAGCAAACCCAGGTACCTAATGAAAAATAGGGACACTGCCACAGTGTTTATCATGTCATCTAAACTGTCCTCACGATATGCCATTCTCTTCAAGTAAAGACAGGGTCTAGGACAGCAATATTAGATGAGGTGCACAGCTTTTGAAAACTAAAGTTAAATGAAACGAATCTTTCTTTGAGATAATCTATTTATATATATATGTATGTGTGTGTGTGTATATTTATTTATTTAATTATTTTCAAGAGGGAAGAAATGCTTAGGGTAGAAAGTACAGAAACTATGTAATTTTGTTTGTAATCTCTGCAGCTGGATGTAAATGACCGAAAAGAAGCTCATATCCACAGTTTAACTTCAAAGTACTTATTTGAATAATCTAATTTTAACCCACATGTTCTGATTTTTTTTACAACAAGGAAAGAGATAAATGGATTGATAGGGAATAGGGCAGGTAGAAGACAGGTCATGGTGGAGCAGAAGGCAAAGAAAGAAGGCTCCTTACAGTGAAAGAATAAGACCAAAGATATGAGTGTCTGTATTACATACCACTGTCCCCTCAGAAAAGCTCTGAAAACTTTTGATGCATATTCTTCTTCCCCCTCCTCTAACTCCCAGCAAAATATTTAGAAACTTCATTAAGAAGCGCAAGTCAGTTATATATTACTTCTACTACCACACTTCTGAAGCATTATACAGAGTTTCTGCATAGTTCCCCTGAGGGAGTTGCAGAGTTCAAACTCTCTGCAATGAACATTAATTTGAAGGGTTAGTCTGAAGCATTTCATGTGTCTGTAAGAAACGTATTTCCTCACTGTGTTTTTACATTTGATCTGCAATGAAAGTGGTAAGAAGAGAATAATATCAGTTGAAGAACTATGATATGGAGAATGTTTTACATTAATTTTCCATTCAAATATGCATGAAGAAGAAAAAGTTAAGAAAAAAGATCAAGGAGATATGATAACAGGCTATAAATGGATTGAATTAGGAAAATCTCAGTTTTCAGGAACTAAATCTTAAGGTATAGCATAGAGTAGTGGCAGAGAAATGACAGCAAGAGACATCACTCTGACATGTACATATCCGCACAGCTTAGGAAATATTGTGAAGTAAATCCCTTTTGTAAAATACTTAAAAAATGTCTATCATGACAATGACATTTAAGAGACAGAGCTCTTCAACAGACAAAGACGGAAAATGATAAAGTACAGTGATGAGAGAGAAGGACGAATAGGAGTGAAAAAAGAAGAGGATGTAGAGAAAAATATCTTGGGGAGGACTGGAGAAATAAAGGGACAAAAATGCATTACATACAGAAAGAAGGAAATAAAAATTATTGAAAAAATAAGTTCCTTTCACATCACAGATACATTTTATTTTATACAGAAATTTTTGTGGCTATAAAAAGACCTCGGATTGTGAAGTTTTCAGCCTGATGGGATGGTGAATTCCAACTCACAGCTCTGTCAGTCCTCCTTCTCAAGTTAAGAGGAGATAGAAAATACAAGGAAAAAGGGCTGAAAGGTTGAAATAAGGACAGGCATATCACTCAGCATCAGAGGTAAAACAGAGTCAGAATAGGGAAATTAATAAAAGATATTGACTACTTCTAACCGAGCAGCAGGAAACTAAAAACAAATAAAAAACCCTCCTTCACCTTCTGTGCGAAGATGGAGGCTGTGTTCAGTCCATAAATCTTCATGTCTGCCACTCTTTTGCAGTCACTCTGCCCTTGCTTAAGCATGGGGTCCTTCCTGTGGGATGTCATCCTTCTCAAACCCATCCTGCATGGGCTTCCTGCAGCCTGCAGGTCACCAAGCAGTGCTCTAACACAGCTATGTATCATAGAGCCCATGCTCCAGGAGCTTCTCCAAAGGGATTCCCATGGGCAGAAGCTCTCCAAGCCCATGGGATGCACTGTGGGCTCCCCCATGGCTGCACATGTAAGGCTGCTTGGTGCAGTGCCCATGGGATGCAGTGGGAGAGCTTGCTTGACCATGGGCCTCTTCTGGGCTGCAGGGAGCTTCTGCTCTGTTCCTGGAGCAACATCTCCCCTCCTTCCACACTGACCTTGGAGGCTACTGGGCTGCTTCTCTCTCTTTTTCTGATTTCTCTCTCCCAGCTGCTCCTGCACAGCAGTTTTCCCTTTTTTAAACCTCTCCCACAGGGACAAACAACAACATTATGGGCAATGATAGGTCCCTTTTGGAGCCTAGTGCAATTACATGTTTAGAATGACTCTTCACCCTTCTAGAACAAATCAGTTTGGGAAAATCATGAGCTTTACATGGGGACATGCAGGAACAAAGTGGTGATGAATTTTATCAAAACCGGCTATGCTGTTTGTAGTGTGTAAACAGGTTTCGTCAGGCTGATAAAATGTGCTGACTGTTAAGCATTCATGAATGTCACTTGATAATGATTACACATCCACTTGCATACTTACAAACACAAGTTTCAGAGCACAGGATCTGAAGGGATGGAGGGACCAGCACTGAAGGAGCTGTCCAGTCAAGTATCTTTGAAAGGTCATAGTGATTGAGTGAGGCTCCTGAGAACTGCAAGAAAGGAAATTCCACTTGCATCTTTTAGAAGTTCAGGAAGGAGGAACATTCTCAAAACAAATGGTGAAGTGAGACTAGATAAATGGGCAGTGAAACAAACTGAAATAGGGTTGAACTGACAAGGAGTTGTGATCAATAACACAAAGTGCAGGCTTGTCACTAATGTAGTATCCCAGAAGTCAATACTGTTGTCTGGACTGTTTGACATACAATCATAGAATGGTTTAGGTTGGAAGGGACCTTTAAGATCATCTAGTTCTAACCCCCCTGCTACAGGCAGGGACACCTCCCTCTAGACCAGGTTGCTCCAAGTCCCACTCATCTTGGCCTTGAATGCTTCCAGGGAGTGGTTGTTCACAATCTCGCTGGGCAACTTTTTCCACTGTCTCACCACCCTCACAGTAAAAAAATTCTTCCTGATATCTAGTCTAAATCTACCCTCTTCCAGTTTAAAACTATTTCCCCTTGTCTTGTCACTACATGTCCTTATAAAATATAAGGAAATGTTGTTCTCAAAGGAATATGTAGCTATACTTTCATTTTGAGATGATGAATGATCAGGACTTCTTATTGTTTTTAAGGCAAACTCTTATTTCTACTTCATTTGAGTTGTTTTTGATTTTAATTTTGGTAAGAAACACACAGATATACAAATATATGAAATGAATATATCTAATTTATTATTTGGAGGACATTATTTTGTTTCACATTGATTTTGTTCACCTTCTATTAACTGTATTCTTTTCTCCTGCTGTTTTTTTTTTGTTGTTGTTGTTTTTTTGTGCGTTCCTAGACTCATTTTGTCCTTTTTAAGCTGCAGTCAAATACTGTTCATATGAGGATGTTCTCATCAACAGTAATTTTTTTTTTTTGTCTCAGATGAACTTGTGACAGGATGTTTGTTTAAGCAGCAGGTGGAGGCACATTTGTTTAAGTGGACCACTTGTAGTATTAATAAGGGAAATACAGGTATCTATTCATTATGTGCACAGTAATTCCAGTCCATGGCTACTTTACGAATCTTGGCACCCTTTGGTTTTGGAATAAAACTTGTAGCATATGCAGTATGATTTAAAATCTTAAGAGAGAAAAATGAAGAAAGACATGCAACTTTGATATGATTAAACAAATATAAACTACTGGTAGAATAGTTTTCGTATGTCACCTTTTCCCATGGTTACTTTATTTTTTCTGCTTGTCATCTTCACATCTTTCAAATAATTAGAAAAGTAGTGTTGTGAATTAGATTGTTCTTAAATGAAAGAGTTGGGACTTAATTCCTTTGAAAATACCAGGCTCTTACTGAGCTACAGAGTGTTACTTTGAACACATTAATAAATTAAACAGTTGTCTGGACTAGTACTGGCATGTTTCTAGTTAGCTTAGAGTGAGTTCAGAAGAGTTTGAAAGTTCTCACTCATCTGAGTATACATGGTTATAAAAATGCATATATATATTTTTTCCAAGGTAGCAGCCAGAGTTGTGGCCATAATGTCATTATTTAGAACTCTGCTATATTGAGAGATCCTAGTAGCTAAAGAGAATACAGGGCATGCTCTGTGATGTTAGGAAAACACAGTTTTGTTTTAATAACTATGTAAGGTTCCAAAACTTTTGCCATCCTTATTTTGACCCATTATTACATATGTGTACAAGACAAAATAAGCTTAGATAAGAGGTTACCTATAATATCACAATAAATCTTTATTCTCAAAAATATCCATATCACAACCATGGGACTTGAGAATGTACCAAAATTTTAATTTTTTAACATATCTCTTTTCATATCATTCAAATTGCTTTCACATAGCTAAAGATTTCTCATAAAAGAAGAATTTCTGTCTCTCTCTTAGAATATAAGTATTAGTTTCTAGACACTGACAAAAATGCTCTGGTCCAAGAAAAAAAGTCAATTTTCACAAAGTAATTTAATTCTAATCAGATCTTGGCAGTTTTTTAGGAAAATTATAAGTTGATCATATCAGGGCTTAGACATCGACAAACAATTGTTGACATAATTTATAATCTCCTTACCTCTAAATCTGCTCAAATGCATATTTGTTTATTTGGTGGTAGAAGAACATAGGTGTAAATTATCATGCTAACAGAGTCTCCTTTGGTAGTCACTATAGGCAGGAATGACATGTACTTTCTTGCCTATGATTACATTTTGTTTCTTAGCACATCTTCTGAGAGTCTTTTATCATAAATATTCTTTCTACCGTCCTCAAATTCCTTTCTAATCTATGTATTTTAGTGTTGTAAGTACCAGAGAATACCAGGGAAGGAAAGATTTCTGGAGAAGTCTGGGATTATGAAGGAGATTAAGATATTATTATCAGGAATTGCTTAAGTTTTTCATGTGGAATTAACTCAGGGGAACATATATTTTTTAAAAACTACTGTAAGCCTTTTCAAAAGTTTCTCTGCACTTGTATGTTGAATTAGGACAGAAGTAATGTCTTCTTTTCAAGAAATTCACTATATGAAAAAAAAAAGATTATTTTACCAAGAAACCAAACAAGAGAAAGTGTATCTGTCTAATTAGTATTCATAATATAATCATCTGATTAATTTGGTTGATGAAGTTTCCAGAAGAAACGTGTATTATCCTTCACTGTAAGCACTTGATACTGTGAATATTTTTTTCCAGTTTTAAAGAGAATTAAAATCACCCACTCGAGATGACACTTTTCTTGGTTAATTTATATTTATGAAACCTTTTAAAATTGGTGAAATTCAGTCCCATCAGAAGTGTGAGCTTCACTCAAACTTATTTTTTCACCATTTGTATGTTATCTGCAAAAAAAAATCAATATCAGGTTCATCACTGAAGACGTCCACTATTTTCTAACGCTCAACAGCATGGGTAGAGGCTTACATTCTGATATCAGTGATAGGAAAATATTCATATGTATACAATAACCATAACCATATTCTCTGCTTTCCTCCTCTCCCCTTCCTTGTCCTCTCCTCTGTTTTCAATAGAGTCTGGAAAAATAGCCAGAGTGAAAATCTTGTGAAGTGGTAACATAAATGGTGAAGATCATAAGTTGCAAATCATAGGTTCCTCTTATTTTGTAGCAGATAAAGAGAAGGCACATTTGACCAAAGGAAATAGAGAAGTGAAAAAACAAAATAATTTGTGTTTTTTTTTCCTCCCCCCTAAGAGCTGACCAGTCTGCCCTGTGTAAGCTAGCAGAAGACTTTGTGAGTGTAAGAAAGTCTGGGCTAACAGATACTCAAGAGGCAAATACCATTTCTACCATCCTAATGACCATCTGGATACGTGAAGTAATTCTCAAACTCTATGAATAATAATTTTGGACGAATAGTGAATTCCTTCAGATAACTTGTTTTCCCACAATATTTTGTCAGTATTTCCAGGAACCCAGAATTCTTCTTTACTAGGAAACAAAATAATGTATTTCAGGACCTGATAAATACCAGGACTCATCTAGGTTGCTAAACAAAGAGCTAGGTAGGAAGTCTAAGTATTTGATCCCCAGTCATTCACTAAAATTACCTCACAGCTCACTCTCTGTCTGTAAGACCCCTCTAATGACACATCTCAGTGATAAGCCAAGTATATTATGAGCTGAATTAAAAGTGATGAAGTCAGCAGCTCAAGGGAGGTGATTCTGCCCCTCAGTGCTGGTGAGACCTCTCCTGGAGTACAGTTCCTAGACATGAAGACCTCAGTACAGGAGACATGGACCTGTTGGAGCACATCCAGAGGAGGGCCACAAAAATGATCCAAGGGATGCAACGCCTTCTCTATCAGGACATACTGAGAGAGCTGAAGCTGTTCAGCCTAGAGAAGAGAAGGCTCTGGGGAGACAAGATACTGCCCTTTCAGTATCTAAAGGGAGGTCATAAGTATGAAAGGGACACTCTTTAGCAAGATCACTTGAGACAGAATGAGGGGAAATGGCTTCAAACTAAAAGGGGGTAGATTTAGACTGGATATATGGAAGAAGTTTTTTACAATAAAGGTGTTGAAGCACTGGAACAGGATGTCCAGAGAGGTGGTAGATGCCCTGTCCCTGGGGACATTCAAGGTTTGACTGGACAGGGTTCTGAGCTCCTTGATCACCTGTAGGTGTCCCTGTTCATTGGAGGGAAGTTGGACTGGATGACCTTTAACGTTCCTTTCTAACTGAAACAATTGTATGATTCTAAGATAAGGTTTGAGCATACGTATGAACATCATTCACTTCATGGACTGAAGTGAAAGCAGTACAAATGATCATGCTCTGGATTTGGTTCACTTTTCTCTTTACAGATATTGCTATCCCAAAAGGCTTTGCACAACCTTGTATTCTTGTATATTTAACACATACCTTCAACTTCATGCAATAAAAATAACAGTCCTTTATGATGAAGTCAGCGCTCTTTATTTCTAATGATCTAAAATGGAAAAAGATAAAATAAAATAAAATAAAATAAAATAAAATAAAATAAAATAAAATAAAATAAAATAAAATAAAATAAAATATTTCAGTTCTCCATGAGTGAGTCTTTGGCCAGAAGAGACAGTCTATTGCCAGATGCTATGGAGGTAACCAGTTTTCTCTATGGGGAACATGAATGAGAAAACTGTGAACATGAGGCAGTTTGGATAGCCTGGCCTCAGAAATATTAAGCAGAAATATTAAGTCCTCCTCTACATAGCAGTATAACATAGTGCATGATAATCTTCACTCTTCTCATTTGTGAACATAAGATACCATGCCAAAGACATAACTGAATTCCTCAGATTATTGTAGCATTTATCTTTTTCTATGTTACATTTGTTAGGCTGCTATACCACTCAAATAATTTTGTTACAAAATAAGTGGAAGACAATGCCCTTTGAAATTTACAGGTACATTCTCAATAAGGCCACGCCCTGTGAAGAAACTATTCTTTATTTTTTTCTACTTGCCTAGTTATTCTGTAGTTTTTCATTTATGTTTGCACTGTTTTCCTCTTCAGTCTGTTTACCTCCCCACTGGTACAGTGAAGCCAATCTTCATGTCTGCCCCTGTGTTGCCAGGCTCTACCAGCCTTGTTGAATTTATAATACATTTTTGTAAATAATAGCAGCTATCAGTTACTTTTTTTTTTTTTTATGAGACAACATCTGGGCTAACCTTCAAAGCTTGGCTTTGCGATTGCTCAGCTCTGCAATCTCCAAGAGTTGCTCCCTTTGATTTGTGCAGTCCAACCTGAGAACAAGTAACATGGGCATAACTGAACAAAATTATCATGTTTTTGAGATTATTGTCTTGTTCAGGATATGAGAAACTCCTTTGGCTAGCATATGCTGCATTTCTCTTTACAGATTAGAGCTAACAAAATTAATCAATCTTCATCCATCCTGGAAGTGCAGAAGTACAGTGCAGAATTCCCTGTGAAGCTCATGATACAGGTGGTAAAGTTTTGGTATAAGTGTCATTAAGCCATCCCAAAAGTTGTTAAAGGCAAGGGAGGATGCATCATAGTATAATATAGTTTGCAAATCATTATCATCTGAAGTGAGTTTCCTTACAATGAAAACTAGAGGCCAAGTAACTCTCTTCAAGTCAAAAGCGTGATTTGATCTCAGAGCTGTCCAAGTGCAGAATTTAACAAAAATGCTAAGAGTAAATCACCAAAATAGTTGTCACTGATGTATGAGGATTCAACACAGAGAATTCTTCACTAGTATGAAGGCTCTCAAAGCATATGCAAGGGCTTGGCTGAGGATACTACTACACTGTAACAATCATTTTACCTGTGCTCTCAGTCCAAATTTGACTTGACATTCTCCAAGATCATCCTTACTTTTGTAGTCAATTTTCAAACTGTATTTTCATAGAGTTGATTTTTTTTTTCATTTTTACAAGCCATTTCATACTTTCATCCATAAGTTGTCTATTTCAATCATGCATTTGATCTAGGGGTTGATAATTTAAACATTCTTAGAGAGATTATTTTTACTAATCAAGAATTTTTTCCTTAGTTTCCAATTACCTTTTCTTTTGTACTGTTAGAGATTATGAAATAGTGCTCATTAAAATGTCAATTAAAAGTCCATGCTAAGAGCTCATTTAAGCTCTGAAGGTCACAATACTTAGCTTAAAAATCAGTAGCGAATATGAAATAATAATAAAAACCTGTTAAATATGAATGTTGAAAGAAATCAAATTAGATTGATACAATTTTATAAACACCAAGTACAACCTCAACCCTAAATCCTTTGTGGTTTTTGCTTTTCTGAATTGCTGCAGGTCCTCTGCTACTAATTTCTGCACTGGGCAGTTTGCAGAACTTTCCAATTATCTCTGACAAAAAAGTAATGTTCAAAAGCCCAAAATGTTAATTGTATCAAGAGTGAACAGGAATGCAAGTTGATCGACTTAGTTGTAATTCATGAAAGTGGGACTCCTTCTGAATGGCTTTATGCCAAAACTTTTTATAAACAAGAATGAGTAAGTTCAGGCTAGGTAGCCTAGTCTTAATTCCTTTTTTTTTTTTTTTTCTCTGAGGTGAGTTTGTGACTTTGGAATCAGTATCAATGTGGCAGACAGAGAAGCTCAACAGAAAGATATTTCCTTCTCTTTTCATTATTTTAAAGCATCTGGCAAAAGCAAGATAATGGGTATTAGTTTTAAAATTATTTCTGCTGTCAGGCACATTTTTTTGTCTATGAAAACATATTTGATAGTATTGTACTTTATATTGAAGGCATGTCTGTTAGTCAACTGTTAGTCCAGCAGCATAGAGAATTACACTCAGATATGGTAAGTGTGAAAGTGTATTCTTACAGCAGTCATCCTCTCTTTTTACTCCTTTGAAAACTGTGAAAAGAAGAGACCCGGCAATAATCCATCACCTGACTCCTGCACCAGAAAAGAGATTCTCATACAAAAAAAGAAAATATGCCACTAAAGAACATTTTAAGCATGCTTAGTGAATTTATTTTCTGCTTAAAGAAATGAAAGAGAAAGTAAGGAAGGATAGTATAGAGAGCTATAGTAGCCAGATCAGATTTGCCATTTACCATTTATGCTTGTGCATGCCATGAGCTTTCAGAGGAGAATGTTGCTGGTTAATAAAGTAAGATAGGATAGATTAGACAAGGAGGCTTGATGAGGCTTTTTTGTTGTTGTTATTTAATTTATTTATTTATTTATTAGATGCAGGATTGTTTGTCTAGTTAATGCTGCGTTTAATCCAGATAGGAGAATGTCTTGGGATGAGATCAAGAATGTGCTTTTACTCATATGCCAATAGATGTCAATTATTCAGTAGTTAGCAGTTCTTGGAATCAAGCAGCCTGAAGTCTGAAGCCCAAATAATAAAAGCTTTGGAACTGCGAGATTGAATTCAAACAAGTACTTTAATATTTACTCATACCATTTCAGAACAGCAAGCACCAGGAGCCTACAGATGTTGTGGGTTAATACACTAGCCTTTCAATTCTTACAGCCCCATCCAACACTTCCAAATTATGATTGGATTACAAATGCAAATGAGACTCATGATTTTAGGCTAGTCAAGATTTTTTGTTGTTCATATAACCCAATGCCAAAAGATTAGAATTCTATATCTTGAAGAAGTCCAGGACTTGCAGGAATACCAAGGTATTTATTCTTACGGGTATTGCCCATAAGAAAATACAAAAACATGCACATATTCAGCGGAGTTTGAATCTCTTCTGTGATGCTTGGTCATACTGAAGATCTGCCTAGAACAGATGTTGTGGTTTTGTGATATTTTTGCTGCCTGTATTCCACACCATAACATCATGTTGGGAATTAAAGAGATGGATTTAGTAAATTACCATTTCTCCTCAGATCATTGCCATTGTTTTTTGTTGTAGATCCATCTGTTAACATGTTAACATGTTTCTGCATGTTAAATTATGCTACTTTCACCACTACATACTACACATAATATGAAAGAAAACACATTTGTTCTTAAAATAGTAATATATATATATTATCAAGACAAACCTCTAATTTATTCTCTTCAGACTGGACAATGAAAATTATACGTAGATCATCTCCATCATCTTTATAACATGTTTATTTATTTGTATGACTGTTTTACAGGAACACTATATTATTTGGAATATGATTAAGTGCTAAAGAAACATAAAAGTGAGATATAGAATAAGCACAAGCAAAAACAATAGACTGCATAAAATATTCTTAAAAAACTTAAAATAGTAAAATTTATTCTTATTTTTAAATACAATATGAAACTTTGGTAAATGGCTAAAACAAAGGGAAAAAGAGAATACTGTGTGAGTTGGAACAAAGTTGCTTTTCCAGAAGCTGAACACCTCACATTTTCTTCTTTTTAGTGATACTAAAGGCATATTAGAAGTACAAAATGAAAACTTACAAATAAAACATTGGTATTCAAAAAAGTCTGTAAAAAATATTTTTCATAATATGACTTCTTTTCATTCAAATAGTCTGTGAAATATTCAACATTTAACTTTCCTATGCAAAATCTTAGTCTTAAGCATTGTTTTCCACAGCTAAAACATAAAACAGAACAGTCTAGTGTTTGCATAATTTTTTACATGCTGCAGGTTTTCCTTTTTCAATGTCCCTAAGAAATGAGAAATTATTTTCTTTGGACTAAGCTGTCATGTGCACAATTTTATGAGAAGTAAGGAGCTGAAAAAGAACATTTTAAGAGGTGGAGACCTGAAAGGAAAATGAGAGACAAGAGACCATAGGTACAAAAAACACACTTATTACATGTAGAGGAATGCATCAATTGCGGAAGTTAAAAAACTTGAAGAGTTTTTAAAACTGCACTAAAGTTTCATTACAAAGAGAGTTTTAAAAAAACTGATAAACTGGGGGTGCATGATAGAATTGCAGAACAAAAGCTCATGAAATAAGCCATTGGTGACTGAGATAGAGAAAACTGTTAATGTTGCAGGAGGGGGGAGTCATTTTCTAGAGGAAAAATAAAAGTAAAAGGAAAGTGATTATTAATTATTAATTTTGGTAAAGTTTTAGGTCCTGAGCTGTAAGCTCTCTCATTTTCTTCTCTGGGTGCATTACCAGGATTCTGCTGATATCCTGGGGGAACTACTTCTACTTTATGCTAATATGTGTGGTTAAGCAGACTTCCTTGCAGATACTTTTAGTGCTATTGTGGTACTGTGTCTCTATACTCTCATTGCTAGTAATTCCGAATGCATAGGATGAGAAGACAGTAATGTAAACCGTGGAAATTAATTAAAAAGACTATTAGTACTATTTATACACATGAGAATAGTGGATTTTTTTTTAATGAAGTACTCAGAAAGTAACAGAACTACTGATAAATTTTATGTTCTTCCATTAAAAATGGAAATACCAGGCTATTACTAGAATGAAATTTCCATTTCTATTTCTGACAGATCATGTGACATTACCATACTGAGCTTTTCTGTAGCAAATGGGAATCCTGTTACATTGCGTACCACCCTTTTTTGTTTTCTATGTTAGAATACAGAGAAAAAAATAATAATAAAGGAAGTGCTTTTACAAGGAATATAGCTAACAACACCCTAAAAGTCGAAGCCAGTTTTGTGGTTTCATTTGATAGAACTGTGCTGTCAAATGGGGGAGATCAGATAAATGTTTATAAGTATCTAAAGGGAGATGAGAGGTAAATGAATGAAGTCAGGTTTTTCTCAGTGGTGTGTAGTGAGAGGACAAAAAGTAACGGTCTAAAACTTGAACATAGTAAACTCTGTACTAAAATGTATAACATCTATATGTTAAGGGAGACAGAGCTCTGGAACAGATTGCCCAGAGAGGTTGTGGAGCTCTATGGTTGCCTACCTGTGTGACCTATTGTAGGGTACTTGCTTTAGCAAGGAGGTTGGACTAGGTGATTTCTTGAGGTTCCTTCCAACCCCCACAATTCTGTGATTGCATATAATGTACATGCAAGGTACAAGTATTTTATATAATTATGTTTACTTCTTTAAAGTTACCATAAAAAGTTGAATCAATAGCTCATATCAATTCCTTTGAAATGCTTGCCTCATCACTTAAAACTTTTTTTGTTGCCTAAGGCATACAGATATACACAAGCCTGTGCAAAGCAAATACTATTGAATGAGTCCCCAGAAGACTCTGAATTTGATCTAAGATGAACTGCTGTCATAGCTGAACAAAGCACACTCCTCCAAAATTATCATTTCATGTGTTGTCCTTGCGTCTCTCAAAAGCTCTTGATGAGTTTCTCTTTCCAAGAGATGTGAAGTCAGAGGGAACAGGTAACAGAAAATACACACATCTTTTCAGATATAAAAACTGTCTGAAACTAAGGCAGTAAAAATCAGGAGAAAAACTTTGAGCTAAATCTATTCTGGAAACAATTATTCTGAGTTGAACAACTTTATGTTAACTAGAGAAAGAGTAGAGAGAAACAAAAAGTTAGCCCTGTGGTACATGGGAGAAGCTAACAAGGTGGACAGTGATAAGGTCATTGGCTCTTGAGCAACAAGGAGAAGAGACAAGTGCTGATTACCTGAAAACAGCAGTACATTAACAGGAGCTGAGGTGCAAGGTAAATATAAAGGGACTATAAAACCAATGTTCTCAGAGTTCAATTTTTATATACAGGGTCTACATCTGTGAACATCTCCATCTGTGTCTAGTTACATACGTACATGAGGAAATGAATTTACACTGACCATGGAATTGAAACAAGACTTTTAAACACAGTTTTTACACAGTGACTGTATCACTGCATTAACACATAATGAGATTCCATTCGACAGATGGTTCTATATTTCATAGGGAATGTACTCTCTCCACAAAACAGCTACAAGTTTCATTCAAAACAATTTTAGCCTTCGTTAATGAAACTGATTTAGTATATTTCATGTTTAAACTCATTTTGAAGACTTACCAAATGTAAATGTCTGAGTCATATATAAGACTCAGTGTTAAAACATTATGATGTGCCCCTGGGTGATAAAGTGAAGCCATTTACAAAGTAAATGCCATCTACAGCAATGCTAGGAGTCAGCTAATACTATAGACATCTATGGGGGCATGCCATCATTTCCCAGAATCTGACACAGAGGCACAAAGTTCTCCTGGAGACCACAAACTTATGTTTATTAATGTCAGGACAGTGTATAACAATATGATTTGTTTATTCCAGAAGTGCCTTTGTACTGTACAAATATTACATACAGTTATTTGACAGTGAAGAGCCTAATGTTTTCCCTGACTACAGCTACAGAACTTTCGAATCAAAGTACTTTGCTGTTGAAAAATGAAAGAAATGCAATGTGAAATGATTCTGGTCTAATGAAGTGCTGGGCTTCTCTCGGGAATAAAAAATATGATAATTCATGTAACTGAAGCATTCCTTGTAAATTGTCAGCTATTCAAATTAAAGGAGTAACTAATGAATAGCTGTATGCAAGATTGCATGGTGATTAGCAGTACAATATTTAATATCAACTAATGTTATCAATCATTTCCCACTGTAATTACCCACGTTGTTGAATAGAAAATTGCTTTTAAAAGTACATTTCAACAAATTAAGTATTAATTATTGCAGGTAACTTGTAAAACGCATTGTTGCTATATAGTCAGGAACGAGCAAGAAAGTTTGCCAACATAGTGAACATTTTTAAGATTTTATTTTTACTTTTTTTATAATTAAGGTTTCAGAAGAACTTCACAAACAAATTAAACAATAAATGTATAGGAAAAGTGCTCTTAAACTCACCAGAACTTGATAATTAGTAAACTTGTCAGCAAAGTACAAAAGTGATGTATAGGGCCAGCTGCAGGGAGAAGGCCTAAATGAAACTGCATTTACGATCAGGGAGAAATTATTTATGTCAATGAGATATATAAATATATCCCAAAAGGCACTATGCTGTCACCTAAGTCAATGAAATAACTTTTTTGTTATTATTTCTATTTTATTGAACTGTATATGCTAATACTCTTCACTGATCATGTTATGCAGTTGGATCCATGCTCACACGTTTTTGCAGAAGATAAAAGACAATACCTACAGTGAAAAGAGTGGGGCTACCTTTTATCATATATTAATAAGATGAAGAATTTCTTTTCTTGGAGTCTGAAATCGCACTGACATGAGGCTGTTTGTAAGACCATTCTTAATTTTTACTTCTGCATGTGTTTCATTTAAACGAGATAATCATTAATTAGAGCAGGGGCTTTCATCTGAATTTCTTCTATTTCAGGTATACGTAAGTGACTATCAGATTAATAGACACTCTGAACTAAAAAAGTAGTGAGGGATATGTTTCTCTTCTATTTTGAATAGAAATTACATTCTGCAGCTAAGATATTTTTTATAAAATATATTTAAACCAAACAGCTTTGATTAAAGTTCCAGAGCGGACAAGCAAGTCTACATAAATCATTTTCATAGATTTTATATTCACAGTTGCTAGGAGTGAAGGGGAGACCTATGAATCAGTTGAAAACCACTCTGCTGATTAATTTGTGCTTCATGGCATTTTTGCAGAATGCGAATTTGACTCTGTAAGGGTTGTAAATGCAAAATGTTGTTAAAAAAAAAAAAAAAAAAAAAAAAAAGAAGGAAAATAGGTTCTCACCCATCTCTAAAGATTTAGGCTTATGGGGAAGGTACTTCAGAAAGGAGGGATCTCCAACTAAAGATCCTTACTTGGTGGCAGTCAGCCCTTAAATGAGGTCTAAGAGGTCACACAGGTGTATCACCTTCACCTGTTCTCTCAGGGCTGACCAGATCTTACCTTCAGGTGCTCATTCAGTGGTTCAGGCCATGACTCAACAGTTCCCATGCAGACTTGTTGTCCTTGAAATGTTCTGTACGTCTCTTAATTTTTTTTTAATCATTGTACATTTTTCTGTGTATTTCTTCATATATTTTTAATTCTCCACTACCTTGAAATTAATCCAGATATTTTTAATTGTTTATTTCTCACTAGTTATTTTTCTTATCTGTAAATGTGAAAACTAGACAGATTACTATGAATTAAAGGTAGCAAAGAACACTCATGCTTTATTATGTGCTTTTTTGCACATAATAATAATTAAAATATATATATATACATGTATATATATGTTTGGAACTGTGAATCTGGGAATAGGAAAAGCACTAATGCTGACTGTTTTTAGTAATCTGACTCAAATAGTAAGAACACTTCTTTGCTTAGGATTGTTTCATACACGCTCCCTGGGAAGGATAGATAGAAGGAGTTTCAGAACAGAAGTCAAACTCATTAATTATTCTTGGAAAAATCTTTTTCTTTCCCTGTGGACCATGGAGTTTAGGAAGACTACCCATCCTATATGCAGATTTTCATTTGGTTCTTAAATTAGTTAAGATTAATAACTTCTCCCATATTCAAGGAAGTCTGTGGCTAATGTGAAAGGATCAGTTTGTGCCTACCTTCTTAACTACAATAAACAAATTACAAAGTAAAAACACAAAACAGAATATGTTAAGGTTCCCTCGAAAAGAGATTCCTACTTCTGGAGTTTGCAGAAGGAATGCTATGGTTAACTCAGATTTGGAGTAGAGGTATTTTAGGCCATTTCTGGCTTAGGGTTTTGCTGCTCTTTCTTTCCTTAAGCAGTCTGTCTCTGGAAAATCTTATTTTCCAAGCTAAGCACACAGGCTTTTCATAAGGTGCCCAGAAATATATTTTCAGAAGAGTGTGAGCTGAGCAGGAAGCCAACTAATCTAGCCTAGCCCAGAGAACCATGTGAAAAAATAAAAATAAATAAAGAAATAAATATAACACAGTAGGACTTAAGAGATTTAAGCTAGTGTTCCTTGTTCAGGCCCAAGAATGTATAACTTTCTTACTTACAAGTCTCAACTGGGAATCCTTTCCTGCAGTTAGGCATGTAGACTACATTTTTCAGTACAGCAAGTCATACCCTAGTAGTTGAAGAGCAGTCTTTATGCTCACACAAAATAGCTAGACAATAGAGGTTTGACAGGCTCTGACTATGCTACTTCATTTAAAAGCAGAGCCAAAACAAACAAACAGAAGAATTAACATCACCACAACAATAACCAATATCCTCACTCATATTTAGACAATTTTATGCTATCCCTTTCTGTAGAAGATTTGGAGAAAGCTAACTGGAGCAATAAAAAAAAAAAAAAAAAAAAAAAAAAAAAAAAAAAAAAAGTAAACTAACAGTAGAATCAGGATGAGGATCAGGGAAAACGGTGCTCCAGGTTAATCTACCACCTCCTTTCAGTAGTGAAATGGAGACATAATCAGAATGAATATGGTCACAAGGACCTAGCCATGACAATAAAGACATCCATCTCTAGTTTGAAAACATTTGCAACTCCATGATTACGAGTAGGACTCTTGAAAACCTTGATTTTTTAAGAGTAAAAGTATATAAAAAACTTTTCAACTGATCCATTATTGAGAAAATGGGATTCTCTCAATGCTACTGTTATCTGTAGTGATGTTTTAAAGCATAGCAAATGGAAATTGCATCATCTTTTTCACTAAAATATATATGAAAATGGATGCTCTTTATTATGCTTTTTTTTATGCCTTTCCTATAACTTTCCACTTCCTCACGGCCAGATACTTCGTTGTTTTCTAAGTTTAAAATGTTGTGTGGATTTCTGCTTACCCTTCCACCTTCAGGCCTTCTTCTCTCCTCCCCAAAGTAGCTCAGTGCCTCTTGTTATGCCAGAACACTTACCAGGCTTCTGCTACCAAAATCCCCAAATGATACAAGTTTAAGAATGAATATTTTTTCTGAAGATTTTTGGTCTTTATTCTTTCTTTTTTTTTAACCCAAATTATCATTGGTATATGATTTACAGTATGGTTCTGCTTGCAGTTTTGTCAGCACCACTAAAGCAGCAGTGAACTGTGGTTTTTGTGTAAAAGTGACCAGCTAGAAACAGACAAAGCTGGGAATCTGAGATAGTACTTTTGCTAGAGGTAATATATCACTGTAGTTCACCTCTACTGTATTAAAGCCCTAGGATATGATAACAGAGCGGCGCTGAATAAGTGGCTCTGAGAGAGCATATGCAAAAACTCTGGCCTGGTATGTGAAGGGTCACTTTATGTTTTTCAATACTAAGTATATAAATTCGGATGTAGTCAGTTTACTGATTGTATACTCAAAACAACAAAAAGCCTACATAGCCTCTGGTACCAAATTCTGGAAAGAAAGAAAGAAAAAAGAATCCAGAAGGTAAACTGTCAGCTTGCATTGCAATCTCAATAAAAAGAAAAGAACAGTTGAAAGGAATCAGGCCTCAAAGTAAAAACCACATCAGACAATAAAATATAAATCCATATCACAGTATTCTTTTGATTTATATTAGTGGTATAGATAGAAATACTGAAGAGAATGTAGAATTAAATTTTAGCAGAACTGAGTCTCAGAATTTGGTCTCAGTGTTGTTTACCACTAAGTTGTACTCAAGTGGGCCATAAACCTACTTTAATGGAAGATAGCAATTTGCCTACTGCATGTTGTCACCTAATTGTTGCTTATGTTGATGTAATTGCTACGATAAAAGTAGTAAAATTGATTAAACTAGATTTTCAGAGTTATAGAATTATATTTTCATTAAATTATGAGATGATCACTTAATTCATTCTGATATGTTATTAAGACATTGCCCAATGTTAATTTGGCTTAATATAGCAGGTTTTACTTCATGTAAGAGATAACACAGAATGATTCCAAAAACGAATAGACTTGTTTGAAGTCTGATCGCCCTGATGCATTTGTTCTTTATCATTTTTCTGATGTTTCTATTCAAAATTTTGCTTACTTGTATGCCTTTTTATACTTGAAAGTCTTGTAAGAATAGCTTGATTCTTACAATAAAGCAGATGAGCAAAATAATACATACCTCCTTCTAGACCAGGTTTCCCAGAGCCCCATCCAGCCTGGCCTTGAATGCTTCCAGGGAGGGCGCATCTACAACCTCAGTGAGCAACCTGTTCCAGTGTCCCACCACCCTCCCAGTAAATCCCAGACTTACTTCATAGTATCTAGCCTAACTCTACTCTCTCCCATTTTAAAACCATTTCCCCTTGTCCTGTTGCTGTATGCCCTTATAAAAAGTTCCTCCTCTGCTTTCCTGTGGGCCCCTTTCAGGTTCTGGATGGCCACTGTTATGTCCCTCTGGTGCCTCTATTCTCCAAGCTGAAGAGCCCCAGCCCTCTTAGCCTGTCCTCATAGGGGAGGTGCTCCAGCCCTCTGATCATCTTCATGTCCCACCTCTATACTTGCTCCAACAGCTCAATGTCCTTCTTCTGTTGTGGATCCCAGAACTGGAGGCAGTACTCCAGGTGGTGTCTCACAAGAGCAGAGTAGAGGGGCAGAATCACCTCCCCTGACCTGCTTGTCATGCTTCTCTTGATGCAACCCAGTACACATGTCTGACTGAAGTGTTCATCCAACACTATCTGCAATTAAATCATATGGAAGTTCTCTATTGCAGATACTTTTTTCTATAGCAGCCATCACATTCTTCCTCTTCTAACAGCTGCACTGTTTCTTTAGAGGTTGTGAAATACCTCAAATGGCTCAAGTGTCATTATGGCAGTAATTGACCCTATGTATTAATTTTGGCATGCTTGACTCTTTGACCTAAATATTTCTTGAGTGAAATTGATTCTTTTTTCCAGACAGCTTAGGCTGAGATCAGGCTTTGCCAGTTGTAATAATGGTTTTCTTTTACCTGGGCATATCAAGCTGAATTTTCATACTATATGTTACACTTTTTGTTTCTTGTGATGATGAATATTGTGTCAAGCATTAATTAGGCATTCAGCACCTATGTGTCAGGGCTTATTACATGTTATTTTAGTGAGAAACATATCTTACTCAAGCTTTTTTATAACTATGTTAATAAGATTTCATTCAGTGTCCTCTTTCACTGCTGAAATTTCCTTCACTGAGTGATAAGGAAAGAGTCTGATGGGCAGATGGGCAAAAGACAATCATCCTTTTAGAACCAATCCAAGAAACATCTTAGATTCTGCTACTTGATCACTACAAAGACAGCCACAGACCAAATCCAGTCAACTAATAGGATAAAAAGACAAGTAAACCATGAAAAGAAAAACAGAGTTTAGCAGTAGTGTCTGTAAGTTCAAAGCCTACACACCTATCTACAGCAATAAAAACAGCCATTAGAAAGAGTCAAACTGTATCAATTAAGTGCTAATTGTGCACTTCTGTAGCGAAAATGCTTAATATAGATAAATTATGAAGGGAATGCATGTTTGACATCTTTTGGTCCATTTTCTTTGAAATATGTACTTAAATGTTAATATTAGATTCTATAAACAAGTATAACAAAAAGGGCACCCGCCACAAAGATGAAAGAACATGAAAGCCCTGGAGTTGACAGTATAAGTACCATATCTGATAGTGCGTAACAGTTATAGAAACATAAAACTTGTTGAAAACATCATAATTATAGCTGGTTAGAGATCAAAGAGATATGTGCAATAAAAGCAAACATAAGCAATCAGATAAGACACACTAGAAAAAATAATTCTGTTGTAAACATGAATGATAGCTATGGGATAATATTTAGCTGACATTATTGAACTAAAAATAAAACATTTTTACAACATTGATCTTTTTTATTTATTTGCTTACTTCACTATAGGTATTATACATGAAATCTCAAAAAAAACAGGGCACCTGCAAAGCGAGATACTCCTACTAGAATGAGGTTCATCAACTACATGTTTTTTCATGATAAGATAGTCTCTAGGACACAATTTACCAGATACACCACAATAGCAGATAGCTTCATCTACATGAAATCTACCTTGAAGACTTTGAATGTCTTCTGATAAACTTTAGAAATCATTCCAAAGAAAAAATAAATGGCACCGAAGAAGCATCTGTTTCCTTATTAAATGTATCCAAGTTTACGAAGGCTGCAACTGCAGTCTCTTTAAAAATCTCTCCTCAATGGTGTAAAAAACCAGGAAATACACACACACAAAAACAGGCTAGAAGAGGGTGAAGTTGCTCTGTTTTTGAGTAGAAATAGCAAATTTTCTTCCCAGTTGCACCTGTGAAAAACGTTCCGAATTTTAAAATGCATCAAATTTGCTTCATAATACAGTCACTCTTCTTTAAAACCTCTCTTTAGGCAGTGTCACAACATTATAAGAAATGCTTAGGATTTGCAATAATGTCAACCCAAAAGTTCTGAAAGTGGTGCAGAAAGTACCTGTTATGTTATGATTTTCTTGTAATAGAAGTGGAGTTTATAGGATTTTATTTATTTCTCAGCTTCTGGTTGGCATTAATTTATACTATTTTTTTTTCTAATTGTTCTATGTGAAGCAATTTATTAGACAGACAAATAATTATGAACTATAAAATCTGAAAATGGCTCAGAAGTCAAATTATTCCTTTAAGCTCTGCTCTTGATGACCTAGCTATTCATACACACAGTAAAGGGGACAACTGAGACAATTATTTCATTATAATTTAAATCCAAATCATTTTACCATTGATGCATTTTCTTTTATTTCAGTTTTGCACAAACAACCTACATGCACTCCTCAAACAGTGGGGTAGGAAGTCTTTTGTCAGAAAACATGCTGGCTTTTCAAAAGCAGCTTTTTCTTCTACAGGAATGTAGTGCTTTAACTGAAAAATTCATTAGGATCATCATCTTAGAGGCAAGACAAAATGTTCTGCTTAGAATAGAGTAAATAATAATCAACTTTAGAAAAGCAGCAAGAGTGAATACAGCACTGACCACATAGTAGAAAATAGAACAATCATGTTCAAATTTCAGATCTTGGACTTCATCTGCAGGCACTGTGGATGAAGTCATGTTGCAGATGAAGTCATGTCAGCTATTTGGATTCCTCTGACCAACATTATTTTCACCTCTTTCTATTCCATCTACTTATCAGTCATTCGCTCTAGAGTGCAATGTTTGAAGACATGCAACATGGTTTTCATAAAACAACATTCTGACTATCCTGCATATTATACTCACATTCTTTCAAAATAAGTAAGTAAATAGCATAATTATGCTTCAGAAACATGTAACCACCATATAGCCCTCATAAGGAGATCCAGGGCTATATGCTACACAGCATTGTCCATGTGAGACACATTATGTATTGAACTGGCCTAACCACTCCTCAAACAGGACAATAGTGTCCCCCTGGTGGAGTCTGAATACAGCTTTTGCTTTGCCTGAGTCAGAACAGAGACTCAAAATTAGTTCTCATTCATCTCACTTGAATGCACTAACTGCTGTGCCACTAAAGGAGCAATGTCTGGTTCTCATGGGAAAAGGCTTATGGCTTTGGTCCCATGTATATGAGTCCTGAAAGAGCCAAGGCATTAGACAAACCTCTCTTAAATTTTTCATGCTGGCTGCCTTAGAAATCATTCCCCAGTACAATTCTTAAATATTTAGCTCTCTATGTGTGTCATATAACTGGAAGTCCCAAGCATCACTGTGAATTAAAAAAGAAAGGATTCCAAAATAAATTACACCAAAAGGTTGAGTCGTCATTCCCTCAGCAGAACTTCCCTTGACAGAAATTCCCTTTCATCTTAGCTGTCAGTGGTTAGCACTCAAAAGCCAAGGTATTTAAATGCACTTCTTGCTAACACTGTTTCATTGCTATTGTAGGTGGGCAGAGATGACATCCTGAAACAGAACTCCCAGCTGATGCTACAAGAACTTTTTTCAGCCACATTAATCACTCTTCTGAAGTTTGACTGGTGATACCCTGCATACAGCTAAATAAATAAACTCCCACATCAATAACTTGTTCAACCACATGAAATTCTACTTACCACATGACTGAACATACTATTGATTTTAAACTAACAACTATCCAGCCTTTTCATCAATCCAACAGTACTGATTGCTTCTAATCTTCTCTCTTCTTCTGATCTTGTTTCTTTTTCTTTTTCTCCAGCTTGCACTTTTTTCCTTTCCCTCAATTCTTTCTGCCTAACTTTCCTCTTTAAAGACTGAAATGGGTGGTTAGTTCCTTCTGTTGACAGGTTGTTTTAGCTAATATGTGATTTATAAGTCAACCTCATGTATGAGGGAACTGGACGTTCTTAAGGCATTCATGGTCACTTAAATCTAGCACAACCCTTGACGCACCACTTTCTCAAATTAAAATGAATATCACTGATAATATTTTGTTGGAAACAAGGCTCATTGAAAGACATCATCCAAAGTAGGGTTTCCTAACAGCAAAATTTTGTAGCTTAAGGAACTGCATCCAGACAAGTCCACAAGTTTCCACTATTTAGGTCATCATACTGAGATGTAGACAGTAAGCAGTTGTCTTGCAGTCCTTGCAGTAAAGATGAATTGGAGCTGATAACTGGAAGACTTTCCTCTTTCTAATTTCTCTTTTTAGTATGTTTGCAGTGAATGAGGACTTCATATAAAACCAGATGGGTGACTGGTCAGTTGAGTTAGAAAAAGGTCAAAGAGGGAAAGATGATGCTTCCAAAAGCCTTGTAGAAAAAAAGAGATCAGAAAATAAATGCAGACCTTAAGGCTAAAATCTTATTTTTGTGAAGCAAAACCATGTAAGTATTTCTTTTTCAGATTATCATTGAAGAAGCTTTATACTGTAAATATCATTGTATTTGGAGAGCTCAACATCTGTTATTCTTTCATATTGATTAAATACTTTAAATATCAGGACTCAAATGTGAACGAGAGTATTTGCTTGAAGTTAACTGTTGCTCACTTGGCATTAGCTGCAGTATTTAAAAGGTAAGAAAGAAATTGTACTATTCCTGCAGGGTGAACAAGAGGTAAACAGAAATAGGAAAAAGTCATGAACCGAAATTGGGTAACATATATTTTAAGGAGTGTGAAAGATGCTGACCTTGAAGGTGTGTGTGGTTGTTTTTTTTTTGTTTGTTTGCTTTCTTAATGTAATTTGATTATAAAAAAAAAGAAAGCTAAAATAATTACGTATATAGGAAGGATTTTTTAAATCTTGTGAATTTTCTTTTAACACTGTAACAAGTACATTTCCTTTTAGTTACTTATATGTATTCTGTTCGTTATCTATCAATTTTAAACAGAAATCTTGTTTCTACAATAAATCTATTCCAATTCTGTAATATTTTCAGATTTATCTTTATTTTACTTTATTTTATTTTATTTTATTTTATTTTATTTTATTTTATTTTATTTTATTTTATTTTATTTTTATTCTTCTTCGTTAGAGTGAAGTTTTACCCTTACTGGTTAGATTTAGAAAACCATAAGCTGGGATTAATTAGAAGCCAACAAGTCGATCTGCCACACTGGTTGAATAAAGTGATGTCTATAAGTCCTAGATTGGGTGTCTCGTATTTTAGTAGTTGTACTTCCACACGGCAAAGTATAATCCCTTGTGCTTTTAAGCAGCAGCTGTGAGAGAATGTTTCACTGTGAATCCCTTGGATAATTTCAACTCTAGAACCCACTCTGGCAAGTGGATGTCCCATTGCATCTGCTATTTGCATTGTGATGGAAAACAAGGAATTGTAACCCTTCTGTGCCTTGGGGCCAAAGCTGAACTCAGACTTCAGAACTTGCCAGCAGCTACAGGCTGGGGTTGCTTGAGGCAATGCTCTGAATAGGTACACCACTTCAGCAATCCTCTCTGCCTCCTTAATGACTTGTACCCATTGCTGGATGATGTCTATTGCATAAAAGGGAGCTGCAGCTGTCCTGAAACACAGCAGGCATTTTTAAAGTTATCCTTCCCTGGTCTTTATCATTCTTTTTGAAGAATAAGAGAGTATTCAACGTAGGACATAATTTAAATTTTGGAAAGAAGGGGAGAAGAAAGGTAGAAGTTGATTTAGGGCTGTATTTCCACAGACTTTCTCTACCATGCAGAAGAGAGTAGTCTATGACAGTGTGTATGAAAAACAGAGCATGGGAGACTGGTGTGATAATTCCTCTTGCAAGCAAAAGGTTAGAGAAGTGTCTAGAGAAGTGAAGGGAATGATCAAATCTTTGACCAGGAACAAAGGGGAATAAACAGCTCTGGGAAAGGAAATAAAACAGATCAAAAAGGGGAGCAAGTGGTCACGGATGAGTCATTGTGTGTTTACTAGTTTACTCTTGGGTTTTTACAGCTCTGAGTCAGAAGCCCTAGAGAAATGTAAGAAACAAGGTTTTAAAAAGCTTGTCCATCCTCTGTTGATATGTTTCTGTGAATTACCATATACAGTAACAGCAACCAAGTCCTGGAAATTTTGACTTTGCCAAACAAAGAAATTATTACATCTAATTTCCTTTCACTGTAAACAGATGCAAATCTAGATTTCACTGTGCTGATTTAGACTTACATGGAAGACTCCACAAGCAGAATTTGGATTTTTCTTTTAAATAATGACTATGGAGTATTTGAATTAGATGCAGTTAAGTGACTTCTGTGGGCTGAATGCTGGGGACAGGACAACTTGGAAATATGACAAAATGTCTATTTAGGTTTTAGAAACCATTAATTAAAGAGTCTAGTTTAATTATGCATCTTGTCCTGCCTTCCTCCCTCCCTCTGACTCCCTCCCTGCCTTCACACGCATGATCTTGGCAGGTGCAACACATGGACTGCAGGGAAAAACATGCCCTTATAAGGATGCAGCTGGAAGCCTGGGAGGACACCCTAAGGTATCTATCCATTTACTTTTAGACAACTGAATCATATGTTAGCTCTGGCAGTATGTCATTACAATATTTACTGGGTTCGAATTTTTTCTGGGGCCTGAAGTTTATCTGCAGCGATGCTTGTGAAATGTCACAGACTACATTTATGAGGATTTAGGCCACAAGGGATTTTGACATTTTTTCAGATATCTTTGAATCTTGAGTTGCCTGTTGAGGGTTGTTCCAGGAAAAAAAAAAGTAGATAAAGGGAAAAAAAAGGAGGTAAGCAAGGTCCCTCTAGTTGTATATTACTTCGCACATTTAAGTTTCTTGTTACAATACAACAGCTTAAGTGCTGATAGCACCTGCACTAGACACCTGTATTCACTTCATCATGCTATTATTATTTATGCTATCTGAATTTTAGAATTAAAATCATTCCTATACAAACATAAGAATTATCTTCTTATTATTATTTTCACAACTCATTTGTTTCATACTTTTTTTCTGTTCTTTTTAGAGTGTTTAAATGTCTTTAGAAAACGTTTTGGATTTCTTTTTGTTGCCTTACACTTGTCAAAATTATTCATATACTTTATTAACTAAATTTGGTCTTTGTTTCCTTGACTAAATTATACTAGAGTGAATTTTAATTGTAGTTTCTTCCATTATTTCAGTTTCAGTGGTTCATTTCAGAAGAGTTAGAGCATCTCAGTCAGAATTCCCTTTAGCATTTCACATTTCCTCAGTCAGACATTTTGGCATCAGACCTAGTTGTGCTTCTTTCTCTGCTGAGAAGCAACATAAGAGAATCAAATCCAAAGGTTTTATGTTTGCTAAATACTGAAAGTTCTCAACATTAATCTTATTTATACCTGTCTTAATTCACAGCATGATATACAAATTGTCTATAACATGTACATTATTTAGAAAACAAAACCAGAACCATATAAATAAACCAAAATATCATCTCTCTTCTCCCCCATCTGTCTCAGAAGGAATAGTTTTCCTATGTTTTTATGTAGTTTTTATCAAAATCAGGATCAGTGTAATTGCAATTCTCTTGATAAAAATTAAAGCCAAGCCCCAGTATGACATGCTGAGAGTACAGCCATACCACTCTAACTGACCAAGAGATTTGTAGCTACATTACCTGACTGCCTTTATTATCCAGATTTCTATCCAAGCTTCCTCTACTGTCATTCCAAGTGTTTGTGCCATTTTTTTTTCATCAGATTCTATTTCACTTCTCAGTAATGTTGCTATTCTTGCCTCCTGCTTTTCCCCATCTGTGCCTTACATCCTGACACTTTAAATCATCATGCTCTGTATTGATTCAGTAAAGTGCACCATTCCACTCATTTTGTATTGTACATATAAGTGAAAATCAACAAAAATGTTTGTGGGAAGTGAGGAGGGCTGACAAACGTGTCATTCTCAATTCATAAGTTTTACACTGATTAATTGGTGAGTACTCAACAACATGAGTAATGATGACTGGTTCCACAGCAGTCTGTAGGTGCAGTACTGAATAGGATTTTGGTATTAGAGTCCCTGGTGAAATCAATGGAAATTAGGACTGTGTCCTCTAAATAGTTTTGAATTCCTTCTGCCTGTAATAAGTACCAGTGGAATTGATATAGCTCACTCAATGATGTTTAAGTATGTGTCAGAAAACAGAACACCTAGTAAATTTAAAATTAACTGTGAAATGAGAAGAATTGTTAAGGGTGTAATCTTTCAACTTCTTATGCTTGATCGGTCCTGTTATAGATAAGTACCTAAACAATTTAATTGTTTTTGCTTACTTTCTGATTTTTTTTATTGTGTATCAGATGCTTTGAGTAGATGGAATCTTTCCAAGAAGACAGTGGCTACACCAATGTGATGAACTAGACATCCTGTAACCACAAGAGCCAGAAGTTCAGCATGGATAAGAGAAGGCTATGAGGTGACCTAACAGTGGCCTTTCAATATCTAAAGGGGAGCTGCAGGAAAGGAGGGAACAGACCGTTTAATAGGGTCTGCAGTGATAGAACAAGAGGAAATGGCTTCAAGCTCAGAGGGCAGATTTAGGTTAGATATAAGGAAAAAAAATTTCACAGTGAGGGTGGGGAGACATTGCAACAGGTTACCTAATGTTGTGGTTGATGCTCGTTCCTGGAGACTTTCCAGGCAAGGCCGGGTCAGACCTTGGGCAAGCTGTTCTAGCTATGGTGTCCCTGTTGATTGCAGCAGAGTTAGACTATATGGCCTTCAGAGGTCCTTTCCAACTCTATGATTCTATGATTCTAACTCACAGATCCTAAGAGGAATTGCTGAAGCTTCAATGTGTGCAAGGATTAATATGGCACTCATATGAACGAGAATGTTCTGTGAACATTCCTTAAAATAAATAAGTGAAAGGTTGACATATCTGACATTTACCCATGAAAAATATCAATATCGGGGAAAGCACACATCCCACAGTCAGCAAATTTCGATGGAAGTTTATAAACAAGCTTCACTCAAAACCACAATATACTGTAATGTCCTTGAGAGGAAAGACTAAAAAATCCATCTGGACAGTTCTTTCAAAAGAAAATAAAACTAGAAAATGTTGTACATATACCCAGAGAAACCTTTCAGTATGTGAGCATGGATTCTTATTCCATTAGTTTTGATTTTCCCAGCCACTTTTAACATCTTATTTTTAATGTCAAATTAATGTGCAAGAAATGCAACCCAATCAACATTTTGAACTGTTGATGATACACTGCCATTTTTTTTTCCTTAGGTCATCTGTTATTATTATTACTTTATAGATGCATTTGTTTGTTTTCAATATGGTGCCAAGTACCATTTCATGTTTTTAACATCTACATAATATTTGAATGAAAAAAACAAAACAACTTCAAAATTTATGAACGTAACGCATCATCACAGATGTATTACTAAGGTGTCATCATTTAGAGCCACAGTTACTGTTGTGCTGCATCTTAGTTACCATGACTATTTGTAATTCTACGTAAAAAGTCTCTTCCCCCCAAAAAAAATAAAATCTAAACTGGTAACAGTATAAAACAGTTGAGTTGAAATGGACATCACTTCTCTACTGCACCTCTTTTTGTGATTATTTTTTCTAATCTCTTTTACAAATTTGTCAACAAAATAGTTATTATAGGTATTATATATATTATATATATTGTTGACTTTATGCATTAATATACTAATATCTATTCAAAGTAAATGAAGACTGGAATATAAAGGAATGATATCCCTCTACATCCAGATGAAGCAGATATCTACAAATACACTGCAAGATAATAGGAGGCTAATGAGTTACTCTTTCTCTGTCTTGCTCTGTTCTTTCAAAACTCATATGATTATGGAGATTTGACTCCATTAAATCATCCAAGGGATTCTTTAATTCATACAGCAGTGTCAGGAAAGTAGATCGTCTTTCAGAAGTAGCTGTTAAGTTAGAGCTAGGATGACAGTAAAGACCACAGTTATATTTTCTCCCTTGGACCACACTTTTCACCCCTGGAATCTGCTAAACTGAACATTTGTAGAAACTAAAGCACAAAGTACAACTTCAGTCACATTATACAGTGCTTTAAGAGCCTTGCAGCAGTGCAGCTTCTTTGTGCAATGGTCTCCTGCTTCTCATTTGACTCTAAGAAATGCAGTAGACCAATTTTCAGTTGATGTTAGTCTACTACTCTCTTCTGAGCTATGATAAATGTTACCTTAGCCAAAGATATTTTTTGCTCATCTAAGAATTCTGCAATACTCTCTAACTACTTCATTTCAGCTCATTTAGTTCATTTTTGTTTGAGACTTCTGAATGAAATACACTTTATACCAGCTTAAGTTACACTCACTAGCTGAGACACAGTTAATGCATGAGCAGTCTTAACCCATGCCATTGTGAGTCAACACAATTTCTCATAATTTTAAAGGGAAAAAATGGAGTTAATCTGCATTACTGGGCAAATGAGACAGGCCAGGAACAATTACTGTATTATGCCTGAATTTATTATGTCTGTAGTCAGTCAGATGTGCCTGAGCCTTCCATTAGTCCCTAAAAATGCCAAATACCCAACTAGGACTCATGATAGTGATCATGAAAAATATATCAAATATATGTCAACATTGCTAAGAATATGATGCCTGCAGAATATACAGTGAAGTCTTCAGCATTTTTTTTATCTCATCAATACATTTCATGTTTCTCCACTTGTTTCTCAGAACAGTGCTGTTTTCTTCATTGACTTTAATGTTATACAAAATCTGGAACATGGACAGTTAACTCATTTCATTAATATATTCCCTTTTCTTTTTTATCACCTCTCCTTACGGTCACTGGTCTTTATGTCAGCTTGTTTCTCTTATGCTATGCCTCTAATACACTTACCCTGCCACTTACATGACTGCTCATCTTCCTCTGTCACTTCTAAGTCTAAAAACAGTCATGAATGCCATCAGTGAAGCTCACATATTCATTTATCATTCTGAGGCAGGCTGATATTTCTTCTAAAATTGGATCCCTTAACACTACACTAAACCTATGCTTTTAGAAAGCATTTGTAGAATTGTAGTATCATGGAATATCCCAAATCAGAAGGGACACACAGGGATCATTGAGTCCAACTTCTGTCTCAATACAGGACCACACAAAAGTCAAACTATATTCCAAAGAGTGTTATTGTTGTTTAATTTGACAGGCAGCTAAACCCCATACAACCATTCATTCACTCACGTTCTCTGCTCCCAGTGGAGTAGTGGAGAGCATTGGATAAAAACCAAACTAGAATTGCAAAATTGAATTAAAAACTATTAAATAAGGCAGAAAAGGAGGGAAAGAATAATAATAATGGTAATTGTAAATATGTATTGGAAGACAAGTGATGCACAACACAGTTGTTCACTACCCAGCAACTGCTGCCCAGACAGTCTCTGAGCAGTGACTGTTCCCTGACCATCTCTCAGTTTATATTTCTACCTGATGCCTTACAGTATGGAACATTCCTTTAGCTACTTTAGGCCAGCTGTCCTGCCCCCTCTCAGCTCCTTGGGCCGCTACCCCTTGCTGGCAAGACAGTATGAGAAGCTAAATTGTCCTTAGCTCTTAGCAGCACTGCTCAGCAGCAGCTAAAACATCTGTGTGTTATCAACATTTTTTCTCCCAAAGTCAAAACATAGCATCATATCATACACTGTGAAGAAAATCAACTCTGTCCCAGCTGAAACTAGGACAGTTATCTACATGTTTTTTTGTTGTTGTTTGTTTGTTTTGATTTTGTTTTTAATTCTGTCAGGCTTGATTCTGTCCTGAGAAGCCTGTTCCAGTGCCTGACCCTCTCAATAAATAAATTTTTTCTAACATCCAGCTTAATCCCTTTTCATTCAAATTGGTGGGGGAAGATAGGCTTGTTGGGACATTAACCTGTCATTGATGTGGCAGGTGTTCAGCTAATTAAAATTATCTGGTTATTCCTTGAGGACTGTAGTAGCTGTGCATAATATTCTGCATAGTTTTCTTGAAGCATTCTCTGAGTGATTAGAAGTATTCTTCCCCGCTTCTCGATATGTGTTATATGAAAATACTTCTTCTCCCCCACAAAAATAAGTAAGTAAGTAAGTAAGTAAATAAATAAATAAAAACCTTTTAAGTGAAATATTACAGTAGTTCAGCATTTTATGGATGAAATTGCAGTTTTCTAAAAGGTCAGTTTAGCCTCTGAAAATGATTTTGTTTAGACAATATATTATGAACTCTATGGGATCTAGTAACAGTTTTCAGCACTACTAACAATAGGAAGTAAATTTCAGTCATTCACAGTAAGATGGCAATGTGGTGACATTTGGAGCTTGACTATATGTGCTTTGAGTTACTGTAAGAAACTGCTTGCTGAGTGGAGAGAGGCTGTCTTTAGTTAACTGAATTAATTTTAGATGTAGGTGGAAAATAACACCAGAACAGTTTATAAAGTGATTGTAAGTCATCAGTTGTTTGGCAGTTTCCTCTACCCACATTTAACAGATAAGAATTGAAATATATCAAATTAATAAATCCCTAAGAAACTAATAATATCACATTTTCTGTACAGTTGTATTTGACAGATGTTTTTATCTTTCACTTTCAGTGAGGCGCTACCATAATGTTTTATTTTCCAGATGTATGTCCTTGTTCCGTTAGAACTACAGCAGTTGCACTTCATAGTAAACCAATAAACGTATAAACATTCTTCTGAAGTGCTTACTTGTTTTGTAATTCCACTTCCATATCGTTAGTTGTTCTAAAATATATTGAACTGTCAATGTGGGGGTCAGGAGATTTGAACACTTTGTAGCTCCTCTGCCAGTGCCTTTGTTTAACACAGAAAATAAGCTACGCTACCAAGGGAGTGATGAAATCAAGGATACATAGAGTCACAAAGGCATTAAAATGTTAAACACTGTATACTGCAGTCATTGCTGAAGTGGGAAAGTGGTATTTCCACATGTATTTACTTTGGGAACCCACTAGTGAACTGTCTTTATTAAAACTTATAAAGAATACAAAACAACACGCAAGGGTTTTGCAACAACAACAACAACAACAACCAGTTGCTCTCTGTCTCATGTACTCTGGCTTTTGACCTTGAAAAGCTACACACTGTCTGACCCTGGTTTACTCTCAGTTAGCTTAAATCTCATTTACTATTTAGCTTTTACCTGGAAATCAGCAAACCTCATGGGACTTTCTTGGAATTTTGTAAGCCTTCTCTGAGCTTTTATAATATGAAAGGAACACACTGCGTGTTCTCTTGTAATTTCCTAAGAAACAGAGAATAAAAATAAAATAGCTTTCATACTCCTAAAAGGACAACAAGAGATCATCTGATAATTTTTATTAATACTGGATTTTAGATTATGTTTCAATAGATGATCAACAGATAAAATTAACTTATTTGAAGCAGGACAATGTTATGAACCGTGATAATGATTTAGGGAGTCACAATATTGTTTGAAGGTGGATGCTTTTGTGTTTATGGGAAAGACAATATTAATATATGTCAGAGAAAGAGCTCTTGCATGATGGGAATCTTTCAGCCCCAAGGGATGAAGCTGTTTTGAGTTAAGAAGAAAGTAAAATTGTGAAAATTTTAGCTTATGCTCAGGTGTATATGATGTGTGATAAACAGACAAGACATGCTATCTGGGAAACTGTAAAACCTCCAAAAACATTGACTTAAGATCCAGGAACTCCTTCTGCTTCAGTTTAAGTCTCAAAAATTTGGTTCTGTCAGTTCAAGTGTACTGGCAGAGCCTAGAGGAAACCAGCAAAATTAAAGACCAAAACTTAAACATATTCTCTACCTCTTGGACACCTGCATCCATTATACCATACAAGACACAGATCACAGTACATCTCAAACTGCATTAGAATCTTCAGAAAATGATGCTACTTCCTGAAACAAAAACAAAAACAAAACAAACAAAAACCCCACCATATCGTGGAAGCTAAGGTACAGAGAACTAATCATTATTGCATTTTTTCCTTTTTTCCTTTTTTTCCTTTTTACAAGTGCTTATTTTACAAGTCTTCCACTTTTTCTTATTTTAATCATTACATCTTCTTTTTGAAATGTCTATAAAAGAAAAGCAATGGAAATCAGGACTGAGAGTAAGGAATCATGCACAGTTCAAAGGCAAGTGTGGTTTTCCAGTTAATTTAGTGCTTAAGAGCAATCTTGGAAAGAGGGAGCGTGAAGGCAACTCCTAACCTTGTCTCCCTTTATACATCTATAAATTTTCAGATGATGTCTACACATATCTTTTTATTTTATTTTATTTTATTTTTTGTATAACTGCTCCAAGATAAAGTTTGCTGTTATTGTTGCTATTGTACATGTTCCCTGCTTGATAATCTCTTTATGTCTAGATTATGAACTCCTTTTTGCAGTACTTGACAACTCAGTATTGCTGCAAAAACATCCACTAAAGTAATTCTGCAAAGGTGCTATATTTATTGCATTGTTTTAATGAATCACCTTCCTCTGAGCTGTATTCTCAGCTCTAAATTCTGATTTATCCATGGCACCAAATGTTCTATTTCTGACAATCACTTCTATGCTTACTCTTGTGTGATGCCTTACATGTAAATGATTTACATTGTATAATTTATATAATTTACACATAAATTGCTACAGGTACACTGAGTATGTCTTGTAAAAAACAATCTTTGCTTTCTGTGGTCAGTAATTCTGTATATTTGTGGAAAAGTAAGATGTTCTTATTCACATTTGGATTAAACGTGAATTTTTAAATGATCAGTTTTCATATGCTTAGGAAATAATTGTGACCTTCCATTCTCTTTTCACTGTTTTTAGACTGGGCATCACAAACAAAGAAATAAAAAAGGCCTAAAAAAATCTCAGGTTTATTATTTTCCTTTAATATCCCCAACAGGAAATAACAACTTCAACACAGTGTAAGGCAGATAGTTGTTACCAAATAAGTGCACATAAAATGGGTTTTCAGTATCCCAGAAGACATCTATCTAGTATAACGATGGAGTATGCTTCTCTTCTGAGTCCATTTAAATATTGAGAAGCTAAGCCAAATAAAATCCTCAGTCCAAAACTCAGGATTAGATTCAGTAGATGGGACAGTGAATAAGATTTCTCAAAGCCAAGGAAATAACACAACTAATAGTGTCTCAAAGGAAGAGAAATTCTTGCCAGGAATTCATATAGAGAGACAAAAAGAGGATACTCAAAAGAGATATCTGATGCCTTAGCTGAAGAAAGGATCTAAAGTTAATGCTTTTAACTTTTGACCTGGCACTTCTGTCCTTTGAGACCTCTACCTTCTGTATGAAAGAGAAAGAGAGAAAAAATGGGTCGTACTTTCCACAGTGGACAAATAAAAATACTATATTCTTCAACCATGTAATCTTGGCTGTGTGATTTACTTTATTTGAGTAAACAGGCAACAGCAAACTGTGCATATAAAGAAGAGATCAAAAGTTTAGGAATACTGAAATGCTTCAGGATTTACAGATATTAAACTTAAAAAGATGCATGAATCTAACTAAAATGAATTTTTAAAGCACATTTCCAACGAGGCAAGAGCCTTCAAATATCTCCTGCAGATCTTATTTTTGGACATATAAGACGTTTTACAAATCTGTGTCACAGAACATTATTTCAGAGACCTCAGAGCTCTCATCTGGATGTTTGCTTATAAGTAATCTGGATATTTGTTTATGAGTAATTGTACAAGACAAGGAAAACATACTATTTGTCTACATATCTAATTCTGGTTACATAATGCAATTCCATCCATTACTGTGAGCTTATCCCTTTATTCTGTTTTAACTCACAAGCAGCTAAGCACCACACATCCATCCCCTAACTCCCTCCTTTCAGTGGGATGGGAGAGAGATTTGGAAAAAAAGACAAAATAGAACTTGTGGGTTGAGATACAACTATTTACTAAGACAGAAAATGAAAGGAATAATAGTAATTATAATAACATGCATATATATATTTATATATGCAAAGTGAGTATATACATATACATACATATATTTGTACAACTGACAAACAACACAATTGCTTACTATCCACCAACAGATGTCCAGACAGTCCTTGAGCAGCATCTGCCCCCTGGCTAACTCCCCTCAGCTTTATAACTATTTCACATGATGGTATATGGTATGGAATACCACTTTGACCAATTCAGGTCAGTTATCCTGGTTCTGTCCTTTCCTTGTGCCCCCTGAAGCCCCAGTGCTGGCAGAACAGTATGAAAGGCTGAAAAACTGAGCTCCTTGGCTCTGTTCAGATATGCTCAGCAACAGCTGAAACACTGGTCTGTCACTAACATTGTTTTTTCCTAAAGCAAAAACATAGCATCATACTAGACATTATAAAGAAAATTCCTGCATCAGATGGAGAAATGTTAGAGGGTAAGATATCCATCCTGATTTTCAGTTCCATTGTATTTATTTTATTCTAGTGTAATGTAAGCTATTTACTTGTGCTTCCACATTATTAAAAACTACTACAACTACTACTAATAATAATAATAAGTAAATTTGTCAGCTGTATCTCTATGATTTCCTTTAATCAGTACTTCACCTTTTGCTCTGATTTGATGATTTCCTTTCCTAAAAAAAAATTAATAATGAATAGAATATTATTTTCTAAGTATGAAAAGGAATGACTTCATGGTCTGCAGTCTTTTTCAGGTGCCAGTTTCCATATGTCTGCAAAATCTCATGATCTTTAGCAGTGCTCTGCTGGTGGACTAGCAAAAAAACAGTGTCGATTTTACTAATGAGATAGTGCAGGTTTGCTTAGCAGTTAATCACAGTACTGATTGTGTTGGCCTTAAATTCACTGAGTTGCTATGTCAGGTCATAACATATACTGGTCTTTTTGGTACCAATTAGAGGTTTTTTATCTCTCCACAAGCAAAAAAAGGCAAGGAGGAAGAAGACAGAGTCCTGATATATATCTCCCTGTAGAACAAAGTTCAATAATGAAATTTATGTTTGAAAGTTGTTACGTATGCAGCTGATTCTAAAATATGTTAAAATGTCCTGGAGTACTGATGCACATAAAGGTGGGAGAGTTTGGTTGTGTAGTCTCTGAAAATAAAGCTTTTCAAAGGTTCAAGCTTGCAGTATGCATTGTTTTCATGTGAGATGATAGTCCTCTGTGTTCATGGGGTTCTTCATTATACCCAGGAGAAAGAAATATAAAAGATATTGAAGGCATAGATGTAGCATAATTATTCAGCAGTGAAGCAAGTTCAAATCATATCTTTGACACAGTGTACTAGTGCAAATGAAATAATTTCAAAATTTAAAGCTTTTTTGAAGCTACTGACAAACAATTTTTATAAGGGCATGTAGCGACAGGACAAAGGGTTTTAAAGGTTTTAAACTGGAAGAGGGTGGATTTAGACCAGATATCAGGAGGAAATTAATTACTGTGAGGGTGGCGAGACACTGGGACAGGTTGCCCATTGAGGCTGTAGATTCCTCCTTCCTGGAAGCATTCAAGGCCAGGCTGGGTGGGGCTCAGAAAGGTGATCTAGAGGGAAGTGTCTCTGCCTATAGCAATTGATTATCTTAAAGGTCCCTTCTAACTCAAACCATTGTATGATTCTATGATGAAAGGCCACATGGCATATAAAACCAGTAAAATTGTGACCTGGCTGCAAGATTACATCTATACCATGAAAAGTGATTTTTTTTTTTTTAAATCAGCATGAATCACAGCTAATGTCTAGGTGCTTTAACACTTTAATCATGTCACTGGAAACAAATCAGCTGCTGATGATATTCTCTGACCTGAGCTAACTCACAGACTGTACCTGGACATTATCTGAGACAGTCCAAACTTGGGTGGATGTGTGCTAGCACATAGAATCATAGAATCACCACGATTGGAAAAGACCTACAAGATCATCCAATCCAACCATAACCCTATCACCAATCATCTGGCCCCCTTGATTTTACTGGAAACCAGCAGAGCATAAAGATGAGAAACCATTCACCAAGAAGTAAGTGGAAAGAGAAATATTGAAATTAGTGAAAGTTCATCTAAATAACATTGTGTTTAGCACTGCCTAATCTAAACAGAGCCTCTTCAGCTGACCATTTTCTATATCTTGGAACTTTTTTTGCCTGTTTTAAGCAAAAAGATAATTTATCCAGGAGGCAAGATGACATTTAAGTTTCCTTAGCAAATAATAGATAACTAGACAAGGAGAGAAAACATCATTTGGTTTTCTTCTATTTTTTTTTTTAGGTAGGATGTTTTAGAAACCTTATCTTAGTAAAACAAATAACCTTCTCCTTCAGCTGTGAACAATGGCAACAATAAAATCCTACCACAATCTTAAAATCCTCAGACTAGAAAAGTCCTTTGTAGTCATAGAAAAATACTGTTGAGCTTTAAAAGATACAATGACTGAAGCCTCAGCCCCTAGCGAATTACAGCAAAAAAGGAGTATGTCCCAGTGGCCTACTTTAATTGTTATTTATGCACTTGAAAATGTCACATAAATGTGAAAGATGTAGTAAATGGATTTGCTGTATGTATTGGACCAAAGGTGAATCAATCAATGCTTCCTAAGAGGTAGTGTCCCAAACTGTTGAGTTCAACCTAAAATGCAACTGATACCTACTGCATTTTATATTCAACTTTATTTTATACTTCATTACATATTTTTTAGTAGTAGAAACATGCCCGGGTCAACATACAGCATTTATGCCTAAATAATTTTCATGTACAGACACATATTCACATATGTAAGAGTATTACAATTCCTGCATCTTTCATTGGAACTCCATCAATCACTGACAGTTTTGCTTTTAAAGGTACACACTCTGGATGAAAATAACAGGGCTGGTTTTTTGTTTTTTTTTCACCCATTTTGACCAATTCTGTAATGGGTACCAAACTGTTATCTTTTGAAGCCTGATTCTTCTCTTATTTATATCAATATGGCTGTGATTCATTCACTTTCCTATGTGAAACTAAATATATACTAATTTGTGCCAACATTAGAAAGGCTGAAGCTAAGATTACAGTGCCTTTGGTATATAACTGAAAAAATGGGAAAATTGCATGAACATCATATATATATTTCAAATTACAAATTTATGCTAGACAAAGATTTGGCTTCACACCCAGGAAACAAAGAAACAAATAGAAACAAAAATGAACAAAACCAACCTAAAACAAGAAAAAGAAAGGCTTAATTCTCCTCTTATTTAGTCTAAGATCTGAACTGATTTTAAAAGGTAAATATGACTGAATGAAAGAAAAACCATGCTAGCTGCATAACTGTATGTGTACATAGGTATGAATATATGAACACACAATCTGTAGATAATTTTCATAAAATATTAAATGGGATTCTTGGTAAGGAGGTAGGTACGTTCTTCAGACTGCTTATTAGGACAGCAATGATGTCTGATGATCCAATTCATCAGTTAAATGTAGATCCACAAATATGATAATGGGAAACCTCACATCCATAAACAATTTCAGTTCCAGGCACCTCTTTTTCTCTGTGTGCACATTTGCATGTTACTGGCTCCTTTGCCTGAATGTATAAGAAATCATTCTTTTTTCCACTGCAAAAAAACTATTCCAAGGCAGCCCTGAAGCTCACTTGCTGAGTTTAGCAGAAGTATCCTAACATCAGCATGTTGAATAATGTTGGGTGCTGTGTCTCGATAAGTTTCTCAATAAAGTTTCAATATTTTCTCATGGAATTCCATCCATTCTGATTCTATCAAATTGTGTAAAATTTTCCTTAGTACTTTTACAAGTACTTTTATCATTATTATTCCTGAAGTAGGTCATTGATTAATTAGCAGAAATCTTCTACTGATTTTTAAATATTGTTCTGGTTAGAAGGATTATCCTAGCTTTACAGGGTCTGATTTTACACCATCAATTGTCAGTATGATTCCCAGATATAATTACTTTGAATTTGAAATAAACTTTGCTATTTCTTTTGAAGCTAGATCTGTTGCCCAAGCTATTTCTAAAACTTTCCTTAGTCTGACCTCATCAGAACTGATAATACTCCCCTCCTCTGAAATTTCAGCTAATTCTATTTGAGGACTAAAAATGGAGGTAAGAGTCTGAGGGTAAGTCCCTTAAGCTAAAAGCTTGCTTCCCTGAAATCAGGCTGCCTCTCTGTATCTTCTCTCAGTAACCTTGACCTTCCTCACTATGCTAAGCTGTACAGAAAAGACTTTATATGTATTTAATTTTGTGCCTATATACAGGTGTATTGCTGAGGAGTAGGAGGAAGACACTGCTTTGGAAATCAGTGAGTCCTGAGCTCAAGGTGAGATCATCCTGTGATGCTCTGGTACTCTGGAAGGAGGGACAGTCTGAAGAGTCTGGAGGACAATTCAGTACACCCTTATGGAGACTTTTATAGTTTAGTCTGTTGATTTCTTCTCTGGGAAATTTTTAAACTTTTTTTTTTCTTTAAACATCTACATTCTAGTAATTTGAAACTGGATCTAAATCCCATTCCACCAGACTATTTTTACTAAGCTTACATCAATATAAGCATTGAATATGATGACAAGGAAATCCAACACCAAATTGTTACTATAATTAGGGCTGATTTGACTTTTGAAATGTGAAGATACGAATAACTTCTATCACTGTGTGAGCTTCAAAACACATGGATGGTCTCCTGTCTCCCTAGCAGAGGGATACCAACTTGTCTTTAGCTGGCTTTTTTTTTTTTTACTTTTCATAAGACACTCAAATCAGACGCAAGGTGACAAGCTTTTTAAAGTTTGTCTGTTTGTTTAAATATAAATTTCAAACTTCAGGCATAAAATAGCTCCAGATGTTTGATTCCCATGTATGCTTATTGGCAGAGTTAAGGCAAAAGCCTGTTTCAAGATGAGTTTTTTTCTTTTCAAGTACAAGCAGACATCTGATTCCTCCTATCTCCTGAAAAAAAAAATCCAACTTTTAACTCCCCTTCTGCTGTTCTTCACTGCCAGGTTCATATATGCCACTGCTCTGTACTTTGTGTGTTTATCCTGCCCACCATACCTCTTTGCATAAGAGCAAAGTACAGAAGCTTGGAAATCTCTAGAGTAGAAAAACTGCCACAGAAACTAAGAGCAGATTTGGAGACCAGTTTGCCATAAGAGTCTGTACATTACATAAGACTTTCAGCAGGTCTGCTGAAATGCACCTTTGTGGGAGGAAGAAAGCTGCACTGGGAGCAACCAGATCCCAAGTGAAAGCTGTTTCTGTTCAGACCAGCTGCTCGGTTACCTCAGGAAACACTGATGGGATTGCTTCAAGTTTTATGCACATTTGCCTAAGGCACTTGATGGGCACTTCTTTAAGGGAAAAAAAATAACCCAAATACAATGCTGATTTTTGTGAGACCTCATCTCGTGTATTTGAACATGAGGAAATATTTTCAGTTCCCTAAGAGACTTCCTATGCAATGGGAATCTACAAAGATAGATGATAGAATTAGCATAGACTCAGCCCGTTTTCTACTGTGGGGCAGAAATGCCATTGGCTTCCACACAAAATGTTTTCATAGTTCAGATCTGGGAGAGACATTTTGAATAAGTTGTGTGCACTTCTAAAAACTTCTAATAGCAGCCAGTATTTTCTTCAGCATACTGCTTCACAGTACAGGAACATCAGAAAGAAACTATCACGTATGACAAAGGACTGCTCCTTACTCCTGTTCTTTCAAGCTGCAGAAGACTGCAACTCGGAAACTTCAAAAAAGAAATAAAAATAAAAAATAAAATAAAAAGAAGCAAGAAACTTTATGTCCCTTGGGAAGATGCAGAAGGGATCGGGAGGACAGGAAGTGTTGTCTGCAATCCCTGTAAACTCAGAACCAGGCAGAAGGAGGAGAATAGACCAGTTGAATGAATGGACAGGCTTGAGAAGTGGGCTGTTCTATACCTAATGGAGTTCAGCAAGGCAAAGCACAAGGTGCTGCACCTGGGTCAAAGCAGACATCTGGGATATCATCCCAGATAGATGCACAGACTAGGAGAACTCTTTGTTAGCAGCCCTGTGGAGAAGGACTTGGGGGTCTTAGCACCTCTCCTGTGAAGAAAGGAAGAGAAAGCTGGGATTGTTTAGCCTGGGGAAGAGAAGGCTCCAGGGAGACCTCATTGAGGCCTTCCAGTATTTGAAAGGAGCTTACAGGCAGAAGGGGACTGACTTTTCACACAGTCTGATAGCGAAAAGACAAGGAAGAATGGTTTAACCTAAAAGGAGAGAAATTTAAGTTTGATGTAAGGAAAAATAAAAAAATAAAAACTGAGGGGTGGTGAGGCACTGGCACAGGCCAGAGAAGTTATGGGTGGCATTCAAGGCCAGGTTGGATGGGGCCCTGGGCAGCCTGATCTACTGTGTGACAACTCTGCCTGTGACAGGGGAATGAGATGATTTTTAAGCTACCTTCCAACATCAGCCGTTCTATGATTCTATGTAAGGTGAGAAGGAAACCTTCCTCCTTTCTCCTTTCTAGTCTTTTATTTATTTATTTACTTATATGTACTTTTGTTGTTGTTTTCTGTTTGCAGCATCTTCAAACGAGTTGTACATTCTTTAGGAAGCCTAACCATCCCTGCATTGCCTCTGCATGCTGATATAACAGCATACCAAAACTGTTCAAACCACAGCAAATGAGCAGAGTCTTCTGTGCAGCAATGAACTGGAAAATAGAGACTATATCCCAGTGAATACACTGAGCTGAAATCTGCACTCAAATCTATGCCAAAAGTATGTCTGAAGCTAAATGTTATAGTCTTTTTCAAAGACAGAATCAGGATACTTCCTTGGTTTTCCTCCCTTTATCTTTTGAGGAAGTCTAGTAAACAGCAAATTTTATATTTGAGATATTTTGTCAAATACTGTTAAAGAGCTTCCATTTTTTTTGTTGGAAAGCAGGAAAGTTATTCATAAAAATAAAAAAAATATACATGTTAAACTTACTTTCAAAGATTGAGAAATCTGTCTTTCTTCTGTGCATATTTCAGAGGACGAAATTTTTAAATGAAAACAAATGTTTTTATTTTTAGTGTCAATTATTCGACTCTTGTAATCAGGTACAGACTGCTGTTTGGGGGAATCTGTGCCTTTACTCCAACAGTAGTGTAGCTGAAGCATATAAATGAAGGGTTCTTTGTAAGCAAACAAACAAGCAAACAAACAAAAACAACTTGCAGAAAAATAGTATGCACGTAAATCAAAGAAGACATTTTTTCCCCTGTGTTTTTGGCTGCACTTATAAGAAGCTCCATGGGATCGCTGTCACTGTATTCACTTGATGCTACTATGTGTTTTCTTTGAAATGGGGTGGTTGGATTGGAAATTAAAGAAAGAAACCTGCAGTTTCAGCAACACTGCAGCTAGTCTGTCACTTTGATAAAACAGGTCATCAGTGGCATCTTTGCTAAAAGCTTGTTGCTGTTTTTAGTGCTGCATGCCTTTCTCCAGAGAAAGGAGCTGTGAGCTCCGCTGCCACACGCCTGCTGCGTAACTGCAGCTATCTGACTATTATGAGACTGTTTGTTTTGCACTATACCTTCAAGTTTTCAAGGAGTTTGCCTGTCTAAGGTAATTTTACAAACGGCACTATCAAAGAAGCACAGTACAGCATAAACACTGTCTAGAAGATTTTTCTTGCTTCCCTTGTTTCTGATTCTCCACCTTGAAATGTGGAGCAAGATACATTCTTCCTTTTGTATCGCCTGGGCCTCTTCAGCATGGAAAAGACTGAGAAGGGATCTTATTAATGCATACAAATATTTTAAAGGAGAGTATCAGTGGGTTGGGGCCAGGAGGTTTGCTGTGGTTCCTTGCAGTAGCTCAAAAGGCAACAATGTCAGACTGGAACATGGAAAGCTCCATCTCCACATGAGAAAATCTACACTGTGAGGGTGACAGAGCCCTGGAGCATGCTGCACAGAGTGTTTGTGGAGTCTTCTTCTCTGGAGATATTCAAGACATGTCTGATTGTGATCCAAAGAAAATGTTCTTGATGACACAACATTAAGTAGGAAGGTTGGGTCAGATGATCTTAAGTGATCCCTTCCACTGCGCACATACAGCTTGTCCATAAAGACAAGAGGAAAAACAAAAGGAAATGACAATTCAAACTTTTTTTTTTTTAAATTCAAAGTTAAGTTCAGTTAATCAAAGCAGTGTAATAGTTTATGTTAACTCTTATTGCCAGAATGGCTCCATTTCTCCCAGTAAATCTGTGCCTTTCCCCTATTTTGCTGAGTTTGCTTTTGGCTCAGGAAGGTGGCAGTGTATTTGTTTTGAACCAAAACTTCTGGCTGTAACAGAGGCAATTAAAATATTTTTGTTCTGTTAGACATACTTTAGTGATTTATATTTTGAAAAGAACAAGAATTTAAAAATAGGATGTTGATGGAGGTTGATAACCATTACATTTCAGAATATTAGAATCATAGAACATTACAAGTTGGAAGGGACACACTGAGGGTTCATGGAGTCCAACCCTTCATTCCACACAGGAACACACAAAAATTCCTCTTTCCCTCTCTTTCCAGCTTGTATCTTAATGCAACACTTATAGGAATAATCACAATAAACAACAAAGGAAAAAGAAAGAAAATGAAGGGAATTGTAGTACTAGACCATTCTATGATTGCGGATATTCTACATGTGTCGCACGCAATACAAATCATTAGCACAAAGAAGAAAGTAAGGCAAAAGTTGTTCAATCAGTTTAAATCAGATGGTGGAAAAATGATCTATTAATCTTAAAGTACACAAAAAATTCCTCTGACTCAAATTCTGCTATGTCTAATTGACAGAAGAGGTAAAGACTAAATATAGATAAAATTATTCCAAATTATGTCAAGGATTTATAGATGGAGGAAGCAGGAGGTGCTTTTACCTGAGAAAAACCATGGCCGTATTAGGCATTCAGGAGGTGATAGATGAACCTGTAGGAATGAAAGCACCTTAGGTTCTAATGCATGTACTGACTTAGCCGTTGACAGAAGGAAGAGGTGCTAATTAGGACACAAAAAGTGAGTCAGGTCTGTTAGTCTTTGGTGGCTAAGTGTGTATTCATTCTGACAGTTTCCTGTCATGAACAACAGCAAATCACACTGTCAGAGCTTGAGCTGCCAGCAGTACCACAGAAAGGTGAAATAGCTTACTGATATATGGGTTTAGTGGGATGGCTAACGCATCTGAGATTTGCTGCCCTGTGGCCTTTTAGCTCTGAATCATGGCATACATGTGATATAGACTATATATAATGGTGACAGCCATGTGGCTGTGCACCCACTCCTATTCACACTGTGGGTGTAGTTGGTCAGCACAAGAAAGACAAAAATTATTAAGATCAATCTATGGAAGAGAAATGTTGGCTTAAATATTCTTGCAGCACTGAAATCTAGGGGAGCAGCAATCCTTTTGGAGAATTCATTGCACAGAGTATCCTAGGTCAGTTAGAGAAAACCAAATCCTATATAGAGTATACTGACTAACTTAAGTAGTTGTTGTGAAATGCATATAACAAAATAGAAAATTTATCTCATTAACTGAAAACATTTTAACTGAAATAACACTATTTGAATGGCTACCATTAACTCCTTATATTCAGTATTCATAGCATACTTGTGAAGGACAAGATAAGGTAAAGATAGTACTAGCAGTATTACACATTAAGTATTAAACTCTACTGCAAAACATCAAATGAGTCATGAAAACTTTCAAAGGTGTGCAGCATGGTAAACATGTATTTAACTCCTTGTCTTTAGTGTTGTATCAAGATAATATTTTGTTCAGCCACAGACTAGTCTAAAAGATAATGATGTCCCATTCCTGCTATAATTAACTACTTTGGAAAATATCCTATGTCATAGCTTGGGCATTTTTGAAATAACAGCAGCTGAAGTTATAAAAATAGTTAAATTTTGTTCATCATCATGTTCTGAGCACTTGCAGAACTGCAAGAAGGGTACAGTTGTTCAAATTTATTTACCATTCTGTGAAGTCAGTGCCATTCCAAAAGAATGCAACGTGTCCTAACTTTAGCTTCGTTTTGCACAGGTGATCCAGGACATGCTTGAGAGGTTGAAAAGGAGCAACCTTCTTATTGCATTTGTTCATCTGAAAACTGAACTGAGTTAAATAACAAGGATGCAACCACACAGGGCTTTAACATTTAACACTGAACACATTGAACTGAGTCCACACCAGCTGGCAACCAACAGAGAGAGCAAAGCAGTGGTTAAACAGATAATAAAATTATTCCCATTCTGTTATGAACAGGAATTCTGTATTTTTTACACTGGTATGACACATTTTCCTGGGTTCATACTATGTGACAGTTCTGTGAGTTGTTTTATCTACTATTCTGCTGATGACTTGGGTAGTTTAGATTGCACACCTGAAGCGCATACTAATAGGAGTTACATTAAAATAAATGAGCCTATTCACTCTCAAAAAGCTGTGAGAGATAAAGGTTTAAATATTCACAGCAGGTGGCACTACCTCTTTCATTTCAAAATATTGCAAGGAAAAAGAAGAATGTAATAACTAGCTGATGTCAGGAAGGGGTTAGGGAGTATATTACATCCGGTGTCATCTTAGGATTTTCAAAAAGAAAAATAGAGAGATTTCAGAGTCAATATTTCATTTGCAATCAGAGTCAATCAGTAACTATTTCCTTTTGTTCCCTGTATCTTCTTTCCATACATCCAGTACCCTGATGTCAAATATCCTTTCCAGGGTAAATGTCAGAAGAAAAAGGGAGCTTTTTCATATGTGGAGACTTCATTGCCTATTCATCTCTAATGCTGAAATGTCAGATGTTGTTCTTTCTGGTTAAAAGTAAAATAAACGCTATTTTGTGTGCGAGAGTGCATGCCAGTTAGAATCTTATAACAAATAATGGCTGGAGTGAAATTACACAATAAAGTGCTGGAGTCTATGATAATGTTCACAGAAACATTTCATAGATGTATATTGTCCTTATACAAGAAGCACACTGGGCTCAGGAAAACGTTTTTACTTTTAAACACTCAGCACACAGAACAGAGACAGGATCTGTTGTTACCCTGTAGTCCTGTAATAGAGGACTATCATTGCTTGCAACAGGCTATAAGCTTTGCACTTGAGATTGAAAAACCTCTGACTTGAAGCCTATCAGGCTTCCTGTTCCTGAACTTGTCTTTACCTGTCTGGAGATTTCTTTCCCCTTAATTTAGTAGGAACAGACTCCAAAACAGTACTGTAATATAGAGAAATACAGGTCTGGTATGACATCAGTGCCCTTGAGAGGTGGGGACAGTGTATGCAGCACAGAGGAGCAAAGATGTGGAATAAAAAATCCTAGCACAGGCTGGGACTGAAGACCCCATCACCTGAAGCAACCAACCCATGGTCAGATACAGAAAAGAAGGCCTGGAGTTCAGCAAAACTGGTTTTAGTGATAATAAAGATAGCAAATATCCATTAATGTGGAGCTGCAGAGCAGTGAAAAGAAAGCAAAGAAGTTAAAACTTTGTAAGAAACATATAAAAATGACTTCAATTGGAACACAGAGTGAGGATAAGGAAATGGGCAGCATAAGCATCCCATTCCTCTTAGAGAAGGACTCCAGGTGCTGACAAGTTAACAATTACAGCTCACATACACCAGAAGGAAACCATCAGCTTTAGGACCCCAAGGAGTAGAAACATGGTGAGCATAACATCAGAAAAGTGGGGAGCAACTTGGGAGTATAACAATTCCAACACTATTAGTATGATTTCTTTGTCTCTAAAAATAAATTTGGACTATGACTGAAGTGTTAAGATTTGAGCTATACCAAGAATAAATTATTGCATCTTTGTACTTCCTCTTTGTTAAAAAAAAAGGGTTTTAGCATTACAATTTATATAGTTTGCATCACATTTACATTTTCATGAAGAACATGTCTGTGTGGCCATATGTGAATTTAGTCCTTACAAAGAATTTCTGTCACCTCTGCCAACCTCTCTTAAACTGCCTGAGAGGATAAACAACCATCCTCCAAAAAACTAATGCAGCTAAAGCATCAGTTTAAGATTCCCTATGCTGTCCTTCCAGTGTGCCTCAATTCTGATTGACATGGGCTGTTTTAAAAGAGAGGTTATTTCAGTTTCCATGACCCAGTCAGCACTTGACCTGTCAGCATAACAACCAAAAAGTGTGACAATTAGTGTGATATATTTGTATTAATTTCAGCATTAACTGCAAAAAATAACAAGTCTGGACATTCTGGAAGTACTGTGACATAGGCATATAATATAACTGAGCACTGGATTAATCTAAATGGATCTTAATGATGCATATGAAAAAGTGTATAACTTTGAATATAAACATCTGGCTGATGACCGGTGAGGGACTGGCTAGAGTTCATTTGTATCACTGCCCACTAGTAGACGGGATCCAAACAGCCCATTTCATCATGAACCTATGCCACTAACAGACAGTTTTCTGCATCTCTGTTTAGAGCAGTTCGTCCTTTTGGAAGAAATTTGATCTCTGCTGCTAATTTCACAATGTTACTGCTGCTGACCACGATGGGCAAGGTAACGTCATCCACAAACTGTTATGCAGGCAAAGATTTGCACTTGTTTGCCTGTTACTTCTCTGAGGGAAACTTAAATAATGCTACTTTGCATCCAGTGCAGTCTTCTTGATTTCATTTTAAATAATAAAACAGGTTTCATGCCGGTAGAAGTTGATTTCCATAATTTTACCCAGCAGTAAAAATACATAAAACAAGGGCAGAAATTAATCCTACAAAGTACCTATTCAGCCTCAGCTTATGATATTTTTTTAAATCACTGTTTCTAGCATCTGTTTGCTATTTTTCTGTTTCTTTTTCCATTTTGTTTCATTAGATCAGTATCATGTTACTCATAGTTCTTCCGGTAAGATTATTATCAATACACAAAAACTCATTCCTTCTGAGGACTTTCTGTATCTTACGATTTTTCACATAAGCGGGGCTTGACTCACTGAATATACAATGATTTAAAATGTCCATTTTGTAAAAGGTCTTTTTCCTCAGCTGTGAACCCCTGAGGTACTATGCCAAGGTTAGGAAACTGTGCATAGTTATTATTTGTGGGTTTTTTTTGGTGCATAAATCATTTTTAGATTTACCTAATTTCAAAGCATAAAGGGCATGTCAAATTTTACTAAACCAAAGCCCCAGGAAACAGTATCTAACAGTGATGGATTTTTATAATGATATAACCCTTAATGAATTATTGTAGTTCCTTAACAAGGTTTTAATAAGGAATTGCTTTTGCCAGCATGGTTATTAGTTATCTCATCTGAAAAGCCGTGGGCCTGTCTGCCATAGAATTGTACAACATGAATATTTCTTTCTGTGTCAGTCATACAACAATGCAGAATTCCAAGCCATGAATAAAACAAACTTACATTTTTCTTTATTTGCTTATTTTGTAAAGACTTTTGTTTTATACAGGATTATTTGTTTGTGTTTTGTTTTAAATGTCTTTTTTTTTTTTTTAGTATGTAACATAAATGAAGATGTGCTGACTACAAGACAGCTGTTAACTCGTGTATAATGGAACAATGTCCACTGTCATTCAGGCACTTTCCTGTGTGCTAAGGTGTCTTGGAGGAGTGTGCTGAAGCACACAGCCTTTTTACACTGAGTGCTTTTCTTTGTCTCTTATTTTCTTTTTCTTTAAGGTATTTTCATGTGTCTGAATTGTGCTTTGAATATTCTGATAACTGTAATTCTTTTTACTATTAGTGACAATATGTATACTTGTGATCATGTGTGCCTGTACTTGTACACTTGTTTAGTTATTTACCGATTTCCACTTCAGACAATGTAACTATATTTTTAAGCTATAGCTCTAAAATTCTAAAAGAATGTTAAACCAGCACTGGAAAGCTTTAGTCAGCCTTCTCATGTGTGTCTGTTATGTTACGATTATTAATTACATGTTTAATTATTCAGGAGACACTAAAGCTGACTGCAATGAACTGCAGAAGAAACTTATGATACTTACTGACTGTGTGATATAATGTAGTGTGGAACTTAATGTCAACAAGTAAAAGTTATAAGCATTGTTAAAACAGCAGTAAATGCTCATGTTCTGTGATGAACTCTAAAGTCCTGAAACCAATCCAAGAAAAGGATTTTGTAGTCATTGGATATTTCTCAGAAAACATCAGATCAATACTCTGCAGTCATCACAAAAGCAAGCAGAGTGTTAGCCATTATTTAGGAAGGATTTGAGAAGAAAATATGAATTGCTATGTAACCGTAGAAATCCATAGAAATTCACTTTATGACTGTGCTTATGTCTTGAATACTGTGTACTGTTCTAATCCCTCATTTCAAAAAGGATAGATGAGGACTGAGAAAGATACAGAGAATGTTAACAAGAATGATCAGTGAATAGTTTTTTTCCAAGGACAAGTTAAACACACTAGGAGTCTTGGATTAGTTGGGGTAGGTGGCAGGGGTAGACAAGCAAACAGAATAAAACAAAAGAATGACTGAAAAAGGCTATAATAAAAGGCTGTAAAATCAAGAGCATGATGGAAAGGAGCAATATGGATCAGAATCTCACTATTTTTCATGCCAGCATTCAAAATTACATTCAGCCAATTACATTATTAGGTAGCAGGTCTACAAACGATGGAAGGATTTTTTCACAGATCACATAATTTCATTGTGGAGCTCATTTCCACACACTGTTGTGGAGGCCACATGCATAAATGGGATTTTAAAGAGTGATTATACAAATCAATTAAAGAAAAGTCTGTCAAGAGCTATTAAACATGATGAAGTGATTCCTCAGCTTAGGAAATCCTTAAAAGACATATTAGCAGAAGCTGGAAGGGCATAACAAGGAAGAAGAGTATTCTAATTTAGCTCTGCATCACTTTATTTTTAATGCTTGCTTGCTTGTTTATGCTTTTGTTATTGATGATGACTTTTTGCTTTGTTTTGTCTTTTAGATTCCTTTGTTTATATTACTTTCTTCTGCACCCTTTCCTGGCCACTTCAAAGACGTGGTGCTGGGTTAGACACTTTGATATTAAATGTTAGGAACATACTCAAAATCACATATTCCTTTTACAGTATGAAATCTTCAGAGAATTTGTTCTGACTGCTTTTGTGCCTCAAAGCTGTGATCATAAAGTAGTGCTAGGTAGTTGTGACACAAGGAGCAAAATTATTTTTGTACAGTGTATCTGCTAATAATGTGGAGAAGTATCTCTTGATCATGTTTTTATTCTTTTTTTTTTCTTTTTTTTTAATATGTAATCTAGCCAAAGTTTAGAGGATTGTAACTTAGATGGCAGAAGAAAATTAATCATTTCTGCCCTTATTTGTAATCATTGGCTGAAATTCCCTGTTGAGTCTAAACTTGTCTTTTGTCCACATTTACTGTATTCCAGCTTGTATTTGAGGCTGAGCATGTGATTATTTTTGAGAAATATCAAGAGAGAAAACTCAGGCTCCTTAGAACAACACTCAGTTCACCTCCAGAATAATCACGGTCAGATGGTCTTTCATATAGCTCTTGCAGAAAGACAGTGTGTCTGCTAAGCCTTCAGTAGAAGCTACTCCAGGTATTTTCCTCTCTACCATTTTTCATAAATAATAAAACTGTTTTAACTGCAACATGTGAAAGCAATGAGCCAAATAATGAGCCAAATATCAAGAACAGGCAAAATCATAACCACAGATGATCTAAGAGATGTTGAAAAAGGTTCAATAAATGAACATTCTTTATTAAAAATCCGTATGTAATTTACCCAGGACATTGATAAGACTTTCCAGAGATTTAATTGAACAGGATGGCAATGTGAGGTGAATATTATTGCATCAAACTTGTAATTGAACATTAAGAGCATTAATGATATTAATGGTAATGACTACATTAGAAGTTTTTTTGAACATTTGTTGTAATAATTCAACCACAAGTGATAATTGATGGACAGATACTTGAAAGCAGCAGGAATTTCCAAGCTTCTTCACAGTCTAGTACAACCTTGATATACAGATGAGATTAGGATTCTTCACTGAACATGAAATGTGATTTCACAATCAAAGAAATTTTTCAGTAAAAAATAATATTGGAAAGGAAACATATCCAGCCAGAAATATATAAAAAATTGCAATATAGGCGCCTCAGTGAAAGACAGACAGACAGGAGCATAAATATCTTGAAATCTTTCTTATGTTAAATTTGTTTAATTTAAGTTTGCTTTCCTATTCACAGAGAAAGAAAAAAACCATAACAGTCCACAATCTAGGATGTTGGACATTTTACATACATTTTCACTTTCCTACAAAGACACTTGTTTAAAAGTTTATAAAGTCTGTTCTGTGTGCCATGTTGTAGTTGTATGGTAACGATATTGTTTTTTTCTTTCATGCATCCAAAAACATTGTGAAGTTAACATATCCTTTACAGTTGTCCACACAGAAACTAACCTGAGATGTAGGACATTCTGGTCTTCAGTCATTCTCAATATTTCAAACAGGAAAGAGTTCCACGTTTATTATGTGAACCTTTGTCCAAAACAGAAATTTAAATTTTAACACAAAGATTTGGAGCGGTTTCATTCTTTCCCCACAGAGACATCTTCCTGCTTCCAACACTTTGACATGGATACTTAATACAATTTTATTTATTGGTCATGGATAGATATCTCTGGCAGATACTACATGCTAATTTAACCAATTTCTTCTGAAATATATTAATAGTCAATTTATATTCTTCTATACAAACAGGACCTGTCCAACCTATGCTTAAATGATAATTAAAGAATGTCTTTAAGAGTATCTTTTTTTTTTAATAGATCCGGATAGGATAGAGCTAAGTTTCCTCACATCAGCCCATATGGTTCTGTGTTTTAGATTACAGAAAAAAAAATAGATTTGATCACATATTGGTGCTTCAGCTTTGGCTGAACACTGATCGCACAGTGTCAAGACCCTCTCTGTTTCTCGCTCTGCTATCTGAGTGAGTAGGCAAGAGGCTGGGAGTGGAGACAGCCAGGACAGCTGGCCCTAACTTGTCAATGAGATATTCCATGCCATCTGAAGTAATTCTCAGCAATAAAACTCGGGCTCAGATTTCTCCTAGGTAGCCATGGCTAAGAGATTGGCTGGGTGTCAGTCTGCTGGTGGGAGGTAGCATGCAGTTGTCTTTGCATCTTTTTTCTCTTTGTTGTCGTTGTTGTTCACTTAAAACTTGTCTTTATCTTGGCACATGGGTTTTTATTACTCACCTCTTACCTTCCAGTTCTCTCCACCTTCTGGATGGAGATGTATCAGAGTTAGTTGACACACAGAATCAGCCCATTACAATTTTGGTGAAGGTAATTATCACAAACTATATTTGAAAATGCAGGCATATTTTGTAGAAGCAGAGAACTGGTGATTTATGGGCTGGCTTTGTCTGATCTAGGTGTTTGTACTTCTTTTATGGGGAAAGAAAAGGAGCAGAGACTGATGGGCAAATAGATTATATTTTTTACTTCAATAACCCATTTTTATAAGTTATTCTATCAGAAAAGTGAATGTAATATTTTCTTGTTTATCTATAAACTTTAGAAAGGGAGAACTTGATGCAAATTATTAACACAGTGCTATAAGGAATTACAAATACACACATACAAGAATCAAATGTGTGTCACCAACACAAGACTTTTATACTTCAGGCCTTTTTTGTGTCTGATTTGGATAAAATTTATGAGAAAAAATTTGCATAAGTCAGGAAAGGTCTTATATGATTCACTGTAACTCATTAAGACTTTTGTTTCCATATACATTAATGAACTCTGCTCATGTTAAATGCAAATGATTGTACTTGATTGACCCTGAAGTTTTACATTCTTGACAAAAAATGATGGAGCATCTTGAAAGCCATATGCCAACATATGTAAAGAAGATGAATTCCAATAGAAATATGGTAATTATTAATGGTCAGCACTGTAAGCAACAAATTTTAAAAGCATACAAGGAGAGAAGGTGAGGAGACAAGATGAAAAGACAGAAATATTGATCACATCCTGCAGCTTTGTGTTTCCTCACATCATTCACTTTCAACTCTCTGTCTCAGTGGCAACAAACTTGAAGAACTTGAACTTTTTTTGCTGTTATGTTTACTTCTAGTTATGCAGACATTTTTTTGCAAAATATAATGGAGAAGAAACCCAATATTCTTTGAGGCAAAACAGAATTATGACATCTTGTCAGAATACATCTATGTAGCTGCATGATTTATGATTAAGTAAGTTAGGCTTGATTGTACACAAATATATTTTTTAATTTCCTAACTGAACCTTTCTTCAGGACTTTTTTCAGCACTATATGTATATGTATGTATACATATAGTACGTTTATGTACTATTCCTCTATCTTTATCTTTGTATCATCTCTATCCACATAAATACAGATGGATATTTATGCATCATGTGAATAGTAAAGCTTATAAAAACTAAAACTGAGCAACAGAGAAACAAACAAAAAAAACATATATCACTTGTGATCTTTAACAATAAAATATTTACAACATTAAGCATATAAGGCAACCTGTCCACTTTTTCATTTTCTGAATATAGAGTACTAAAAATAGGATTTGAGATCTGACACACACCTCTTGTATTTTGTAGGTACCATTCATCCCAGATGAGTTAAAGGGATGTTTCCCCTGACTGGGTCAGGAGCAGCTGCCATAAGCATTTCTCAGTCAGCAGGAGTCATCCCTGAGCCAGTAGGAGCTGTCATAAACCGTTCTGACATAGCATGTATCATGCTGGAAGTGAGACTGACCTCTCCAACCTCTCTTGCTATTATATGCAAGTAATCAGATCAGTCTACCCATATGGTAACTCAGACTGAGCTCAGTTCATTCATTCAATTCTTAACGCTAGTGGCCTGACTATCTTTATAGCTGCAACAGACAAGTACCTGTGATTTCTTATCTAGATCACTGGAATTATACTAGTGTGAAATTACTGTGGACTCCAGAATACAGTACTTTATCTCACACCACTCTAGCCTGCAAACCATCAAAGGTGGATTTTGGGTAGCATATGAAAAATAGCTGCAGATGTTCTGCTTTGTGCGGTACATCCCACACTTGAAGTGTCTTGATGTGAAAGTGCCCTGAGTTTGGCAATGAAGGTCTCTTGACAGAGTTTCCTGCCCAAAAACCCTTTACGCCATGGGAGGGTCAAGTGTTGCAGAACAGACTACACAATGGATGCTTTAATCTCTGGGCAGTACCTGAAAACGGATATATTTTACCTCTGCTTAAAGTCTACAACTATGAACTCTTTTGTGAAGGAAGTGACTAAGCTTCCTCTTTCAAAAACAGAATAGTGGTCACTACATTTAAAGCTATTATTCATGTACCTTGTTTTACAATGTAACTCCTGGCTATACCATAGCTGAATGCTGAAAGTTCACACAGAATGTGGGGGACTGCTGTCTTAAATTTCCTTTTTGATTCAGGGGAATCAAACCCATAAAGCTTATCTTCCAGGAATGCTTCTACCTTAAAGTACTCAGTAGGAACAACATGAATGTGGATTAAGGGAAACTTTTCACTGCTCCTTTAAAAGCTTCTTCTGTATGCCAAATATGTTTAAGGAATAATTAGATACACAGTTATAGTCTATACTACACTGAGGACCTGAAAAGGGTTCACAGTGCTGAACCCTTTTTAAAATAGTGGTACTTACCTATGCCTCATCTCAGAAAAGACAGGCAGCAGAAGACAGGGTTCATTAGCTTTTTATCTAGTATTAGCTGGCTAGAGCATCTCCATGTGTAAAGTCCCCCAGCACTGTACCCTGAAAATTGATCCGTGGGACACCTGCAGCAGGTCAGCCTCAACCTCTGCTGTTGAAGTAGTCCCATTTCAAGTGTAGTGATGAGTACAGACAGACTAAATGGTCCCTGAAATAACATAAAAGTTTTTACTATTCTGTGACCTAACAAGACAGGCTCTGTTTGATGAAGAGGTAGGCTGCCTTCATATACCTGTATCAGTACGTGTATTTAGGATAAGCTAGCCCAGGATCATGAATGAGAACTCTGCTGTTCTTAGTCGCGTGGAAAGAACAGATCTAGAAAGGCAAAAGAATAAACGGTTTCTGTTTTCATGTCAAAAATTTTAATTCTCAGTGCTAGTGTTATCTGCTAAAGAGCATAAGAAAATTATAACCCAACATTTTGCATCCCTTTACTACATCACGTATGTATGATTGAAGACTGTGGCACATACTTAGGAAGACATTATATGGTAAATAAAGAAAGAGGAAAACAAGTAGGAGAAAGTGCCTTTTGAAAGCAGGAGACTACCTTTCATGACACATGGTTACTCCTGGTTCTATGGAGTGAGACAAATTCTGCTTTTCTTGGTAGAGAAACCCATTACTATTTGTAAAGGCATAGCTGGAACAAGGTAGCCAGGACATAATTGCCAAATTGCTGTTCATATGTGATTTCTTCTTTAGGCTTTTTTTACCTTTCTCTCCCCTCTACTCATCCAAGAATATTCCATGTATTTCTCATGATATGATTGTTAGGAATGCAAAAGAAAATCAAGCCAATTATGTGATTTTAGTGGAAAGCATTTTCTTTCCATTTAGATTGCTACAAATATCTAAAGGATGTACAAAGAGTCTCTGCCATTTTGGAACAGATCTGAGGAGTTTTTTGCACTGCTGAATAACAGTCTGAAAGAGAACTCCAACACAGTTGATCATCATTCTTTCCATTGGCTCAGACAGTGATGAAACAACATGTGCTAAATGATCCCCATCCTAAAAAAAAAAGGAAGCAAGCAAACAAAAGCAAACTCAAAAAATAAACAACAATAAAACCCACCACAAAACATACAAACAAACAAGGCAAAACCAAACAACCAGCCAAAACTAAAGAAGCTAGAGAAAAATGCAAGCATAAAAATCAACCAAATAAAATCTTACATTTCCCTCCTTGCTCCCCAAATCCAGCCTGGAATTTTTCCATTTTTTATATTAATTACTCAACACACACTATATAGATGAAAAATGTGTGCTCAAGGACTACTGAACACTGAATTTTCTGTGTGCATTACAATTACAGAAACAGCTGTGCTAATCGCTTTGCCTTGACTCACTGAAAATCTGTGGTGTTCAGCAGCTTTGGACAAATCTTTGATTTTTATGTGCTAAAATGGATTTTGTTTTCTTGTTCAGTCATTTTGCCTGCATGTGACCAATATGAATTTTGCCTCACTATCACGTGAAAATGCATTTTCCCTATTGCTTTTAGTAGTCAAAACCTGTAGCCTTTATAGCTTTACTATGGCTGCATATAGCAGCAGCAAATTCATGTTAGAAAACCATTGATGAGTGTATACATTACATTGAAGCTAACAGTTGTAGAGAGGCACAATATAAATGCAAACAATGTTTTATTTAGTATCTTTATCTTATATGTTATTACTTCATTTTGTTTTTATTTTTTAGATTCTGGTAGTATATTTATTACATTTCAGAAGGTTGTGTAAATTGTTTATTCATAAATAGTTAGACTACAAGGCATCTCTGGACTTCATCTAGTTCAGCCTTCTGCTCAGAGGTCAGATTTAAATCAGATCAGGATGAATCAGTCTTTGTCTGGCATTTGCCTAAGCAACTAGCTCTAGAATTAGCCATCCTTTATGTCTGCAGATATTACCTGTAGTTACTTGGAATTTCTTTTGCTACAGCTGATGTTCACTAACACCTGTTCCTTCTCTGAGAAGTACCTGACACCATCTTCTTTCTAATGCTTTATTATTTATAGTAAGACTACATTAGGATCTTTCTATGGCCTTTCCATCAGAGTCTAGGCAAACCCAAATCCCTCAGCCTATCCTTATACATCCTGTACTCTAGCTACCTAAATATTTTAGTTACTCATCTCATTGAGATGTTGATAACTTGCTCCATTGGGGGATGAAAACTAGACACAGTATTTTACATGCAGCATTTCAAAAGCCAGGGGAATTGTAGATACTACTGACTAGCAGAAAATGCTGTAGCACTTTCTATCAGTTTTTCAACTGAACTGTATCTCAGTTTCATTTTATGCTGTGTTATACGAACATAAATAATCACAATGATCTTTATTAAAAAAAACCAAAAACCTATAAAGCAATGGAAAAATAATGATTAAATGCTGCAGCTGTTGCTGCTTCAATGAATAGACTGCAGGAAAAACTGGGAGAACTTAAAACACTGCTTTGTCAAAAACATGACATCAGGACTCTTAAGAAAGCATGTGTTTACAAGAGTAAATTTGATAGAAATTCTACAAGTGTAGATACCTGAAGAAAGAGTGACATGAGGGAGGAGAGAGAAAATTTGGAGATAATAGATATTTTTGATAGATTTCAGACACATTTCCCGACAGTTGCAATACATCTGAAAGAGCAGTATTCTCTTATTCATCCTGCTTTGCTCAAGCCATAGGATTCACTAGCATAGAAAGCACCTCACCTCAGTATAAAAAATATTCTGTCTGTGTAGAGTAAGTGCAAAATGTAGCTGATCATGTGTTTCATATGCATATAAATGAATAGATTAGAAGTCCTGATAATTGATAATGACTGCTTGGAAAATTTAAGTAAATTTATGATTATCACTAGAATTGAAATCAGAAATTTCGCCTATTCTAGAAAGCATCCTGGAATGTGTTGCAACTCCTGAGTTATTTTTACAAGAATATATTACTGCTGATCATGTAGTTTACAAAAACCAACATTAATTGTAATGAGATGTATCAGAAAAAATATTATTTTCAATAATCTACCATAACTCTAAATACGTTAAAATTATGATCCTACTTGCAGTAGTGAGCTTTAATTTTATTGAGGCCTATTTTGTAGCTGTAAAGGAAGCTGGCTAGAAGAACACTGTTTAACTTTGACCCACACCCAAATCTCAGAAGAAAACTCAGCATGGATTTACTTTCTGATGTGATTTTTTTTTGCTCTACTACTCATCTGAAAGTTATGTAAGTCTGAATGTCTCCAAATCATGAAGTCTTGATAATTCAGTCTTGATAAACTTGTGTTTCAGCCTGTGTCACTACCTCTTGCCAGTGTGTATCACTGAACAGACTCTGGCTATGTTTTCTTAGGTCCTGTCATTGATACTGATAGATATTGGTACAATTACCCTGAGCCTTATCTTTTGTAGTTGAAGAGTTCCAGCTCTCTCAGCCTTTCTTAATATGAGAGTTGCTCCAGTTGTTTAATCACTTGGTGTCCCTTTGCAGGGCTCTCTCAAGTATGACCATGTGCCTCATACTAGGCAGTCCAGACCTGGACACAACACTCAAGGTGGCCTAACCAGTGTTTATTAGAAGGGGATGAGCAATTCCTTTGATCTCTGGCAACAGTGCCTAATGAAGCTCAAGATATCATTAATATTTTTAGTGACAGGGGCACCTTTCTGGATCATGTTAAATGCAGAGTCCACCAGGAACCCTGTGTCCTTTTCTGCAAAGCTGGTGTGCCCCCAGCATAGGTTGATGCCATGAGTTTTTCTTCCCTAGGTATAGGATTTTCTTTTTACTGTTTTTACTGAACTTCATGAGGATTTTATCCATTCTTTTCTGCAGTCTGTTAAGATCTCTCTGGATGGCGGCACAACTGTCAGGTGTATACTCCACTCCTCACAGATTTTGATTACTATCCATTCTGATACATGTTATATGTTATTTGCTTTGTCCAAGAGGAACTCTTTTAATATCACAAATTTCCTCTGAGCAATTGGTGGCAGGAAATTATTTTTGTAAACTATATAGTTAAAAAAAAAATGCCAGTCATAATGTTCTGTATTTCTTTCTCTGATCCATTCTTGAGCACTGAAAATGTGGCATTTAATTTAAATGAAATACAAGACCCTTGTTTCCAAGATATTTATAAAAAGTAAGCGATGTAAAGGATGTCATAAGAGTCAATGCAGACAAGTGCAAATTTTGTAATGCAGATACTGTGACCCAGGCTTTATTTTGTGGTTTGGAATAGCATTTCATAAAAGTAGAAAATCAAGACTCCATCACAAAAAATGTGAGATGTGTCCAAATGTTCAAAAAAAATCCCCTAACTTCTGAAAAGCTGATAAATAAAAATCATCATAAGACCGCAGAACAGTCAAAAGGAAAATAATGATATGATACATGAAGACCTAGGAGGGAATTTCACAGAAGTCTTATTTTTCTAGAATGTGAAAGAATATAGATTTTTCAAGTAATTTTAATATTCATTTTAAAGGTATTTGCTCACGTTTTAGAGCTTTATGCTATCCTGCTGACAAAGATTCAACTCCTTTGATCTGAGTTGTTTACCAAAAACAAACAAACAAACAAACACACACACACACAAAAATAACACCAACCCTTTTAAGCATAATCACATATTCAGAGTATAATGACTCAGACAGATCATCACAAACAGCATCAGGAAGACATTCTTGGTGACTGTTATGCTAAAGTTTAGTACGACGTGTCCTGAATTCTGGCACTGTTGATCTAGGCAATAAGTACTTGGGCTATCATAAACAAATGGAGTGCTGTAAATTGTGTTCCAGGACACTATCATTTTGAATGCACTGGAGTTCCTCAGCACTTTCTTCAGCTGAGGCAGTCATGTCAATCATCCACCTTCTGGTACATCAGGGTTTTCATTAGTTCTATAACTGCCTGACCTTGTGCCAGACTTGAGCAGACAGGTAGTTCATAACCCTTTACTGTCAGAATTAGCATTCATGATACTACTTAAACTGCAGAGCAAATTTAGAGTTCATTATTAAATGAGGCATATGTTACTACACTTATAACTGATTCAGTCTAGTTATTTTTAGTTTGACCTTTTCTGTATTCATCAAATCAGCTTTGAAACAGACATTGAGGTACCCTTTACAGTTAGTTATAAAAATTCTTGGAGATGATTTTTTTTTATGGAGTTTTCTGGCAAATTCTCATATTTCAGTAGACTAGTGATATACTGTGTGCATTGATATTAGCTTAACTAAAAAAAAGATAAGCAGTAATATAATATCTGTTAATGATTATATGATTCAGCTATATAATATATCTTTTAATTTGCTGTTATGCTGAGAACTGAAAGGCTAGCACTGTTATTTAAAACAGAAAATTACAGTAAAGATGTCAACAAAGGTGTGAATGTATGAGTGTGAGTAGTACTGAGCTGCATTTTATAATCGTGTAGCATCGTGTAGGATAAAATTTCCCCTTTATTGGTCTTATTTTCTGGCTATTCCATCCTCTTCCTTCTGAGGTAAGTCACCAAGAACAGAGACACTAAATATTAAAACCTGCTGGAACATGATGGGTTTAAGAACAGTTTTTTTTGTAATTTTCCTTCCACTGCCTAAGATTTCTAAGTTCTACAATGGAAAAGGCTTCCAATTGAAAATATGTTGAATTTTTATAAATGTATTAAAACACTTCTTATTAGGGCACCACAAAGCCTACATCCTTGAAAATCTCCTACTGATATTAAAAAAAAAAACAACAAAAAACAAACAAAAAACCCATGAAACCACTCATATTTATCACAGCAGACTTCACTGACAAGTTTTCACAAATGCAAAAGCTGATATATTAGGATACACCATTACGAAAGCATACTGAGAACAGATCTGCTTGCATATATAGAAGTGCAAAAGAAATTCTAAATTAGCAAGACTTCATCTGTGTGTACTTACTTTAAGCTCATACACAGTCCTAATAATGGTACAGAAGTTTTAATGTATTTGGAGGCCTACAGATGCTTAAAAACCTACTGAATTATGATTAAAGCCATCATTCTTCTTCTCTTTTCTTCCTTTTCTTCCTCTTCTCACTTTTTTTTTTTTTTTTTTTTTTTTACAATTTATGCAATCAATCTTATGATTACAAAATGTGAAAGCATATTGGACAAAAGTTTTAGAGGTATTTAAGTGTCCAACTCCCACTGAAATCAATACAAGCTGATTGTAAAAGCCTAGTCTATGCTATCATTACCCTTATGAACCATTAAGAGGTGGAAACTGCTGCAATTTGTGTTGAACAGAGTTCAACAAATCCTCACATATTTCTTTTTTGGCAGGCACAAGCTCACTCACTATCACAAAATAATTTTGTACCCTATGAGCACAGCTATGTTACATTACTGCATAGAAAAATATTTTGTTGAATGAACTCTTGGGGGCTTGTGGAAAACAAGAAAACAAAGCAAAACAAAATTTTAATACTGAATATTATCATTTAAACCTCAGTTTACTGTATAAGGTAACAAAGAGTTTCATTGTCTTAAAAGTGTCTACTATTTCTATGTGCCATATTATGTTTTCTGCATAATGCAGATGAAGACTTCAGTTCATATTCAGCATTATGAACTTCGATACCTAATTAAGACAGACTAACTCACCCTCTGGGAACATTTCAAGGCACCTGCCTTTCTTCTGAGAGAGTTTAGGAGGAGGAACGTAGGAAAATTAGACACCATTAGGATTGCTAGTTTGTCTTAGCACTATACAGCTGAACTGTACATACATTTGCAACCAAGTCAGGTGCCTAACAAAATCACACCGAATCTGGCAAATACCTTTCTTAAAGATATGCTGTGGGATAATCAGGAAGGAGGCACACTGGGGCAGAACTTACCACACAACTTTTTTATCTGGGGAACTAGACTTGATCACAGACATAATCATTCTTTCATATGAATCCATTTGCACGACAAAATAGAAACATGATGAATGATTACTGTTCTTTCATTCACCTAAATGCACATTTTGCTTGCCTTCTTTTTTTTCCGACTTCTGTTTTGTGACTATTCAAGCATCAACGGAAAATGCTTCTGCCCTGATAACTAGATGAAAACAACTTGATTTCTACACTTATTTATTTTACTGCTTTCTACTTCGTTTCTGTATATTTCTTCCATTTCAGATCCCCAAAAGCCTGCTTTTTTAACTTTTTACTTAGGTAGGGATCACATCACAAAATCAGAGAATGGGCTGAGTTGGAAGCGGACATGGAATACATCCAGTTCCAAACCCCTCCCATGGCAGAGTGGCCAGTCACCTGAACAGGCTGCCCAGGGTCCCATCCAACGTGGCCTTGAACGCCTCCAGGGATGGGGCAACCACAGCTTCTCTGGGAAGACTGTTCTGGTGTCTCACCACCCTGGATCAAAAAATTCCTCTTAATTAATCTAAATCACCCCACTTTTAATTTAAAATTGTACTTTCTTGTTATATCACTATTGGACTGTGTAAAATGTTGGTCTCCCTCCTATTTGAGGTGTTACCTGGAGTACTGTGTCCAGTTCTGGGATTCCTGGCACAAAAAAGACAGGGATCTCCTGGAAAGAGTCCAGCGAGGGGCTACAAAGATGATAAAGTGTGTAGAAAACCTCCCTTATGAGGAAAGGCTGAGAGACCTGGGTCTGTTCAGACTTGAAAAAAGAAGACTCAGAGGGGATCTGATCCATGTCTACAAATATGTAAGGAGCAGGAGGTGAAGAGATGAGGCTGAACTCTCCTCTGCAGTGTGTGGTGATAGGAAAAGGGGAAATGGCCACAAACTGAAGCATAGGAAGTTCTGCACAAATACGTTCTGCACTTCACAGTGCAGTGACGGTGCACTGGCACAGGCTGCACAGAGAGGTGGTGGAATCTCCTTCTCTGGAGAAATTCAAGACCCACCTGGACGCCTACCTGTGCAACCTGGGCTAGGGAGCTGCTTTGGCAGGGGGTTGGACTCCATGATCTCTGGAGGTCCCTTCCAACCACTACAGTTCTGTGATTCTGTGATTCCATGAAATACAGATTGAATCTGGATGTAAGGGAGGTAGATCAAGAAAAGGAAGTCTGAACATTCTTAAATTCATGAGTGTGTGGAAGTATCAGACCAAGCTAATTAAGCAGTGTTGAAAGCAGATGGACTCAATTGCTGCTTGGGCGTAGGACAGATTTTTAAAAGTCTCAACATAAAACTTATATGCAAAACTAGAAATATTTTGGACTTTTATGTGACATCTATGAAATTCAGCCAAGAATATTAAGCACTCAAAGCAGAATATTTTTTAACAATTTTTGAAGTAAATATTAACTGTGTTGTTCCATACTTTTAGTTTGAAAGAAAAAAAATAATTCCCCTACTTTTTAAATAAGAATAAAAATTTCTAAAATGTGCAGAAACATTTGTGACCAGTAGAAAAGAGAGTAAACCATTATTTATGCAGCATATACTCTTCTGTGACAATCTAGAAGTGATCTTCCATCACAGAAATAAGATATACTGTTAATGCCAAGCTTTCAGATGAGATGCAGTATAATCAGTTAAGAATATCTGATTTAAAAAGAGAATTAAGGACAAAAGATTCACCTGGAACAGAGTTAATTTTCTTCATAGTGTTTGGTATGATGTTATGTTTTAAACTGAAGAGAAAAAGCAATATTGATAACACACCAATAGTTTAGTTGTTACTGAGCAGAAGCTGCCCAAAACCAAGGATATTTCAGTTTTTTTGTACTGTTCTGCCATCAAGGGCAGGATCTGTGGGGAGGGGGAAAAGGAGCTAGAAGGGACAGAACCAGAACAGCTGAACTGAAATGGTCAAAGGGATGCTCCATATCATATTAATTAATAAGAAATAATTATAAAACTAAGGGGAGCTGACTGAGGAGTAAATATTGCACAGGGACTGGCAGGACTTCAGTCAACAGGTGGTGAGAAATTGCATTGTGCATCTCTTCTTTTGTAAATATAAGTAAGTATATATATATATATTATATTATATATATATAATATATATAGTATTATTATTACAAATATACTTTCATTCCTTTCCCATCTTATTAAATAGTTTTTTTCTCAATCTATGCATTTTACTGTACTTTACTTTACTTTACTTTACTCATTTCTCTTCCCCAACATTCTGGGAGAGGAGGGTGATAGAACAGCTGTGTGGTGCTTAGCTTCCTGCTTAGTTAAATCACCACAAAAGGCAATTAAACTTCAGCTTATACAAGGGGTTTCATTTTTTCCACTGTCATTGTGTATTTGTCAATTTAAAGGCTGGTTCGGCCCTGTTCCATGACAACTTGGGCAGGGGACACATGGACCCAAGTCCTGGGAAAGGGGAAGAGGTAAATGAAAACAGAAAAGGGAGATGAGCCTAAAAACAAAGCAGTGGCAACAATCTGATGAGAGAAGTTGATTTACTAAATAAAATATCGGAATGCAAAATAACACAATATCATACAGTATAATTAGAATTGAAGCTGATAAATCTAAGAAAATGAGAGAGAGCGTCCAAAAATCGAAGGCCTTATGCTAAACAGTGAAGACGAGACAGCTAGGGAGCACCCGCTGCTGGGTCAATCTGAAAGGGAAAGAGCATGTGTCTCATGACATACAGTTTTTATCTTTCCCTCTGAGCAGAAAATGGAAAAATGCAAAGAAATGCAAAGTCCTCTGGGGTACGTAGTTCCTCTCTTCTGAGACAGGTATACCTATAACTATAAATGATCCATGGACCTGGAGCATTAACTCTTTAACTCCCAATGCACTACTTGATGTTATGATATGGAATAACAATAACAAAAGTCGTAAAACCATGAGAGTATGCATGTTTGTGAAAGACAGGTCTATTTTTCATCTTCTTCCGTACAGTATGTGAATAAATTCAGATCTTAGTGGAAGTGTTATCTCATTTCCAAATCAAATTATCTAGTTTTAGCAGCTAAAGGGAGACAAATTAATCAGGAAGCAAACAAACAAAAAACAGAAGAGAAATCAATACAAATGTTGTGGTTCTTAAGTTGTTTACTGAAACACATGGAGATTATGTTTGCCAGTTACCACTTTAAATAAAAGTCATAGGTTTCTTGGGATTCTTCATTCATTATCATTAACAGTTTTGCATTTAGAGTATATATGAAGTTTTAAGCTCCTTGGACATGGACTTACTATTTTTTTTTTTTAAGAGGTTATGAAGAACTGAGAAAAAGAGATCTGCAGAGGTCCAAAATATACTAAATGTGATTTGTAAGTAATCCTTGCCTTCAAAAAAAAGGAAAATATTTGTTTCAGATAGGCAAAGCTGATATCTCCAAGAGAGAAACATCTTATCTTTTTTACTTTATATATACTCATTTCTGTTTATGTTTACATTTCTATGTGTTTTCTGACTGTTTGCTGCTTCTTTTTTTTTATTACAGTGTTAAATGCTGTACCTCTTCCTCTTCAGGCATCTATCAGGGCTCCTATTATTGGAATCTTAACAGATCTAAGTCACACAAAGATGCATATCTGACGTTATCTTCAGTGCTCCTTGTTCTACAAGGGAAACTTAACAGAGTTTAAACTGTGACGTGGTCAACTTATTGATCCTGGAGCACAGTTAGATATCTGCTTCATTAATTTTTCCTTGCTTTAATACCTGACAAGGCATTTTTATAAATACAAGTAGATGAAGATCTTACGTCATTTTGATGGAACAAGGTGGATCTTCATGTAAACCTCTGACAATAAGTGCAGTAAATGAATATATCAAAAATTTCACAGCTCTAGCCATGATAACAATTCATATTAAATAAAAGTGAAAACATATTTTCAATGTTTGCACATACTAAAAATAATGTGAACTATTGTTAACTATGTTAAACAGTTCATGATCAGGACATCATTTCATATTCAGGATTTCCCCACAAATATAAAACATCTCTATTTTAAAGAAGTTGAGAGATTAATACCTAAAGATTAGTTAGGATTTTCAAGTTTCATTTCTTAAAATAATTTTTTGGAGAGTGAAGACCCTGAATATAACCTGTCATTGAAAATATTATACAGTTCTCAGAAAACATTCTTTTTGATTCTTCCAACCTCCTCTGGAGGAGCAAACCAGTACACAGTCATAGTGATTTATCAATTTTGAGTGGTTGACAGTGAGAAGTATTTGAGAATCTATAAAACAGTGTCATGCTTTTTTTACTACCTCTTCTATAACAGATGTAAAGTTTATTGTCTGAGAAAGACAATTTCAATCTGACATTGCCATGCAGGTGGTGAATTGCGATAACCACCTCATATACAAAATGAGCTTTTTATCTTTATTTACTCACCTTACTTCTGTTTCCCACTTTGCATATACATCTGTTAAGCCACCTGTTACATCTTATTATATTCTCAACTGAAATTTCTATTACATTTTCAAATTACTGTTTTTTGCAGAAACTGAAAAATGAGGTCTTGTTTTTCCATCTCTTCATGGAGGTTCAGATTAAGTATCGTTTGTCATCCAGCATAGGTAACTAGATACAATTTCTTTTAACCCCCAACTTGGATGTGTGAAATTATAATTCTTACCTGACAAAGGTTTTAGTATTTATTCAAGGTTCTGTACCATCAGTACCATTTTTCATTTGTTCTTGCTTTTGATTAGTTTGAAAAATTATTTTTACCTCTTGTTAAGATGTCTATCTTTAGCTTTCAACCAGTACTTTCTGCTGTGTTCTTTTGCTGTCTTTCTCAACATTAAAACCCTTTGTATTTGGAACTATTTAACCATGGAGAAAATAAAAAGTTTTAAAAGGTCATCCTTTCCTCCAAAGTACGTACAATATGAGTAGGAAGTCCTCTGATCTGATTTCACCACTACACAAATGCAGCTATATTGGGTTGCATTGCACACTAACGTAGACATAGGCTGAATCATCCTGTTTTTTTTCTTTATCTAGAGGTAGGAGGCATCTCTAAGCCCAATTCAGAAGTTCAATTGCCTGAATCACCCTTCGATTTTGTTGAAAGTGCCTTGTTGAATTATAAAAAGTTTAACAGACATATTCAAGACTAACTACCTTTTTATCTATATAGCATGTATGAGATAGAATTAATGCATTTTTATCAGAATTTCATACAATAGCAGGACAACTCAATATTTAAGTCAGATCAATTACATTTTCCATAAAAGCACATTGTTTGTTAATTATAATCTCTAATACAAATTTGAATATGAATACTATTTTCAGATTACTTTTTCCTATTATTTGCTTAAGGTTTTTGTCATGCACTCTTATTGATCATTCCACTTATTCTTTCTAAACACGATAATAGTAGTCATTCTCTTCTGTTCTCATATTCAAATAGTAAGAATTATATCCTTAAATCTCCTCATCCCCCTACTGAAATGAAGTTGGAAGTTACTGGGTGTTTTTTATCTGGAAGCTGCTAACCCAAAGATGCTTTTTAATGATGACCTTTGACTCAGAAATATTTAATTATCTCTATATTGTAACTATTTTAAAATTTATATATTCTTATTTTTTTCCATGCAGAATGCAAGATGATGTCTCATTTAAGAAATCTACAATTGCACTTGCTGATCTTTGTAGATCCTCTCCTCTCCTCTCCTCCTCTCCTCCTTTCCTCCTCTCCTCCTCTTCTCCTCTCCTTCTCTCCTCCTCTCCTCCTCTCCTCCTCTCCTCCTCTCCTCCTCTCTTTCTCTCCTCCTCTCCCTCCTTTCTTTTTAGAAAGAAGAAAAATAACATTAAAAATATGGTTGATCTATTTATACTGTCATAATTTAATCTGAATAGTTCACCTCCTACAGCCTGATGACTTACAGGAAATACTTTCCTTCCAGATATTTTTTTCTAGAACGTTTGCATCTTCAAGTGTTCTTTGTCTCAGATTACATTTAAAAGGTAACAATTCTTGCTGTGACATAATATAGTCAGAGCTAAGAATCTTCCATTTTTCCAGTATACTCCAATCTTTCTTCTTAAATTTATTTTTGTACCTCCACGTCCACCCTCTCATCTCACAACTTCTTTTACATGAATATATTCAGTAAATTAATTTTTCTATAAAAGATATAGATTATTTTATTTTATTTTATTTTATTTTATTTTGAGATAAATATAATTCTTTTTAAAACCATATTTGACTGGTCCAATAGCTCTGTGACTAGGGGATAAAATATATATGATGTTTGTAATTTTCAGTATGAATGGTCTCTGTTTACTGAATCATAGAATAATTGGGGTTTGTAAAGACCTTTAAAAGTGACAGTACCCAGTGTCTTGCTCAAAGCAGGATTAACCTCAAAGTTAGGTCATATTGCCCAGAGTGTTGTCAAAGCAAGTTTTGAAAATATCAAGGGATTGAATAGCCTAATGCTCCCATGTTTATTTTCACTGGGAAGCACTTTCTTCACTCATATTTAGATGGAGTTGCCTTTCCCACAGTTTGTGATCATTATCTCCAGTCATTTCACTGTACACCTTTATCAACAGTCTTTATCTTCTCTGAAGCTACTTCTTAAAGGCATATTGTTAATTTGTGTTCTATTTTGTGCTCACCAGGAACCTCAGGCCCTTCTCTACAATGCTACATTCCAATTGGCCATCCCCAGCATGTCTTTGTTCCTCGGTTTGTTCTATTATAAGTGCAGGAATTTGCATTTCTTTTTGTTCATCTGTATGACGCTCCTGCCATCCCACCTCTCTAGCCAGGTCCCTCTGGCTGCCAACACAGCAGATCTGCCACTCTTCCCTAGATGTTACATGTAGTAAAATTAAGAAACAGGGCTTTTGAGAAACACTTTTAAGGAAAAAGCATGGAACTGAGTAGGAAAATACAGATTATCTGAGATAAAATGATTTCAGAGTTGGACAGGATGAATGAAAACTGAAAGAGAAGTAATCAAAGTTAATGACAGGTGCTGGCAAACCTCACACAGAAGACAAGACTTGGCTGAACAGTGAGATCTTTCTGGAGCCCCAGAAGTAAAAAAAAGTTTGTGGACTTTGGAAGATGCAGATGACTCAAAGGGAATACAGTGATATTGTTATGTTATGTAGAGAGGAAATTAAAGGGTCAAAGCCCAGCTAGAACTTAACTTGGCTACAGAAGTGAAAGATAATTAAAAATATTAAAAATATGAAAAACGAAAAGAGAGCTGAGGAGACTCATTTTTATTGAACCTGAGGCGGGAATATAGTGACAGGAGATGAGGAAAAGCATGAGGTATGCAATACCTTCTGTGACTCAGTCTTTGTAACAATACTAATTATTCTCAGGGTACTCAGCCCAGTGAGATGGAAGACAGTCAGGAAGTAGAAGAAAGCTCTTTTAATTCTAGGGGAAATGATTAGCAACCTATTACAGCATTGGAATACACACAAGCACAGAGGGTCAGACAGAATCCACCCAAGATTACTGTTGTCTCTAACTGAGGAGATCTCAGATAATTGTGGTAATACCCATTTACAATACTGTTACACTGTAGGTATAGCACAACTAGGACATCAGACTTGGTCAGCACGGGGTTATGAAAGGCATGTCCTGCTTGGCTAACATGATCTCCTTTTAAGTTAAAATGACACAGTTAATGGATGATGGAAATACCTTGGTTGTTGTTTGTTTGGAGTTTAGCAAAACTTTCCATACTGTTTCCCAGAGTTTTCTCCTGGAAAAACTGCCTGTCATGGCTTGGATTGATTTACTGTTCACTGGGTAAAAAAATGTGTGGCTCATCCCAAAGGGTTGTTGCGAATGGAGTTAAATGTGGTTGTCAGTTGGTCACCTGGTGTTCCCCTGCCTCAGTACTGTAGTTGAGAAAACTTTGATCGTTTAGTCTGAAGAGGAGGAGGTTGCAGTGAGGATATTTCTCTCTGTTTTCAGATGACAAGTAATAGGACATGAGGAAATGGTCTCAAGCTGCATCAAGGAAGAAAGGTGGCAGAAATCATAGAAACATCACAGAATAATAGAATGGATTGGATTGGAAGGGACCTCAAGGATCACCAGCTCTGTCACAGAAAGGTTGCCAACCACTTGATCAAGTACTAGATCAGATTGCCCAGGATCCCATCCAACCTGTCTTTGAAAAACTACTGTTGTGGTTTTGTGGTTTTGATGCCGGTATTCCACATCAGAACATCATGCAGGCCGTTAAGGAGTTAATGCTGTGGGAGCAGGGGAGGGGCGGAGCTCCGCACCAGACGGGAGGCCCGCGCTTTTTGGTGGCGCGCGGTCGGGGCTGCCGTGAGGAGTTCAGCACGTGTAAAGTAAGCTCCCAGTTTTCTGGTTTGGAAATTTTGTCTCTCTCTCTCAATTGTTCAATTCTATTAGATTTAGTAAAGTTACCGTTCCTTCTCAGATCGTGCCGTTGTGTTTTTCTTTACAGACCCTCTATTCGCTCTGTTTTCCCCTCCCCCCGGAGCGTGCGGCTCTGCTGAGGCGCTGCGCGGCCACTGACGGGACGGTTTTTTTTTTTCCCTTCTCGGTTCCCCCTTGGGTTACTGTCACGGATAACACCGTGACACATTATTGGTGGAGAATGCGGGCAATGCAGTATTTGTACCCCACTGTAAAACTGGTGCTGAGTGGACTGAGGGTTTTCATGTACCTTGGAGCATGTTGGCGTCTTTTTAAGCTCCTCATGTTCAGCACCGGAGTCATATCTGCATACAGCTGCTTTAGTGTGCTGATGGGGTTACCCCCCTCCTGCCTAAACGCCCTGGTTAATATGACAGATCATAAGGCATTTGGATTGGTTTCCAGGTACTCTTTTCAGGTTTTTACCTATGTTCAAGATGTCAGCCTGGCAATTGTGTTATCTGTTTTTCTGAATGTACTCCTTGCAACAGTAATTTACATCCTGTGTAGGAAGCCTTCCTCAGAACCAGAGAGTGTTGAATGGCAGGGAAGGTGGGAAAAATTAGGAAAGAAATTAGAAGCGTGGGGACCCCCGGTGCAATGTGATTTTGATCTTGAGCACCTGCGGGATCCTGAGAAATTCAGTGAGTGTTTAGGTCAGGAGTCATGTGACTCAGGGAGATCTGAGAAGGAACGGATTGTTTGGGGCTTGGCTTGTGCTTATCGAGCTATAATTGATATTCTTGAGAGAAATGGTTTCCAAACCGAGGTTCAGAGCAAAAGTGAAAACCTTGAGGTTAAACCTGACCAATCACAGGAAGCACCGGCATCCGTGTCGATTGCCCCTGTGGAAGGCCAGAAATGGAAACGAGTGTCCTCTTGGCTAGAACGGAAAGAAGAAGAAGCAGAGAAAAAAAAGGAAGATCCAGGTGAGGGGCCCCCTTCAGCACCAACACCACCACCACCACCACCTCCTAGAAAGGCCACTAAGAAAAGTGTGAGACATGGAGAGGACAGTGATAATGAAGAAATCACCATTACTACTATTCGTCGGCCCCTAAAGATGACTGAAATCCAGGGTTCAAGAAAGGAGTTTGTACGGCGCTCAGATGAACCTATCGTCACCTGGTTGCTGCGGTGTTGGGACAACGGTGCCAGTAGCGTGTCCCTTGATGGCAACGAAGCCCGCCAACTGGGAAGCATTGCTCGAGACCCAGCTATCGACAGAGGGATTAGTAGATGTCTGAGTGGAGTTGCTACCCTCTGGGAACGAGTACTAGTAGCTGTAAAGGAGAGATTTCCTTACAAAGATGATCTGGAGCCTAAGGTGGAAAGATGGAATACTGTGGAGAAGGGCATCCAATTTTTGAGAGAAATGGCTGTAGTAGAGATGCTGTACGATCCTACTTTCGTCCCTAACAATCCACACCAGGACCGCGATCCTGAGAAAGCATGGTGTAAAGCTGATGTATATCGGAAGCTCTCAAAAACAGCACCAGAAAGGTACGCAAGTACACTGGTAGCAACATTCAATATACTCAAGGGCCGAAACAGAAGACTCCCATTTCATGAAGTGGTTACTACACTTCAAAACTTTGAACAGCAACTTCCACCATCACACGTTTCCATTGCAGCTGTATCATCGGTAGCAGGAGAAGTCAGTGACATAAAGAAGATACTGAGAATGATACTGGAGGAATTGTCCTTACTGATGAACTGGGATGGACCTGTGTCAGTGTCTGAAACACCGGACGAAGACGGGGATGATCCAAAGAATCTGATGGAGAAACTGATCAAACTGATAAAAGTTTCAGCCATCAAAGGCAACCGCCTCTCTGCTCGAGCAGATGACAGCAGTAACTTCATGTCGCGTGTGTCCATGTGGAGCTTCTTACGAGAGAATGGAGAGGACATGAAGAAGTAGCATAAAAAACCCACCCCTGCACTACGAGCACGTGTGAGAGAATTACAGCAGAGATCAAGCTGCTAAAATTGAAGTGTCTCAAATAGACTTGGATTGGCAGAACAAAGGAGAGTTATTCTTAGCTCGGTGGGCCCATGAGACCTCGGGCCATCAAGGAAGGGATGCGACCTACAAGTGGGCTAGAGACCGAGGGGTGGACTTAACTATGGATGTCATCGCACAGGTTACCCAATGACTGTGATACATGTGCCATAATTAAACAAGCCAAGAGGATGAAACCTCTCTGGCAGGAAGGGAGATGGCAGAAGTATAAATATGGGGAGGCGTGGCAGGTTGATTATATCACCTTGCCGCGATCTCGCAATGGTAAGCGTTATGTGCTCACCATGGTGGAGGCGACCACTGGGTGGCGGGACATTTAAGCATTGGGAGAAAAATCTGTCAGAAGCCACCTGGTTGGTCAGCACTAGGGGATCAGTCAACCGAGATGGTCCTACACAATCCAGCTCCCTACAGGGGGAGATAAGGTCCCTGTAGTACATGTGGAGAGCATGTTGGGAAAAGCGGTGTGGGTCCTTCCAGCCTCTGGAAAGGGCAGACCCCTCTGGGGAACAGTTTTTGCACAGGGACCTGGGTGCACCTGGTGGGTAATGGATAAAAATGGGGATGTCCAGTGTGTACCACAAGGGAATTTGATGCTGGGGGAGTGCAGTCTGTGATTCCATGTGTATATGTATATGTATAGATCTATTTGTATGTAATCTGTGTTATTGCTGTTCTTGGTTCTATATAGATACATGTTAAGCATGATGTGATGATGTGGAATAAGGGGTGGAATGTTGTGGTTTTGTGGTTTTGATGCCGGTATTCCACATCAGAACATCATGCAGGCCGTTAAGGAGTTAATGCTGTGGGAGCAGGGGAGGGGCGGAGCTCCGCACCAGACGGGAGGCCCGCGCTTTTTGGTGGCGCGCGGTCGGGGCTGCCGTGAGGAGTTCAGCACGTGTAAAGTAAGCTCCCAGTTTTCTGGTTTGGAAATTTTGTCTCTCTCTCTCAATTGTTCAATTCTATTAGATTTAGTAAAGTTACCGTTCCTTCTCAGATCGTGCCGTTGTGTTTTTCTTTACAGACCCTCTATTCGCTCTGTTTTCCCCTCCCCCCGGAGCGTGCGGCTCTGCTGAGGCGCTGCGCGGCCACTGACGGGACGGTTTTTTTTTTTTCCCTTCTCGGTTCCCCCTTGGGTTACTGTCACGGATAACACCGTGACAACTACAGTGATGGTTCATCCACAACTTCTCCGGGAAATCTGTTCCAGCACCTCACCACTCTGTAAAAAAACTTCTGCCTGACATATAACCTTAATCTCCCCTCCTTTAGTTTAAAACCATTCCCCTTTGTGCTATCACGAGCTACTTGTGTAAAAGAAGAATTCACAGAAAGAGTGGTTCTGCACTGGAACAGGTTTCCAAGGAAAATGGTGGTATTACTATCCCTGGAGGAAGTTAAGAGGAACATGGATGTGATGCTTAGGGACATGGTTTAGTGGTGGACTACGTAGCATTATGTGATGGCTGAATTTGATGTTCAACATAAGTGATCTTATGATTCTGTCATTCTGTATCATCTGGGTTCTGAATTACTGCTTTATTTTTACATAATCTCAGATTTTTGCATGATGAATCTGAAGGACGCAATATCAGGATCATCATCCCAATGCTACATACTGGTTCTCTTGGGAAAACTCTTCAAGACAAACTTGTCATCAAGCTACTTTTTTTTGAGCATAAAGATACAAAGAATCTCCAAAGCCGAAGTTCAAAGTTGCAGACACTTGAGACTGAATATTTATTGAAAGGGGAAATGAAATAATGAATGAAAAATGAAACACTCTATTATACTGGGAATTTGTAGAGTAATGCTCATGTGGGGAATCAAATCTGATAAGGAAGATATTCATTCACTGGTAACAGATTCTCTGCTACTGAGTTTCTTGCAGTGACATCTTCATTTGAGTTGAGAGAAACTTTCTGAAATCACGGTATTACTCATTTTCTATAATTAAATTACCCATGGTCCCAGGTTACCATTCTAACATGTGAAGCACTTACTGTTATTGTTCTGCTGTTTTTATATCTTAATTGCATAAGAAACATTTCTTAAGTATCCTAAATGGCTTCCCCTATGGTTTTTGTTTGCTATTTGCAAAAAATTATACCCATGCACAATAAGATCACCTCTACCACAGGAATCACCTAGTTAAGCCTTTGGGATCTTCTGCTCAGGTTGTTAATGAACATATTTAAGCATACAAATGTGCAACAGGGAGCTAATAAAACTGTTCAAAATTCCCACCTGAAAGGTTCCTCTTCTTGGCAAATTCTTAATTGTGAAGATTTGGTCAAAACATTTTGTTTCATGTTCATTATGTAGAGCCATTGTCTCAAGACCTTCATGGACCAAGTTCCCAGTATAATAGAGTGTTATTTTATTTGCCCTTTCAATAAACATTCTATCCCGAGTGTCTGTACAACTTTGAACTTCAGCTTTGGAAAAGCTTTCGTGTAAATGAGTGGCTAGACCATGAAAAGAAATAATAGATTCATGGATTCATTAGGTTGGAAAGGACCTACAAGATCACCTAGTCCAACCACACTCCCACCACCATCCCTACCCACCAAGCTACTAAATCAAATCCCTTGTCATATTAGCATTCAGATGAGGTGTTAAGGGATTTGAATATCTACCAGGGGACTATTGGATATTATTTTGGAAAGGCTGCTTTCTGGAGGGTGCAATAGTGTTTTATTCTGTAAGATCCCTTATTTTGCCTGACAGCCACAAGAGTATGGATGATCAGAAGGTCTGAGATGACTGAAGTGTAGAGAGATCTCTTCTGATGACATGGTATACCACAATTATAACTGAAGAACAAACTGGGCTTTTATACCTATAATATCCTTTTAAATTTAGTCTCACCACACTTCCCATAATCTAATATAGAATCAAGATATGCTTAATTTAAATCATAGCACTGAGTATTTTATTGGATTTTTTGGCTGCTTCTTTGATTGCTTTTTAATAAAAAAAACAAACAAACAAACACTGAGAAAAAAAATGGTAGTGACAGTGGCTGGAAGACAGTGTAGAGGAAATGGACCTGGGGCTATTGGTTGATGCTCAGCCAGCAGTGTGCCCACATGGACAAAAAGGCCAACGGCATCCTGGCTTGTATCAGAAATAGTGTTGCCAGCAGGAACAGGGAAGTAATTGTTCACCTTTATTCAGCACTGGTGAGGCCATGCCTCAAGTACTGTGTTCAGTTTTGGGCCCCTCACTGCAAGAAAGACATGGAAACCCTGGAGCATGTCCAGAAAAGGGCAATGAAGCTGGTGAGGGTTCTGAGCACAAGTCTTATGAGGAACAGCTAAGGGATCTGGGGTTGTTCAGTCTTGAGAAGAGGAGGCTCAGGGGAGACCTGATTGCTCTCTATAACTACCTGAAGGGAGGTTGTAGTGAGCTGGGGATGGGGTTCTTCTTTTGTATAACTAGTGACAGGATTAGAGGGGATAGCTTTAAGTTGCTCCAGGGGAAATTCAGGATGGATGTAATGTTACGAAATACTTCTCCGAGAGATTGGTCAGTCAGGGCTGCCGAGGGAAATGATGGAGTCACAAGTCCTGGAGGTCTTCAAGGAATATTTAGACGTTGTGTTGAGGAACATGGTTTAGTGAGAGCTATTGGTGGTAGGTGGACAGTTGGACTGGATGATCTTGTGGGTCCTTCCAACCTTGGTGATTCTATGATCCTATGAAAAAAAAAATCAGATATATTCTGCTGAGTCAGCTATTATACTGTTTGGGTTTTCTTTGTTTCCTTGTTTATTTTTGTTTTCTAAGAAAGACCTATCTATACGAAATACCATTTATAAGAAACATAACAATTGCACTTCTGAATTAATTTTGGATATGAGTTTTTTGTTTTCTCATAAATTCAAGATTTTTACAGGGGAAATAATTCTGGCAAGTTTTAGTCATAATGTATAACAGATAACCTAATGTGCATTTGTTAATAGGCAAAATTGTTGTTAATATTTGCATAAAGCCCTGACAGTTGTACAGGCTACTAATCTTAGCAGCTTCTGCAAAAGTAAAGAATTCCTTTTCACTTAAACACCTTAAAATAGAAATACATGCACTTCAGTTAGCCTCTGAAGTCTATAGGAAACAAATGCATTTCTTGCATAAAATTTATTTTCTAATGTAGTTCAAGAAAAAAAATCTTTAGCTGTTTCTATAACACATTCTGGTCTTGGAGATATTATTAGAATTAGTTGAAAGGTTTATGCTCAAACTGTTTTTGAAAGGTAGAAAAAAATAGATATTCTCCAGGATAATTAATGTTCACATAGAAAAAGATAACATTTGAAAGGGAAAATATTGCCATGTGGAAAAATATAAGTGGAGATTACTTTCCTAGTCTCAGAGAAGTTTTGTATCTTTTTAATGGTGCAGATATCCAAATACCCCCTAAATATCATTCCCATTAAAAAGAGATGACACTGCAGTACATGTTCAGAGTTGTTCAGATGTACTAAAATTTAAAGTGCGCAATTTTTGAATTCTACTGTTCTGGTTGACGATATTTTTTGTCTCTTGACATATTCCAAATTCTTCCTGTACAAAACACTCATGTTTTTTTTCAGACTAAAGCTATCCCTGATGTACAACATAAGTTGAGCTAAGCACATAGTTAACTTTTGAACAGTCACATTTCCTATAAAGGAATCATGAAATCCATTTTATGTTAATTTTATTATCCCCAACCTATTACTAATGTATGCATGATCACAGCTCTTCAAAAATAATTTTATGACTGGCTTACTCATCAACAAAATACCACATTCTTGCCTTCAAAACAACTCCATTTAAAATATATATATACCTAAGTCTAATGAGGTCTTCAAGCATGTCTGTAGCAAATGTGTAGGCATTCATTCTAAAAATAAATCTGAAAATAAAATACTTTTTAAAATCTCATTAAAAAGTGATGATATTTGACAGAAAGTCTTTTACACGCAAAAGTTGTAGAATCATAGAGTAATAGAATCACCAAGGTTGGAAAAGACCTCTAAGATCATCCAGTCCAACTGCCTACATATCACCAGTATTTCCCACTAAGCCACGTCCCTTAGTATAACACCTAAACATCTCTTGAACACCTCCAGGGGCAATGACTCCACCATCTCCTACTGCCAGATCACTTTCAAAGAAGTACTTACTAACATCCAACCTGAATCTTCCCTGGCACAACTTGAGGCCATTCCCTCTAGTCCTACTGCTAGTTAAAGAGGAGGCCAACCCCAGCTCACCACAATCTCCCTTCAGTGAGTTATAGAGAGCAGTAATGTCGCTCCTGAGCCTCCTCTTCTCCAGACTAAAGAATCCCAAATCGCACAGCTGCTCTTCATAAGACTTGTGCTCCAGAGATTTAGAGATTTAGACTGGATATAACAAAGTTTTTTATTATGACAATGGTAGTGAAGCACTGGAACAGAATGTCCATAGAGGTGGTGGAAGCCTCATCCTTGGAGACATTCATGTTCAGGTTGGACCAGGCTCTGAGCAACCTGATTTAGCTGTAGAAGTCCCTGTTCATTGCAAGGAGCTGGAATACGTGATCTTTAATGATCCATTCCAACTCAAACAATTCTATGTTTCTGTGATTCTAACGTAGACCTATGGTTAAGATCTTAATGCTTTTATAGAATATGTATAATATGAAATTATTCTTTTTTACAAATTGTACATACTATTTAATTTTACTTTAAAAAAAATGCTTGTTAATTTCTCATTGAATACTTGTCTTTAAGCTATGATAAGTACATAAAAAGTTCTGCAGAAAAATAGAATAAACAGAACTGCAAAAAGAACAACTATTCTATGTTCTAGAGACAGAAGTATTCTCAAACTTTTAAGTGAATCTAAAATTAATTAAAATTTGTAGTTTTGTTTTTCTATTTGTATGTAATGAAAACATTCTCTACAGGATGAAACAAGAGAGCACAAAAGTATATGAGTGCTTAACAATGGTGTTCAGTATGCTCCTTCTCACTTGCTATTTATTGTACCGTACCTGGTATGAAGAACAGACATGCTGGGAACAGTAGCTTGTTGATTGTTTTATTATGTAGTATCCTATTTTCTGTTCCTACATCTTTTCCTTTTCTTGCCTCGATGAGAAGAGACAGAACAACGATTTTGTAAGCCATTTTGATTTTCCATTTGCAAATGAAAAAGTATAGTTCATGCAGTATCCAGTGTTTGATTAAATTTCCTCTGGTTTCTGTTTGAGAACTCAAGCTAGATGCCTAGCCACTGGATCTAAATCTTGCTGCTGCTAGTAAAGCAGAAATTCATATTTCTGGTCTTAGACTACCAGATTTATCAATTTTGTGATAATTTTGTATTTAACCTTCTTAAGTTTACGTAGAGTACTTGTGTCTGATCACTCATATTCTATCACTTCATGTTTGATAATTTCATTAAAAATTTCAATTGTACCTGAAATATTATTCTTCTTTTATTTCAGAACTGTGGGGAAAAGTTTATCTGTTTCCTTTTATTTGAGTGCACTCTTCTCTCCGTTTTGAATTTATACTGACAACTGGAATTCTGTACAGATATCATCAATTTAATTTCCATTGTTTTGGTCCATAATAATTTTCCCTAATAGAAAAAAAAGCAGATTTCAACTTCAGTGTTTAATCCAACTTCAGATAGACTCTACCATCTCTAGTTTTCAGTGTCACAGTTCATTGTTTCAAAGAGGAAACATGCAGTTTCCTTTTTAATGGATTTGGTGTTCGTACCCTTCCAGAGGTAAGTTTTCCCTATTTGTCCCGCTACTTAGCATCTGGCTAGTATATTTAAGGCATGTTATATTACTTTAATGTTCCCATTGGAACTGCACAATTGCATTTGATGTATTTTCAGTCACCCAGTAAGTTTAAAAAAGGATCAATCATCATACAAAGAGTTTCTTTCAAAAACACTTTTAGTAGTAACATGCACCACAGGTCCTATATCTTGTCCTCTTTTCCATTTCTTCTACACTGTGTAACAAATGCAGCTGGAATTTAGTCCTAAATTTTTCCCTGTTCTCCTTTAGTATACTTGCCTTTGCACTATGCTGGTTACTTGGATTGTAATATGCTTTTATTTGTCATTTCAACTTTGCAAAAAGCTATATACATGTTGTGTATGCATACATGCGTGCACACATATACACATACATGCATATATACATAGAAAGCATGTGCATAATATAAATGCATTATATATAAATATAATAGGTATAAATTTTATGTAGGTTACTGTGAAAACAGTATCTCATTTTTTTTTTTAATTTTTGCTTTTGTTATTTTTTTTTCCATAGAAACTTTAACAGATAAAAAAGCACAATAACACCATTTCATAGAGCTTATTTTCAGCTACAAAGCACTATTTTTCAACATAGTCACCATCATTAGCCAGTCCACATGGGTGAGATGATGGAGATGCTCTTCATTTTGAGGTATGACAGCTCTGCACTGCTGTCCAGAATGTGGTTTGTCTTTCACATTGCTATCGCTACAGATGAAATGCACCACCCACCATTTCACTCTGCTCACATCCACTGTTTTGTCCCCATAAATTTTCTGCAAGCACCAGTGAATGTCAGTGAGTACAATTTTTTCCACGTGGAGGAATTCAATGATACCTCTTCATACACACTTCCATGTAAGAAGCCATTTTGTCAGACTTCCCCTCTGCTGCTATCTGTCATATGGCAACAAAATATAATGGAATATTGGTGCAAAAGTATAACCTACTAATATACCACCTATTTCTGCCCCAATGTTGTGGACGATCACAGTGTAATAGGAGGCATTACTCTCAGAGCAGCCCTTGTATATTACAAACATTATGAGGTAAAATCCAGAGGCCTTTTAGATACTCAGATTAAAAAAAATGATACCTTCAAAGTGCAACTCATATTTTACATATACTTTTGAACAAGATAAAACCTCATACCAAGATGCCTGTAAGTCTATTGTAAAAATAAGGATAGATCAGATTTATATCAGATGATCATACATTTGTTCATATGAATCCCATACCTTCTATATTTAATTGAAAGAGATGCTTTAAAACAATCAAAACTGTTCACTAAATCTGCCTTCTCAGGAAAACAAAACAAAAGACAAATAAACAAAAGCATATGTGGTAAATTACTCATTGAAAATAAACAACCAACATTGACCATAATTTGCTCTGCCTTATTTCCTGGTGTATAAAATGGAGACAATCATAATATCTGCAGTGAAAGTGGTTTAATGAAAATACACTTTTAAATATTAGTGAGTCACATGCTTATATTTTGAGTGCCACATTTAAGAAAGGCATATTTGAACAGCATGCAATAGATAAAATAAGGGGCAATGTACACAGCGGTATAGAAAGAATATTTTTTTTCACTAGAAATTTACTTAAAAAGGAAAGACATGGAAAAATAAATGCCTGTTAGATTAAATCTTACGTACATCATATTGCATCTACAAGACAAAAGTAAGTGAAGGCTGTTTGGGAAAATGTAATTTCACTACTTTCCAAGTTTTGTGTACTTTGTTATATTAAGTATGCCTAGCTTTTTGTGCGTGTATTAATACTGGAGATAAATTAAAGCCTCAAACTTTTCTATAAAATTAATTTATATATAAGCGTAATAATAGCTAATAGTTATTTAGAAACGTGCATTTGAGAAACAAAGCTGAATGGGGAATCAGCTTAAGGTATCTCACAATGACTGATATTCACATACTACTAAACCATGTGGCAAAAATATTCCTAGGTACACAATACATGTCTCCCTTTGTACTACAGCACATAACTGCTTTTTGAACTCATGTGACAACTGTGCTCATAACAATGATAAAATCTTTGTAATATTTTTACTCTCAGAGATTAGTTGAAAGTCAGATCCAGAACCTTGGAAGTTTAATGTTAAAAGCATTCTAATTATGAGCCTAAATGCATTCAAGATCTGTCTGAATAAAGTCAGATTCATGATATAACAATCACCTTTTGAGTGTCTACTTTACATGATTTTTCAAGATGACACATACAAACAGAGTGATGTATACTGAGTGAAGTCCTAAAGATCAACACTAAGAATTAATTATAGGCTGTATTGTGTAGTCCATCTCTTCATTTTCTAACTTAATATTTGATCCCTCAAGAAATATCTAAGTAAAGTGATGGTTGCCAAATGTAACTGAATTCCATTTAATCACTCATGCACAGATTATGCAAAGGGGAACCTTTCTAAATGATCTTTATTTTATTTGTCTTTCTTTCTGAGAAAAATATTTCATTGTTTTATCAGTAAAATTTATCTGTTTTACTTTTTAATTCATAGAGTCTTCCTTTTGAGGTTACAGTGTTAACCTGCTTATCTCAATGATTCTGTGATCTTCTGAAAACCATGAAGGGATTTTACAATTTAGTTTTATTCTTTACTAGTTTAGCAGCAAATTAGAGAATTATTCTGTGAAAAATGTGTAGTTGAGTTTCAATGATAAGGAGATAGACAGGTAGATACGTTTATACAATATAATTTTATACCAAGGCAAATTCATGTATGTATGAGTGTGTCCTTCTGCATACATGCAAACTCTTTCAAATCTTTCACCAAAATGATGATATTTTTAGCTACAACTCAGAGTGCATGTCATTTCACAAAACTGAAAATATTACAGGCACATTTCATAAAATAACTGATTTTTTACTACCTGGTATATGCAAAAAAAAAAAAAAAAGAAACATACAAACAAAACAAAAAAACAAAGAAACCAACCAACAAACAAACAAAAAAACACCATGTAAATATGATTTTCTCTTGTACTTAAGGCTACATTATCCCTGATAGTTGCTTCTAAAGAAATGCCATAATGCAAAGTCCTAGAAATCAGTTTTATTGCTGTTCTTGCAATAAAGTTTATTCAAGCACAAATCAAAATCATCACTAAACTTTTCCATGGGGGAGTACATTATTTCAGTGCTGAACTAATTATTCCCCTTGGTTTCTGTTATGAAGCCTGTTGTGCTTCATGACACACCTCCGCATTGGCCAGATATAGAATACTCTATTAAAGGTCTTCTGCTCAATTTTATAATGAGATGTACCTTCACAACAGAAGAAGATTCTAGCCCACTCAGCACCAGTGGACATCAACAGTATTTTAACAGTTGGAACTCCTGCAATGAAATTTGATATGACTTTTGCATTAAGGTGACTGGAAAATTTGAGTGTCACCAATGAATTTATACAAAGAGAAAATCATATCTGTGTGCATGTATGCCTCAGCTTGCACAGGATTGTTAAGTTCTGTCTTTTGGTAGAGAAGAAAGAGTAGAAGGAAAAACAGCCCCTGAGAGAGCTATTTAGTTTTTTGATGACCCACAGAGAAGGATGAGTTGAGGAAATGCACATTTAGGATCAATATCAAATCAAATGTGTATGTTTGATGAATTAGATTAAAAAAAAAAAAAAAAGAGCTAAAGAGCTAATCTAGCATATCACTATTTGCTCACTAGAAGCATATCCTTTGTATTCCCACAGATATGTTTCAATTGCCTTTCATTATGAGAGTGTTTTGATCTTCTGTTACCCAGGAAAAAATGAAGCTGATACTCTGAATCCATTCATAGAAATAGAATAGGGGCAGTTAAAAAATAAAATCCAAAAATTTAAAGTTGAGACTTCAGCTGTTTTCTGAGGTTATGCTAGAACACCACTTATTTTGAAGGTGATCTGAGACGGAATGACTGTTGCCAAAACCACCATGCAAAGGGCAGTAATTAATTCATCAAGAAGTTGCTGGTGATGTTTTTCTCTTCAGAATGTTTTGCAGTTTGCAACATTAGTGCAAGAGGTTTCAAGTTAGGACGACAGGAAGAAAATCAGCCCTTTATTGTAATGCTAGAAATATTCAAATATTTACTGTAGTGATCAGGTAGAAAAATCAGGTGATGTGAAATGGAGTGTGTGCAATTCTAATCATTTTTTTAAAAATCACTGATATTTTTGCCTGTTCAAAGAAATGGCAATGAATAAGATATTTCATGAACTGACAAAAAAGTGGTAATTTTATAAAAGGTCTACAGGCTAAGGACAACATATTTGGAAACATCTCTTCAAAGACAAAGACTCAGAATATGTTTAAGTGGTGAAAAACTTAGATTTCTCTACAGCAATTTGTGCACATGTATCGTATGTTGATGCTGAGAAGGAAATTAGGTTTTTCAAATGTGGTTTGTAGTCCCGATTATAATGGGCATAAGTAATTTTGCTAGAATTATTACCAAATAACATTTTAAATTACTAGAAATTAACCACAACAGATGGAAATGAACATATGAATATAACTGTGAAAAAACAAACAGCAATATCTTATTCTGACAAGATGAATGCTATACATCAGCTTCATTGAGTGATCAAGATGATCAAAGCTCAAAAATCACAATGGGTAAGATTTCTAAATGTTTGCCAAGGACCCTTGCTGAACTTGCAGCAGCATGTCCTTGTCCTTCTTGTACTGAGGAGTCCTGAAATGGACAGACTTCCAGTTATGTCTGACCCATGCTATGACCAATCCACCTCACAACACTTTTTGGCATTTCTTCCAAATGAAACTGTGGAGACTGTTAAATTCCTTAGCTACAAGGTAATACTACTGGCCCATAGTCTTAAAAACCGGGACTTTCACATCCTTGTCAAGCTGCTTTCTAGTCAGTTGGCCCTCAGACTGTTGAGGCATTAAGTTATTTCTCCCTATTTGGCAAACTTGGGTTGCTCCCTTGTTGAGCTCTGTGAAGTTCTTGGTCCATTTCTCTGTCTCACTAAGGTCCCTATGAATGACAACACAGAATCACAGAATCAGAATTGTATGGGTAGGAAGGGACCTCAAGAGATCATCAAGTCCAACCCCCCTGCCAAAGCAGGTTCCCTACACAAGCTCGCACAGGTAGGCGTCTGGGCAGGTCTTGAATATCTCCAGAGAAGGAGACTCCACAACCCCCCTGGGCTGCCTGTTCCAGTGCTCTGTCACCCTCACCGTAAGGAAGTTCTTGCATGTGTGAAACCTCCTGTGCTGCAGTTTCTGTCCATTTCCCCTTGTTCTGTCTCCACATACTTCTGGAAAGAGTCTGGCCTTGCCACTTTGTCCCCCAGAGCTCAGATATTTATAAACATGGATCAGGTCCCCTCTCAGTCTTCTTTGCTCAAGGCTAAACAGACCCAGATCACTTAGCCTTTCTTCATAGGGGAGATACTCCAGGCCCTTCACCATCTTTGTGGTCCTGCGCTGCACTCTTTCCAAGAAATCCCTGTCTTTTTTATACTGGGGAGCCCAGAACTGGACACAGTACTCCAGATGAGGCCTCACCAGGGCAGAGTAGAGGGGGAGAATCATCTCCCTTGACCTGCTGGCCATGCTCTTTTTAATGCACCCCAGATGCCATTGTCCCTCTTGGCCATAAGGGCACACTGCTGGCTCATGGTCAACCTGTCGTCCACCAGGACACCCAGGTCCCTCTCTGCAGAGCTCCTCTCCATCAGGTCATCCCCCAGCCTGTACTGGTGCATGCAATTATTCCTCCCTAGGTGCAAGACTCTACACTTGCTTTTGTTAAAATTCATCTGGTTTCTTACTGCCCAGCTCTCCAGCCTGTCCAGGCTGCACAGCCTTCAGGCGTGTCAGCCAATCCTCCCAACTTCATATCATCAGCAAACTTGCTGAGGGTGGCCACTATCCCCTCATCAAGTTCGCATATCAGTTGCACCAACCATGATTCCCATTTTGTGCCACCTAAGAACTTGCTAAGGGTACATTCTGTCCTAGATTCTAGGTAACTAATGAAGAGATTATACATTATTGGACCTAAAATTCACCCTTGAGATACTCCAACAGTGTCATAGAATAACAGAATGGTTTGGATTGGAAGGGACCCATCCCCTCTGCTACAGGCAGGGACATGTCCCTCTAGACCAGGCCTCTCAAAGCCCCATCCAGCCTGATCTTGAGTGCTTCCAGGGAAAGGGCATGCACAGCCTCTCTGAGAAGCTAGTCCCATGTTTCGCCACCCTCACAGTATAGAGTTTCTTCCTGATATCTGGTCTAAATCCACTCTTTTCCAGTTCAAAACCATTTTCCCTCATCCTGTCATTACATGTCCTTATAAAAAGTCCCTCCCCAGCTATCATGTGGCCCCCTCCAGGTACTGAAAGGCTGCTAGAGTCTTCCAGAGTCTTCTCAAGGCTGAAAAGACCCAGCTCTCTAAGCCTGTCTTCAAAGGGGAGGTGCTCCAACCCCTGTTCATCTTTGTGGCCCTCCTCTGGACCCTCTCCAACAGCTTGATGTCTTTCTTGTGCTGGGGGCCCCAGAACTGGACTCAGTACTCCAGGTGGGATTTCATGAGAGCAGAGGGGCAGAATCACCTCCCTCAACATGATGGTCATACTTCTCTTGATGCAGCCCAGGATATGGTAGGCCTTCTGGGCTGCAGGTGCACACTGACAGTTTACGTTTAATCTTCCTTCAGCCAGTACCCCAAATCCTTCTTCTCGGAGCTACTTTCAAGTCATTCTCTGCCCAGCCTGTATTCATGCTTAGTAAAAAAGACAGTAGTTGGCCTTCATCTGGACTGTACGCAATTGGTCATAATTTTTTACATCCAGCAGTTCTGACAGTTTGAGTCCACTTTACTGTCCATTTATCTAGCCTTTGTTTTATCCATTTATTAATTAAGCTAATACAGCATTAAAGGCCTTGCAAAAGTCAAGGGATCATATAAAGAAAGCAGATAAAATTGGATCTGTATAGGGACATTAATGGCAACAGGAAAGACTTCTATCAGTGATAGTATATTAGTGATAAAATGAAGACTAGAGAAAGGGTAGACCAACTCCAGGAGGAAACAGTAGACCTAAGATATAAAGAAGTCTGAGGTACTCAATGGCTTTTTGCCTCAGCCTTCACCAGCAACTGTTTTAGCCACACTTCATAAGTTTCAGGAGGCAAAGTCAGGGACTAGGAGAATGAGGAAACATCCACTGTAGAAGATGGATTTGATGCATGGTGCATGAGGAATTATTTGGATGACCACATTCTAAGAGTTGTGGTCAACCACTCAGTGCTCAGGTAGAGGCCAGAGATGAACGTTCTTCCTCACTAGTTAGTACTGGGACAAGTAATAATTAAAATTATTGGTGATGTAATACAGTGTGATCGAACACATACTCAGATTGTTGTATGTTTAGCATGCTAGAAGGAAGGAATAACATCCAGAAGAACCTTGACAGACTTGAGAGGTTGGTCTGTGTGAATTTCATGTAGTTCAACAATACCAAATGCAAGGTTCTGAATGTGCATCTGGTTAATCTGAAGAAAAAAATACAAGCTAGGAGGAGAATGGGTTGAAAGCAGCTCTTAGGTGAGGGGGTCATTTGTTGATGAAAAGCTGAACTTGAATGATCAATGAGCGCTCAAGGTCCAGAAGGTAACTGTACCCTGAACTCCATCTAAAAAAACCTGGAGAATCTGGAGGGACTCCTTTATGGGGACAGGCTGAGAGAGTTGGGATTTCTCATTTTGGAGAAGAAAGAGCTCCTGGGTTACTCTATAGCAGTCTTCCAAATATCTAAGTGAGGTCTACAAAAAAGCTGGAGAAAGACCTTTTACAAGGACATGTAGTGATAGCACAAGGGCTTTAAACTGAAATATGGTAGTATTAGATTAAATATTAGGAAGAAATTCTTCACTATGAGTATGAAGATGCACTGTAACAGGTCTTTCAGAGAAGCTGTGAATTCACATCTGTGGAATTGTTCAAAGCCAAGCTCTACAGGGATTTGAGAAAAACAAATATCCCTGCTCATGGCAGAGGGGGGTTGGGACTAGATGATCTTTAAGGTCCTTTCCAATCCATATCTTTCTATGATTCTATGATGAAACTACTGCTTTCCACACAGCCACCAAGGTAGGCATTTCATCATGGAAGGCTATCTGACTGGTCAGGCGTGTCTATTCCTTTGAAAATCTACACTGGTGGTATCCAATCTCCTTTTTGTCCTTCATGTGCCTGGAAACGGTTTCCACAATTATTTGCTCCATCACATTCCTAGAGATTTAAGTGAGGCTGACCAGTTGCAATTCCTCAGATCATCCTCCTTAACTTTCTGTAAAATTGGAGTGACAGTTGCTTTCTTCTGTTCCTCAATAATCTCAGCCAATCACTATGGCCTTTCAAAGACAATCAAGAGTTGCCATGCAAGATATCAGCCAGACCCATTGTCATTCATGAGCGCATCTCAATTTGAGAACATTTTCCAAGTATCAAACTCAAAAAATCCTTGCAAACATAGCTAAATAAATAAATTTGATCAGCATATCACACAAGAAAACAAAACACTGAATACAATATACCCTAGATTGAAAATCTTTCTTTCTCCTTCACTTAACAGTATTGAATCTTAAGAGTTTAAATCCAATTGCTCATTTGAGCTGCAGAATGAAATCAGCTCAAAGCTGCTGTGGTTTTGTGTGAATGAGAAGAAATTAAAATTATACAGGCTTCAGAGAACTGGTGATTTGACAAGGTTTTTGTTTATTTTCTTGTTCATTTTTGATATTAACTGAATATTAACTGAATTACCCTCTTTTATGTTACACCACCCAAAGGATTTCAGGTCCTGTGCTGCAGTGACTAATCTGAGAGTGGCTGTTTTGATGAACCAGGGCTCTGCTTGGTTCCAAGTATCTAAACCTTAGGCAGTTCTGTTTTATATGTGACCTGCTTGATTTCTGCTTTCTTGTGACATCCAGCTGAAAAACTTGTTTATTCAAGCTGCTGCAGTTGAGAAATTTATGACTGAGGCCTAGCATACTGGGGATCTGTGTGTCTGCTCTCACAATATGGTACTTCACTGTTTCCAGCTTTTCTCTGCTGAAGCAGCATTGTTGCCATTGACAACAGCAGCCTGCTATTTAACATGTAGCCATTATGTCACAGAAGTATTAAACAGTAGGTGAAAATGCTATTCAGAGGTCATTTGTAGAAAAATACATAGAGAGAGTATCACAAATAAAGTTTTTCTTGAAGAATGAAAGGATTTAGAATCCAGAAGTATTCTGAACTTTTTCAGGCTTACATTGTCAGACTTAAAAAGACACACACAAAAAAAAATATTTTCATAAACAGATTATGTAGAATTTTCAGAAATTCAGGAAGAGTGTTAGACATGCAGATTCCATTTTATCATTTATCTTTGGAATAATCATCAAGAACATTAGATCAAAAAAACTGCTTTTAAATAGCAATTCTGCTAGCCCAAGTAGTCATATCATTTCTGAATGTCAACTCATCATCAGGGACTGGAAAATAGAGAAATTAACTAAAATGCCACAGAGTATTGTTGAGATTTTTTAAATCATATTGAAGTCACTAACTGTACAAAACCAGCCTCAGTGGGGTAAAGAAAAGCCAAAAGATTTCACAGTACCAATGTCTCATAAATTGTTTTTTTATTTGGGGAAATTAATTTTAATTGCTGGTAATAGACAGAAGTCTAGATCACTAACAAAATACATGCTTAGAAGTTTTCTTGACTAATCACAGGAATTAGAATCAGAGTGACTTGAGAAATCTAAACTACTCCAAATATATGAAAACAACTAAAGATCAGAGCATTTCTCCATATTTCATAAAATATTTTTGGCAGACTTCTTACATGTTTTCCCCTATTGATCAGGTTCATGATTATGAATACATTTATCCTTTCTTCAAACAGTATTACATCATGTGAAGACCAATCATTGGAGTCTGAAGAGACTGTGAGTAGACAACATGTTCCAGCTCTGTGGTCTCCTCAGGCCTGGCCTCATTCCTCTGTGCATCTCTGGAGGTGAACGCGTACCTCAGTGTCAGTTTGTTGGCCACGGAATCAATCCTGTATGTAGATATATATTTTATTCAATAGAATAGTTAATCCTTATCTTTGAGAATTTTTCATGAAGTTCACCAACATCCTTGGCAAATAATATCATCAGCTTATCATCTTCCCCATCTAATCACACAGCAAAAGGTAGAGCTTGTATGCATTCACCTAATTTGTTACTAGTCCCACAGTGCTATAGGTCAGATAAGCATATAATTCAGTTTCCCAAATATATCTCTGTATTTTTCACAGATGTGGACATTACCACAAAAATGTTGGCCATATGGAATGACTGTTTTACTTTGCAGACCAAACTGGGAGATGAATTCCTAGGGTTTGGCACATAATTTCTCTCTCAAGATTGTTCTCGTCCATTATAATTAAAAACACTATCAAACCTTTTCTTCAGGTGACCATCTTCCACATCTTCATAGTCCAGGCAATAGCATGTCAATTGTAACTACTATGACACTGAAAGAGGCTGCATGCAGCATGCTGCAATATGCCGCTGGAGGATAAATGTGAAGGTGTGTGTTTCAAGAGGGTATGATGGTTGAAGGCTTTACCCAGAAACTGAAAGACTATTGCTTTTCCTGAAGAACTTATTTTACAACATAGAATTCACAATAATTATCACTCAGAACCTTGCTATAATTACTAAAAAAGGTTTTCTATTATATAAATCCTAATGTATATATGCCTGGATCTGAAATGAAATTATTGTTTAAGTTTTCAGCAGGTGCATAGTCATGAAAGAATAAAATAAACCATGCAGTGATGGATGACAGAGATTAATCTAGGAACTAGTTCAGGGTCAAAAATAACAGAAAGGTTATAAAAAATATCAAAGCTGATAGGAGAACGTCAGCAAGAACAAAAGTATAAAATACTGTAATGTGATTTACTTAGTTCTGTGATACCAAAAATAATCATAATTACATTTCTGATACTGGAAATATCAAGAAAATGCATGATGGTCAGTTCCAAAGGGAATAAGGTTGCTGTCTGAGACTGGTAAGATACGCAGTACCTCAAATCAAAAAGAGACAATCGGTAACACTTTGTGGACAGTTTTACATTCATTTGGACAGAACCAGAAGCTGTTTGCTTGTGAGTAGAAAGGCCCAAGAACATTTTCTGGGTGAAGACTTTGCCTAGGATCAAATATTTTCAACATGATGCAGGAAATTATGAGATGTTATCATTGTATCCTGTGAAGGAAAGACACAGATTGGTGACTCTCTGCTTCCTCTTGTTTCTGCTGACTTAAATTTGCAAGGCCTGGAAGATAGGAACAAAAGAATTCCTGATGAGATCCTCAAAGCCAGAAACTGGCTCTCCAAAGATCACTCTGTACCATAAGTAAGAGAACATGTGCATTCATTGTGGTCATCAACCGACCATCAGCATTCATTGTGGCCATCAACCGACCATCATACCTTTGTATAACCCACCACTACCAGAGGTTACCACTCTCTGACACTAACACATTGCTGGATGGAGGAATGGTGAAATGCTTTGCTTTGCTGTGTTTATATATCTGTGTGTCTGTGTGTCTGTTTCCCTCTCCTCATTTTCTATCCTTTCCTTTTTTTTCACTCTTTCACTCTTTGTAATAGCCATTGCCTAATATTGTATTAGAACTTCTAGCAAAGAAAGAAATAACTCTTGCTTTAAAGTACTCTTACCTGTATCACTTATGAAATGTTATTAGCAAATAAGCCAATTTTATCTCAAAGTAGAATACTAGTTGTTAGAAAGCTCTCAATAAATTGATTTTTATTATCCCTCTGAGTCCTGGTTTTGATAGCAACCCCTGCTGACTAGGTGAGGCACAATTGTGGAGGCAGAAAGAGATTCACCTTCCTAGAAACTTACTGAGTAGGAGACAATTATTCATTTGGAAAATTAAACAAAATATGTGTATCTTTGATTATAAAAATCTCAATATATTGCCTGACTTCTCTTGAGCCTCAGATAAGCATTCTTTCAAAACTATTTTCTTCTACAGTCCTTGAAATAAAATGTGAACTGATAGCCTGGATTCACTAAAAATTGCAAAATTGTTAAAGCAACATAATAAGGTAGATCTTTCTTTGATATATGATTTTCTGGACAAGAGAATGACATTCATTTTCATCTATCTAAACTTCAACAAGTAGAAATAATCAGCTAATGTGAATAAAACTAAAATTGGTATTAGAATAGAAGATTATATAAAGAACTGGTTGAAATGCTGTCAGTCTGTAACGATAAAGAGGACGTTATCAGAATTGAACAAGATTAACTTCAAAATTCTTGATGAATAGTAAGATGATGGACAAATCTTATTTAACGTAGCTGTCTATTTTGGTTTTGTTCTTACTGAATTACATCCGTTGAGAATGTTATGTTGGGAAACTAATGGAATACACCAGAAAACAAAACAAAAACAACAACAAAGCAAATAAACAAAAACCCACGTCAGAACTGAGTAATCTTAAAGTGTAAACCATATTACATTTAAAGCATGAATTAAAAATGATCTGCAAATTGCACGTTCACTTGTAAATTTTGGAAATCTTCAGGTGGAAATGAAGAAAATGAGTAAAAATGCTTAAGCTACTCTTTGGAGAGTCTGCATTTCAGGTGTTTGTATCCAAGTAAATAAATTCAAGGTCCTTTTGCAGTCATCAAAGAAGAAGAAGCACTTTTAGGAAGTAAGTACTGTGAAAATTTTCAGGCAAATTGTGCTTGTCTCTGTAAAGAAAGAATAAAATTTTACCTAAGTTGTAAACAATTTTTTATGTATGTTCTTCCAGTTAAAGAATGCTACTTCAGTTGAATATGACATACTGTAAGATGTGACAATGAAAACAGCAAATGCAATTTTAGGATTGAATGAGGTAGTAGAGAGATAGAGCAATATACTAAACTTATTAAATCTACAGATACATAAGATCCTATCTGAAATACTCTGAACAGGGCTCCCATGGTAAGGAAAGTGAGCTCAAACTGAAGAATATGTCAAGAAGTATTAATCCTAAGAAAAATTATTTAAGAGAAAGTACAGAACTAACATACAGAACCTTAAATATATCATATTTAGGGTAGGGATGAGAATCAAGGATTCTTAACGATCATAAGATTGCAGTGTAGCGTAAGTTCTGAAGAAATTCTTGGATTAGAACAAGCTCTACTATAAAACTTCCTTCATTTCTGAAATGGATTATAGTATGAAGCTGTAGGCAAAACAGTTAAGTCTTTGGTACCTTATTCAGGAAACTATTGTTTTGTAAAAAATCTCAGCAAAGACAACTCAGCCTGTAAAGATAACATGAAAAACCTTTGAAAATGTTAGTGCCTCTTACAGTAAAGATTTAAGTAGTACAAGTGGCACAAAACTGATTGCAAAATACAGAATTACAAAACAAAATCTTACTAAATTTTAGAGCTTGCAAATTTGAAAGAAAAGTGACAGCAAATCCCTATGTTTCATTGATATCCCTAATTTAAAAACAAGAAAAAACAACCAAACAACCAAAACAAAACAAACAAATAAATAATTAAATCCACATAATTACTCTTTTTTGTTGTTGTTTTCTTTTGTTTTATTTTAAATACAAAGCCAGTTTCACATGGATGGACTCTTCAATTTTTTTTACCCCAAGTTCAAATACTAACTGGCAAACATTGAACATACTGGTTACTAAGTTGGATTTAAAATTTAAATCATAATTCCACTTCATTTCACACTACGATTTAATTAGAAACATAAATCACAAGCAATAATTAATAGCGTGGAGAAATAATATAACAGTTTTAGATTTATTTTACTGAACTCATGTCGTTTAAGTGCAAAGCATATAAGGTAGAATGCAGCATCACAATTTGAAGACTTAGATTTAGGCACTAGAAGGTTAGTGTGCAAGATCAGAACATTACATCTATATTTAACTGTTTGTATGTAAATTTCTATACATAAAATATTCATCTAAATTACTATGGAGATATATGAAGACTGAGTGAGTACAATGAGTAGATCCTAGAAATCTATTAAGCCTGAAACCTTTAGGAGTGTGACTCCTAACCCATACATAAGAGTAGGCCATTTAAGAAACCCTAGTCCACTCGACACAAGATGTAGAGCAGTAGCTGTCTGAAATAAAATGAGGCATTTGAAATGGCATTACATGCCTAATGTGAATATAGAATTACAGACTCATTGAATAGTGAAAACCATAGAATCTTAGAATCATAGAATGGCTTGGGTTGGAAGGGATTTTAACAACCACCCAGTTCCAACTCTCCTTCCAAGAACAGGTTTGCCACTCACTAGATCAGGCTGCCCAGAGCCCCGTACAACTTGGCCTTGAACACCTCTAGGGATGGAGCTTCTCTGGGCAGCCTGTTTCTCACCACCTACTGAGTGAAAAATAATTCCTTCTAATATCTAACCTAAATCTCCCCTCTTCCAGTTTAAAGCCATTCCCCTTGTCCTATCACTATCAAATTGTAAGAAGACAGCGTTCACCTTATTTATAAGCTAGATCCTTTTCAACTGGAAGGTTGAAATGAGGTATCCTCAGAGTCTCCTGCAGGTTGAAGAAACCCAACTTCCTCTGCCTTTCTTCATAGGAAGAAAGCCTTTTTTCATGTAGTACTCCAGGTAGGTTCGCACAAGGGCAGAACAAGTGGAACAATCCCTCTCGCTGCTGGCCACGTCACTTTTGACACAGCTCAGGATACTGTTGGCCTTGAAGGCTGCAAGTGCTGCGGGTTCATGTCTGGCTTTTTGTCTGTAAGAACCCATAAATTCTTCTCCGCAGGGCTGCTCTCAATAAGTTCTTCTCCCAGTCTGTACACATATCTGGTGTTGCCCTAAGTGCAGCACCTTGCACTTGCCCTTGTTGAATCTCATTAGGTTCACCTGGGCCTGTTTTTCAAGGTTGTCCAGGTCCCTCTGGATGGCATCACTTCTTTCTGTTGTATCACCTGTACCACTTATCTTAATGAGATCAGTAAATTTGTGGAAGGTGAACTCATCTGACAAAGACATTGAAGAGAACCAGCCTGAAGATGAACACCACTCATCACTGTTCTCTGTCTAGACAAAAAGCCATTGTTCACAACCCTCTGGCTGTGATGATCCAAACAATTATTTATCCACTGAATAGTCCATCCTTCAAATCCATCTCTCAAATTTAGAGATAAGAATGTTTTGTGGAATCATATCAGAAGCTTTGCAAAAGTCCAGCATATGAGTTAGGTCATCAGGGTAATGAGCTAGTCATATAGAGCCTCTTCTGGAGATACTTCTCTTCTGTTCCTATGAAAGGAGTTTAGGTGATTCCCTGTATGGTGAAAAGGATGGAATGGAATGGAATGGGTTGGGATGGGAAGTAGAAAGTACTTGAGACAGTTCTGGGGGAGATGTCTGAGAACATTATGGAGAAATGTGCAAAAGAAGACTTTGAAGGATTTTTAATTTTTCCAAGTGAAACTCTGTAACAGTATTGCTGAACAGATCAGATCAGCAAAGTTTAAAAACAAAGGAAGTTTGTTTGCAACACAGGTATAAACTGTGAGATATATTGGCATAGGAAGCTGAGAAGAAGCTAAAAGTGACTGAAGAAATAAATGGAAGAAAAATCACTTTAATATTACTAAGTATAATGGAGTAGCTACAATCTCCAGATGGATAAACCACCTGTCCTATAGTAACTAAGAGCATGCTGAAGTTTCTCAAAAATATGGAAGAACTGTTGCAGAAAGTCAGGAATTCAGATGCTCTTTCTCTGCTGCTCTTCGGAGGAATCAATGCACATTACACAGTTTTTCATCTAACCCCAAGGGCTATTTTCCAGAACCAAGGTGGGATTCCAGCCTGGCCTTTGGTGCATTTGCCCTGAGACATGATCACTCACAGGAAGTTCTCAGAGAAGGCAATAAACTCCATCCTGTTATTTCTTCACTGGTTTTTGTTTTCTTTCAATTTTCATTTTCACAGTTTATCTTACCTGTTTTCCTACTCTTTGTAGCTGTTGTAAATTCTAATCTAGATTTCTTTTCTGTCATGCAGCTTAGCCCCTACACGCATGTGTACACACATCGATGTGTACACATACAGATGCACATACCCCATGCATGCACACACACGCTGTATACTCCACACACATCACACAAGTGCACATACCTTTGCTTTAATCTTTTCCAAATCATTTCCTCTTTTCTTATAGTCATATCCTCTTTCCTGCTCAAAAAAGCAGAAACAAATCAAGCAAACAGCAGTACCATCAAGATGTGCATAAAATGAACCTGAGTAACCATGTAATTATTCTCACTCTATTGCTGCTGCTCTTTATTGCTCTCACTTATTGTGTCATCTTTCATATTGTAAGACTGTAGGCTCCTTGGGGAAAGGACCACATCATTTATTTTCTCTTTGAAGTACCTTCACCACCTCAGGCACTTTGCAAGTAACAAATAATAATAATAACCATTAATCAGGTAATGGGATTAGTAGAAAACACCAGTCACTGGCAATTAAAATCTTAGCAACTGTAGACAGATTCCTACTTCAGAATTAAGGAAGTCTTTTCTTTTTACTTTTACATAAAATACAGGACTTCTCAGAAGGATTTTTAACTTTTATTTTTTTTCCTTCAGACTGAAAGGAGGAACAAAATCTACAGTTTCAACATTTAAGCAGACCACAATTTAAAATAAATTTTTTTGATCATGCAAAATAATAAAGATGATTAAAATCAAAGGTATTGCTTCAGCTGGGAAGACTGAAGTGGACAGAGTTGAGGGTCTACATTACCAGAGGAGGTGAAGAAATCTGATTTCATTGTCACTGAAACCCACTGAGTTTTCAGCACCTAACTAGTATTAAGCAAGGATGACTGAATCTAAGATGACGCAGCATTTCTATGTGTCTGGTAGCAATAGGTGTTTTTAAACTGTGCTTGTCTGCCCTGCTGGAACCAGAACATTGAAGACACTCTTCCTTTTACCTTTTTAAAATCATTATTATTATTATTATTTGTTCTTTGTTTCAATAATACTTCCAAATGATATCTTATATAAACCTATCTTTTCTGTTTTTTTCCTCTGACAAGTAATGATTAAGTATACAGAGCATTTCTATTTATTATTAATTAATGTATTACTCAATTTGTGTCTATATCCAAAACTCTCATACAATTATTCTTTACAGCTTTAATTATAGAAAGACACAATATAATATTGATAAAAAGCATTTAATTTCAATTCTAAGACTCAGAAAAATTCATAGAATAAATGACAGAAATATTTCTCTTTATTACAACAAATAAAGTGACTTAATTGAAAATATTGATAGGCACGTTTTAGGCACAAATCATTATATAATTCTAGTGGATATGTAAGTTTAATCTTTGAACATTTCTCATTTTTCCTGAGATCTACGTTTTTACTCTTCAGTTCTATCACCTTTTCATACATAAGCTAATGTTCCGCTTAACTTTAGCTGTCTCTTTTCTTCCCTTGACATTTTTGAGTTTGCAGTTCTAATAATAAATCAGAGATTGAAATGCTTAAATGCCCCTACTTTTTCTTAATTTCTATTTATTGGCCCTAAGCTAAGCTAATCTTCACTTTTTTAACTTGATTTTACAATTAAGCATGTAAAAGGCACATGCACATATATTTAGTTCATTTATATATCACTAGATATATACAAGTGTAAGTTATTTTTGAAAATTAATTTATCTAGAATGCCAAGATTTACAGTAAAAAAATAAATCAGTGTGTGTATGTGGGGCGGATGTTAACAAGTAACATTAATTTATAATTAATATTTATACACAAACAGGTTTCCCATAGAAATGGATATATTGTATGATCTATCAGGTTTATTTTTTGGATATTTCATGTCTTTTAATTTGTTTCTAAGTGGGATTATAACCTTTTTAGGATAGAAGTCGTATTTCTTTTTTACTATGAGACACATGGCATACCTTCGGGAATTAAGCAACAAACTCCAGCAGAGATGACTTCATTTCTGTGCTTCATATTTCACATGGATTGTGACCCTGAATTATTCTGTAATTCATTCCATGATGTTTGATGTGTCCTGTTTTTCCTTCCTAAGTAATTGTTAAGATGCAACCTGTAGTATGTGTTGGCACTCAGCTGCTAAGGACTCTACGTCCACTGCATAGTCACTACAATGCTGAGACTAAGCTGGAACTCTTCTTTTATCCAGGTGGATTACAGATAGCATACTTACTTACTCTTGTGGCATGCTTTATCCATTAATGCACCAACAATGTAGCTAAGCCATGACATTATTTACAAACAAGGAATTCCTCTCCACAGGGAAAATGTTGTGTTGCTTTTATTATTATTATTATTTCTTGTGTAATTTATATTTTATTTTATTTTTCTATGCTGCTTGAAATTCATATATTGCAGAGCTTCAGTAGTATTTGATTTACAACAGCAGCCAAGACTCTTATTGTTAACATTAAGTAAGGCTGTTGCAGACACTGGTTTCACATACATTGCAGTGCAGCACCGTATGCTTTGGTTGTGACAAATTTTTGTGCCATGCTACTCAATGATTAGGTGTATATTCAGCAATATCACTGAAGACACATTTTGTAAATACACAGCTGATGATTACATTTCCCTACACTACCTCATCTGCAGATCCTCACCATCTTTAACCAGCTTGTGTCTCTGATAATTGGATTTCTTTTGGCATCAGCTCTGGAGCTAGTGTTGCGTGGGAGTGTGGTGCAGACTGTTCTCTTCATGTGAGAAAAAAACACAGAATTCAGCCTCAACCTTAGCAGTTAGCTTCTGAAGTACTCGATTTCTTACTTATTCCCAGAGTCTTTAAACAAAGGCAGTGTTCTGAATTTATGGTTAGAAGATATTTCACTGTATGTTGCCTTGCCTGGTCTAGAACTACCGAAGGTCTTGTCTTGGACCTATCTGCGGAAGGCAAGGTCACTGCTTTGTGGGACTATCTTGTGTCACACTTTACATAGCTTTATCCAAGAGAGAATGACTATGGGGAGGAAAAGGGAACTAAGGAAATGTACTAAAGATCATAAATTCTTAAGAGTCTCTGAATTTGTCCCCCTCTCCTAGCTATTAAAATATTGACTACTTGCAAATCCTTTGAACAAGCTGATTTCCACCTGCTTGGCTCCGTACTAAAGTGTTATCTCCAAAAATATTGCATGTCTACTTGGAAAGAGATTTCAGAACATGACGGTTCTGTAATTTCTTGTTCACTAAAGGAGTACCTACACTGCTGACACTATGACCACTCATATTCCTACAAGATTTTATTTCTGTATTTTATGCTATATGGTTAACCCCAACTAATTGATCCCAACATGCTTCATTAAGTAATGTCATCAGCTGCATACCACTGAAGGAGGTTCCTTTCAGTGTATTTGGTATATCGGTGTATTTGGTGTACTTTCCTTTACTACAAAACTGGAATGCATATCAGAAATGTGAAAGTATCAGAACCTGGAATAATTCTCCTTTCTCCCTGCTTCTTGTGTAAATTTCTTTTTTAAGATGGAGAACCTGCTTCGAGGTTCAGTCACTCATCCTAGCTCATTTAATAGCTCTTAGATTATTAGCTACTGTAGAGTAACCTTAAAATCTTAGAATTTTCTTCTGTGCGAATCAGCTAATGGAGATGACTGTTGAAAAATAGTGTTATGGAGCTGAGAATTTGCTCTATCAAATGGTTATTGTGCTTTTTGTTGTATTTTCCATAGAAAAAAAAAAGAGGTATTACTTTTGGAGCAATCTAGATATGTATGTATTCTCTCCTTAAGATTTTAAATATAAACATAAATGTCTATATTTTGGTTGTTTGGTTGACTGATTATTGTGCCAGTTTCATTTTCCAAGGTAGATTCCCTAATTTCCCGACGCTCAGCTCTGAGTGTCAGTAGTATCCTTGGTGACCAATGTTGTTTGGTCACTTTGTCTGTTCCCCAAGTTGCTCTTCAGTGATAAACTCAGTGTCTACTTATTAGTTACGGATAGATTTGTCAAAAATAGGCAGACTCTTACCTGAGCACTTGACTCTGTCTCCAAGAGTCGTTTTGGACTAGTGCCCTGAAGGTTCAGACAGAGAGATGAAATATCTTGGCCTTGTTTGTAGTTCATTTTTGGATTGGATTCATTTTGTTTCTATGTTAGTCCTGTGATATACTCCTTGCTGTTATTTCCTGTCATTTAGACAACCCTACTGTTGTTGCATAATGACCTTGTGTGCATACAACAATGCATCTCTATTTTTAACTGTTCCAGAACATCTAACAAGTTTTTACTTCCATATTTTTTCAGTTGGAAAGTTTTTTAATTGACTTCTATGTGACTGTGATCAAGCTCTAAGTAAGCCTTGCGATAGGATTTTTTACAGCTCAAAAAATCTTTCTTTCATCTACTCACCATGACTTTTCTGATACAGCCTAGGAAACTGTTGGCCTTCTGGGCTGTAAATGAACACTGACAGCTCATGTTAAGTTTTTCATCTACCCAGACTGCTACTCTCAAGAAATTCTTCTCAGTCTGTATACATATCTGGAATTTTCACATCCCAAGTCCAACACTGTGCTTCATTGAATCTTATTAGATTTACATGGACCTACTATTTGGGTTTACCAAGGTCCCTTTGTATGCCATCCCTTCCTTCTGCCATATCAGCTGTACCACTCAGCTTAGTGTTTTCTGCAAACCTTCTGAGGATGCATTCAATCCCCTCACCTATGTTACTGCTAAAGATGTTAAAGAGTGCAGGTCCCAAGATGGACCCCTGGCAAACACCACTTGTCATCATGGAAGTAGAACGGTTGACAACAATCCTCTAGTTGCAACTTTCCAACCATTTCCCTATCCACCAAATAGTCCAGCCTTTGAATCCATATTTTTTCCAATTTAGAGATAAATCCAGCTAAGATAATATTAGTTTCTATTCCTTTGAAAACCAGTGCTGTCTATTCATTATGGAAGGCCACAAGATTGGTCAGGTATGATCTGCCCTTGATGAAACTATGCTAGCTGTCTTCAGTCATCTGCTCATCCCTCATGTGACTTACCATCAATTCTAAGAGGATCTGTTCCATGATCTTCCCAGGCACAGACGTGAGGTTCACCAGCCTGTAGTTCCCTGGGTCTTCCTTTGCCTGTTTCTTAAAAATTGGAGTGATATTTCCCTTTTTACAGTCACTGGGAACTTCATATGAGAGACAAAATTTTACAAATATGGTGGAGAGTGACTTTGCTACCACAGAAGCAAGCTTCCTCAGGACACTGGGGTGCATGTCATCTGGCTCCATTGACTTACACACATTCAGTCTTATGAAGCAGTCTTGGATTTTCTCTACTCTTACAACAGGAAGGATATTGCTCTCCCAACTCCCACCTAAAAATTCAGGGGTGTGAGGTTCAGGCATGTGAATGACATGAGAATCCTGGCTGCCAGCAAAAACTGAGGCAAAGAAGTCATTGAGCATCTTAGTCTTCTCCATGCCTGCTGTAGTCAGTTCTCATTTTTCATCAGTGGTGGCACACTCTCTTTGTCTCATCTTTTCTGACCAGTGAACCTGTATAATCCCTTCTTCTTGTGTTTTTTTTTTTTTTTTTCCAAAATCCAGTTCTACCTGCCTCTTGGCATTCCTGAGTCCATCTTTGCATGTCCAGACAACAGATCTGTATTCTTCCTGGATGATATGTTCTTGTACATGTCTCTCTTATCCCTCATTTTGACCAGCAGATCCTTCTCACATCATGAAAATTTTCTGCCTCATCTGTTTTTTTCTCTATACTGGGGAACTGAGAGCCCTGGCACCCTCAGAAAGTTATTCTTGAAAAGTTTCTACTCTGTATGCTGGTCCTCTCTGAAGGCTTTCAGCTAATTCTGGACAAACCTTCAACATCTGTGTTTGAGAAGAGAACTGCAGAAGACATATGCATATGCTGAGAGTCAGTTTGGACCTGGGATTTTCAGATCCCTTGGAACTAGTCTGGCCCTTTGATCTGCTGTAACATGGACAGCATGTAAGAGAGAATCTTGTCCCACCACTGAAGTACTTAAGACACTGAATGTAAATACTCAAGATAAATGGATTGCTATTTATTTATATATCAAAAGGGTCACACACAGAACTTCACTGATGAGGGCATACTTTTCTCTCCAAAAAAAGCAGAATGATGAGTTTGAAGGATTGTACCTCTAATAATCTGTATTATGAGACTTCATGTTTCTTTGTATTTCTAGATTTCCTTTTACTTAGGGTAAACTACACTTTTTTTTTTTTTTCCCCTTAATTTTGATCTGCTTTAAACAACCTAAGTTTAATTTCTCACTGATCAATGTATTACTTTGAAAATTTTGCGTTATCTTTAGATTTTGTTCTCTGAACTTTTGTACTTTGTTTTCCCTTTTCTGTTCATATGTTTATAATTCACTGAAGATTAAATATAGGTGTTTTTTTTAAATACTTCTTCCAATTGTGCTCTGCAAGTTGAGAAATTGCTGTGAAAATACTGTGATCATTCTTCTTTAAGTTAAGTTTTGTTACATATGTTGAAACAAACCTTAAAATTGCATAAGATTTTGTCCAATATGAAACAAATCTATCATTACGTTGAAACAAATGACATCTAGTGATTAAAGCATTCAGATGTTCATAAAATGTCACTCTAAGTTGAAAAGCTCTTACAAAGCCTTCTGGGAAGTCATCTTTAAAAGTTAAATAGTCTATACTCAAGAAAACATATATCTTTTTAACATCTTGTGAACAATGTGAAAATAATATGTCTAGTGATAGATGAGTGTACAAAAGAACTGGTTGCTACATTTCATTTTGAAAATGTCTCTACTAAACCTTTTATTCTAAAGGGACGTCAGAAGACTGCATTTTATTAACTTTTAAAAGAATTACGTGATATAATAGAAACATTCCTAAATAGCCTTTTAAATTAACAGCTTCAGCAGTCACAGTTCCTTCTCTATACATCAAATCGGAATATGCATATATATATAAAATAAGATAAACAGAATTTTGAACAAGGTCTTGCTGAGATGGAGTTCACTCCCCCCCCTCACAAAGCTCATACAGTTCTGTTCTTTGCATTTGTATTTAGAAGAGGGTTGATATCACACCAGTACTTTGGATATTGATGAGGAGGACTAGCACAACGTCTGGGTTCTCTCGAGCTCCCTCCTTCCCAAATATCAATGTGATTGAAACAAGTGAGAGGTGGAAAGGGGACACAGCTGGGACAGCTAACCAACACTGACCAGAGATATACTACATACAGTATAATGTCATGCTCAGCAGTAGAAGCTGGGGAGCGAAGAAGAACTGGTGTTCTCCTATTATGACAGTGTTTTTCTCCCTGAGGAATCACTACATGAATGCCCTGTTTCCCAAGAAGTGGAAGATTGGAAATAGAGAATATTTTTTCTCTACTTGTGCTTGTCCTCACTACAGGATGCTGAGACTCTGGAGTACATCCAGAGAAGGGCAATGAAGCTAAAGAAGAATTTGGAGCATAGGTCTTATGAGGAGTGGCTGAGAGAATTGGGATTGTTCAGTTTGGAGAAAAGGAGGCTCAGGGGAAAACATACTTCTCTACAACTACCCGAAAGCAGATGCTAATGAGATGGGGATTGGCCAGTACTATTAGGTAATTACTGATAAGATGAGAGGTAATAGCCTCAAGTTAAGTCTAGGGAAGTTCAGGTTGGATATTAGGAAAAATTTTTCTCAGAAAGAGTGGTAATGCATTGGAACAGGCTCCCTAGGGAGGTGGAGAAGTCATCATCCCTGGAGGTGTTCATGAAACATGTAATTGTGACACATAGGGACATGGGTTAGCGGCATAGTGGTGATGGGCTGACAGTTGGACTAGATGATCTTAGTAGTCCTTTCCAATCTCAGTGATTCTATGATTCTCTCACAGCTGCCCCATCTTGTTGAGGAGGGGGAGTGAGAGGGTAACTGTGTGGTACAAAGCTGCCTATCATTGTTAAACCACAACAGGTTTTAGCTAGTGTAAATAGTAACTGTTGGTAATCAAAACAAGCTGGATTTGTTTCACCGGCATCTAATGGATTTCCAATTTAAACATTATTTTACCCTCATATAAATTTCCCAACCTATTAAGTACTTTTTTATCATAAAATCAATATGATATTCTAAAAATTGCATTTTCCTGCATTTGTCTACAAATAAAGTAACTTGAGTGTTTCAGCACTATTAACAATCAGCCATTTAGCACTTTAATTTGAAATCGATCATTACAGATTCATTTTGTCTCACTACAACTATTTGTAAACATTATCCTCACTTTTCTTGCATCTTCATTAGTACCCTGTCATCTTCACATTAGTCTGTAACCTATTAGAGTCAGTCTAAGGCATCAGCAACAGACCTTTCATTAGACTCCCACTGATAAAGTGAACTATAAGTTAGCAACTGAGTCAACTGATTGCACTGAAATGAATCATTGATTAAAAATTACTTGCAATGAAGAAACTCAAATACTGGAAATTATTTCTTTATCTTCCCTGCAACTAGGAAGTGGCCAGTACTCAAACACATAACCGAGACAAGTTATCATTATCACAATCAGTAAATCTAATAATATCATTAGTTAGTAAATAGATTAGGGCAAATGTTGCTAATATCTCATTTCAGATTGTTCAACATGTACAGTTTGGCTGAAACAAAAATATATTTTTTGTTTGGATTGTATAGCACCCAGCATAAGGAAGCTCTAGCAGCTACCATGGTTCAAGTCAGTTTTACCATGAGAAGGAAATGGAATGAATTCTGGTTTCCTGAGGATCTGGATGTTCTGCCACTCAAGATTTTACTCCACTGTGGCAGACCTTTTGCCCAGCTCTTTTCATAAGCTAGTGGGGAGCATCCTTTGCCTTTTTGCTTTGATACTATAAATACGGGCTGGAGAGGATGAGGTTCATAAGTCCTTAAACAATACCCTTATCTTCTTATGTCTTCTGCCAGCTGAGCAAATGAAAGCATTCTTTACATCTGTTTAAGATCAGTGTTGTGGTTGGCTAGCAAAGAGCACAGATGGTCAATTCCTAGTTGTCCCTCACAGAGGGTATTAGTAAATGCTCTATTCTTTACTCATTTCCTGACTTTTCTTAAAATCTGTAGAAATTTAATCTCTTTCAGATCTCTACTGCTGTGCAAAATTCGCTTGGAAATGCTTGATCACATAAAAATATTTTGAAGTGTGAGGGAACAAAATGAGGAATGGTACTGATTTCCTTAGGAAAATGACTTCAGAATAAATATTTCTAGTGTATCTGTTTATTAGCATTGTAGTTATCAAAATGGAAAGGACTATACCCTTGTTCTAATAGAGATTGAGTTTAGGCTCTCACTTACACAGGTACTTTATGGTTAAAAAAGAGACATGTCATGACACTTCCTGTGGGGAAGACTGGCGCCTCTTGAGCACAGGCTAGACATTTTTGTAACATTTTCATTCTGATTTGAAGAAAACCTATGTGTGCCCTCAAATGTGATATCACTTCATGTGCATGAGATGTGATGATGTGCACAAACTCCTTTCTATTACATTTCCAGAGTAAAGAGGCCTAGGATTATGGGAAATGAGGAACAGAACTTCCATGGTGTTCAGGACAACCTGGAGACCAGTATATTTGATACAAGCAAAGATAGATAGAGGAAAGAAGAAGATAGATAATTACTGCTGTGCAATAGGGAGAAATAGGTTTTTTGATTTAGAAAGATAAAATACAGTGTCACATTAATTTTCTCCTTCCTTCAGATGAGGTCAGCTTTCTCTTTCCTCATTTATGTGTCTTTAAAAACAAAACAAACAAACAAAGAAACAAAAATAACCAAACCAAATCAGATCAAATCAAAATACATAGCTTAATTTAAAATCAAGTATCTTAAATTCTACAGATCTGATCAAACCAGCGTTATTATAGCCCAGAAAAGGCTTATTTTGAAACGATTGTAGTCATGCTATGAAGAATACAAAACACTTTGTAATGGTTAAACAGCTGGAGGGAAATTCTGAGTTTGCAGAAGTTAATGACAGCTTATCCACAGACTTCAATAAGGTTAAAATTTTACCCCCCAGCATGCTCTGATCTCTGCTTATCACACTCTTCATAACCATCCCAAAGTGACCTGCCTTTGTTCTTCCTTTTTTTTTTTTTTTCCTATCTCTCCTTTCTTATATTTTGTTCTGATTAAAGTACTGTTACAGAGAAGGACCATGCTGATAACAGTTAAACTTCATCTCTAATTTTAGGGATTATATATAGTTGAAATACCAACTGGCTGGGCAAAATGAAAGGCTGATCTGATGAACAGAAAGACATTGTTTTTTTCTTGGATGAGACCGTGACTTCTGTAAGTAAAGGAAGAACAAAATATGGTTACTAATTTCTTTAAAATTTATATCCTTCAAATATATTTCTTACATTATTCTCTTTCATGAAGAAACTTCCAGGAATTTATAGCTCATCATTAACATTTTGTCATTTAAATAAATGGAGAGACTGGACTGTAGCTTATGAAGCACAGCATTGCATGGTTAATGTATAGTCATGAACATCTAAATCCTTTAATGTGCAACAGTACTTTTATTTTTTTTTTCTTTTTGTCTTTTACATGAGTGTTGATAGTATCTGCTAAAATGGAGACTGCTTTCAAATACGCAAAACTCTCAAATAACATTCTCTGGTGCTCTTGCAGTTCTGCCTTACATTGTGATAAAGGCTGAGTATGTAGCAGACTGTTTTTCCAGTTACAAAATAACACGGAGGCATCAATTTCCATGATGATTGCAGCTGGGTCAGTAAGTTGCAAAATAATTAATTACAGGTACTAGGTCATATATGAACTTCAGTAATAAGTCACTGACATTGTAAGAGGTAGGACTTTGCTTCCAACTACTTTCTGCAGAGTCCTTCTACTTCTGGTGGAGGTAGGGGGCACCAGACATCCACTTTTATCTTTCTCTAGTAATAATAAATACTGTGTTTAATATTTCTTTCTGTGATAGATCATCTGCAAGTGATTTTTTAATAGAAGAGATCAAGTTTCTAATCATACTTATCTTCCTATCTCACTCAACTTTCATCCAAAGCAAACTTCTTGATGTCAGATGATCTGTATGTGTAAAAGGGCTAGGGAGCATCAACTTACCAATGAGAACTGAAATGTTAAAACTTGGGTATCCTGATCCATTTGTACCAAAATAAACTAAAAATAGAAGGTAAATAATGCTATTACAACATTTTGTTGAATAACTACTGCATAATGCTTTATTTGCTAGATTTCAGGTGAGCACAGCCTTCTTACGCCTACATAATACAGTTTTGCAAGCATATTCATTACTGCCATTCACATCCCTTTGTTTACTCTGTGATGAAGATTGTCAGATTGTTCAGTACATGGTGTTAAGAGAAGTTTTAACATTAAGATTATACAAGTTCTCATATTTTACTTTGTTTCTTAACCTATCTTCTTTTATTACTCCTGCTCAACAGCTTCTATATTTCAGCCTCAAATGTTGAATCTACTTCTCACTGGTAGCCACTCCATTATCAGTTAACAGTAATTTGTTTAAGAAGAACATTACTATACATATTTATATTTTAGTGCTCCTTGTCTTCCTTTTTTCTCTCCTTCAGACAAGTCTGTCAGTAACAGTAATGAACAACTAGCCGATGTTTGGTTTTAATTTTGTTTTACCCATTGAAAAATTCAGATTTGACTATTCTTATGCGTCCACATGTTTTCCTGCAGATAGAATTAGAGTAATAAAGGCCTTCACAGCCTATTTGTTCAGTGGTAGCAAATGAAATGTGAATGGGACTTATATGGCAAGGTATTTCTAGTGGGAGAAAAGAGTCCAGGAGCTGCCCCATGTCAGATCAGTGCCAGATGTATTTAGTTTGCTTTTTAGTCTCAGAGTTCTATTCTTTAAGTAGTTGGCAATAAATTATATTAATATTTCTATTCTGAGTCTGTTTTGGCCGTGACGGAAATTGGCGAGCCTTTAATTCAAACCACAAACTTTTTTTGATCATATTTAATCTCTCTGTTCTTTTGAGGAGGGAAAGTGATAGATCAGTGTGGTAGAGCTAAGCTGGTGTGAAACCACCATAGCGTGTAGTTTCTTAGGAAAAATGTAGTCATTTCATAGATTCAAAGAAGACATTTTCATTATTTATCACAGTCAAGTTACCAAAAGAAATACTCACCTGAAATACAAATTGATATCCATTACCATAAATAATATATCACTGGTTTCCTTTGTGGTTATTAATGGAAACCAAGTACATAATCATGAAATTAGTACTAAATCATGATGGGAAGCAAAAATACCATTTACAGTAATTATCAGCTCCCATCATGACATAAGAACAAACTGAAAAGAAACTGAACAGGATTATTAGCAAGATCATTCAAATGTTAATGCGATATTTTGATTGATTGAAGAAAAGCAATGTAATCCTTGACATTTTCATTATTTAGTCAATCAACTCTTATAGTAAATTCAGCCTCATGTTACTCAGGTAGTATTTTTTGCCCAGCACACTACTGAGAACAATTCAAGTGAGTTATGCTTTGAGGGAAGTATATTAACACATCTGATTCACAGTAATACTTCTTTACCTTACATGGAGGAATTCCTTTCCACCTTCTACATAGCTGAGCAAGGACCTACAGATTGAAGTGAGGGAAAAGAGAGAAATGCACAGGAAGTGAAAGCAGGGTTCTGTGGCCTGGGAAGAATATAAGGGTGTTGTCCTCATGAGTAGAGATAAGATCAGAAAAACCAAGGCACAGATGGATCTGAAATTGGCAAGGGATATGAAAAATAAGGGGTTCTACTGGTACGTATACAGGAGGAGACAAACAAAGGAGTGTTCCCACTCTGATAAATGAAGAGAGAACTTGCTTCCTCAGACATGGAAAAATCTGAGGTGCTCAATAAGGGCTTTGCTTCAGTTTTCAATGGTGGTCAGGCTCCCCTTGTCTGCCAGGACCCTGAATCTCTAGGTGTGGGTGAGAGGAGCAGATTCTGTCCCAGGGAAGCAGTGGAGCAAGTCCAAGACCTCCTCATGAATCTGAATGTATGTAAGAACATGGGGATGGATGATATGCATCCCAGTGTTCTGAGAGAGATGGCTGATGTGGTTGCCAAGCCTCCCTCCATTGTATTTGAAAAATTATGGCCATTGGGTGAAAGCCCCAATGACTAGAAAAAGGGAAACATTACTTCCATTTGTAAGAAAGGGAGAAAGGAAGACCCATGGAAATACAGGCTGCTATGTCTTACCTCTGTGCCTGGGAAGATCATGGAACAGGTTATCATGTTAAGGCAAATATTAGACAAAGAGGTGATCTGAGACAGCCAGCATAGTTTCAGCAAAGGCAAATCTTGACTGGCCAACCCATTGGCCTTCTATGATGGATTGGTAGCATCAATGGACAGGGGAAGAGTGAGAGATGTCATCTACTTGGTTTTCTGCAAAGCCTTTGACATGGTCCCTTACCACATCCTTCTCTCTAAATTGGAGAGGTACAGATTTGAAAGATGGGCTGTTTGATGGATTAAGAACTGGTTTGGCTGGTTACAGCCAAAGGGTTGTGATCAATGTTTCTATGTCTGGGTGAAGGCCAGTCACAAGTGATGCCCCCCAAGGGTCATTCTTGGGACCGGTGCTTTTCAACATCTTTATCAATGATACAGACAATGGAATTGAGTGCACCCTCAGCAAGTTTGCAGATGACGCCAAGCAGAGCAGTGCAGTTGATACACTGGAGGAAAGGGAAGCCATCCAGAGGGACCTGGACAGGCTGGAGAAGTGGGCCTGTGTGAGCCTAATGAGGTTCAACAAGGCTAGTACTCATACAGATTTTGGGAAGAACTTCTGGAGGGCAGCTCTGCTGAGTGGGACTTGGGGGTCTTGGTGGATGAGAAGCTGGACACATGCCAGCAGTGTGTACTTGCAACCTCGAGGGCCATCTATATCCTGGGCTGCGTTAAAAAAGGAAGTGATTGTCCTCCTCTACTAAGATCTTGTGTGGCCCCATCTGGAGTACTGTGTCCAGGCCTGGGGTCCCCAGTACATATGAGATGCAGAGCTCAAAGTCCAGAGGAGGTCCTCTAAGAAAATCAGAGGGCTGAAGCACTTCTCCTATGAGGAAAGGTCGAGGGAACTGGGCTTGTTTAGCTTGGAGAAGACAAAGCTCTGGGGAGATCTCATTGTGGCCTTCCAATACTTGAAGGAAGCATATATACAGAAGGGGGAATGACTGTTTACACAGGTTGGTAGTGATAGGACAAGGGTAAATGGTTTTAAACTAAGACAGGGGAGATTTAGCTTAGATATTACGAGGAAGTTTTCCACTCAGAGGGTAGTGATGCACTGGACCAGGTTGCCCAGAGAGCTTTTGAATGCCCCATCCTTGGAGGAATTCAAGGCAAGGCTGAATGTGGCTCTGAACTGACTGGTCTAGTGGGTGGTGACCCTGCCCATGTCAGTGGGGTTGAAATGAGATGATCTTTGAGGTCCCATTCAACCCAGGCCATTCTATGATTCTTACAAAAATGTAGAGCAAAAAAGAATGTTAGTGAAGTAGAAACACAGACATGAGTCTTCCTCTCAGTTAATTGCAGTTGGGCTACAGATCTACCAGATGAAAATTAAGACCTATGTACCTATTGCCCAAACCAAGGAGTTGACAGTGAGGGCTGCAGGGCTCCTCTGGGAGAAGATGTCAAGGCAGCTCAGTGCTGCATGCAGCCAGGTACATTGGCTCCAACAATCCCACCACAGGGCCTGGCAGGGCCCAGAAGCCAAGATGGTGGTGTCTTGAGGAAAGCATATTTGAGAAAGCACAGAAAATGCCTGGGCAATCCCACACTGGTGAAGATTTTTCTTTTGAAAGTCCATACTGGAACATATATTTTTATCCTGGAAGAAACCGCTGAGCATGCAAAGAGCCTACATCAGAGCAGAAGAAAGTGGCAAGGAAGAAGTAGCAGCAGGAAGAAACTGCTGTAAACTAATCCTGTTGTCCTCTCAGTGATGCTTGGGTTGCAGGAAGTGGGGGTGCCACGAGTGAAGGAACGAACTTGAACATGGGAAGGGAGGGAAGAATGGTGTTGTTTAATTGTTCATCTTTTTGTTTCTAACTACCCTCATCTATTTCGACGGACAATTAATCAAATTAATTTTCTCTAAGTTGAGATTGTTTACTCCTGACAGTAAAGGGTAAGTAATCTTTCTATCCTTATCTTGACCAATAAGCTTTCTCATCCTATTTTCTTACTGTCCTGTTAAGAAGGAGGATAGAGTGGCTGGATGGGTAAACTCACCATAAAGCTACACATACAATACAGGAAAAAAGAAAAAAAAAAAAAAAAGAAAAAAAAAGTGGTAAAATAAAAGCAGTGGTTTTCTTTTCCTCTTTTGCAAAATGCTATTTCTTTCTCAGTACATCACTGCAAATATAATCTCTCATAGTTCTCTTAGTATTTTCTTCTTTTTAATATTAAATAATTTAATAATTTATTATTTATATATTATTAAATATACGTGTGTCTCTGTATATGTACACCTAAACACAGGCAAACATAGATAGTGAATAGGGAATAGATCTACAAGTTCAGAAACTACTTATTGGTTCTACAAAATAATAGATGCAATACTAGGGAAAGCAACACTAGCAGTAACTAAAAATATGGCAGTTTTGCTGTGAGTGCAAACGGCTTTCCAAAGATTTCTGATATGATCATGTAAGCAAAGCATTTTCAATGTTTTCATCAGGATCATTAATGGATTTTATTAGTATTTTCACATTCCACAGAATCTTAAATCTGTAACTGAATGGAAAACATCAGATTAATATTCAGGAATGAGCTGTTAACTTTAACAGTAAAGAAATGAACTGATGAACTATGCCATTATGTACGGTACAGACCTCAAGACACCCGAACACAGGCAAATCCTCTTTGGAAAAGGTTATGTTTTACCTCAGGTAATGTCAGAAATCTTCTACTTCTGGTTAAGGAACATTGATAATATAAGCATTGAGGAGTGTATGTCCACAACAGAGACAAGAACATAATTTTCAGTGTTACAAAATGACATATAACAGCATAGGCTGGACTAAATTTTGAATGTACTTGAATATGGAATTGTAATACAAAAGCAATAAGTCACAAACGTGTAGTGCTGAGAAACATGCAAATCGAGGTGTTTCTAAGCTTTTGATACAGCAAAATATCAGGCATCCTGTTAGTCAGAAGATAGTCTTCAACTTTATTTTCTGTTGAAATGTACATGAATAATCTCAAGTTCTTTGTTTAAAAAGCAAAATTTTCCATTAATATAGATTACTTATTTAATATTAAAAAAAAGCATTAACAATATTTTTTTTTGCCAGATTTTCTGTACTAAGTGGACAAAGATTAAAAATAAATAAATAAAATTGAAAATCAACATGAATATGAAGAAAAATCACTAATTGAGAAACTTTTGAAAATAAATTTTTATCCTACTCTTTCCTCCAAAGTTTCAGATTTCATTTCATTTTGAACTTGCAAGAAATACATTGAGGAAGGTTCCTATTCACATTACAATGCACATTTAATCGCCTGAATGGGTCTTTTGCTCATTTTGTTATTTTTAATTTATAACTCAGTCACAATGTTAACAGGAATTGCTCCTTCTTCTGAGGATCTGCTTTTCAGTGGGCATGTGACAAAAATTAGAAACTGTCTTATCTCACGTTTTATGAATGCATTTGTTACTCCTTTCCACTTCATTTTTGCATGTGCCTGCTTCAACATCTCATTGCAGCAACCTTCAACCTATTTAATTTTGCACAGAAAATTTAACATAAATACACCTTGTTACAAATTATTCTGGAAGTTGCGTGTTTGACTACATATTAAAAAAATAATACTAATTTTGTGCTTAACTGCTGGATGTATCTTTTTTCTCTTAGAAACTCATGTACTCTAGTAGGTTTTTAATTTGCCTGGAGATTTTTTTATTCACATTGGTTTAACCTGAAAATATAGTAATTCTAAGGGAGTAATTGACCTCTCAGGTAAAACATGCACATGACCTTCTACTGTGCTTCACATGGGCAAATGATCTAAGTAGCAACAAAGAACTTGTGAAGTACAGCTTCTGATTTTATAATCTGTTTCATATGAATCACTTCAATGGGCAGTGTCCTCACAAAGTCCACCTGTATTAATATTTGCCACATTGTCATGTATTTGTGCAATATCTCTTAGCAGTGAAAATTAAGTTCAAGTTAAAATCTTCTACGAACTTGTATAATATAGTGTCTTCCAGTAATTATCACTGAAGTACTTCATCTATGCTATCACTAAATTCTGCCCATAGTGAAAAACGAAAAGCCATAATATTCAAGCCTGTGATTTCATCATAAATTTGTGCATACTGTAGAGTCAATGACATTCAGAAACTGTATTAACCTTTGGAATAAAGTGAATTGTCAAAGCAGTAACAGCTAAGGCATATGTATCACCTCTATCTGGCAAGGTATGGAAAATGTACTCTCATTCTGAGCTCAAGTAATGTAGCAAAACATTTCAGTTATGCGTAACAGGATGTGCTTAGCCTGCAACATCCATCATATGCAGGTAAATCTTAACAATTTTCACCTACATTCAAGGTAAAATTAATGGATTTTTGTAACAAGGTAGAAAGCTACCAAGTTCTGGAATAGCTTCAAGAAGAACTCTGGTTCATTACCAGCTTGTTCTATAGGTTAATGCAGTAAAGAAATACTGCAATAGATTTACGCTGAAATTTTTCAGGGCTACTTTTACTTTCTTTTAGCCTGCTAAAGGGAGCATATGATCATACCGACAGCAGTGTGCTTTTTTGTTGTTTTGTTTTCTTCTTGGTTTTTTGGGGGGGAATAGAGTACTTTTTATCAATATTGCTAAAGAAAAGTTTTGAATTTATAAAGAACAAAGATAGTAATGGACAGATTAGCAAATTAGTTGCCAACTTTTTTTGTCAGATATTTTCCACAGAATCTACCATCAAAAAGAGTGGAAACACCCTGAAACACTGACATTCTAATTGAAGTTTAAAGAAAACGTTGAAGGAAATAAGGAAAAATTGTGTCTTTTCATGTCTGATACAGCACAATGGTAAACCTTTCTCTTTTACAACCACACTTCCTGGAAGAATAACAATTACCTGACCTCATTGTAAGGGGTCCTTCAAGAAAGTGGAACTTTCAGGAAAGGAAACAGAATTGAAGTTTATTATTGAATAGCCTTCCAGGGTGAGATAAAATAGTTAATGCCTACTTAAACTAAGTTGTTTTTTTCATTCAAGGATGGGATATCTATCTCTTCCTCTGCAGGTAGCCTATGGTTCTAGTACACCATGAATACTCTTTATCTTTTGCAAAAAAAGAAGACCACTTTAAAAAAGTAGTTCTCAAAGCCCCCTTCAGGTTTTTAATACTTGCAAATATGATGTCAAATCAGTGGGTCAAGTGTTTGTGTACCTAAATTTTGAAGACAAGTGTCTTTTCAGCTTTTGCAGATGTGTGTATCTATATATGACATTCTAATCTAAAACTTTGCTTAAAAACGCAATAAACCATTTGCAAATCTTAATCATCAGTATTTGAGGATTTTTTTTTAATATTCAATCTTCCACAGAACTATACCTTTCCTTAATTATCCCTGTCATGATTTTTTTCTGATTCTAGTCATAAGGAAAAGAAAGCATCATAAATGTATTAAACTTTATTTTTTTAATCTCTTTTTATATAACCTATTCAATGAATTAGTAAATATCTTCATCAATATTTTGTTAAAGATACCAGAAAATAAATTGGTAATTAAATGATTTAAATAAAAGTATTTATTTGCTACTTAAATAAAGTCTTTTATTTAAATAAATCCTGCAGTAGGAAATCACTTGCATTGAACAGCAAAAACTGCGGAAAGGTACATCGACTAATTGACTGAAAGACAATGATTAGTCATCTACCTCTAAAGTATTAAGAAAGAAACTGCTAACTCATCAAATAATTAAAATATTGCAAAGCTGTTCCCATACATTATTCAATGGCAAAAATAAATCAGCGCTATACAATCACTCAAATGTTCTTGGATATTTTTATTAGGTTAGGTAAGATTACCTTTTGCCATTTAGCAGTAGCCTTTAGCCTTGTGCAAAAATGCATGCTTTGCACCAGTCATCAAATAATCTAGCATGAGTAGACAGATAACAAAGAAGTTAAGATACCCTTTCACCCATCTACCCCAAATATCTTTCAAACCTTGAAACTTAAAGAGAATAGAAAAGGTGTAGACTGAAGCGGACAAAAGAAATGGATCTCACTCTGTGTTACGTTATTGTCTCTTTCTGTTATGTACTGCAAGGTTCCATAAAACTTACAGCAATCTAGCAACTGTAATGAACATAAGTACACAACTTTCACTTGAAAAAGAAATCAGGCAGTTGGATAGACAATCCCAGGATCAAGGATTCCAACTGACTACAAGCTCTATCCATTACTTGCACTATTGTTGACACAACCACTGTGTGGTCTTGTTTCAGATGGAAATTTTGGTTTGGCTTTCATATTCAGCACTACTTATGTTGAAGAATACCATTCTTGGAAAGTAAAAACAATTTTTTTTAAGGTCTGTTAAAACTAGAGTAATTGTCAGCTTTTGTCTATATCTCACACAGGCCACAAGATGAGAATATGTTTTGCTTTATACTTTTCTGTTCCATTGTTTTAAATCACCCCTTTATATAAAACCCAATTTACACCTCCACACCTGAAGTATTCTGAAATGATATAGTAAGTTATCCTCAGAACTGCAGTATTAATTCTTTAACCTCCATTGCACTGCATGATGTTATGATGTGGAATATTGATGAAAATCATAAAACCATGACAGTATAGAAGTTTAATATCAATTAGTAACAATTATGTATGATTTTATATTAATTACAATAGAGTCTTAAGCACAGTCCATCATTTAGTTTTTAATAAAAGCCTGTAATACAATAGTTCACATTCGTAAAATTTTCATAGAGGAAAAAAAAAAAGCTTAATAATAATAATAATAAAAGTATAATGTTATATGTAAAAAGAAAGATTTGTGAAATTACAGACTTCTAAATAAAGAAAATAATTAAATTTGCTTTATCTAAACTGCGAAGAATACCAATATCCATACATACAACATATCTCTTCCTCTGGCTTAATATGCAGAGATATATCAATCTAAATATTTTTACTAAATCTCTATCTTTAACAATAATTTTTGTCAGTATATTAACTAATTCAATTGGAATATAAATAGTGATTGGTTTTTCAAATTAACTGTGCTGAGCTTTCACTTAATTCAATGTTTTATTGAATTTAAACAATATTGATCCTTCTTAAACAGACATATTGACCAAAATCTGCTAAATCTTCACGTGGAAACCTGTTTCCTTGTTTGCATCCTGAGCATACTGGATTGGTAGATTAAACTTGTTTGCTGTCTAAGTTCTTCATCTCATCTTTTTATAAGAAAAAGCAGTTATATTTCTGTGAAGCCTAAAATACACAGATAATACATCTATCTTAACGCTATCAAGAAGTAAAATAATAAAATAATGTGACTTCTTTTCATCTTATCACTAACTATAATTTACAAAATGGGTGAGATTCTCCCCTACGTTATTGATTTCATAAATATTTCTGAGGAGATTTTCCCTCTTCCAAGTTTTCACATCCTTATTTAGATCTACTTAGTTGTACTAATTGAACTGTATGTGGGGATGTAGATTCTATTAAGAATACTAATGTTTGGCTTTCACTCTGAACATGAAATCAACTTGATTATTCCAAGAAATTAATCAAAGTGATCCAAATCAGAGGAAAAACATTTAATATCAACTAAAACACGTAATTCCCTTTCAGTGATGGCATTTTTATTTTTTTTAATTGTGATTTAACAAAAGTCAGAAATTTTACTTGAAAAGAATTCTGAATATAAAAATCATAGCACACAGTTCAAGATAAATCAAAGGTTGGACAGGTACACTCTTGCTGAGTAACCTACTGGCTGGAGGGCCAGGCCCAGAGAGTATTGGTGAATAGAGTTAATTCCATCAGGTGATCAGTCACATGTGGTGTCCCCTGGGGGCTAGTATCAGGGCCCATCCCCTTTAGCATCTTTATTGATTATTGATGAGGAATTTGTATGCACCCTCAGTAATTTGCAGATGATACCCTTATCCACTAATGCATCCAGGCTCTTCAAAAGCCCCTCAAACTCCAAAAGGTTTCTAGGGATGGGGGGAAGAGGGTAGATTTCTTTTTACAGAACTTATACTGATTCTTTCCATCTGACTACATTTGTCCAAGTTTGCAAGATTTAACTGATTTAATCTTCTACTACTGACTCCACCAAATGGATATTCGAGAAAGAAGCAAGACTCACCTGTCTGTCATTCTTAGGATGCCCCTCCAGACTCCATTCCATACCTGTGAGTTGCATCAGTGCTCTCTTTGTCCTCTGCAACTGCTACAGTTTGTGATGACATGATACAGATTTTGGCCTCTGCTGTTATACTTTCAGTTTTGAATTCCTTCAGAACTCTGTGATGAGTGTCAGGCAGCACTGGTGATGCATTATAATTGATTTTTATTTAATATAAAACTTTCTTAAAATTTATTTAGCGCTTAATTTTTACATTTTGCAGAAAAAGTATCAGGTACAGGAATCACCCAACACTTTGGTCTATCTGATTTAGATGGATTTTGATTACCTGCTTGCTATTCTTTTCAAAGTAGGTACATCAAGTCTTTCAGTCCTCTTAATTTTCTATTTACATTTGACTTGCTACATATGGGCACATTGTAGGACATGAAGAAACAGCCTCAGGTTGTGCTTACCTTTCACAGAAACCTCCATGCACAGTGCCACGTAAGCCACAGCCCTTGTGGACTATATCAAATTCAATTAGGATCATTTCTACATCTCTTTTATCTGTCTCAACTTTAAACTTTGATGAATCTAAATATTTTTCTCACATCGTTTATTTTTCAGTCCCTTCAGCCCTACTTCATTTTGATTAAGATGCAGCTTGTCCTTCCTGTGGAGGTTGTTTTGTTGTAAAATGTTCCTCTTTGCTAACACTGTGAATCCAACATTTCTTTAGCAAAATCACATTCATGAATTGAGACATTTATATCCTGCCTGCCTCCTGTTTCTCACATGCAGGACAGAAAATATTTTACAGGATGCTGCAGTGGAGATCCAGGATGTCAGTCTCCTGAGTTGCAGACTTAATTTAGGTTCCAGAAAGTTTCTTCTACACTCCTACAAATCATTAATGCTAATATGGGCAATGTGACCACTAGCTGTTTCTGAACATCTTGAGAAGTTCATTGCATTTGCACTCAGCAGGCAAGTTACCACCCAGTCTTCTCAGACATCATAAACCTTTCTGTCTAGATCTAAAGTAATATCTCTCACTACTTGAAGTACTCTTCTGATGTGAGAATATCCTTTGTGTGATAAAAGCAAGTGGGAATAACAAGAAAAAAAATACATATCCCTCAGTTTATCTTCTTGATCGGTGATGTTTTCATGCAAAATGGCAGATAATCCATCTTTAAGAATAATGCATGCAGTGACCTTGCAAAGCACATTCTGAGTATATTAATCTAAGCAAATCCTCTCAAGTTTAAAGAGGTCTAAGCCCCATGTCTATTCCCAAGTTTCAATTGCGGTTGCAAATCTTTACACAAAAGGTGATGATGATGATTAGTGGTTTGTTTTGCTTCTTTTGCCTAGGTAGTTGTCCACATATGTGGAACAGAGGAAAGGAAGAACACAGGCAAGAAAAATCATGGGTCAAGATAAAAATAACTTTATATGTGAAAAAGAAATGGAAGGAGAGAAAGAAAAAAACAAGCAATGCAATGGCAATCACACCACCTCATACCAGCAGACTAATAGACTAATATCCAACCAGTTCTTGATCAGAAGGTGGCCAATCACCCTAAATCCCCTGCTATCCATTTCATCACTGCACACAACATCATGTGGAACAAAAAATCTCTTTTCTTAGTTAAAGTAATCTGCCTGTGCACTCCAATGCATATTCACTGGGTAGGCTCAAAGTGAAGAACAGAGAAAGCCTTGGTGCTATGCAGATTTTCAGCTGTAACTATAACATGACTGAGTTATCAGTGGGTTTTTTTTTGGGATATGGATATGAAACACCATGCCGCATAACCTGCTATGAAGAAAATTAACTTCATTTTAGTCAGACCCAGTACATAAAGATAAATAAGGATGTATATTCATATACTCAGAACCATATGCATATAAAAATGTGTAGATTTAGAGATTAGCGAAGACATATTCAGCCATATGAACTCAAACAGATTGGGGTTCAAAATTTTCTATAAGCATTATATGATCAATGTGTTATGTTTATTAGAATGCTTATTTGAACTGGAAATTCACAGAATATATTAGTGCAAGAGTAAGCTATTATCCCCAAATCCTCAATTTCTCTTCCTTCTGTCCCCATGGCCATGAAGGGTACATCCATCAAATCTAGAATATATACTATGTTGTCATGGGTGTAACTATATTGAATGGTTCAAGATGACTCTTGTACTACAATATATTCACATTACACTTTTATAACAGAATAAATTGTTCATATATTTCAAAATGAGAGCCATTTGCAGGTAATTCTTTAGCAAAATGAAAGTGAAATTCATCAAATATGTTCCTGTCTCTTTGAATAGTCCCCTGAGTTTTACTCAGATACAGCAATTGCTTCTTTGTACCAGATTTCTCTCTCACTGTGCCCCTCTCTTAAATGAAAGTTACAATAATGTCTATGACCTGCTTTTTAAGGTGTTTAATATATAAGGAGCACTGGCTAAGTCTCATTGCTTTGTCTGGACCATTTACAGATGCTAATGAGTTCTCCTCTAGCACAAATGTGATTAGAAATGCAGTAGGTAAAGGAGATTGATCTCTGCAATAGTTAATGAAACCGCACTGAAGAGTAGGAAAAAAAAGTGTTGCAGATCCAGGTTTTGCTGCCCAGAGTGTTTCTCACCCTTGAAAAAACACCTCATTTACTATGCGTGTGACTGATGTAGTATCATGAACCGCCTTTATCTGAGCATAAAGGTTATGAAGATCAGGATGCAATGAGATTTTGGGTTGTTTCCACAGCTCTTCAACATACTCTTATTGCTAACTATAGCGTGGCAATCAACATTTTATGAATATTAGCACTGCAATTATAGTTGCAGAATTCTTTGCTTGTAGTTTTACTGTTACAGGGAGTTATATTTAGTCAAGCTTTGCTAATAACAACTAAAAACAGTATTAAGAATCAAATCACAACACAGGGAAAAAAAAACAAAAAAAAAACAGGAAACAAATAATCGCATGTAGCAATAACATTATTCATCTCTAATAACGCAAATCTCTTGTACATGCTCCAGAGATAGAAGCAGAAAACAAGCAAAAAAGAAAAATTAATGTACTAGAAGGAAAAAAAAATAGTATAATAATGTTTCACAACAACTTATTTGGCAATCAATAAAGAGCATACACCTTACCCTGTTTTAACAACTAATGAAACATTAGTGCCCAGAGACAAAGAAATTTCAAATGCCACCACAGACTGCAAAGAAATAAAGGTTTCTGCATTTGTAAGGTTGTTCTTTCACATACAGAGGTGGTTTAAAGGCAATAATTCATTCACAAGGTTCAATGGACACCATAACTCATGAAAATTTAGAAATGTCAGGTGCTCCTGAGATGAATTGCTGCCTTACAGCAATCTCTAATTATGTTATAGATAACCTAAATGAAAGAAAACCACAATTAAGAGGAAAAAAAGTTGTTAGCTTGGATTCCATTCTATCCGTAATACTGATTCTTGTACAAATTTCATATACACCCATATCAAATAGTAAAAGAAAATATTTAGCTGGTATAAAACTGCTCCATCGTGCATATATATAATTTTGATTTCAAGATGCTGCTTCTGTCTACTGTGGCTCAGATTTCATACAGTACTTCATTTATATAGTTAATTTTCATGAATACTTTGTGACTGTCAGAGGAACTCTGAAGTAGAGATGCATAATATTTATTTTCCTTAAATATATATATTTTTTTTATGTGAAAAGACTGACATAAAGCAGCCTTTGTGTAAAAGCATATCAGATCTAATACACTGACCTTTGTAGTTTATTGAAAGCATTCCACACTGAGACTGTCAGATCCTTCTGAGACTATGTAACACAGAGAACATATGGACTGCGGACAATTACATGCAGAATGAGTTTGGTTTTCAGAATAGATTATGAAATTAAGTTGTTTTTTTTTTTTTAAAAAAAAAGGTTTACAAAGCAAATAATTTGTATATTTCCTTTTAGCTTTTTGTCACCAGAATTTGTAGGTACAAGGCCTGATGTTTTGTACTTACCCATCAGAACACTTCAGAGGTTGTCTGTGATTGTACCATCTAAATTTATCACTGACTGATTATTAGGTTTTGACTGAAAGACTTTTGAAGGAGCTTATGTATCCCCTGACACCCAAGAGGATATCTGGGAATCAGATGAAAGCCTGGTCCATCCATCTGGATGTTGTTCCTACCTGCTGGCCCTCATCCAGCAACACTGCCTTTCCTGGCATTTTAACCCCAAGAACTACACTACTATAACAAGTAATTATGTTTATGCTGCTGTGTAGAACAGAAGCTGCCATAAAATAGCTTTTTTTAAATTTATTTTATTTTAAGATTTGGTCAGAAAGCAGATAATAAACAACGTATGTTCCATACAAAGGTATTTTCCTTTTTTTCTTCTACTGACATTGCAGTACAGAGAAGACAAGGAAAAGTTATTAGAGGTCAGCATAAATCCCTCTCTCTTAAAAGATTTTATCTTCCCTTTATTATATATTTACGTGAAAGAGTTTTTATATTCCTAAATCAGGAGGATCATTTCTCATCATATCTAAAACACAACACAGGAGAAATTTCATGTGCTGTGAAAATTTTATAAAATCTTTTTCCACTTTTTTATTAATACACTGATTAGATAATTTCAACCTACCTGGTTTTCCAAACAAATGAAAATCATCTTTAACATTCCTGTTGTTGAGAGAATTTAGGCTGAACAAGCAAGATATCTGTAATTAGAAGATTTTGCCTTTTCTACTGAAAATCTGCTTGTTACAGTGTGATTTCTGTTTCAATAATATCAAAAGAACTTTGGGAGTTAGGAATGCTTTAAGGTTTTCTCACATTCCAAAGGATAGGAGGAAACGTGGGTTATTAGGATCAAAATACATTTTTATTTCTGAGCATATTTTGCAATAATGTTATAAATTGCCATAGTAACCGGAATAATATTTTTATTTCAGTGTGATTAGGTGCTTCCTACATTTATAGCAAATAATTATTAAGATGAACTAAATAGCATCAACAAAAAGTTTGCTAATGTAAAAGAGCCAATGCTTCTGTGTAAGGTTTACTGATTCGAGAAAAGTACAGAGAGGCAAATTAACATTCATCAGTTTAATAGAGAGGTACTCACATTACTGGGGGCAGCCAACCAGTAGTGTCTCTGCCAAGTTCTCCATACCAGTGTTGGCTGGCTGGTAGATGTCCAACCTGGGATTACGCCCAGCAAATACTAGTGGCAGATGTCCAGCAAGATGTCCACTAATCCTCCTTAGTACTGCAGCCATATATACAAAATAGCAGAAGACAATAAAGCATTGTGTATCAGAATAAGCAAGGTCATTCACAGAAGGCAAGGAGCCTTGTTTACAACTGCAGAGCAGTTTCTCACAAACAAGTTTCTCCTAGCTACATACAGACCCTAGAGGAATTATACTTGGATTCACAAGCTAGCACAAGCTCTTTCTCACAAGCTAGTCACCCATTCGGGCCATGATCAGCATTTTTTCCACAAGTTTATATTCATTTTTCCAGAAATAAGACTTGGAAAAGCTTTTGTGATATTAGATAATAATATTAATCAGAGTGACTACTCTACGTTTTCTAGAAACACAGTATAGTTGTTCATATTCTTACATTCAATTTAAAAGTTTACCATCACAGAAACAAAGTAAATTATGACTGCTCGCCTGAAGCTACATACAGAGGAAAGCAGTAATTTGTTTCACTGAAATTTGTGCTTTCAATTTAGCATCTATGCAGCTGTTGTTTTTTCTGGTGATCAGTGGGCATCTCAGCTCTCAGGTGTTCTTTGGTGGGTCAATATAACCTAAGTGAACCTTACTCCTGACTTCAAATACCAGATCTCATGGTGGGATTATCCTAGATCTCATGTTACACAGGTGGAGTTGTATTGTGACAGCACTATGAAGGATCAAGTTCCCAGCTTTACTCTATGTAAAGTCAGTGAAGCTCCCCATATGGTTATAACAGTTTGCACACAGGCTGCGCTGTTTTGAAACTGGGGCCTGAACATTATCCTATCTCAAACCAGTGGGGCTTTGTGCTGGCTCGTTAGCTCACAATGTGCTGCCAATTTGAGGATTGAGATTTTAATTGGAATTTATTTACAAGCCAAATTGCTGCTAGAGCTATTATTATTGGTTTGTAGCTTTGTTGTTGGTATTTTTTTAATTTATTTTTTTTGTTTGTTTTGTTTTTAGGTAATGGGCTTAAGGGGGAATAACCAAAAAAAAACCAAAACCATAAGAAACCTAAATAAAATAATGTGATAAACACAAAGAATCAGAGAGTCATTCTTCTCTTGTAACAGTTTTGCCCACACATATGCCCTTGCCTTCTTTATCTCTCTCTGTTTTTAAAGTTAATAACAATTACCAGAAAAGCTACAAATAATGAAAGTAGATAATGGCTTATTTTCCATATACTACCTAAGCCACTAACTCAGTTTGATTTTCCTTAACTCAGGAGTTTCAATATCTCACATTTAAGTAGTGTATGAGATGAAGCATATTCAAATCACTCATTACAGTGGTTTCCATCAAGGAGCTTCTGTGCATTTAGCCATGTATCATCAATCATGTGTTGTCAGTATGAGTGATCTTCAACTCCTGTGCTGACTCATGCTGCTGATACTAAATCGAGTGAGAATACCCTCAGACATACACTAGGTAACTCAAGGGACATCAAAGAAGAATATTTCCACCCTAACACTGAAAGAAAAGAAACAGAAATGAGTGGATACAATAACCTAGAATTCTGAATGTTGCTGTTGTTAACTTAAACAGAAGCAGAGAAAGCAGCAATAACGTAAAAACTGCACTGTCCTAGATTTTTTGTTTTTCTTGGTAACCCATGAGCAGCTATGAATACAAAAATCACAGAACCAAAATGGAGTACAATTGGAGGAACACATTTTAAGCACACGATACGGCAAACGAAGGCAACAACAGGGCTTTCAATTGGGATACAAGCACTGTGAAACAACTGAAGGCAACTAAGAAAAAAAAAAAAAAATCAGCTCACCCCTTCCCACAACCACTAACAGCTCAAAACTCTATCCACAAAGGTACTACTCACATGGCTGCAGACCCTTAAATGTGGATGAGAAGGGGTGGATCAAGGCTCAACCCCATCCAGTCACTCAGATACATTGCTTGTACCTGAGCTTGCTGGGTTAATTATATCTCACCTGATGCTCAAACATTGGTTCAGATTCTGCTGCACATACCTAGCAGGAGTGGTAAGCTGAAATATACAAGTTTGCCCTGTTTTTGCACAGTATTTATGATGATTACTGAATTAAAAACAAACAAACATACAAAAACAAAATAAAAAAAACAAGTCCAGACAGATTCCCACCAGGTTGCTGAAGTGCTCAGGCTTGTCTGAAAAACACATTGCATCTACAGAGATAGTGTTAAATATGGCCAGGCTTGTTTCTCACACAATTCATGTTTTTGAGTGCAAGGGATACTGCTTTGAGAGAGATTAAAGAGGTTTTGACTCCCTTCCTCCTCAGGCCATAGGTAACCTAACAGACAAAGTTCTTGCCAGACAGAGAGGAGAAAAGCAATTTGGGATTGCATACTCTCAGGATTAGAAGGATATTGAAGTTTGGCCTTTTCATTGTTTACAATAGCTTCAACCCCTGGTTGATTGTAAGAAATACATGTTGGGTTGCTACTGATACCTCAAGAAGTTTTCATGCTTCAGATTTCTCAAGTTCTGGATCAAGACTATATCGAGTTTATTCAGAAGCAATTAATCCATCAGAAAACACATTAATCTTCTGATAACATATGCAACAGCACTATTATTTTCATATTTTTATTTTATTATATTATTGATTACTCAAATAGAAAAGTTTGAAAATAAAATTACTTAATAAAATAATGATTTTAAATTAGTTAAAAAACAACAGAAAAAAGCGTATAACAGCATTGACATAAAACACAAAGACTTAGTAAAAGATACTAAAAGACTGACAAAGTTAGTGCTTTTTTCATTCCCTCGTCTGTTGTGTTCTAGCTAACTTTTTTTAATTATTATTTTTTATTTCAGCCTGACTTCTTTTTGTGCTCAAATTTTGTTCTGGTATTCTGATTTTCTAAGAAGATTAGCCTCATCTGCAATGAGTTATAATCAATACTAAACAGCTGCACTCTCTAAAGAACTGTTTATCAGGTGGGGTAACAGAATCACAATACTTTCTAAGCATACCTTTCCTTCACACTACAGAAAAAAAAAGAAAAAGAGGAAAAGGCAGAGAGAAAGTAACTTCTATTATTATTGGGCTTTCTGTAAAGACATCTTTGTGGATAAATCATCCTGAAAATTGAAAGAGCCTCTTTTCATCTCTTTTGCACTGTCACAGAGTGCTTGGGTGGTAATTTAATAATCTATCCTTGTATTTAGGTACTGTATTTATGATTTCTTAAAACTAGTTACAAAACTTATTAGATAGGAATCTTTCCACTGAAAGTCACAAACGGTGGCCAAGATTATTAAGTGTTACGAGGCAACAAGTCAAGGGTGGTGAGTTCTGCTAAACTTAATAAGATGAATGGAATTAGACGTGCTGGTAAATCTGCTAACACCATTCCCTTATACCTACCTACTCAAATTTAGACTGACTGAGGACCCATTTCTAAACAAGTTCAGTGACTGTACTCATTCACATACACATTTTTCATTCAACATGCATGTTTGTATCTAAATGAAATTCTGGATATTCATGTTAGCTGCTTCTGCTTTGAAATAGAGCTGTGTGTGGTGCTTGAAATGTCTGACAGAAGTATCATGTTTTGGTAAATTTTTACTTTGGTTATTTTATTGGACCCATACATACACGACTCTTATTTTACAGCCATCACTACACTTTCCTAGATGGTTATCTATAATATTTCTGTTTGAAGAAAGTACAAAGATGAAATTCTGGTTGTAAGATTTTTTTTCTTAAAGACTTTTAAATGTATTAATTATTTATCGTTTACATGTTAAATGATTTTCCTATCAAAAACAAAGCAGTAATTATTGTTTTCCATCGTTAACAGATTTGTAGTTATTTCTGACAGGATATACACAGGAATCAATTACCCAGATACTTAAATTCTTGCCAGGTAAAGATATTTTCAGCAGATAATGCTAGTTAACATGCATACGTAAAATAGATCTCCTGACTACTTCACAGCTGAGAAATAATGAGTACATGGAAGTAATCATGAATGAGAGATTCTGCTGAGGTTCAAATAAAGTAATATTGCTACACTGCTACACCTTTCTATCTAGTGACATAGTTATTTGATTAAGCTACATGGTGACAAAAAATGCATTGTTTGATATATAGCAAAGTATAATTTCTTTACTTATCAAAGTAGGATAATTTGACTTTTATATAGTTATTTTCATCTATTTACTATGACGCCCCTTCTTGGGGATGAGAAACCAAACTTACCCTGCCTTGATAATTCCACGTATGTTATGAATCCCCATGTAATAACAATGTCAAGGAAAATCAAGGATTATTTTTTTCTTTGTGAATTCTACTAAAAAATAGCAGCATTCATTCTAGTGTAAGAAAGAGCAACTAAGGACAACCAAAAGCAACTTCACTGAATTCAGAGATTCTTATTTATCATTTACTGAGCCTTACTTGATATGAATGTCACAGTCAGACCATAATTATGGCCTTTGTCTAAAACATTGTTTAAATTCACCTAAAATGGGCCCTACGGCTTTCTAATCTATATGGTCTATCTACTTGCTTCTAATGTGTCATCTTGACATCTATCACTTCTTCTAATATTGTGCTATCTCTTGTCTAGTTTTACACTATTTTCTTTCTCCAAAAAAGTCATTAATGAAATGATATTATTAAGAACAGTGGGAAAGGAACAACAGAAACAACAAAATAATAGTATGCCTCAGAACGCTATTGTAACCTTCTCAACCAACAATACTTCCTGTGTTACTAGTATGTGGGTTTCTGTGAAAAAAAAAAAAAAGATCAGTTAGCCAATGCCAAAAATATACCTTCTGTTTCTCTGTCTGGAGAGCAGGTGTGTATTTTATGTATACCTTTACTTACAAAGCATCATGAAATGCAAATCATATTGTACTATATAGATAATTGTCCTGCCTAAAAAGCTCAGGCGAATGAGGTAAAGGGGGAACTGACAAAATGTGACAAGTATATCTTGTCAGGAGCAGATATAGATTGGCAGGCATAGATGAGAGTCATCATGTCTACATACACATGAACATAAATACTGTATGTAAAATAAACGTATGTACAATGTAAAACATTCATCAAAATGTAAAAACTTACTCTTGTATAATAATAGCCTAGCAATGTTACTGTTAAAGCTTTCTCCATTCTTTCTCTAAAACTTTATGGTAATGAAAACAAGTAACAACCTGCTAAAAATATTTTTCTTTTTATCAGCCTCCAAAGTAAATCAGTATTACATAAACTGTAAAGATTTTGATGTTTGTTTGTTTTCCTATATATTTTTCTAGTCAGAATTGACTGACATAATGGGGACAGTTTGGCTAAATGCACTGTACTTGTGTGAATTAGTAAAACATATTTGCGGGGTTATCTAGTAGGTAAGAAGATCACTACAAGCTTCTTAAAATTCCTGTAAAATTCAAATAGTAATACTAGTAACGTACATTCATTGTGACTTAATCAACTTATTTTCATTGGATTAAACCATTTTTGTGCCACCCGAAATATAAGACGGTTTTGCAGGTTATATGTTGGTCATTAATCAGGTATCAGTATTTCCTGAGTTCGTACTCATCTTACCTGTGTCTATTAGACTGTTTGAGAAAGGAATTAGAAGGAAAGGGAAATTAGTCTTTGCAACAATTTTTCCATGTTTACTAAAATGAAGTTTACATGCAACATACATTTTTTTAAGCCTTTTTCAGTTGCTATTAATTTTCACTTTTCTATGGCACTGCTAGTTAAACAATTCCCTTTATTTCAACTAAGGAAGAATTGAATTAACCTGTGAATGCTTTAAAGTTACAGAAAAGAGTTGTTACTACTTTAGGAGTGTTTAAAGATACAGAGGAAATGTCACTGAATTGCAAAGCATGGCTGTTATTTGTGCAGTTATCCAGTCCAGTGTTGAGAAACACCTGGGTACATTTGGATAGATTAGTCAATTTTTTCCAATGATAACCATGGATGAGTGACTCTACTTGAGTAGAATAACTAACCATTTAAGTATTCATTTTTAGAGTTAGGTGAAAATACTGTCTTATAATTATTTTGATATTCTTTTACCAAAAATATTAGATTAAACAATTTTTGAACTGAACTAGGGATCTGGTATTAAATTACATTCAGGATATTGCTTCTACCTATCTTATTTTTGTGATTCAACAACACTTAATGTTGTTTAACACTCTATTAGATAACATTTACTTGAGAACTACTGTTCACTGTCTGCCTACTTAGAGCAAGACCTTAATTGAACAACATCTAATTTTGTAGTTCTGTCTCTAGATCTAAAGATGTGAACGGTGTACACAATAAGGTTTGTAAAAACAAAACAAAACAACCAGCCAAAAAAAACCAAAACAAGTAAAACAAATTACATTCTTTGCAAGCGTGCTTAAAAACACTGGTCCTGTAGAGGAGTATGATATCTTGTGAACAGAATGTGAAAAGTGCATTTAATCTTCTCTCCAATCTATCTGAATACAAGTTTCTCTTTACCTGGGAATACAGAATTTGATGTATGTACAGTATGATGTATTCCACTGTACAATATAGTGTTGCATTAGATCTGTTATCATAGATCCGTTATCTTTTAGTGACTTTCATAGTTCATAATATTTCTGGACATTCTTAAAGATTTTAAATAGCTCATCCCATGTCTTTGGAAACACTCGGGTATTTCTGAAATAAATATACAGCTATTGATTATGGAGCCCAAAAGAAATAGGTTTTTTCAGTATCAGATGACACCATACCCAGGCTATTTTAGATAACCAGCCAATGAACATTAAGACTGAAACAAATCACATATAACCAATAAGCTGTGTGTAGGATTCATTTGATCATACTTAATTCATCTGAAGTCTAGATGTCTGCTCTAGGAGCTCTAAACTTATGTCATATATTAAGATTAATCTTCATTTACTGTGCCATTTTACTTTATTGTCTGAAATGATATCTAAATAGTTTAACAAGGTAAATCATTTTCATCTAGGTGAATGTAGGCAAAATGTGTCTCTTTTTTTTTTTAATACACAGTTTACATTCCTACATAGAGAGAGATTTTGGTTTGAGAGACAATTCCAGCATCAAGGAGAGAGCAAACTGGTGACCTCATCAATAGTTGTTCATATTAGATACTTAGCTATGCTATGAATTCTACTATATTGAATTTGTAAAGGGAAAAGATAATGAATACTCTTTTTTGGCTAAAGAGCTATAAAGTCCATATTGAACTAATAATAACAAAATGTAAGTGTGGAAAAGAGGGAAATTCATCATCTGTTTTTCCAGCCATGACTAGTGAACTCAAATTCAAGTTTCTACTTATTATTAAATATTTAAATACATAAGAAATTTTATCATGAGAACACACTATGTCTAACAGTTTTGTGTTTCAGAGATAAGATGTTTTTCTTGTCAGAACTAACTCTCAAGTTAAATCAGTGAGACAGCACTGACGTAACTGCTACTACAGATTTACACCACCGTGAGAAAGAAATCAGGTATTACCCTTCTTTAGGAACACCTTTTTAAATTTTGGTCACAACACAGAATTGAAAAACCACGAGCAGAGGAAGACGATCCTTAAGGGTAGGAGTTAATAAGGCTGAAGTTGAAATGCAGATGTTGAATATCTGAGGGCAGTTCATAATGAAATGTTTAAAATCTTGATAAACATTTTCCAGAAGAAAGTATTTTGAGATCCCTTGTGTTAACATGACACTTGATGCTTCAAGGTTTCTTGAACTTGGACTGTATCTTCTAGAACTTTGAGGAACATTACTGTACTGAAACTTATATAATCTAGTCATATCTGCACATACATTTATCAAACAGAGCAACACAATTGTTATCAAAAAGGAAATAAACAAACAAAAAACCTCATAAAAGGTACATTTTTGTGCATTTATAGCAATCATCAAAGGTATCTTTAAAGGTTGTCTACAGCAACAACAGCTGTTCCTTTAACTAACTATCTACATTTTGGCAAGCAAGGAAAAACAGAACTGATTAATTTCTGCATTACATTTCATTTGAGTTACAGCATGAAAACTAAGAGCTGAAGTCAGTCCTAATCAGCAGCTTTTGTGTTATTTTTCTCTTCACAAAGATCTTCTGCTTTAACTTATGTCTTCTTTTCTCACTGAAGACCTTTCAATCTGTGAACAATAACTTGGGCCAAATAATCCTCCCAAAGTCTCAGAAGTTTCTCTTTATTTTCAATGGGAATACATTCAAACTAGTAAGGCAAATGTGGCTGGTGGCGTTTTTTTTCCCTTTCTTTTATTCTTTTTAACTTGAAGTAAGAGTAGTTCCTCCACTTTTGGCCAAATCTTGCAAAACGGGTTCAGTATTTAATTAGCAAATAAAATTTATTTTGAGTTGTAGCGGAGATGTTCAAAATAAATTTAGTTGTCTGCAGATTACACAGCTCTCTCCAAACCAAACTCTGTGAGCTCTCTTCATAGTCTATAGGGAGTAATAGAAATTTTCAGGTATAATGCACATCATAAGGAGTGAACATACATTTATTTATTTGAACTATGTCATAGCATTTCTATATTCTATCTGTACAGACTCCTAGTATGACTGATTTAGATATAGTGAGTTAGGTGAGATGAGTCCCATATTGAATGTTAAGGACATTCTTCATTATAAAATTATGCCAAATTGAACACCATTAAATATGAAATGGACGAGGAAATAATTTCCATTCTGCCTTCTGTCTAACACAGTTTAATGTTGGCACTGTTAAATTTTACTAGGTTATCTGAATCCAATCCTGTCATATAGTTTTTTCCAGGATGTGAGTGGAATGAAAGATTGATTGATAGATAAAAATCTGATTACTCATCTCATCTAATAATCCTAGTTCTTGTTTATAGATTAAAACAACAACAAAAACAAATAATTTCATTTCATGTATAATTCATCATAACTATTCCAGTACCTGTTGAAGAATTATGAAGTGACTATCTTCTTTTGAAGCCTGAGTTAGGAAAATTAAAATCCATGGCAGTTGTTTTAAAGGGATGAAATTGCAATAACAGATATTACTGAGCTACAGTATAACTCTTCATGCTGAAGAATAGAGTATTTTCCAGCCTGAAAAGGTTTTTCTGGCTACTGCTGAAAATCCATGATGTGCATCCTCTGCTATTATCTATTATCTAGTGTCACCACGGCTGGATCTCTCGTTGTGACAGACTATTTGCAGCATCACTGTAATCACAATGCACTTCAACACAGGGAGTCAAACTCTTTCTTATCCTGGGTTTCTTTTTTTTTTTTTTCTTCTTTTTTTTTTTTTTTTTGGTGAGGAGTGACTACATACAAATTTGTGGTGACAAAGTCTTGCTTACTGAATAGTCTTCAGATAAGTAGATAGATAAGTAGGTAGCTCAAATATTTGAACTATAAGAGGCTTTATTCAATCAACTGATTACTTAAGGGTCACACACTGGAATCAAAATGCAGAAGTTGGAAGGACAACCTGCAATTCAGGATTTTCTTCTCTTATCCTTCCTCTCAACAGTTTACCTATGATTGCTTTGTCAGAATTTCTCTTTTTTTTTCCAGCACTGAATGCATTTCCAATGTTCCATTTTTTGTGCTTTTTTTTTTTCTCATTACTTTATTTAATATCATTAAGATTACAAATCTTCCACTGTAACTGTGTGTTTGTGGTGACACATCTGAGGATTGGTTAGATGAGCATTCAATAACTGTGACAGAGACAGTCCTCTTACAAATAGGCTTTACTAGATATATTTACAATTTATGGAAATAAAAATATTGATATGTAAAGAAACTTGTAGTGTGTTGAACATGACTGCTCTCCCTATGTCCATCAAGCTGATCATTCACTCTCTTCTCACCTGGACACAGTGGAGAAAATATGATGAAGGCAGCTCATTCATGGGCCAAAATAAGAACCACTTACCATCACAGGCAAATCAGACTCCTCTCAGGAAATAAACAATACCATCAATTAAGATATTTAGAAATATAATCTGAACTAAAGAATTTTTTCCCATCTCATTTATTCCTACGCTCAATTTAATTCATCACTTCTCTACCTCCTCCTACTAAGCATCACAGTGGTATGGGGAATTGAGATTTTGATCACTTAGTAACACTGCCAGACAAGATAATTAATCTGGCCCCTATCAGATGGATCTCTGCTGCTTGTTCTTCCATAAATTCTTCCCATGCTCCAGTGTGGGGTCTTTCCCATCAGACACAGTCAATAGAATCATACAATCACCAAGGTTGGAAGGGACTTACAAGGTCAGCCAGTACAACTGTCCACCTGTCACCAATCATTCTCACTAAACCATGTCCCTTAACATAACGTCTAAACATTCTTTGAATACTTTCAGGATTGGTGACTCCACCACTTCCCTGGGCAGTCCACTCCAGGGACTCACCACTCTTTAGGAGAAGTAGTATTTCCTAACATCCAGTCTGAACTTCCCCTGATGCAACTTGAAGCTTCTAGTCCTATCATTAGTTACAAGAAAGAAGAGGTCAATGCCTAGCTCACAACGACCCTCCCTTCAGGTAGTTATAGAGAGCAATGAGGTCTCTTCTGAGCCTCATCTTCTCCAGACTGAACAACCCCAGCTTCCTCAGCTGTTCTTCATAAGGCTTGTGCCCCAAACTCTTCCCCAGCTTAGTAGCCCTTCCCTGGAAATGCTCCAGGGCCTCGATGTCTTGCAGTGTGGGGCTCAAAACTGAACACAGTACACTAGGTGTGGCCTCACCAGTGCTGAGTACAGGGGGACAATGAATTCTCTTCCTGACTGCAACGCTACTTCTGATACAAGCCAGGATGCCGTTGGCCTTTTTGGCCACTTGGTCACACTGTTGGCTCAAGTTCAGCTGAGCATCAACCAATAAGCTCAGGTCTGTTCCCTTTACACAGGTTTCCAGACACTCTGCCCCAAGCCTGTAGCGCTGCCTGGAGTTGTTGTGGCCAAAGTTCAGGACCCAGCATTTGGTCTTGTTGAACCTCATCCCTTTGGCTTCAACCCAGCTATGCAGCCTGTCCAGATCCCTCTGTAGGGCCTCACTACACCCAGGCAGATCGACATTTCAAGCTCACAAGGTGTCATCTGCACACTTACTGAGGGTGCACTCACTGCCCTTGTCCAGATCATCAATGAAGATATTAAAGAAGAAAGGCCCCAGTACCAAGTCCTGGGGAACACCACTTGTGACTCCTCGACAGCTGGATTTAATTCCATTCACCACCACTCTCTGGGCCCAGACCTCGAGCCAGTTCCTTGCTCAGTGAAGAGTATACCTGACCAAGCCACAGGCTGCCATCTTCTGCAGGAGAATACTGTGGGAGACAGTGTCAAAGGCTTCCTTCACAAATAGATCCAGCATGAGTTATTCCCACAGGATATAGTTCTTCAGTTACTGTTCCATTGTCAGACCCCATGGGTTACAGTTTATGCCAGGAGCCTGCTCCTGTGCGGGCTCTCCAAGAGCTACAGCCTCTTTCATTTCTCATCCATCTACTATAGCAGCAGGGAGACCTGCTTCGTGTAGTGCCTGTTGGACTATTGTATTTTCTTAAAAATGCTATCATGTTGCTGACTGGATCAGTTCTCAACAGTAGTGGAACCTTTTCGGAACCAGCTGGAGTTCATCTTTCTTTTCTAATCTTCATACCAGGAAATTCTATATGATAAAAGCCTTTCTTCAGTTTTGCTTTACATAGTAGGATTACTTTTTAGGGTCCTGTTAATATGAAGTGACCAATAGCAACTTTCTTCCTGAAAATAATTCTGTATTTTTGTCACTGTAAGTCACAGCTTAGAATAAAACAAGGTGAGTTGAAATTTATATATTTTCTACGAAAACTACTTCATAATTATTTTTTTTATCCAAAGTCAGTTTCTAACATTTCTCATGGTAAAAAGATGACTCTCTTTTGCTTCCTAAAGTCTTATTAAAGCTCTCACATGCATATATTGTTGGCATTGATCACATTACCATGATGTCTAATACTGACAGATGAGAAGGTATTTTTGCAGCAATCACAGAAGCATGTGTACGATTGCTAACTATCTTTGTCCTCAGTTTATTTATGAGGAAAGTGCACAATTTCCAGTGCTGAAGTCAACAAGAATCATGTGCAACTCTTAGTCTTTTGATGTGTAAATAAGTTATTCTTCTTGTAGAAATAATTTCCATACCTTTGTATCCCATTACTACAAAGAACTATCAGTTCAGCTCCCTCTATAACCAAAAAAACAGTCTCGTTTATTTTACTTGCATGTATATCAGTGTGATGCATAATTTTAATTTCCTGATTGTAGTTCTATTGCTCAATAAATATAGGATTGCCATAGTTGGCAAGTACAGTCCACAGACTCTTTACTAAAATACAACACAGACCTCAGGACAGGTACTATCTGGCTTTATCTGAATTTGTCTTGACTGTATTGCAACTTTATCTAAGATGAATTGCAACAAGAATTGTTTAATGAACTGGTATGTAATACACCATGTCTGTGAACGAACAAGCATCTAATGTGTACAATTCACCATATATGTTAAAATTAGACATAATGCAGGCTTTCAAATCAATGAAGAAAGATCAAGGCATTTTAAAAACTGTACAAAAATACCTTTAAAGCAAATATTGGAGAAAGTAGGAAGAAATTTATCGATATCAAGATCTTGCACATCTCAAAGAAGATAAGAGAGAAACAAGCATCATTATAATTTGCTTCCCAGTGAAGACCTCAGAATGCTGATCAATTTTGTAATGTGCCTCACCTTCATCTAAAATTATTAACCTCAAACAAAGATGAAAATATAAGATACTATAAAGTGTTTGTTTGTTTGTTTAGTGTGTGAGTGTGTGTAGAAACTTTGGTCTATAATGTCGTCAGTGGTATCTGTTTTGCATTTAAAATGAGAGAGCTACTATCATTGTAAATATTAATAGCTGTATTGTATTTCAGTTATAGTGAAAAAAATGTTAATTACAATAACATTAAATTTTTGATTTCATATGTTCTCATTTCCCATAAAATGATTGTGAGAGAAACAGAAAAAAAAAAAAACAAAAAAAAAAAACAAAAAACTACAAATATGTGATAAATCTTCCACAGGAATACTGACTTTTAAAAATTTAACGGAGATATGTGTAACATAGACAAACTATTGCAAAAACCAAGAGTGGAAGCATCAAAGTGAATGTTGTTTTTTTAACAGTGATTTGCACAAACTTGTCCTTGCTATCATTGACCATTTAACATTCCTTCCACTTGTTCAGTGGAGAAAAGTAAGGGGAAGGAAAACCCACATCAAGTAGAGGTAATAAGGGAAAATATTAGTACTAATTTCTGAATCTTATTTTCTCAACTTGTAAAAACTTTGCAATTTTAATACTCATTATTTATAAGGGCAGATATATGAAAATGCTAAAACCAATATATGAAAAAACAACAAAATAGAAAGTGAGATTTATTGGATATGAAGCTTAAAATTTAGGCAGAACTGCTATAATAGGTCACTGTACAGAAGTCTTTTATAAAATAGACTAAAAATGACAGATTCCTTACCCAAACTGAAGCTCCTTTGTCATTTCATGGGGTGGAGCTGGGAGTGAAGTAGTGCAGTTGACCCTGGTAAAGGTATGGTTTTAAAGACTGTCATTCATTTATATCTCGTTATTTTAATTGGAAATAAAATACCTTATTTTTCTTCAAGTATAGTCAGTTTTGCCCCAACAATAACAGATTAGTGATCATCCTCTTCTTATCTCATCTATTTTCTCCCTGTGTTCTCCTAAGGAGAGGGAGTGAACAGGTGGACTCTGGCTCTTAACCAGAAGTAACTTAAAACACCTAAGAAGGTGTTGATAAGACTCATGGGAAACATGACAAGGAATCCATAATGACTGAAGAAAGAGAGAGATGGTACAGATATCCTCTATTATTCTTGAGTGAGGCACTGAAGAGTTGAAAGTGTGTGCAGATCGCAGAATCACAGAATTGTAGGTGTCGGAAGGGACCTCTAGAGATCATCAAGTTCAGACCCCCTGCCAAAGGAGACTCCTAAAACCAGGTTGCACAGTTAGGCTACCAGATGGGTCTTGAATGCCTCCAGAGAAGGAGACTCTAATGTTCAAGTTCTGTAGCTTGCTATGCAGTCAATAATCAAATGGTGAGTTTGAAACTTTGTTTGACTTAATGACAAATTGAGTATTCATTTAAAATGCATCGGTCATGGCATTCATAGAATATATTATCATTTGAGATAGAAGGGATAATTAAAGGTGACCTAGTCCAATTATCTTGCAAGGAACAGGGAAATCTACAGCTAGGTCAGGTTGATCAGAGCCTGATCGAACCTGGCCTTAAATGTTTCCAAGGATGAGGCTTCCACTACTTCTCTGGACAGCATGGTTCAGTGCCTCACCACCTTAATTTTAAAAAAACATTACTTAAATCCAAGCTAAATCTCCCCTCTTTTAGTTTCAAACTATTTCCTTATGTCCTATCAAAACAGACCCTACTAAACATTCTGTCCCCTTCTTTCTTATATTCACCCTATACATACTGAAAAGATGCTATCAATAATATCTGGAGCCTTTTTTTCTCCAAGCTGAACAGCCCCATTTCTTGGATCGTTTTTGTGACCGTCCTCTGGACACACTCTAACATCCATATCTCTCCTGCACTGAGGACTCCACATCTGAATGCAAAACTCCTGGTGATGTTTCACCAGCACAGAGTAGAGAGGCAGGATCACCTGCCTTGACCTGATGAGCATGCTTCTTTTGATGAAGCCCAGGATACAGTTGCCTTTCTGGGCTGTGAAGGTACATTGCAGACTTAAATACAGCTTGCCATCCACCAGTACCCTTAAGTCTTTTTTGGTAAGGCCATGACCCAAACTTACATCTCCCAGCTTGTACTGATAGCAGAGCTTGCCATGAGCCAGGTGCAATACCCTTCACTTGGATTTGTTGAATATCATGAAGTTCACTTAAGTGCGCTGTTTCAAGCCTGTCCAAGTCTCTCTGGATGGCATCCCATTCCTTGGGCACGTTGATCAACACTGAGGGACACCTCTCATCATTCATTTTTATCCAGATATTGAGCCATTGATCATCATTCTCTTGTTATGATCTTGCAGCCAAGTCCTCACCTATAAACCAATCCACCCATCCAATTCTTATCTTTCATTCTTATCTTTTCAATCTGAATAGAAGGATGTTATGAGGGGTCATGACAAAAGCCTAACTGAAGCCCAGCTAGATGACATCAGTGGCTGTTCCCTTGTCCACTGACACAGTTACATAATCACAGAAGACCACTAGGTTAGTCATTGTGGACTGTCCTTGGTGAAGCCATGATAGTTGTTCTATATCAGCTCCCTGCATAGAAACTGTTGAATCACAGCCTGAACCACTGATCAATCATCTGAGGCAAGCAATGAGTCAGCCACAGGGCCACAGGTGAAGGTAATGTACCTGTGTGATTGGAAGGGGTGGAGTCTGGCTCCACCTCTCCCAGACCCCATTTAAGGGCTGACCACCACTGAGGAATGGTCTCTTGTTGGAGATCCCTCTGCAGTGGAGTTATTGGCAAGCCATGATCATTCAGGAAGGTGAGCCACTCTTTATTTACTAGCTGTCTGTGTACCATCCATATAAGCCTATAAAAAATTGACCATCCTCCTCTCTATTCTTTTTGAGTATGAGTCTCTGGGGTTATTTGCCCAACTCTACCTCTCTTCCATGTGTCTTAGTACAGCTTCCATGTGGGTATGCTCCAACAATTTTCCCTGGCATGGAGGTGGTGCTAGCATGTCAGATGTTCCCTGGGTAATCTAATCCTTTCTCCCCTTCTTAAAAATGGAATGGGTGTAACACTGCTTTTTTTTTTTTTCTTCAGTCACTGTTGACTTCACCTGACCACCATGACTTCTCAAATATTGAGTGTCAACTATGACCAACCTATTCCTTCAAGACTCTAGGATACACTTTGTTGGTACCCATAGACTTATGGATGTTAATTTTTATCAGTCAATTAAAAATCTCTCTTTTGTTTAGAGCAGGGGGAGGATTGTTCTCTCAGTTCCTGCCTTAGAATCATACAGTCAAAAGCTGTGTGTAGAGCAGCCAGTAGCATAGACTGAAGGAAAAAAGTTGAGTACCTCAGCCTTCTCCTTATCTGTTGTTACTAGCTTGCCTATATTGCCTGCAAAGGAGATTACATTCTCTTGGGCTTTTCTTTTGCAGTTGATGTAGCTATAGAAGCTTTTCTTGTTTTAATTTGTGCCCCTTGTCTAGTCCTGTTCTATTTAGGCCTGAGCCTTCTTGACCCCATCCCTACGAAGCCTGGCAGTGTCCTTACAGGTTAATTGTCCCTGCTTCCAGTACCTGTACTGGTTATTCTTGTTCTCCAGTTTGACCATCAGTATCCCTCAGGTGTGAACTCCACTGCTACGTGGTCACTAGAGCCCAGGCATTCTCTAATCTTGATGTCTCCGGTCAGTTCACATACACTGGTGAGTAACTGTTCCAGCATTGTCCTCCTTGTTGGGGCTATTACCTGGCTCAGGAAGTTATTCTCAGTGCATTTCAGAAGCCTCCTGGATTGTCTGTAGCTCATTATGCTACTTTTCCAGCAGATGTGGTTAAAGTGCCTCAGCAGTAGAAGAGCCTGCAGTCACAATGTCCCTAGTACATGGGATAAAAAGAATTCATCAACAGGCTCCACTTGGTCAGGCAGCATGTGGTAGACTCCAGCCACAAGGCTCCATTTATTGCCTCAGTCTCTAACTCTCACCCATAGTCTTTCAACTTGCTCATGGCCATTCTTCACACTTGATTCTTTCCTTAACATAGTGAGCAACACCTCTGCAAGATGAAATCCACAAGTCTTCAACAAGATGAGAGGCTTATGATGTGTAATAAGAAGCTTTAACCATTTTACTATGTGTTTCCAGAAGCTAAATGACAGCTAGGTATTATTATCAATGTTTGTTGTACCCGTAGTAGATTTTGTGATGTACATGACTGTTAAATAGTACTCTGTATTTTATTTTTTTAAGTTTGTGTCTTAATAATAAAATTAGTGCTTGAGAAATTTCACTGTTTAAATAGGTCCCATTATCCTTTCTGGAGACAATGATTGGAACTTTGGCTAGGGTCTTTTCATTTCTACATTTCTAAAAGTTCAGATGTTCTTTTGGGCTTGGCATGGAGCTAACTTTCTTCACAGAAATTCCATTAGTGATGTTCTTTGTATCTGTGCCCAAAGGAGTGCTGAGAACACACCAGTGTTTTGGCTAGTGCTAAGCAGTTTGTGCATTGTATCAAAGCATTCACTCTGTCCCTGCTAAACCTAAATAATTTGAGAGTGGTTAGGAGTTTAGAATGCCAGTGCAGTAAAGCCAAACTGGCCAAGTATATTTAATACCACATGATGTCATGCTCAGTAATAAAAGCTCAGAGATAGGAGAAGGAATGGGGAAATGTTCATTGTTACAGCACTGGAATTCTCAAGTAACCATGACATACACCAAGACTTCACTTTCCAGGATGTGACTGTACATTTGTCTGCCAGTGAAAGGTAGTGATGCTGTGCTTTCAATGTTAAAGTGACATTATCACAATCCTCAAATCCTACTTACTGCTTACTGATTGCTTGTGCCTGAGATGAAATCTCCAGACAGTGGAACAATTCATCCAGAACTCTTGTATGACTCTCAGATGCTTTAGGAAGGGCAAGATAAATTATCTCATCTAGCAAGATTTGTCTGTAGTTCTTGTTTTCAAAAAGCATTTTATAACTTACAGTATAGTACTATTGTAACACATTGTCTAACGTTACCTTTTTTAGTAGTTTATATATTTAACTTCAAGAATGTCAGATTAATCAACTTCTAAATTAAATACTAAAATACTCAAACGATACTCAAATGATACTGAAATTTATATGGGAAGACAAAGGAATTCTTACGTTACTTTTCCACTGCGTTTAATGATGTAAGAGGACTGATCAGTCTACAGCATTTAAAATGTTATCATTAGTAATTAACTAAATATCCTTTGCTTTGAACTTGAGAAATTTTGTGATCACTGTCTTCATGACCTGCAGATTTATTCTGGAAGTCCTCCCATGTCAAATAGTCTTTACCTCTGTCCATATAAGAGGATCTAGGAACTTAGTTTACTTATACTGTATTCCTTGGTGCATTTAAATTATTTGTCTGACTTGAATAAATTGAACCCTAATCTAGGTAAGTAGGCAGTTATCTATAATTAATAGGTCTTAGAACATTATTGATTAAAAACTGTAAATATTTTTGCTTAGGGAATTATGCTGTATGAATGGTTAAATGATTAACCTCCAGATGTGTGTGTGTGTGTGCATCCTATAGTAAAGTTGACTCTTACAAAGACTATATAGGGTGATAGATGATGGGGTAAAATGGAAATTTGTTTTGTAGAGGACAATCTGTAATGACTAGTCTGTTGAGACGAAACTTCAAAAGTAGGCAATACTGACATTTAAAAATATACATATTCTGATGCCTTGAGCCAGTTTTTCAGAGGAATCAAACATCCACAGCTCCTAATGTCATTAGGAAATGACTAGGAAAAAGCCCAGCCTAAAGGATCAGGACTGTTAAGGTAAACAATCAAACTGAGCTGGATTTATTGTCTCTACTTCTGGTTTGCACAATGTATGAAAAAGATTCTAATCATCACTAAAATGTGCTTACCTGCTATAGTAAGGGACAATTTTCTTTGGAGAATAGGAAAACCAAAACAAAAAGTACATTTGGATTAAGTGATATGGTAATATGTCAGTTATATTGGCAAGCAAGTCAACAGTGGTCATTGTATAAATAAAAGCCAACTCATTCAAATTTTGAAGGGGAGATGATATCACACAAATCAAGCAAGTTCCACGATACATGAAGAGAGGGAGCATGTGTTAAATAGAATATTCTTGGGCATGCATGCAAATCAATTAACAACAACAAAAAAAAAATCACACAAATCAAAGCAAAACAAACAAAAAACTACAACAAATCACACAATACACACTAAAACAAGCAAACAAAAATGACGATGAAAAAACACCATTATCATAAAAAACAAATGAATGAAAAAAGAAAAGAGATTAAAAGCATACTGTGAGATGAAATATAGCTATTTATTGTTTTTGTATAATAACAGTTGTGGCCAGCATAGTAGGTCAGGGTCTAACAAATATCATCAGTAGAGAATAACTGGAGATGGAGAAAAATATCATTTGGAAGTTTCTGGACCAGCAAGAAACAGTTTATGAAGCAATTCAAGCAGCCTCATCAACAACTCTCCATGGACTTGACCTTGGAAACAGATCCATTGGCCTCATATGACCTCACCATCTTGTTTATGACATTGATTTTCAAATTGTCATAGACAAAAATGAGCCTTTACCTTGAATCTCTTTACTAGAAAAGCTTTTATCCAGCCTGTGTCAAAATGTTTTATGGCATTCTATTTACTTTTTTTTTTTTTAGTTCCTTTTCATATGTTTTTCTCTGTCAAGTCAGTGGTTCTAACATCTATTTATTTATTTACCTATTTATTTCTTTTTATTTAAAATAAATAAAGTGGTTCTGAGCATGGAGCCTAAGATCTTTTGGAGACACTGTTTCATGTAGCTGTATTTCTTCAAAAGACAAGATACACACAAGATACTCTGAAACAGCATATTACGGGAGAGCTCTTACTGATGTTACTATAAATCTAAGAAAAGAATGAACAGTGAATACACATATTAAACTATAAAATAGTTTAAATTGCTTCCAGTTTGATTCAGACATTTGCTTTGTGGTATCTACATAGGTCGAAAATGTGTAAATCTTTTTCAATTTCAGTAGAGAAGAAAATATGTCTAAATCATGGTTCTTCTGGCTTTATGAGTTTTGTAGTTTTCTTCATTTTCCCAGCAGTAGTTCAACTGTACATTGAAACAATCAACCTAAGTAGGTTACACAGGAAACCTGCCTTGATGCTTTCCTGAGTTACCTACTATAGGGAACTTTATCAGATGGGTTGGACTTAGTGACATCCAGAGGTCCCTTCCAAATCCTACAACTCTGTGATTCTGTAAAGAACTGGGCTAGGAATCTCTGCACAATGCTGCCGTCAAAACTGCACATCTTTCTCTAACTAACAAAAAAACAACAACAACAACAACAAAAAACACAAAACAGAGAATAATCTTTGCTCTCACTTTCCTGGAAATGTAATTAAATGGCACAACTTCATGTGATGTCATGGAAAATGCCTACTTCTTTTTGTTTTTCCGTAGATCAGCATAGCTTTGTTGCAATTCAAGAACATTCAGGATATGAAATCAAAACTAATCCCGCATCTTGAAATTCTGTGTCACAGTGGTACCTCTTGACTTTGCTGATTAAAAAAGTAAATAAATCACATCTGGAAAAAAGTCATTTTCCAAACATTACAAGTGCCTTGAAAGAGTAAAGCAAGTTATTCTGGAAGTCCACAAAAGAGATATCAGCTCTTCTATTTTACAGAAAAGCTTTTCATGTCACTTTCTGATTAGTGGTTTTTGATAAACTTCTTAAGCTGACTTAGGTGGTTCACAGTCCTTCACAGGCAAAGAGCAATATAACTTCTTTTATGAAGCACACAGTGGACTTCACAGCAGCTTTCTTGCTATCAGATTCAAGATGAATGTTGGCAGCAGATTCAAAGGCTCTATAAAGTAAAATGTCTCAATGTATAATACATCTACAATTCAGTCTTGCAAAGTTACTTTCATGTGACTAACCCCACTATAACCAATTAAGGGTGTATTTCCATGATAAGAGCCTTAAACTGAGAGCAGAATTAACCTGCACTGATCGGATCCACATACCATTTAATTGCCACAAAGTCCCGGCTATGTCATTGTTTTATCTCAAGCAGAATGAAAACTACTAAGAGATTAGTAAAAGATCACCTGCTTCTTTTCTTGGATACTTCTATTGTTTCTTTCAGTCTTTCTTTTCCACAATTGTTTAGTCTTCACAGACTGTGGATCAAAAGACACACAGTTTTGCTTTAAGAAGTTACCAGACACAATCTGCTTTATTGTAACTTGTTTAGGAGTCTTCCAACAGCTTTTTACTCTTCCTTTTACTTCCATGTTGTGACTGAAAACAAAGAGGTTAGTGTTTCACTTTTCCCGAAACTGAAAATGTCCTTTAAGTTGCTTCATGTATTTATTTGTGATACTTTCTTAATTCAATGAAAATTGTGCAACTCAGTCTCAGGTACTCCCTTTCTTTTGTACCAAGATAGAGGTGGAAGAATACTATAACGCATTTACATGAGTATTAATTCATGTTCTTAAATGAATTCGTTTCATTTTGTCATTATTGTTTGTGTGTGTGTGTGTGTGTTTGCTTTCTGTCAGTATTGCTGTGATCAGACATTACTACTGATAAAATTCATGGATGGTGCCTTCGACTTGAATGCTCATTTGCTGAAAGTTAAATTTGAATTGCATAAACAATAAGTACTGTGAATTTCAAATAGGTCAGTTAAAATCGCACTTCTTCAAAAACATACCTCTCAGCATGCAACTGAGCATTCCTACATAATAAAATACAGTTCTTTCATGTGGAGAAAGACAAATTTGATTCATTGATTATAAATGAAAGTTAAATGGATGTCAAAGACAATACTCTGAAAGTTATAATATAGATATTAAAACATATTTAAAGATGTAGATCTGATTTATAGTTTACATTATCAGATTAAATGATTACTCCTATGACAGGTTCGGTCATCAAATCATTTTGAAAACTTGAAAAATTCCACTGAACATCTTCATGTCTATGGACTCAAGATGGGAGGCTGCATTAGTAGGGGGTTTGGACTAGGTGATCTCTAGAGGTCCCTTCCAACCCCTATAATTCTGTGATTCTGTGACTAATTTTAGAATAATTTCTAGTCAGTAGAGAACTGGGCATCATCAAAGGGTGATGTAAAGAGTCTCTTTAAGACATCTGTGTCAGATACAATGAATCTTCTTTTTGTTGCTTTGACTACATGTCATGACTGGCCTTAAGTAGACATCTCAAGAGAAAAAATATATTTTACAATATATTTTTAGTAGATACTCAAAATAGTATGAAACCTATAAGATAAATTAAACAAGCTTTCCTCTTCCTTTATTTTTGTTTTGTGAATGAGAAATGAAAAACAATGATGTAATTAGGCAATTAACATATAAAAGAGATTTTCAGTCATCTTGCAAATTATATCAGTCAAGAGATGCTTTCTAGAAAAATAAGAGTGTCCAAATAGTGAATATTAGAAAAGTTTCGCAATTTCTAGTAAAACAAGAAGAATCAAAATTTGTTCTCATGGCTATCAATGTGACTATTCTGAATTCAGTAGAATCTTAAGAAGTAGTAGCCTGAAAAACACAATACCTCACAGTACTCCTAGTTACAAAATGGAAATAAAAATGCAGTTTTTCTTAGTGAAAATTATTGATTTTTTTTTTTTTAACAAAAAACAAACAGTAATTTGAGCAGAGGAAATTGTGAAGCATGCTTCCGCATTTGTAAGTTAAGACACTGTGAATGTATTTATATTTATGCATATCCTCATGCTGTGTCAGATCTTCCAGCAAGATCATTATTCAGGATCTCCATTTTTCTGTATTTACCTGCTGATATTCACTTTCCTTTCCTTTTTAAACCTTCAACATTGTTTTCTTTGATGTTGAAATTGCAAACTTCTGAAAAGATTTAAGATTGGGATATAAAGATACATGACAGTGATAATATAAGACTGACTTCCTCTTGAAATTAAACAGCAAGATGACCCTTGATGTTATTTTTATGCATCTTGCATTGTTTCTCATGAAAAATCATAGAAGAAAATCATATTAAAGTTTAATCTTTCTGAGTAATCACCATCTGGGTCCTGCAAACACTGGCAAATGTCCCGAACAAAATGTCACATCCTAGAATTTTGAGGGTGAAAATCTGCCTGGCTGCACTGAAGTCAGTTGTAATGTTTTTATTGATTTATATGGAACAAGGAATTCACTACAATGATAGCCATAAATTAATCAATAATATATCATTAAAATATTTAAAAATTAAAAAAAAAAGAGTGAAGGATATAAAAAGACTTTCTTTCTCTTTATACATTACCTTAAGCAATTATACGTCCTCCTATGACCTCAAATCTGAGCTCCTGAGCAGTTCTGATTATTCAGAGCAGACTTAACCATAGAAATGGCTTACACATCTGTCATGTTCTTCTAAAACACAGATTTAAAACTTATACTGTATTTATCATGCCAATTCACTTTGAAATCTATGCTGAAGGTCCCTCATGCCTTTCAAAACGAGTTTGCATAGTAGATTTAGCATGGGTCGATATGGCCTACAAACATTATCCCTGAAGCAGCTGTAGCAATTAGTGCCATAGGAAATAATGCAGCACACACACTGTAAAATACATGTGCAGTGACAAAAGAAGGGAAAAAAGGAAGTAAAAATGAAGGGGGTTCTTTTTTTTTTTTTCTTTTTCTTTTTGTCACTCCATTTTTTAGTTGTTCACAGCCTGTGAGTTTTAAATATTATTTATTTTTTATGTAACACGTTTGGATGTAAGCATTTCTTCAGAAGTAAAAGCACACAGCTAATGTAATCTTTCTATATTATGGGGAGTTGTTTTTTTTTTTTTGTTTGTTTGTTTGTTTGTTTAATTGAGCTTTTTTACATTTAGATATAAAAAGGGATTTCTTTTGTTGCCAAATAGACTATATATTTCCAGGACACACCACCACCCATTATCATTCACAGACAGCAGACAAATAGGTTTTTAATTCAGTATTCTTGGAATTTTTTTTTACCCCATGGCCTACAGCTACATAAACCAGATGAAACTGACCTTAAAAACTCAAAGTTCTTATAGTACCTGCTAGAGAACAAAGTTATATTTAGTTTGAAAAATGCATATGCATGTCTCCTGTATGTAAACTGCTATTGAAGTTATCTTTCTGGATTAAAATACAGTAAAACAGTTTCACTTTTCTAGATGTTCACTATTTAGGAATAACAATAATGAAATGTAGTAATTATCCCTTGCTGCCAATCATTACAAGCTATATATATTCAAATTAAATTTAAGAAAAATATAAATGTATTTAAATGTATAAATGAACAGTTAGGGAAGACAAACAATGTTAATGCTGTTCAATAGTGGCAGTTCTGGCTGTATCATAGTAGTCTGTTTTCCCAGGATAGATTGAAGTCATTTTTAAAATATGCATTTATTTTACTTTTTTCCTAAATGAGTCATTTAAAGGGTTGGTTAGAAGTTATTTTGTTGCCTTAAATGCATTTCAATATCAATTTTGTACACATTTTGAATACATAAGAATTCATAAAACCTGCTCTGCTGTTTTGATTTGTGATCTTCATTTACTCATTTCTTTGTTTTACTCCAGATGTTGTTACATTTTTAGAGCATGCACTGAGTTAATGAACAACAAGTAGAGTTTTTAAAGTCCCTGGGTTCCATTGTTTGCACAGTGTCTCCTAAGTAGCAAAGAGACCATCAAAAATTATAAGACAATTAATGAGTAATTAAAAGCATCCTATAGAGGCTTTAATTGTTAAAGCTGAGGATGAGTCTTGTAGTTTCTGGTAAAATGTATTTTTAAGACAATCTTTCAAACCCCATCCAGCCTGGCCTTGAATGCCTCCAGGAATGGAATGTACACAACTATTCTGGACAGCCTGTTCCAGTGCTTCACCATCCTCTGAGTTAACAATTTCTTTCTATTATCTGTTCTAAACCTACACTCCTTTGGTTTAAAAACATTATCCCTAGTCCTGTTGCTATAGTTCCTGATAAAGAGCCCATCCACATCTCTCTTGTAGTCCCTCTTTAGGTGCTAGAAGTCCATCGTGAGGTCTCCCTAGAGTCTTCTCTTCTCCTGGATGAATAAGCCCAGCTCATTCAACCATTCTTGTACCCATTTTGACAGGTCTATGTCCTTATGATAGGGTTTCTTTAGCTAAATGTAGTACTCCAGACAGTTTCACAAGGGCAAAGCATAAGGTTAAAATCACCTCCTTCAACCTGTTGGTCATGCTTCTTTTGATATAGCCCACAGTTGGCTTTTTGGGCTACACGTGTTCACTGCGGACTCATGGTTAGTTTGTCATCTGCCTTTATCTCCAAGTTATTCTTCACATGGCACAATATGTCACTGATCTCCACTTGAGAGACATTGAGCCATTGATCACAACTCTCTGGATGCAAGTATCTCTTTTTTCACAAAATAATCCACCCTTCAAATCCATGTTTCCAATTTAGAAACAAGGATGTGGCATGGTACCAAGTTAAAAGCCTTAGAGAAATCGAAAGAGATGATATCACTCCATTGCAGGCCACTAGATTGGTCACACACTGTTTGCCCTTGGAGAAACTGTGTTGCCTGTTTTGAATCATCTTCCTATATATCTTAAGAAAGCTCCAAGGAGGATTTTTTCTGTGGCCTTCCTGTGCATGGCAGAGGCTGATGGTTCCTTAATTCCCAGGGTCTTCCTTAATATACTTTTTAAAAAGGTTTGTGATGTTCCACTTATTTTAGCCACTGGGGGCTTCACCTGACTGCCATGAGATCAGAAATGATGGAGAATATTTTGGCAACTAGATTAGCCAGTTTCTTTTTCAGGAATGAAATCTGGTGGGCCCCATGAGACTTAAACATTTTCAGATTAATCAGGTGATCTCAAACAGTGGAAGAAACTTTGCTCCACCAGTCCCTGCCATGTGATTTAGGAATATGAAATACTTGAGAGTTGTGGGAAGAGTGATCGCCAGTAAAACGAAGGAAGAAAACTTCCTGAGTATCTCAGTCATCGCCAAGTCTGTTGTCAGCAACTCTTCCATTTTGTTTAACAAAGGAAGCACACCCACTTTAGTGTTCTTTTTTCTGGAAAATGTGTGTGTAAAGTCCCTTCTTCTAGTTTTTGCAGTTTGACAAGTTCAGCTCTAGCTGTTCCTTGGCTTCTCTTGATTCCACCCCTATGCATCCAGGTGGCATCCTTATACTCTTCCCAGACTACATGTCCTTGCTTCCACTGCCTATGCATTACCATATCACATTTGTATTTGACCTGCAGATCCCTACTCTCTTTTTAATTTCTTACACATGGGAATCAGTAACTCTTGTGCTCTAGGAAACTGATCCTTTAAGATCTGTCAGATCTGAACAGATCCTTTTTCCCTAAGGACAGTTTTGTACAAAATTTCATCCACTAGTTCTCTGAACAACTGGAAATTCTGTCTCCTAAAATTCGGGGTTTTGATTTTACTCTTTGCCAGTCCCACATCCCTGAAGATCACAAACTCCACTATACTTCTATGACTTCAACAAGACTGCCTCTAATGTTTATATCTTTAATTAGTTTATCTGTGTTAGTGAGCATCAGATATTTCTCGTCTGATTGGACTAGTTATTATCTGAACCAAGATGTTTTCCTCAGTGATTTCGTGGAGCATCCAAAATTGCTTGCACTTTGCTGTATTGCTTTTCCAAAAGATTTTCTAGCTTAAGTCAAGAAACAACATCAGACATTGACTGATTGATTGAGCAGGACAAGAAGAATTCAAAAATATGCTACCCCCAGACTGAAAGTTTGTCAAAATGTCATCCTTTCAGTGAACTTTGCTCATTTCACACTCATTATAATACAAAAACACACCTTCATCTCAAAACTTACCTTCCTCCAATGTGCAACCACCCCCCACTGAGAATGCACTCTGAATTTTTGACTATATCTTTAAGAGCAAAACAAAAGAACTTTACACCAGTCAGAAAAAAAACAGCTAATGACTGGAGTCACTCTAATTCTACCTGTAGAATAGCTAATATGAAAATGACTTAAGGAAGGGGAGAATATTAGGGAAGATACCACTGCAGACAAGTAAGGAAAACACCTCTGAATCCTGAGATCAGCTGATGGGCTGAGGCCTCTCTTCCCTCCCATAGGAACTCCTACTACGTAAGGTTCATACGCTTGATTATGCTGAGTAGCTTCCCAGGAGATTTAGTTACCTCTGTAGAGTTACATAACTTAGCACACTTGTTGGCAGGCTGTATTACTCTTATATCTTTGTATGTACTTTGTATTGTTCTTTGTTGATCTCACGTTCTTTGCAGACAATGAATTATCACCAGTAGTCAAAAAGAACCTGTAATCTGTTGCTAACAAACTGCACCATTGATTAAGCTAGCTGTGTGAGTTCTGATTAGGTGCAGCCAAAATTGCTTCACTACTCTAGATGTGTGAGTTCTGATTGAATGCTGCTGGACAAATTGTGAAGGAGCCACGAATAAACTCATGGAATGACGCTGGACAGATTGAGCAATTTGGGAATCTATAATCCCAGGAGTTCAGATATTGTACATGAGCGGACCTATAGCACCAAATTGGGCATCAACCTTCCCAAAAATATAATACAATTCTGCCCCAGAATCATCGCAAAATTTCTATATTTGGGCCAGTGATTATAAGATACTTGGTGTGTTTTCATCTCTCACAATATAACAAAGCATATTCTGGAAAGGTATTATTCCAATAATTGAGAAATCTTACCACAATTGCACATTTTATGTTGTTTATATATTGAGGTATGGTAGAAATCCTAATATGTCTGCAGTATAAAAAAATGATGAGGAGGAAAAAAATTTTCATCTTTGCAACTGAAAGCACTAAGGAGAAAGATCTGACATATTTTATACATTAACTTTACCACTTTTAATTTCTGTATATCAGTATACATGTGTTTGTATTATATATGTGAACACATCTGTGGGGATGTGTAGGGAAAGAAATTAATAGAATTCTTCATTTATAAAAGAGCAGAGAATAATATCTTCACTCTCAATAGTGTCTTTCCTTAAATTACAGTCAGCCTTGCAAAGATTTATTAGTTTTCCATAACTGTTATTTATATTGAGTTGCAAATGATTATATATGTGTAATGAATATCATTAAAATACAATAAAATTTATCACAAGGAATCTCAATTATGCACAGTGTATGTTGATTTACTGTATATTAAAACTTCTGTAAAACATCTTCAGAAATTTTAATCTTTTTTAATGTTCATTTACAAAATGAAAATGAAAAACTTACAAATCGTGGATAAAAAAAGAACACAGAGCCTCTCAATAAATGTGGGAAAGGGTGATGTGTTTCAGTGTCCTCTTGAAAATAAATCTTCTGCAGAGACAAATGACCGATCACATCACCTCTTTGCAACTTTGTCAACCACAATGTGTTGTCTGTGAAGAAGAAAGTAGGCAACTCGGGTTCCATTTTGCTTACATGGTGAAGTTTTTGTAGTGTGGGGGCTACAGCTCTGTGAACAGAGGCAGGGCCAAAGATGAACCATGAGCAATGCTATTTGCACGTCCATGAGAGCAGATTCAAAAAGGGAAAAACTGCTTCACAAGAACAGCTGGGAGAGAGAAGTGAGAAAATGAGAGAGAAGCAACACAGCAGGCACCAAAGTCAGTGAAGAAGGATGGCAGGAGGTGCTCTGAGAAGTTCCCTCTAGCCAATGGGGAGCCCACAGGGCAGCAGTGGTTGAGGTCTGAAGAAGGCAGAGCTCTTGGATTCTTCTGCAAGAACAGCCCTGGTCTGGAGCTGCTGCCCATATTGAGGAGCCCAGAGTGGGGCAGGAGGGCTGGGGGACCTGTTCCCTTGGGGACCCAGGTGGAGCAGCTCCTGGAGGATGAGCCCTGTGGTACAGAGCCGTGTTGGAACAGTGCTTGGAGAGCTGCAGCCTATGGGAAGCCCACAGAGGATCAGTTTGGGAGGGATGGCCTGCCATGGAAGATGCTGGTGCAAGAGAAGGGAGAGAACATAAAGGAGTGGCAGAGACAAAGCTTTATTGGCAGGCACCTTTATCTACCTTTCTGGTTTAACAGAAGAAAGAAAATCACTTGAGTTGAGCGGTGGATTTTGTAGGTTATATCTCTTCCAGTTCTTTGTCAAAGTTTCATGGCTGCACTGAGAATCAAGATTGCTCTTTTCTTCAGAAAAGTCTTCCTGAAGTTGGGAAATGCTGTTGAGTTTGCTTAGCTCTCCAGTATCCTGGCAAATTTGTTTCTGTATGCAGCAGAGCAAAGTATTGTTAAGAGGCCTGCTTCTGAAGTAATCTGATAAAAAAATCACATTCCTTATGATTTTGGATTTACTTTATTTATATATAGTGTTCTCCGTGATAGGGTGTTCAGGTGTTCACGTATAGTAAATATTGTATCATACCACAAGTAATAAGCTGTTTTATGTTAAATGTCTAAATACAACTTTTCAATAAGATAATTTTATGCCAAAAACTAAGCCTGTCTCTAAAAGAGCTCTCTAAGAATGGGTATTATTCACGTAAAGAAAACACTCTTGAAGATAGCACAGTATCTGTATGAATCTAAAACATATTGACATTTCAAAATTTCCTCAGACTTCAGTATTGTATTGCAGAGGACACACATGGAAACACTGTTTTAAATATATTGAAATATTGAAATTGTTTTCTAAATGCAATAATTAGTCTATCAGAAATTATATATCTGGTATAGAGACTTTATTTCTGCCAAGGAAAAATTGATTATTGGTTACTTATTTATAGCCCCTGCAGGGTCTTCTTTAGATCGATCATATAAATTATAGAAAAAAAGTTTAGACCTAAGTTGAACTTAAATGTTATATTGTTTCAAGAAATGAGTTTTCTGAATTTTTCTTTTTATCAAAGATAATTTTAAAACTCCCAATCGGAAAATTTTCAGTGCTGCTACTAAAAATAACCAAACCATTAAATTCCAATTGTATAAAACCTTGTATATGGACCAAATTTTATGTTTTCTATAAAATTTATAAACACAGTAGTTTTTTTAATAGAAACATAAAATATGAAAATAAAGCCAAAGTCACTATCTCTAGGTCTAATGTTAATGTGTTCTTACAATCTTCTCTATTCACTTTGTTTATATGTTGTGGATTTTAAGAATATATTTGTGATGAATTCACAATTGTTTTTGCAAACGCAAGAACAAATATGCTTTATATATTGCAAACTGGCATTCATTTCCTGTGTGCAAAAATGAAAGACAAGGAGAAATTTGTTTAGACATCTTACTATATTAGAATATGAATTCCATTCAGCTAAATTAGTAGGTAGCCCCATTTTTAACCTAAACTAAAACCCTGATGATGGATAATCTGTTTCTGGCATACATTCTCATCTTCCAATAATCATTTGTTAAGTGTTGTCTACCTTGGAAATTGTATCCAAATTGTTGCACTCAAAAGACAATGATTGGCCTACGCCTCATTAATCTGCCTAATCTCTTTCAAAATTAATTTAGAGTTTTAGTCTCCATAACCTGTACTGATGCCATATAAGTAGGTACTGAGACACAATGTTTATTCCTCTAGGATAGAAGATTTTCCTCTAGAGTCTCCTTTCAGTGCATTTCCTAATTCATCTTTAATATGTTTTCATTTTCTTGCTTTCTCATACCTTACATTCACATACATTCCTTTATATTATGTCATTTCCTGCTGCAGGGAAGCATCATCATCACATCCCAAAATGTCTTCATCAGATTCTGAAACAGTGTTCATTGTATTTGAGCACATATAATTTCCACTAATGAACTAGTTATACCAATTTTTACTTTTGTTTTTGTTTTTCTGATTAGTTTGATTTTGCTTTTACAGATGTGGAATTTATTCTGCAAACAGACTGACTATACTGTCAGTAATTGCTTTGATAAACAGATGAAACTTTTCAATAAGATTTTTTTTTTTCAAGTAGATCTTGTATCATTCAAAAAATGTGTTACCTCACTATTCACAACTTTTAGAACATTCAGAAAACATAAACAACCAATACCTGAGCCTAGCAGTCACATTTGATTGATAATGTAATAGTTTATTCTTACAACATACTTTTCCTCCCTTAACTGTTTCTTTAAGGATGAGAAAAAAATTTTTAACTTCTATTTTGATATATCTTAAGTTCTTTAAAAACTTATTTTAAAGCATCTCCTGAAAATTTCTGAAAATCCACGCTCACTAAATCTACCTATATAACCTCATCAAACTTCTTGAGTACTGTAAAATAATTCCAATAAATTTTTGAAACATAACTTCCTTCTGAAAGATAGCTCTTTTTGTCACTTTTCCTTTTGTTTATACTCCTCCCTTATCTTGCATTTCTCTACTAATTCTACTGCTAACTCTAAATTCTATGTATTTCACATACGTGGACATTAAATCAACAAATCTGAACTTTTATAGATTATCCTTTGATGATTCATTAAAAATTCACTTGTTTTTAACAAGCTATGTAACAGACGTTCAGGATTTTTATATTTCAGTACCAGTTCATGGGCAATTAAATGATTTTCTAAGGTCTGTCAAAGTATGATACAGATGATGACAATAAAAGAGTCAATGACGAATTCTGCTTTCAGAGAGGTGATGGTCTTTTTATCACAGAATCATGGAATCATAGAATAGTTTGGGTTGGGAGGGACCTTTAAGATCATCTAGTTACAATCCCCATGCTGTAGTCAGGAACAGCTCCCTCTAGACCAAGTTGCTCACAGTCCCATCCAGTGTGGCCTTGAATGCTTCAAGGGAGTGGTTATTCACAACCACACTGGACAACCTGTTCCAGTATCTCACCACCCTCACAGCAAAGAATTTCTTCCTAAATATCTAGTCTAAATCTACCATTTTCCAATTTAAAGCTATTTTCCCTTGTCCTGTTGCTGCATGCCCTTACATAATGTCACTTTCCAACCATCCTGTAGGCCCCCTTCATGTACTCGAAGGCTGCTATAAGGTCTCCTTGGAACCTTTCCTTATCTGGACTGAAGAGCCCCAGCTCTCTCAGCCTGTCCTTGCAAGGGAGGTGCTCCAGCCCTCTGATAATCTTTGTTGCCCTCCTTTAGACCTCCTCCAAGAGCTTGATGGTATTCTTGTGTTGGAAGCCCCAGAACTAGACACAGTACTCCTGGTGGGATCTCATGAGAGCAGAGTAGAGGAGCAGAATAAGCTCCCTCAAACTGCTGCTCATGCTTCTCTTGATGCAACCCAGGATATGGTTTGATTTCTGAGTTGCAAGGGCATGTTGATGACTCATGTTGAGTTTTTCATCAACAGACACCCTCAAATTCTTTTCCTCAAGGCTACTTTCAAGCCATTCTTTGCTCAGCTTCTATTTGTACTTGGGATTCCTTTGTCCAAGATGCAGGACCTTGCATTTGACTTTGCTGATCTTCACCAGGCTGGCATGTGCCCAACTCTCAAGCCTGCCCAGGTCCCTCTGGATAGCATTCCTTCCCTCTGGCATGTCAACTGTACCACTTAGCTTAGTGTCATCTGCAAACTTGCTGAGGATGCATGTGATCCAGCTGTCCCTGTCTCCCACAAAAGTCTTAAATAGTACCAGTTCCAGCATCAATCCCTGAAGAACGCTACTCATCACTGGTATCCACTTAGTTACTGATCTGTTGACCATAACTCTCTGAGAGTGACCACCCAGCCAATTCTTTATCCAGTGAGGCCCATCCATCAAATCCTTTTTTTTTTTTTTTTTCCTACTTTGGAAACCAGGATGTCTTGCAGGACAGTGTCAAATAGTTTGCACGAGTACAGATAGATGATGACTAGTTGCTCTTCCTTTATCTACTTACACTGTAACTCCATCATAAAAGGAAGCCACTAAGTTTGTCAGGCATGACTTGACCTAAGTGAAGCCAAGTTGGTTATTACCAATCATCTGCACTTTATTCCATGTACCTTAGTAGGACCTTCAGGAGGATCTGATACACGACCTTGCCAGGCACAGAGGTGAGACTGACAGGCCTGTAGATCCCTGGATCTTCTTTTTTAGCCATTCTTTAAAATGGGTGTTATGTTTCTGTTTCCTCTTTTCCAGTCAGTGGAAACTTCACTAGACTGCCATGATCTTTCAGAAATGATGGATAGAGGCTTGACAGCTTCATCTACCAGTTCCCTCAGATGGATGAATCTCATAAGGTTCAATGTACCTGTGCTTCTTCAAATTCTTTAGGTCTCAAACCTGATCTTCACTTACAGCAAGTAGATCTTCCTTCTTCCACTTCTTACCTTTGCTTTCTGCAATATGGGCAGTACAACTAAAATCCTTGCCAGTGAAGGCTGAGGCAAAGAAATCATTGAGTATCTCAGCTTTCTCTGTATCTCTTGTGACCATATTTCCAGCTTCCTTCCAGAAAGGGCCCACATCTTCACTGACCTTTTTATCACTGATATATCTGTAGAATTTCTTCTTGCTCCCCTTTATGTATCTGGAAAGATATAATTCTATCTGAGTTTTAGTTTTGTAACCTTATCCCTGGCGGGTCAGACAACTTCTTCGTAGTCCTCCAAGGTAACCTATTCCTGCTTCCACTCCCTATAGATACTTTGCACCAAAGTCCAGGAGTTCCTTGTTGATTCATTAAGGCCTCTTGGCATTTTTGTCTGCCTTCTGCTTCCTCGATATGCACTGCTGCTGGGCTTGGAGAAGATAGTCCTTGAATACTGACCAGATTTTTTGGTCTACGTTTCCCTCTAGGGTTTTATCCTTTGAAGATACAGTTGAAGAGCAAGATTGGAAGCAGTGTTCAGCTTGTAACAACCAACACAGATGTGTTTATTAGCCATTGTAGGCCACAAGCTGTGGCAAGTAAAAGTGGGATTCTGAAGAAGGAATACAAGAGATAAGAGTGTTTGGAATGGCATATTGGTTAAGCAATATTACTTAGTTACAATGTTACATAGTTACGATTAAACAGTATAACTTAGTTAAACTAATACTATTGGTGTAGTTATAGCTGAAAAGGTATATAAACTCAGCTGTGTGTATCAACAAATATATATATATATATATAGAGAGAGAGAGAGAGAGAAAATTGAATAAAAATAAAAAAGGTTTCATGTTTGCATCAAGCTAGAGACTCTGTCTCTTTATTATCCCCACTGTCATTATCCCATGTCACCCTGCCAAGCAGTTGCCTGAAGAGGTTAAAAGAGGTGCTTGTTGTAGTATTTGTTTACTTCTATTTAAGAATTCCTTCTGAGAAGATAGATTTATTCATAAAGACATTAATCTCATTCCTGTAATGTGAATAGCATCTGAGATAAATCCAGTTTTAGCAGATTGTGTCTCAGGCTACTACCACTCCTCATAGTACCTAGACACATACATGTAGAGGGGTATGAGCAAGTTTGTTCCTCCATCCTTCAGAAGAAGGAAGACTTTCCAAACAAATAATTGCAAAATAATGAATTGATCAGAAAGGAAGAAGCATGATTTTGCCAGAATTCATTACTTTGCGGAAATCAGAATGTTAGACAATGATCAAAAGTTTAAAACCAGAGACTCAACCAGAGCTCTTCCTGCCAAAAATATTTACAGCTTTTCTTATCAGCTTGCCAACTTGCCATCTCCAGCAATACTCAGGCTTCCAAGTCAGCTAGTTAGGAAGGCTGTTCCCTCAAAGCTTGAAGAATTTGTTGCAAATATCATCCTGTTTTTGTTATTTCTAACTCCTGTGCTCCTGAAACAGATCATTATAGGAACTGTCATGTGCCAACTGGAGAATTACAAGGATTACCAACCAGGTTTCCAGCGCTGACAACTAACCAACCTGACATAGTCGTCACCTTATAATAATAGATTTCCACACATTTCTGCTTGCTTCATTTTCTAACAAGAGAAGAACAAAATATTTTAACTACTAAACTGATTTACAAACTAAATTTTCTTCTTTCCAACATGAATCCCACAACTTTTAAATAAAAAGTCTTCTCAGTACATAAAAAGGGTTTTTTAAAAATATGGAGAACAAATTTTTAAACAGGCAGAATGTGGTAGAACAAGGAAAAATGATTTAAAATAAAAGAGAGAGGATTAGATGATATGTGAGGAGTAACTTCTTTACTCAGAAGCTGGTGAGGTACTAGCATTGACTCTCAGAGAAGCTACAGATCCCCTGAAGTGTTCAAGGCCAACCTGTACAGCCCCATGAGCCAGTCTGATCTAGCGTGTTACACCCCTGCCCATGATGATCTACATTATCTCTAACATCTCTTCCAACCTAAATAATTTTGTAATTGTTTGAAAAAACAGCATCCTGGAGTTGGCCCTGGGTAACTTGCTTTAGGTGCCCCTGCCTGAGCTGGAAGTTTGGACCAGGTGACCTTCAGAAGTCACTTCCAATCTCAACCATTCTATGATTCTCTGAAAAAGTGAGGTGAGAGTTAAATTTATAGATTTATAAGCTATGCTGTTCTTGGGCCTTTTGTTTTTGTTTTTGTTTTTGCTTTTGCTTTTGTTTTCCTCTAAATCTCTTTGTGGAATGTGGAGATATGTAAAGCAGAGGGAACATGCAGATACAACAAACAATCAGAAAAAGAGAGGCATACATTACCAGAATATTTCCTAACTTCAGAAAGTTTTCAATATATACACTGTGCTGTAATCTCTAGAGACTTTATAGATCTCCACAGGCTTGTCTCAGTTTTTTTTCATGCCAGATTTCCCTGGAGAGTTCACTTGAGCCTTTAAAATAAATGTTCATAAGGGAGATTCTGTGATACAGTACTTCATTTTTCTTCAGTCTCCCAGTATCTCAAAGGAAAACTATATTAATCTATTTTACCTATCAGCCGTGATGTTTTCAGAATATGTTACTGATGCTCTACCACTGTGCTGTTGTATAAATAAATTACCATAACATCAGAAGTTAGGAAGGGAAAAAGTAGATGGTGAAGTGAGAAATACTAAGACACAGTAAAATATTGTAAAGGCTCATAATGCTTCTACTCAGCTTTTCTCCTTTCTTGTTATATTAATTTCTGTTTTATAGTAGAGCATCTATGTGTTTATGGAATCAGTCGTTCAAATAAAACACATCCACACAGCACGTTAAATGTGGTCTGGAAAGCTATATATTCTTCCAGATCTTTCAAGTGGCTGTTGCTACTTTTGTTTCTGTGTGTCTTCCTACCCACTTAATTAACCACTAATTGGTATTTAAACTGGAAGCTTACAAAGGGATAGAAAAGAACAACTGAGAAAAAATAAAAAAATGGAATGGAAAGAAAACTCGCACAAACAAGTCTGTTTCCTTACCTGTTATGGATAATCAAGTAAAATGGCAGCATTCACACAAAAGGAGCAAACATTTAGCTCTCTGTGTTCACAGTCTTCTCCCTCCTCCTGTATGTGAAAGAAAAGAAAAATGGCATATTCGGAAGATGTGTGCAACATAAGATTAATCACCCTCCTACACCTCTTGCACAAGGCAAGCTGTAAGTCTCTCAGTGTACTTACTGGTAATAGTCTGCATTTAAATGGTTATTTCAAGATAGGTTTAACTTTTGATATATTACCTTGTCAACCTCTTTAGAGGCCTCTACGTAACAAGGATGCAGTGGGTCTTTTCTTTCACCTTTCTGCATCAACTAAAAAGCTGACACTTTAAAATCCGTTTGTGATGATATAGTGAATGATCAGCACAGATAAACACCCACTAAGTGTCCAGCTTTCCAGTAAATCAGAAAAAGAAATGCAATGGGTAACTGTATTTTCTATGTAAGACTACGTAAAAGTCTAAAAAAGTCAGTATGAGTCATCAGCTCTGGGGCCCTAGCGTAACAGGTAACAGCATCATATATAACCTTTTGCATAGACTGATCAAGCTCTGCCTTAAAATAAATAAATAAATAAACAAAAAGATTGCCTTCTGTTCCTATTGCTTCTGCTTTTAAAGCTTGTTACTCTGATCAGAAAAAAAAAGAAAAAGGAAAAAAAAAAAAAAAACAAAAACCCTTTACATTTACATCCTGTATTCACAACCTTTTAATAAACAGTTTTTGTGACAGAACATCTGTAATATTTATCCAGAGTAAGTCATGGATAAATGTTAGATCAGATCCAGGACTGCCCTGAAATGTTCTATGTATAATCTCCCAGCAGTAGATGTTTTTTTAAAGAATCTTTTCTTGTCTCTTATTTACTTAATTATTTATCACATTCATAATTCTAGAACCAGTTCTTTCTTCCCTAATTTCATACAAATTTTCATATGTGACACATATTTTTTTAATAATGCCTTAGAAGGCGAGACCCATTGCATTCCTATTGCTTGAAAATAATGTGAATAAATTGACAAAATCTGTGAGTTTATTCTGGTATCTTTAACCTTCATTTAAATCTAAATATTGTTTTGAAATTCATTCAAAATATATGAAAATCTTTGGACAGCATGGAGCTCAGAATAGAGGTCAGTTCAATTGAGAAAATCACATAAACTGTCATATTGAGGTCCCGAACATCACATTAGTGAGGAATTTGTATATTACACTGTTTCTGTTTGTTTATTTGTTTATCTGTTTGTTTTGGGAAAGGTAGGCCATTTCAAGGGTGTCAACGGCTTATGGGTTGGCTCAGCCTGGTTTCATAGATTCACAAATACATTAGGTTGGAAAAAACCTACAAGATCATCTAGTCCAACCATCCTCCTACCTCCATCCCTACGCACTAAGCTACTAAATCAAATCCCTTAGCACCTCATCTAAACGCTTCTTGAGCAGCGCTAGGGACGGTGCCTCAAACACCTCCCTAGGCAGGCCATTCCAGTGCCTGACCACTCTTTCAGAGAAAATTTTTTTCCTCAAATCTAATCTAAATCTTCCCTGGCGCAGCTTGTGGCCATTCCCTCTCGTCCTGTCATCAGTTATCTGGGAAAGGGCCTAATTCATGCCTAATGAGACAGGGAGCCCATGCACCCACACCCTGGGAAAGAGGAGGGGGGAAAAGGGAGGAGGGAGGGAGATGGGCCTAAAACAAAACAGCAGCAACAATCTGAGGAGGAAAGCTATTTTATTAAATAAGACATCAGAATGCAAAATAACACAGTATAATACAATCTAATTGGAATTGAGGTTAAGAAATCAAATGAAATGAGAGTGTGTCCAAAACTGAAGGCCTGACTCAACCTTACTCTAAAGCTGAAGGTGAGACCAGGGAGCTAGGAAGCACACACTGCAGATGAGCAGCAAAAAGGGGCAGTCTCAAAACTTGTATGCAGTTTTATCTTTCACTCTGAATGGAAAACAGTCCTCTGGGGTATGTAGTTCTTATTCTCTTCTGAGAACCCTGTACTCAGAAATTTGGCAGTCCATTGAACTGGAACATTAACTCTTTAACTCCCAGTGCCTTACAAGAAGTTATGATGTGGAATACCTATAATAAAAAACAATCATAAAACCATCACAAAGGGTAATTATTACCACAGCCTAGTCAAACATATTCATCTAGAACTGGGTTATTGGGAGGAACATAGTATTCCTCAAATTTTCAGTGCTGAATAAGCATCACAGTGAAGATACATTGCAGTACAAATACATAGAAAGTGCATTAGCTCTAGCTATTCTTCTCTAATTTACTGTCTTTCATTATACCATAGGATTTTACTATTTTTTCTGATATTAATGTACTCAGTCCATTATGAAATATACTTTTAATTATGGTACTACACACAACTACTTGACCCTTCTGAACACACAAAGAGACATATCAAACCAGAACAACTTATTTGACTTTCCTCTTTCCTTTTTAAACGATGTTCTCAAAATTCTTTTTATTAACATTTCACAGTGTTGATCCCAGTAGAATTCCTTTCTTTTTGTCTTAGAAAAAATTAATAGTATAAGGTGATGCATGACCAGAAATATGATGCTGTCAATAAGAAACATTAATTAACAAATTAATTAGACACAATTTGTTTCTTTCACTCATGAGAGAAGAGTTTTTCTATCCTGCTGGAAAGCATACTAAATAAGAAGAAACATGCGTATGTCTGTCCTCTGAATACTGCTACCTTAATAAACTTCCTCTAGGGTTTATTTCTCCAGGGTAGATACAAATTGTTTTCTTAAACTGGCTCACCTACTCTTAATCCATGGTTTGCCAACACAATTTACTTTTACTTTTTGCCCTAGTAACTGCAGAAATAGTTTAACCCCTTGTGTCTTTGGCTCACATAGAAACCCAAACCACTTTGGTGCAGTGTAATAATTTATTGTGAGTTACATTTCTTCAGGCCACATGTATAAAAGTATATTAGATGCTCTGCTCTATGTCCTGACTACGGTTTTTTTCCATTTTTAATATACACTGAAAACATCTAACTCTGAAGTTGACATGTGTAGCTCCTTAATGTTAATGTAATGTAAAAAAAGTTAAAAAATAAAAAGGAAGGCAATTAAGAAGAAAAATTATTCTTGCACATTATTATCTTTTAGGGGGGGTGGGAGGGGGAGTGAAATTAGTTTGTTTCTTTGCAAAATTCAGGAATGGCGTGAAGAAGTCCTAGAAAATCATTTTCTTTAAGTATTCTTTGAACATTTTTTTCACAATAATCATCAGAATGTTAACTGCATTGTAAAATCAGAAGAGGACTTCTATATTTACTTTTTTTTTTATTTTTATGTATTTTTATTTTTTTATTTTTATTTTTATTTTTATTTTTTATTTCATTTTTAATTTTAATTTTAATTTTTAAAACCTACTACAGTTGTAGCAGAAGACAACCTTTTTTTTATGCGCTGTGTTACTTCCATATTCTAATAAAGATGTTCCAGACACACACGCACACACAAAAGAAAAGTTAGGTTTTTTTTAAATCAGTTTGAAAATTATGACAGGTACCACAATAACATTATATGGTAAACCCTGATCAAATTGAGAATATCTATGTATCTCTATGTATCTAAACAATAGATGTACAGATATACATGTATAAATATTTATCCTTATGAATGTATGAAGCTTCTGCACATGTATACATTTCTGTACCTGTGAATGCCACAATTTATCTCTACAGGAGAATGGCAGTTAAATTTAAAATAAGGAATAACATTCTGTATCTTAGGAAAATACATATAAGAAGCAAAATATACCAAAAAGAAAGAGGAGTTTTAGTAAACACTGCTGAAGTATCTCACTGCTATGTATATTGTAATTACTCATTCTAAAGGTCTTAAATTTCATATATAATGCATCAGAAATGGTAACCTGATCACTGCTAGCGGATAGGGAAAGCTGCAGATATAGGGATGTATCAAGCATGTAACAAGTTTTGAACTTAGATACTTACAGTATCATTAAGGAATAATGTAACCGCTGAAAGTAAAATTTATATCATCATACTGAAACTGTAGGAAAGATACCCTGTCTAAGCTGGTCTTTAAGGATCCTTAGTCATTATAACAAGTCTGTAACACACAGCCATTAATCCCATAACAAGGTAAACATTGTAAGATGCTTAAAGCAATGGGATAAATTACCTTCTGGAGAAATCTATTTATCATGAACTACAAGAAACCCTAGAAAATATAGGTTAGCTACATTGCCTAGGTTACAGCTCATTCTCAGCTGTGTTGAGATGATATGAAAATCGACTAAAACGTTATTTTCTGGAACTTTGTCAGTCTTAAAGTAAGAAATGCACTCATGATTCTTCATAATTAATATTTTTGAATTGATAATGAATAAGGAGTTTTGTTTGGAAGAAAATACAATTGCAAATAAAGAAAATCTGGACCATCTCCTGAGATCACAGGAACAGGCAATTCCAAAATATCAGAGGTTAAGTAGGTAGGCCAGAAGGCTGGCTTGGATGAACAAGGATCTTCTTCTTGTGCTAAGGTGGAAAAATGAAGAGTGTGACCACTGGAAGCAAGGTCTGGTAACATGAAAGGACTGTATAGATGTGGTTTGCCAATGTTAGGAGAGTATTTGTGCTCAATTAGAGCTGAAACTGGCCAAAACTGTGGGGGACAATAAAAAAGGGTTTTAAAAAAATACATTAACTACAAAAGGAGGACTAGAGAGAATACTGGTTCATTACTGGATGAGAATAATAACACTACATACAGGGACATAGACAAAGCAGAGACATTTAACTCCTTTGTATCTCTCTTCAGCACTGATGATGGACATTGACACCCCGAGTGCCCTGAGTTGGAGGACTGTGCTGTAAAAATAGCAGACTCCATGCCACTCCTGAACTTGTATGTGACTTGCTCTTCCACCATGCAAGTCCACGAGGCCAAATGGGATCCATACCAAGGTAAACAGAGAGCTGGCTTACATCATCTTGAGACACCTCTATACTATTTTTCAGTTGTCTTGGGAATCTGGAGAGAACCCGAGAACCCAGTTGACTGGAAGCTGGCAAATGTTGTTCTAATTTTCAAGAAAGGCAAGCAAGAAGGTCCTGGTAATTTGCAGGCCTGTTAGTCTTATACCTGTTCCTGAAAAAATGTTGGAGAAAAATATTAACAGAAAAACACCTGATGCATGATGTAGGCAAAGGGATGAGGCTGGACTCTTCTCAAAAGTGTGTGGTGATAGGATGAGGGGAAATGGCCACAAACTGATGCATAGGAAGTTCTGCACAAATGTGTGGGAACTTCTACACAGAGAAGGTGATAGAGCACTGGCACAGGCTGTCCAGAGAGGCGGTGGAGTCTCCTTCTCTGGAGATGTTCAAGACCCACCTGGATGCCTACCTGTGCAACTTGGTCTAGGGATCCTGCTCTGGCAGAGGGATTGGACTCTATGATCTGTAGAGGTCCCTACCAATCCCTACAATTCTGTGACTCTGTAAACCACATGAAGTTTAACAAGACCATGATCTGGCTTCTGCACCTGGGAAGGTGCATCCCTGACTTACAGTCTGAGGGATGAGACACTGGAAAGCAGCCTCGCTGAAGGGGATCTGGGGGTCTTGGTTGACAGTAAGTGGAACACGAGTCAATAGTGTGTCCAGGCAACCAGAAAAGCTAACCATCTCATGGAGTGCATTAGTCACAGCATTGCTAGCATGTCAAGGGCAGCTATTATCCTGCTTACACTGCACTGGTACAGCTGCACCCTGAGCACTGTGTGCAGTTTTGGGTGGATAAGTTCAAAAAGGACATAACATTGTTATAGAGGGCTACGAATAAGGTGAAGGGTCTGGAGGGAAAGATGAACGAAAAGAGGCTAAAGTCTTTTGTTTTGTTCTGCTTAAAGAAGTCTGAAGGGAGGCCTCATTTCAGCCTTCTTCATGAGGGGAATGGAGAGGCAAGCACTGATCTCTCTCTCCGGTGACCAGTGATAGAACCTTAGGGAACTGAATGAAGCTTTGACAGAGGTGGATTTTGTCAGGCTGGATATGGAAAATGTTCTCCATCAGAGAGTGGTAGGGTGCAGGAACAGACTCCAAGGGGCAACTGTCACAGTACCAAGGTTGCCAGAGTTCAAGAAGCATCTGAACAATGCTCTCAGTTATATGATCTGAATTTTGGGTGGTTCAGTGTAGATTCAGGAGTTGAACTTGATGATCCATATGGGTCCATGCCAACTTAGGATATTCTATGATTCTTATGGTTGAAAGAATATGGCAAAATGTTAAGGGACAACAAATAGGGAAATTTAAAAAAAATCAGAGAGAAAAATGCAAGAAACATCCCTTTTTAGCAAGTCACAAAACTTTTACACTTTCACATTATAATGTTTAAGTAATTATTAAAAATGACTATGAAGAATAATATGCCTGTATGACGACAGTGGAACTATTAATGTTGCAACTGATCATACTGTTGATTATTCTATAATTATCACTTAATAAATGACTAATATGCTAGAGATTAATCCTATGTTTTGTGCATTAGTGTTTCCCTGTTTATGTATGATTTTTCATTGAGTCTGACTATAATAACAATGAACAATACCAGAATATTTGCAATCAATATAACTTAGAAACAGGTAAGGTAAAAAAAAAGATCAATTAAATTAGAAACTAAAAATTAATAATGTGAAAACTAAAGTAGGTTAGTAAGTACATTAATTTATACCTTAACTAAAGAAGCAATATTTCCCTTTTCACTATATAATTAACCTCACTAAGAAAGGACCTGGGAGATTCTAAGCCTTTTTTTAATTACTGTATACGGTAACTAAATGATCATGAATAAGAAAAGAATTGTAAAAAATGTATCCAAATATTTTTCTTATAGCTTTTTAATAAATTCATAATATATAACTATAGGTTTTAACATGGTGGTAAATCATATTTATAATCATCAATGACATCTTCTTCATCCAAATCAACAACTGATTTTTTTCACTGAAGAATGTACTGCTCAAGGTGTCTAAAGTAGTATCTTGACTCAGTAATGTTTGACTGCAGAAATAAAACGCTATTTCCTTTTGTAACACTGGTGACTGTCAGGTAATAGACCAAGATAAAAACTTCATTTTTTGACAACACTCCCATGTATCACAGCGTTGCCATTTATGTAAGCAGCATATCACAACTGTATTTACTGTAATAAATTTCTCTGAAACAGATAGTTGTTAGGATTCTTAAATATCTCAACTGGAAATGTCCCATGTGGATAAACTTAAAGGTGGCAGCTAAGCAGGCGAAATGTGTTTATAGCTCACTACATAAATGAACATGTGTTCATTTATGTAGTGAGCTATAAATTCTTCTAACATCATATAATCTATCAGTTTTAAAGATCATTTATTTATTGAAATTATTTTGTGCCATTTCTCTTAAGGTTTGTGTCGGATTGTTTCTCTTATGGTGCAAAAGTGTCACCGCTCCAGTAGCAAAAATGCTCAGATTCAAATGATCTTCTGTTGGGTCACAGACCCAGTTATGCACTGTAGTCCAAAGCTGTGTTGCCCTTTCATAAACAATATCACTAAACTGTACTTGTACCGAAACTATCCTCATCTGATACAAATTAATGGAAAAAACAGAGGCATTAAAAACCTATTTAAAATTGAAAAGGAACTAAGATTTTATTTGCTTAAAGAAAATATCTTCATTTATGTTTTTGTTGTTGTTGTTGTTGTTTAGTTTTACATTTTGTTTTCATTAAAAAAAATAAGACATTTTTTTAAATATTAAATAAAAGTTTTCTGTGCAGCAGAAGGTTGGAACAAATACCACATAACTTTGCTTTCATAACATCATTATCTATATAGGGAGGATTGCTGTTGTCTGTCTCAGACATTTTGAGATGAACTTTCTTTTCTCTCTCCTTTTTCATAGTTTTGAAAGCTGGACCTTCTGCACAGGGAAGCTTGCATGAAGTTCTCTAATGAGTTCATATTCTCTTCTGATTTGGAATGAAATGCTTTCTATCTAACAATTTAAATTGATAATTTTTTGTTTTTCTTCTTTTTTTTTAATTCTAGGTAACAGTGCATTAAAATCATTAGATCTTGTTTTCTGGTAATATTCACACTCCTTTTAGCGGCAGTCATAACTTTTATATTTGACCTTTCTTGCCATTTGCTAACATTTAGAGAATTATGAGAAATTATCACTACCCATTTAAATATCAACAACAGACTCTGGGGAGTTGATTTTAACAAGCACAAACCTTTTATTTCTGTTTTCTCTAGTATATTATCTACTTCTGTTTGTGTATCTATGTGTGATTATGTACTGAAAGCTCATCAGTTTGAGTCATTCATTAAACTATATCATCTTAATCAATATAATTTAATAAAACAAATAAACAAGAAAAGCCCACAACAACAACAGAAACACTACTCATTAAGGGAATGGCTGAACCCATGAACTTCTAAAAGCCTCATAAGCATCTACAGGATATTAGAATTTGAACAGATAGTAGAAATGAATGATGAAGACTGGCTTTCTAAAGTAAATAGCAAACTTCCCACTGACTTTATGGAGTCCAAAATTTCTTTTCCAGATCAGGTTGCATAAATTTCTACAGAAAAAAATAAAAACAATAAAATGTCTAAATTGACAACTGATATTACTCAGAATGAATAATTTAACCAAGTCTATTTTAGAGAATTGTCCAGGAACGATTTACATCATTCACTTTAAAAGAAACAGAAACTCGTAATAAATGAGGTGATGACTTTTTGAGCTATAGCTGTATAGCTTTATAGAAATATTTCCCTCTGGATAGAGGTGTTACTTTTGTTGTGTAATAATACTCTTCAATCTTGGGCTTCAGGCATTTCATCAGGAACTCAGTAAATGGTCTACCTTTAGGACAATATTTTATCATTATTGCCCTTAAAACTAGTTACTATTTATGTGACAGAGCATTTATAGTTTTGATGGTTTGGTTCATTGAGGATAGTTTTGCTACTGAATAGCCAGTAGTGACAGATGCAGTTTTTTACATCAAACCATTAGAAGAATAAGCTGTTTTATATGTAAGAGATAGAGTGTTCACCAGGAATGATGTTCTGTGAATCCACAGAATATTCCTAACTTGAAGAATGAACAATGAGAAAAAAAAAAAAAAGAGAGAACAAAACTAGAAATCCAAGCTTTATTTATTTATTTATTTATTTATTTTTACCTCAAAGAGAAGAAGTTGGTCTGAAATATAAGTAATAATGTTAAAATAAATGTAAGGAAACAAAATGTTTCATTCATCTGCAAAACAACTTGCTGCTCTTAACAAGCATCTTTAGAATCCAGAGCTCAACCAGAAACCTATAAAGTATTCTGGACCGTTAATATGAAAAAAGTATAAAAGAAATAAAAGTTTTATATTATAACTATTTTAACTGTATTCTACTCATATGTTAGTGTCCATCTACAATGTACACAATATTTACTCTGTAGGTCATTTACTACATAGATAATACCAGCAAGAAATGTGTAACCTTGCCATTGAACAGTTGGTATTCTCTGATATAAAGCCAGTCTAGTCTGAAAGTGATTTGATGTTAACTAAATCCTTGACTGCTACAGATTTTTCATAGTGACAGAGTATAGTATTTCTTTGTGAATAATTAAAAATCTTAAAATTACTAGATTAACATATATATCTATATATATAGATTTGGATTTTTTTTGTTTTTGTTTTTGTTTTCCCCCATTTCTGATCTAAAGGATTTATCTCAGGATTTTTGCATTTGGAAGTGAATTTGGCACCCAAAAAAAATTCCAGTTCTCACAATTAAACCATGTACTTTTAATTTTCATTTTAAAAGTACATCTCTCTTAGCTGTTGTTTGGGTTTGAAAAGCTTTCTTTCTGACCTATGAGCAATACCAGCAATATTAAAATCTACACATCTATTGTTTTCAGTAATCTTTCACAACTTAAATAGCAAGTAGAATTTCTCTTTCCATGTGTTTAGAAATAACATAGTTTTTCTTAAATTATTATGCTTATGTTTAATTCTTTGCTTTTCTCTCTTATTAAAGAAATTATCTGGGGTAAATAAAAAACATTGGTCTTTCAAGAAATTTGGAAGATTTTGCCATTATGGAGAATAGGAATGAAAAGTGTGTGGACTTGTTAAGGAGTGGGACCAGAATACTGTTTCAAATTTGTAATCTATCATAGGGAAATGAATAAGTAGAAACTTTGGAAAAATCCTGAGAGCACTCTTTCACAGTGAAGGTCATCATAGAAGCAGTGAGAGATGTAGACTATCAATAGTAATGTCATTAAGAACACTGAGGAAGTAAAGCCACAGGTCTCTGGAACATTTCAACTTGTTCTGCAGAGGTGATCATCTTCTGATTCTGTAGGGAGTCTTGGGCACTGACATTCTCAATAGCCTGTAAATTTATAATGGTATGTTCAAGCAAGAAGCAGTTTAAGTTCTTTCTTTACTTTGTTTAACTGGAAGTTACAACATTAATTTTCAATCTCTAAATACCTCTGACATTAAATCTTGTGTCTCTTTTGCTTACTGCTTTGAGTCGATATTATTTGTCAAGTGAAGGCCAAGCCCATAGAATTAGACTTTGCAAGATGAAAGTTGTGCTTGTAAAGAGCGCAACAGTGAATAGAGTACATTTGAATTTGGAACTAGGCAGATTCATCTCAATTGGAAACTTTTACTTTTGATATTTTATTTTCTTTAAATAGCTAGTTCAAAGTTCAAGGAACAAACTTATAGAAAATTTCAGTATTTATTTTCAGTGATATAGACATGAAAATTCTGCTTTAGGAAAAATTAAAATTTAGAGTTAATACAGTTTAAAAAGCACTTTAAAGAAAAATGCAAATTAACTTCTCAAATTTGTTTTTTTTTCAGGAAAAAGAAAAACCTTCTTTTAAACTAAATTATAACTTCTGCAGTACTTCTAATTTGATTTGTGTTTTGTTTTTAGTCTTGACTTCGTATTGCCCATATTTTTGTGCTCTTTTCATCTAACTGACTTACAAATGCTCTTAAATACTTAAAATCATCTGTTGGAGAAGTAAGATAATTTCCCTGCTGAACTACAACATCTATCACCAAATTTGTCATTTTTGTCATTACTTATGGTCTCACAGATTATTCACATATTTAAAGAGATCACTGATACAGTAGTTACCCTCCACTTCAGTATTTAATGGCATACAAAAGAGCATTTTTTTGTACATTCTATGCATTTATTTTAATATATCCATATAGTGTAAACAGAACATTAAATAAGACATTTTAATGAAGAGACATTTTAAGACAGCTTAAGGGAAAAACAGTGGATCTAGTTCCGTTTATGAACTATTCTACTAAAAATGGCCCCTGGTGCCACTGTAGATCTGTTTCTTCACTGGCAAATTAAAGGTCAGGATAGAGCAGAAATGCATTTATATTATGTTGTTGTAATAGGTCTGTAGTCTGTTAACTGAACTTCCCAGTACAAATCTGTGTTAGTACTTAAAGTGACAAAATATTGCTGAATGTAAAGTAAGTATAATAATAAAATATAACTCTCTGATACTTTGTTCATTTGCATATCAGATGTGATCAAGCCTTCTGTCCTGCTCATATTAATTTCAGCAGTACTGCATTATCCAAGTAAGAACAGAAATTCAAGGAGACATTTTTGCTAAACTGTTTTGGTACTTTTCCTTTCCACCTTCATTCAGTTCATTTCTTTTCTTTGTCAGCTTTTGACATACAGCATAAAATTTTCAGAAGTGCCTAAGGGCCATATTAAAAAAAAAAAAGGACTGAGGTATCTGAAATGAGACTTATTCTACAGATGCATACAATAAAGTGCATGATCCTGAAAAGAACAGCACAACTTCTGTAGGCATTATATGAGTGAAACGTAGTTTCCTAGGCAATTGAATTATATACCCAAAAATTCCTAAACCTTAACAGATTTGAGTTCAATATCTCAGTTTTTTGGGGATACAGAAATCAGACATTCTTCTACCTAAATCCCTCTGGAGTTGGCTCTGGAAGACGATCTCAGAGTATGCATAATACAAGAGATACAGAACTGATGTCTTTCAACCTGCCTTAGCATTTTCTGCTCCCATCTGAAGTAGTTGTGGAAAAAAGAACATTATAGTTTTTATATTCTGATCAGAAATTTCACCAGGTTGCTTTTCCTATCTCCATTTCTTAGCTTAGTGAAGAAGAATTATATCACTAGATGACACACAAGGCAGGGAGATCACGTTCTCTTCTTTGTGTAAGCCATGACACAATCTGGACTCTGATTCATTTCACCAGAAAGAGGTAATAAAATAATCTCTTAGACAGCAGTTACTGTGAACTTAAGTCCTTTATTTCAAGGACCAATTAGTATGTTAGATTAAAATCTCCTGGCTTCCAGCTTAAATCAAGCTTCATTTTGTTCACTCTTAAGCACTATAGTGACATCTTGTTTAGATTTTGATGGCTTCTGGGGGAATTAGTTTCATAAACCACTTAGGGACTCTAGAATGTTTATGTCTACTCATAAACTATAGGATGAACAAGAACAGCTTTGACTGTACTAACTATATTAAAGAATGTACTGTCATATAGAATGTAACAGTAATAATATTCAATATTCAGAATCATAAAATTATAGAATGGCTTAGGTTGGAAGAAACTGAAAATCATCTACTTCCAAACCTCCTGCCATGGACAGTGTTGCCAGGCAGTAGATCAGGTTTCCCAGATTATAATTTATATAAGAAATATTTAATAATGTATTGGATCTTTTTTGGAATCTTTGTAACTATTAGCTTTAGATAATTTAGGTTATCGTTCCTCTCTCATTTTTTCGTATGATTCTGCTAGGGATACAAGAGGATCACAGCATGAATCCCAGACTGCTTGATGCTGAAAAGGCAGTAGCAAGTGTTCCTGCTTCTTTTCAGAGAAGATGAGCAGAAGCCAAATACTCACCTTGATCACTGAACTGGCAATGTCTGCTGCCTGAACTTGTCAGCTCCAAGTAGAGATGAAGGACAGACTGTGCGTGTGTGCGTGCAGAGGCAGGGGACAGTGATGGGTACAGTATGGGAACTGCCTATTTTGAGCAGTCAGTATATAAACTATAAAATTGAATATTGGGCTAGCAATAACCTTTTGAGCAAAGCCAGATCAATTTTAGTGATCGGAACTGTCCTGTCTCAAGAACTGCCTCTTCAATAGAGTCATTCCTGAGGCTTTTAAAACATTGATTCATGCAAGTATGTATTTTTAATCTCCACTAATAAGAATATGGAATCAAAATAACTTTTATTAATAAGAAAGTAATAACTTCTTACTGGTCTGAACTAAGGGATGCAACATCCTTTACCAAAATTTATGCAGAACAATAACATTTTGTTATTATAGTGAAATATTCAAAGCTATATTAATTTCCCAATAATGACCAAAAATCAGAAAGTTTTTCACAGCACCAAGTGAGGGACGGTGGAAATCTTTTGCTAGGCTACAAACTTTGATGTCAGAATAAACATTTATTCCCTAATACCATCTTTTTTTGTGGTGAGATATGCATTACTGAGTGTGAAGAATAGCAAGGAGTTTCTATCCTGTGTGAAGTCAATTGCAAATAATATTCATTTAAATATTACTCTGAAATAAAAGATCACAGAATCACAGAATAGTAGGGGTTGGAAGGGACCTCCAGAGAACATCGAGTCCAATTCCCCTGACAAAAAACAGGCTCCCTTGCCCAGGTTGCACAGGAAGGCACCCAGGCAGGTATTGAATATCTCCAGAGAAAGAGACTCCACCACCTCTCTGTGCAGCCTGTGTCAGTGCTGTGTCACCCTCACTGTGAAGAAGTTCCCACACACATTTATGTGGAACTTCCTATGCTTCAGTTTGTGGCCATTTCCAATTGTCTTATTCACCACACTCTTCAGAGAAGAGTCCAGCCTCATCCCTTTGCATCCCACACCTGAGAGATTTATAGATGTGGTTCAGATCCCCTCTGAGTCTTCTTTTTTCGAGGCTGAAAACACCCAGGTCTCTCAGCCTTTCCTCATAAGGGAGGTGTTCCACTCCCTTTATCATCTTTGTAGCCCCCTGCTGGACTCTTTCCAGGAGATCCCTGTCTTTTTTGTACCAGGAAGCCCACACAGTACTCGAGGTGAGGCCTGACCAGGGCAGAGTAGAGGGGGATTATCACCTCCCTCAACCTGCTGGCCATGCTCCTTTTAATGCACCCCCAGATCCCATTGGCCCTCTTGGCCACAAGAGCACACTGCTGACTCATGGCCAACCTGTCATTCACCAGGACACCCAGGTCCCTCTCCTCAGAGCTTCTCTCCAGTAGGTCATAAAGATGTGCTACATTTGTACTTTTTGATAGTAAATTTAAGAATGAGCCCCTCAAGATGTGTAAGTCCAGTGTAATGTTACTGTTGATTTTTGACTGCTCAATGGCTTCAGCACAGCAGGGAACGAATCTGAAGAGAAGAAAGATATTACAAACAAGCAAACAAACAAAATGCAATGAAGTCATGGAGCTTGAGAGCAAAATTTACAGAATGATTTCTCATGCAGCTCACCCCTATGTCATTCCCTCCTTTGAGTGTCAAGCAATGTTATAAAGGGTGTTACTATAACAACGCTAATTAAATATACTGGGATTTCATGTGTTACAGCAAAAAGCCAAGAAACAGCAGTCCTGCTTTATGTCATAGCCTGTGGTGTAAGGCAGAGCAATACAATATTGAAATCAAACATAGTGCAGTAATTACCAAGTAAGGCCATCTTGTGTCAAGGCAATGCATACATATCTACATTTATGTTTTGGATAAATTAGTGGCTCTCAAAAATACTGAAGATTTTCATACAGCACATTAAAATCACAGAATCACAGAATCATAGGTGTTGGAAGGGACCTCAACAGATCATCGAGTCCAACACCCCTGCCAAAGCAGGTTCCCTACATCAGGTCGCACAGGTAGGCGTCCAGGTGGGTCTTGAATATCTCCAGAGAAGGAGATTCCACAACCCTCCTGAGCAGCCTGTGCCAGTGCTCCGTCACCCTCACCGTACAACAACCATGACAGTCTTAGGAACTTTTTGGTTCTGTGTTGGATGCTGACATGGGCTTGATCCATTTTCAGAAGTGATGCATATTTCACTGTTTTGATCCACGTTAGCTTCCAATCATATTGTACATTATTATTACTGAAATACCTACAAAATAAAAAAAAAAACAACACTGTTAATGGATGTAAAAATACACCTGCAAAATGAAAGTAATATCTCTGAAGGTCATTTTGAAACTTAGCATATATGTTCAGTATAAGTTTAAAAAGTCTGTAATCTTAGATTATTGCTGTCTTTCCAAAATTTCAACTGTGCTTTTTGTTGAAGTGTCATATTATGACTTTTTAAAAGTGATACAGGATTGGGGTATTCTGACTGTAAGCAGGAGTTAACTGGGAAGAGCCATCATAAAAATACTAATCATTGGATTTCACAGCTAGAACTGTTATTCTCCATCTTAATAGTGGTACACTGCTTAATCTGTCCAGGTGGTGAATTTTATCTATGTTTGGACACTTCCTCCAGCTGATATCACAACACGCATATTAGTTTATTATATGTTCACATCTGATTTCAGATCCCAGACATCAGAACCCCCAATAAGTCTAGGGAAAAAAAAAAAAAAATACTTGAATAGTCAGGGGGCAAATTTCCAAAGGCCTAAAACAAAGACTTTTCTTTCACTAGGAGGAAAATCTCAATAATTAATTACTTCATTGGCCAACGTTGTTTGGATATTTTAAGGTACTGGAATGCATAATTTTCTAGTGAATATGACTAGAAATATTGTCCAGATTGAAAAGTACACTTGATTCTAGCATGTGTTTAATTCCTGAGGCCAAGTCATGCAGCAAGCACTTTCTGATAAAATTGGCCTTCAGCAAAATTTATAAGAGAAATCAAATTTATGGACTTCACAAATGCTTATGATATGTCAAAAGACTTTATTCTTTTGATCAAAACACCTGGAGCTTTTTGTTTGTTTGTTTGTTTGTTTGTTTTGTTTTGTTTTCAGTGAATTGAGTGTAAAGCAACTCATGGAAATAACAAGTTAATGGGCCCTGTGCTGTCATGTTATCTAACTTATGTATTATAGACTTTCTTCATTTATTCAAATGACATCAGTCTCAATATCCATGCTTGGCCATTATTAGAATTAAACACATATTGAATATCAATACTTGAGGAGGCTTATTCTTCAGCCAAGGACAAATAAAATGATACCTAATGTTTTAATCTTGCTTAATATGCCCCCTTACATGTATTTAAATCATAAGATAATTTGTAAAATCTCAGGGTAGAATCAAAGTTTTATGAAAAATCAACCTGCTGCCAATTTCTCAATAATCTAGCTGGCTGAGCATGAAATAAACACATTTGCATGTTCCATTTTATTTTATTTGATGACTGATGAGAGCAGCCCTGCAGAGAAGGACTTGTGGGTCCTGGTGGATGAAAAGATGGATACAAGCCAGCAGTGTGTGCCTGCAACCCACAAGGCCAACTGTATCCTGCGCTGCACAAAAAGAAGGATGGCCAGTGGAGAGAGGAATGGAATTTTCCCCCTCTACTCTCCATTTGTAAGACTCCATCTGGAGTCCTGTGCCCAGGCCTGGGTCCCCCTAATGTGCAGAGCTGTTGAAGTGGATTCAGAGGAGGGCCATGAAGATGATCAAAGTGTTGGAGTACCTCTTTTATGAAAAAAGGTTGAGGGAGCTGAGCTTGTATTAAGTGGAGAAGAGACTCACTGCAGCCTTCCAGTGCTTGAAGGGAGTTTACAAGCAAGAGAGGGACAGAATTTTTACACATTCAGACAGCGACAGGACAAGGGAGAATGGCTTTAAGCTAAAAGAGGGGAGATTTAGGTTAGATGTTTTGTGAAAATTTTTTAGTCAGAGGAACTGGCACAGTCTGCCCAGAGAAGCTGTGGATGCTGCACCTTTGGAAGTTTTTAATGTCAGGTTGGTGTGATCTTTAACAGCCTGATCTAGTGGTTGGCAATCCTGCCTATGAGAGAATGTTGGAGCTCTATGGTTTTTAAAGTCCCCTCCAACCTAAGCCATTCTATGATTCTATGATTCAACTTGAAAATGCTGTAACCTGTTGTGATACCTTTGTTACTGTTACACTGTACCATATCACACAGGAAACCATCTGCTGCTTGTTTATTTGTTTGTTTTTATTGTAAATTGATTCGTTGTTGTCTACCTAACTGTGAACTCTTCTAGTTTTGACCTTCCACACTATCATAGTATGGATTCAGACCTGTTTTCATAAAAAAAAATAGGGAAGTAAGACAACCTGCACTGCAGTTTTGGAAGCAGAAAGCCATGAAGCAGCACTTTGGAGAGAAGGGCGCTCTCTGGAGCTTCAGTAGCATCCAACTGAAGTTAAAAACTGCCAGCAAAACACCTGCCATTTGGCTTAACGATGCCTGCAGTCACTAGGTACACAGATAATTGAAGATGCACTCTTACTGTATGGGTGATCTTTTTGTCAGTCTACAAAATATTCAGATACAAACTGGAATTGGATTTCTTTAATTCTGTTAACATTATCACCATTTTAATTTCCTTCTACTCTCCTATATGCTTTTTTTTTTTTTTTTTTTTTTTTTGAAAACTGCATATTTTGGCATAGATTAATGGATCTGCTACAGGAGAGCAAGAAGCCCTAGGTGACTCGTTTACCCTTCCCCAGTAGGGTATTGGCTGCCAATTGCCCCCACTCTGTGATGGCTTGTCCTTCTTCTCACCTTGTCATCAAGCCAAGACTGCACACCGTAGGAGCACAGGTAAGCATCTGCCTCTCTAATCACTGCCAACAGCTCTCCATTATCAGCTGCCAGGGGTGCTTCAAAGAACTGTGCACAACTTCCTCCAGATGCATACACCAAGTGCTTTTAAGTCTGCAACAAATTCTGCCTTTGTAACAGAGGGAAATCTCAAATGTCAAATCTTTTTCCAGAGTTGCTTTTCAGCTCACCATGAAACATAATTTCAGTTAGTGTACTTTTTTTCTCACCTTAACTAGCATACATTCCCAGATCAACTAAGTGCACAAACTCCATAAAAACAATAGAAATATCTTTCCATATGAGGTGAACTTTGTTACACAAAATTAAAATAAGATTAGAAGCCAATGGTTGTCTTTAAGATACGATTCATCCATTATTCTTTTGATAAATGGCAAAGAATCCCCTACTGTATACCATGATTTACTTCAGAATTTGAGAAAAACACTCAATTATCCAAACTATTTTATTAGTCTATGATCATGATGTTTGTTTTTTTTTCAGCTGAAAATTCACTTTATCAAATGGTGATAACATACTCTGTGTTGTAGTTTTGATGAAGAAGCATTACTTTTAGAAAGAGTAATGTATAATGTAAAACATTCTGTCTGTTATAATCATCTTTCTTATTAAATGCTCAATCACACAATAATTATAGGTTGAATCATCTTGATGTTACACATACGTCAGGTCAAAAATTTTTCAGACAATTATTTTTGTTATAGTCAGATTGTTAATATTCAATTAAAAGTTTTAGTTACTGAAACTATCAAAATTCATGGCAAAATCACAAATGCATGAAACATTTTCCTTGGAGGAATTCTAAGGTTTTCACTACATGGCAGAGTGAGCTGGGAGATTTGAGATTTTTTCTTTTCTGATCTCATTTTACAAAGAGTCCATCCTTCCGAAGTAGTTGGTGAAGTTTTTTTCTTTTTTAATTTTCTAGTATTTTGTGGCCTTGGGCTTGACACAGTGACTGCTGTGAGTACCTATCCACCTGTTAGTCAGAAGTGCAGAGACTGTCAGAGTTAGCCACAGCTTCTAATTATTACCACACTAAAAATCACAGAATTATGTATACAACCCTTTGTTGACTGTGTGGTCAATATTCAGCTCTGTGTGGTGAAATCATTAATGAATACACAAGCAGTTTTTCCTACAGTGTGCCAAGTTACAGTGTCATGTAAATATTGTGCATACACAAGTTTTTTCATTTGGAGGAAAGCCATTCCTTTGGAAACTACATCTTTACGGACAATATAGGATGGATAAAAATTTCCTCAAATATTCCTAATTTAATTTGCAAAGACAAAAGGATAAATCCCCCTGCCCCCCAATTTAATTGCTTGAAATAAAGAACTCATTTATAATTGTGAATATACAGCTATATTTGAAGCACATTTAGAATAGTTTTACTACTTGCTCACTATGCATATTTTTGATTTGGTCAGAAAATTATAAAGTGATTTCCAGTAAAATGTTCTACCCTCCCTACATGTGCTCAATGAAATCATTCTTATTACAATTTCTCAAAGTTCCAATCTTAAACTTATTTCCTGCAGAAATGAATTAGAAAGGATAAGAAGGCAGTTGTAATGCCTCTCTATGTTAATTCATGATTATCTGCTTTTCAACTTTTCCAACTGGAAACAAACAGAGCTTTGGAACAGCTGATATCTTTTTATCTAATTTCCTAGAGCAAGAAGGAATTGACAAATTAACTTGCCATAGTATTTGCCTTCTTCAGAAATTTTATTATTGTGTTAATAGTTCCAGTTAACAAACAGCTAAAGAAGGTAGGGGCTCAGTATTATTACTTTGATTCTGGGTATCAGTCTAAGACAGTTTTCTTTTCCTACCAGTCACATAGACCATTATATGTTAATAAGAGTTACAGTAACTCAGTATCAATACAATAGGAAAAAAAGATAGTATTGTATACTCTAGTATTTATTTTTATATAATTCATGCAGAAACAGTAATTTACAGGATCATGTTTATGAGACGTATAGCTTTTCCTGGTACACAATGAGTTTTTTGTTGATGTTATTTGACATGTAGTGATTATTCCAAGGGCAGGTTTAGAATTCGCAGAAAATAAAAAGGAGAATTTGCCTATTTCATTTATACTTTGTTTTATATTAAATAATTGCTTATTTTTAAAAAGTGATAGAGAAGTGAATCAATAAGGCAGATATGTAAGAGATTATTCTGCTCTTTATTACTCACAGTGTTGCTGGCAATCTGCTTCAGAAAGAGACAAAAGAACATTATGTAAGGGAGCACAGCCAAGTAACATTACATCATGTAGGCAAAGGTGGAGAGTTCGGTCAGTGGCACTCGGCAGGTTGGAGACCAGTGACTGTAGATGAAAAATAATGAGTGTCAGAAGACCAGAAAGGCAGAAGGGCAGTGCTCAGACAATGCCTGGAAAAAGAGGATGTCTCAGTGGGTAGGCTATGAATTAGATGAGCAAGACATAGGCCATTGCAATTTTATTGTGCTTTCATTTTTATTGTTTTACATACACACTTCAGGATCCTTGATCCTTAACAAAAATGTTTACAAAATGTAGTTCTGTAAAAAAATATTTAGGGTTGGAGTGTATAATTTTTCCCAGCCCCTCTTAATATTGAAACTAAGATGCTTAAAAATTAAAATTAAAGTACTGAAATGTTTTGTTCTTTTTAATTTTTTATCAATATAACTCAATTCCCAAAGGTTTTTATATGGCTGAAGAGGATATGGACTGATAGAAATAATATTTTTGGGTGAGTTTGCTCTTGCACATGCACAACCTGTGAAATGGTACTATAAGAAAATATTATCTAATATATTTTGTCTTAAAAAAAATAAAAAAGCAGCACTTCTGGCACTTTACTTCTTCTGTCAGCTCTACAATAATCAAGTACTTTAAAAGAAATTAGTATTTTTTTTTTCCTAAGAAAATAGCTCATCATTTCTCAAGCATGAATTATCAATGGCCCTGCTGTTATCATGTATTCATCTCATAGATATCCTAATGAGACCTCCTACATGACATCTTTTCTTCTGCTACTCAGATGCTAGTCATATTTTTCCTCTGTGGGTGTAGTTATTAAAGTATTTATCCACTGTCAATTTAATTTTTTTGAAGACAGTAAATGCCTGTTATCACTTTTTTAAGCAATAGCTATTTCATTGCAGAGATCATCAAAAAATGAATCACCTTCCCAGAAAAACATTTACTTTCTCCAAAACATTTGTATTTGATCCTGTTTCTTTCATTATTCTTATTCGGAATTCATATTTCCAATAATGGGGAAGAAGAACCAAAATGCTGATTACCTCAAGTCAGAGCTGGAGGTGCTTCATTCACTGTTTGTACAATTAAATGTACAACTGGAGAAAACTGAAGGCATACTCTCAGTGCACAGTCAGCAAAACTATGGCCTTGTGACCTCTAAACAAAGTAAAAAAAAGATCAGCAGTGTCACGCTCCAATATAAAGGAGGGAGACGAGGTTCTTAAGATTATGTGTATACCCAGCGTGAGATTAAGAAGCAACAGTTCAAATGTTGGTCCGACCAGTTTATTACCAATATTGACCAGGGAGATGGGGAAGGGGAAGGCAGACACTGTTACCAATAAATGTGATGGGGAAGGGAAGGCGAGCAATAGGAAGGATAGGAAAGAAGCAAGGGTTTGTACAACGCAGGGAAAGTCACCAGCCAGGATCCTAGGGGCGGTCCGGTTGCAAACGGCTCCGACGGTCCAAGGCAGAAGGGCAGGGGTGACAGAAGGGGGGAAAACAGCAGCAGTGACGGGCAGCCTTGAGCAGCAAGCAGTTGTCCGGAAAAGCAGTGAGGGGTCAGCACCAGAAAAGCAACGAGGGAGTCAACCCCAAGAGAGGCAGCAGCGAACAGTAATCAGCTCATGAGATCTCTCCTAAGAGAAGGCCTCTCCAGGAAGTAGCAGTGATCAGCTCAGGAAGTCTCTCCAAAGAGAAACCCCCCCCAACTTCGTGGCTGCAGGATCCCTCTATCTTCCAGATTCCTCCGGTCTACGTGACAAACCCCATGCTAATGTGCCAGGCAGGCGCCTCCTGATATGGCTATCTCCCCACGGAGATGAGTGCCACACAGAAGAGTGTTCAGTGGCCATTGAGTTGCAGCTTATCTCTCTTTCGTTGTGCCAGGAAATGCCCGTCTGCTTGTCCCTTAGACAAAGGATTTCACAACCTTGTCCAAGACTAGCTTGGACATGTTCAGACATGTTCATCAGCAAACTTTGAGGCAATGGTATCATAATAGTCTCTTACAAGCAGTCATCACTTTTAAGAGAATATCAGGGATAAAACATTCTCAACTATAGCTATGTAGGTACTTCTGTAAGACTTTGTTTTCTTGTCTTCTTAGTTTTATTACTATTTTAATAAGAAATTAAAACACATCTTATAAAGGTTGAGATATTTGCAACGGGAGCCATGAAATAAGCACAGACTTCCTTTAACCAGCAGTGCACTAATGTTCACTTAAAAAAGATTAGCCTCTAATTGATGCAATTTTTTCTTTGTTTTGTGGCAGCAAAGTCTTGTTCTATGTCCATAATGCACAAGACACTAAATATACAGGAATGGAAAAAGGGAGTTTCTATTCATAAGAACTAAAATTTAATGAGGGGACAGAGTGTGAACAAAGAAAAACAACAATAACAAAACAGAACAACAATGACAAACAAAACGCAAGTAAGTAGAACCACACTAAGGAGTCTATGGTGTTAAAAAAGTATCATTGGTCAGTATAAGCTCTGTGCACAAGCAGACTGATTTTGTCCAGTGATTTTGCCAGGTCAATTTTTATTCTTCCTTTGTTACATCTCCTTTTGAAATTGCAAGTCTTCCATTTGTTATTGAGGCAGCAGACACATCATTTGGAGACTTCACAGATTGAAAGCACAAGCTCATTTTTTCTATCCTTTTTCATTTTCATTAAAATTGTTAGTGTCACATTTGTTTCCAGAGCAGTTTACTCTAAACTGCTAATCTGAATATTTTAGATTCTTTCCTCCTGCAGCCTGGTCAAATACAACTGAAGTTTCATTTTCATGAGATGCTGCTGCAGCAGGTCACATTGAAGCATTAGTCTTTTCAGCTTCTGAATCAAAAATAATTTATTATTATTATTATTCCTTGATTGTCATGACTCACAAAAATTAGCTTAAAGAAAAAATGCCTTGAATTTGAGTATAGGACACATTTCAATTATTTCTGCACATTAATATCCTCGAGATATTATATCAATGAACGAATGACAAAATGATGACAACGAGGGATTGGTAATGACATCTGAAATCTTCTGAAGTTAACAGTTCCAGCCCACTAGTATTTAGTAGCAAAAGTTCTAAATTACCAGAGGATCTTTCAGTTCCAGAAAACTGTTCTCTGACTCTGGCCTCAGACATAGGAAGCCTCATTGCAAGCAGTTCACATTCTTAAATGCGGTTGTAATAAAGGTAATGGGGCTGGCACTGTTTCACTAGGGAATTCCCGCTCCTATGTACTAATGCCTATCCTCAGAGCGTAGTGACTGAAAATTCCAAGGCTGTATTTTGTGTTTCAGATTGTGCAGTTCTTTATCAATTTGCTGTGCTATTCCTGTGTTATGGACAGAGAGGTATCTGCACTCCATCGGACAGCCTATTAGCCCTTCTGTGCTACAAGGGTTTTAGAAGTGGAGATGATAAACAAACATTTTCTTATTTAAAGTATTTTCTTTCCCATTTAAAATGACCTTTCTCTTCAAAGTCAACCTTTCTGCAAGGAAGACTTAAGGTTTATTTGTACGTGTATGTATTTTTTCCAGTCTTTTACTGGAAAGGTATACAATGGTACATACTGTATTACAAGGAGGCCTAAACGAGAAAAAAAAAGATGAACTTGAAAATATAATTTTGAATGTCTATTTTATTTTCTTTCCCCTTTTTCCACCCCACTCCCAACTGCTATTCATCTGAGCTTTGGAAAGTCACTAACTCAGGCATAGAAATATGATACTTAGAAATTTTTATGCAAACCACCTTTCTCCTTCTCCAGTTGTTTTTGAGTAGCTGTATTTTATCTCTGAAGTCTTGAAAGAAATATACATATAATTGAGAAAAGACACACAGGAAATCTGTATAACATGTTCAGCGCAAAACTGTAATCACTAACAGTTTCCCTATCCTTAGGTTTGTAGCTCTTCCAGAGCTTTTATTCTGTTTCCCCAGCTTTGCCATTGGCTTCAACAAATTGAAGATTCTACCTTCAGTATTTTGGACAGAGCACATATTCTCAGTAGAATTTTAACTTATTAACAGTTCTATGCCATCACTATGTGGATGCTCACAGAGATTTTGTGGCAGGTCTTTATAAGGCATTTGTATTTTGAATTTGAATTTCTACAGACCAGAATTTCAGCAGGTTTAAATATCTGTGCCTCTTCCTTCTTCTTCCAGATTTGAATGAATAGTAATTATTATTATTGTTCCTTTATTCTTAAATGAATTTCAGCAATGTGCCATCTTTGATTCTATTAGAAAAGTCCACATTCTATATTTTATTTCTTTTTTCCTTTTTTTTTTTTTTTCAACTAGAATACTGTGTTTTTTGCCCAAGCCCAACAAGAATCATTATTGTAGACTGAAGTCTACTAGACCACATCCAGAACATATGAAAAGCCCTTGTTTCATTAGAAATCCCACAGCAGTAATTACCAGGACATTGATTCCATTTTCTTTCATTTTAGGAAACAACTTTGGTAAGTAGTGGAGTGGGAGGAATAGTACATCATCAAGACTGCATGAGAGGAAGTTCTGTATTCTGACAGAGAATGATTTGCTATAATCCCTGAATCTTTCCCAGCACTATTTTTAAGTGGTTTGTAATGTTGACATTGAAATACAGCCAGGAGCTACATTCAATTTTGTTATGGTAAAAACATTTACTACGTGTTCTTGTCTGTAGCTTGGCTATAGTAGTACTTAGGGCTGCATGTTTTGTTTTTAATTGTATATATTTTCTCCAGATTCTCAGAAGCTAAAATATTATAGGGAATGAGTGAATTTTATTTCAGCACAGATTACAGAGCTGAGCTAAGGAAAATCATGCTTCTGAACTGAAAGGATACAAGATACATAAAACCATCAAAATAGGAGAGAGATGAGAGTGTATTATTCAGGAATATATCCTTGAAGAAAAGAATGAGGTTTTGGAGAGTGATTGTTAAAGGAAGATAGAAACCAGTATGGAACTCTAGTAAAGGAAAGACATCATGGGGAGAAGACATGAAGAAACAACTTCTTGATATAAAGTGCTAGAGAGATTTAGGGGAGGGAAAAATGTGAAAGTTGAGAAAGAGTAAATCTGCAGGGGAAGAAAGTACTCAGATATTGACCAAAGATTAACAATAGGGGAGGTGAACAAAAGATGGGCTTTTATTGTAATTGAGAAAAAGAACTGACAACACTTCTTTTTACCTTTGCTCGCTATGCCTCTTACATTCTCTTCTCACTTACCCGAGGAAGAGTATTGCCTTGGAAGGTGGTGACAGATTTCATGTGGCATATGAGCTTTCATTACTGATATTGTTTGGATAACTGAAAGATTAGTATGAGGATCTCATGCTAATGAGATCAATGAGTACTGAGAACATTAGTACAAGAAAATGCAGTCTGTCTCAATAGACTAATGAAGTTAAGATTTAGGCTGAAATAGAGAGCAAATATGAAAGGGGAGTGCCACCGTAAACTAGACAAACTTATGTAAGTAACATTAATATCCTTCAGACCTTAAAGGGCACTATGTCCAGACCCCCCAGATTAAAACTGTTTGGATATCTCCCTAAGGAAAAACAAGGTAAGAGTTCCAATTTACAAACTGTTTAACATATACTATGTGCCAGTTTCTCAAGTATTTTTGTTCGTATAGGCATGCGCAAACTCATTTGGAAAGGCATTGGCCATATGCTTGTCAGACTCGTTTAATTGCCTGAGAGTCAAGCCTTCAGCCAGGGAGTCATATACAACCACACACAGTATTTCATATCTCTGGCAAGTGCACAGATTGAATTCTACCACTTTCCATTAATCATGCTGTAATTCTCAAACCATTCACCACAGTCATCAATCAGATCTACATGTGCATCGCAATTTGCAATGGGTGATTCATGTACCTTTTTTGGTTAGTCATATTAGATATTACATGATCAGATCTCTATCTTTTACCTCTTTATAGACACTTTACTTCAGTGCAAGCCTGTTCATGGAATCATTGTTGTCATCAGAGTCTTAGAGAAAAGAGCACATTACTTTTCCTACAGGATGAAAGGAAAATAATAAAAAAACATACAATCCTACTTCTGGATGTACTCTTTTGTCTTCTAATATCTCTTGCACTTTGAAGTTTGTACATCTACATAAGTCTTTAGTGTATATTTTTTTTCTTTCACATTACTTTATACTCTCTTAGAAAATTGAGATTCTGATATTTATTTTTAATGTATGATGTTAGTCACTAAAACAGTATTCCATGAACTTGTGGTGAACAGTTCCTTGAAAGTAGAGATTAAACTCTGCATGCTCACTCACTATACTGTACTTGGTCTGTGGGATTTGGCTCAGCATCAGGTGAAGTTGTTTTAAAAGATAATGAAAAACGTACTAGTTTTTATATTTTTATGTTGTGGGTTTTACATATATGTATATATGTATGTTATGTAATTATGGTTTCAATATTTTTGTGTATTTTATTTTCTTATTAAACACTTCCTTGCCAATTTACTCTTCAAATTGGACCTTGGACTATCTATGTTCATTTAAGTCTAGTCAGAATGGGAAAGACAGTGTTTCCAAAGGATCACAACTGGACTCAATACAATTTGTTTCAACCCAGAAGATCAACAATCTGAAGTACTGAAGCCCAGCTAGGAAGCAAGCTTCATTTCCATGCTCTGATAAAACATATATATATATATATATGTATATATGTACGTATGCATGTATGTATGTATATTTCTCTTACTTTATGTTTTTTTTAATATATTTATTTCGAAAAAGTAATTATTTAGGTTGCTGGGATTTTTAATCTAGATTATTAAATTCTAATTATTGTCAGTAATTCTGGTATTCTCACCTCAGAGGAAAAGTTAAGACAGATCCAATTCAACACTGCCTTTTTTGATGTATTTTTCACATTCACCTACCAGCAATGAATTTGATATTGCAGTCAATTGAAGTTACCAAGCCTCCAGAAAATAATAATAATAATAACAATAACAATAATAATAATAATAATAATAATAATAATAATAATAGAATTAAGGTTTTATTAAATTTCAGAACAGCTGTAAGAAGCATGGCACATGCCTATGTGCCTATATTTGTGACGTTTCTGAAAAACTGAAACTGCTGACCTCTCTCCTCCATCTTATCTAATCCTTTAACAAGTTTGTAGAAATAGATTGATAGTAATCTGTAAATGTAAAATTTTCAGAATCATCAAAAAAGAACCTGGAAAGAAAGTTATATGATGTGTTACTATATAAGTTTCTTTTCAGGTTCTCTTCTAAAGATTCAGGAAATATTAAACTTACAAGGCTGCTTACTGTGAATCTATTTCTACAAACCTATTGAATCAAACTAGATTACACTTAATCACCATAAGTGACAACCACATCCTTGCTTCTTAAAAGGAATTTACTTGGATCACATCGATGTAACAATCCAAAATGAAGATTGATCGGCGTAACTGTGATCCTTGTACTTTTCTGCTTGTCATGCTTTAATCCCATAAGCTATGAAGATGCAGGAAACAGGGAAACAGATCAGCTGCCTGGTTAGATTTTACCTAGTTATATTTCGTCATGTGATCTTTATTTTTGCTTGACAACAAGTAGTCTGCCATATTATTGAAGATGAGAACATATGACAAGTAAAACCAGGAGAGAGGAGCTAAGTTCTTAAAAATAGAATGACCTCTTTATTTCTAATCATGTAATTCTCTCACTCTGTTTAAATAGCTTACCACCATTAAAGTTAGGAAATTAAATGGTTGACAGGTGAATCATGCCACTTGCAGGTACTAGAAATATACACACTTGAGATATAAGGTTATTAAAACATCTGCATACTATCTATTCCTCTAGAAAATAGTGAAAAATCTGCTCAAATGCATTGGTGGTTTTAGGAAAGCCCAGATTAATTAATAAAGACTAATCATGTACTATATATGCCAATGTGTTAAACCTATGTTTGCATTTTATACACTATTTTTACCTCTCTATCAGTTCTCAGAGGTGGACTGTCATGGAAGTACTGAAAAATGATGGATATATATGCTCTGGAGATATCAGTTTATTAAAACTACTGCAAAGTGATGAGCCTGAAGCCAAGGTCATTGCTATTGCCCGGTGTGGCTCCATTTGGACTCTGTCTCTCCCAGTTGTATCTCTTCTATTTCTCCCCTTGATACATCTTTTCAGGCAGATGTCTTGGAACTTTTCATTTTCTCCTGCTTTAAAGTCTTTTCCCCTGTGTGGTTCCATCTGATTCTTTTTCATATATATATATAACCTTTTCTCTCTGCTTTAGAACCTTTTGCACACTATAGTGTTGGAAAACCAAGTCTTCGACAAGAAATTCTTCTACACACCTACATTAATGACAAAATGAAACAGAAGCAGAAAATAATACATACATTTTTTAATTATTATTATTATTTGCTAAATTTCTATTAATACAAAAGATGAAGTATAAATTAGAACTTACATATGGGTTCTTGTTACTTCTCTAAGTCCCTTAAAAAGTTTCTCTTTAATTTTTAATTGGTGTCTGCACAATTTCTGCTTAGGAAAAGACAATTTAGAACAGTTGTTCATTGGCTGTGCAAATTTCATAAAGGTTAGAGAATTTTTTAAAAAGACAAGTAATTCTCCATAGAAAATGAAAAGGAAAAGCAAAAACAAATAATACTGTAGCCATATAAAAATGTACACCTACTACTTTTTAAACTGTTTCTCATCATTCTCTGAGTTCTGCTTAAATGTCTAGGCAGAAGACTGGTAGAAAGAACACAAATTCTAAGTGTTATGTAAGTAAGATGTTGTTCGGCCTTGAAGAGGTCCCTATCAAATAGATAAATTCCATTTGTCATTCTGTTATTTTATGGGTGTGCTTCCAATTGTATGTTGTCTCAAAACAAGTATTCATATCTATACTGCTTAAATGTAAAATATTTCCAGTAATGTCTATGTAGAGCTAGTGAAAAAAAGACCGGAGTCAAATGTATAGCAAGAAATAAGACAGTGCAGATGGGATAAGATCTTGAATCAAGCAAAGTAATAATTCTTTTCAACCTGCAAGACTATGTCAATACCTTTGAATAGGATGACACTGTGTCATGAGCAGTGCTGCCTTGGATCAGCATAAACCTGAGCATTTTTGCAATAAGGTCAGATACATGGGCCTACGAATGCATGTTAATTTAAAGTCACTGAGGATGCTTTCACTTCAGTAACTGCTGACTGGTGCTTTTCTCTGCTCTTTGTCAAAGAGGTCAAGGTCTAGTTTTGTCCCACCTAAGAACTGCTCTCTTCTGCTGTCCTTTTCTCTCCCTTTACTATTGAGGAAATTCACTACTGTTTTTAATTTAGAAACCTGATATGAGTAGTGATAGTCATATTGCTTTTTAGCTAATTTGAACTTAGAATACTCTCGGTAGAATTGCTCTCATGTTACACATGTCTGCTAAGCCCAAGTTGCCACTTGTCCCCTGTTTGTGGGTAGTCAGGGCCAGATACAGGCCACTGGGCAAGTGAAATCATCTTCATTTATGCTATGGCTATTGCACTTCTGGGTCTGCTCCTCATATCTCTCTTGTGTAATCCACATAAGACAAAGAATTAAAAAGACGGGGATGCTTAGTTCTTAGGACCTGAGGATAATTCTGTCTTCTGCCAACTGCAATGACAGCCATACACTTCCGAGATCTCTGTGCATGCCTAGTGTAAAGACCAAAACAGAATATTTTGCTGCTTCTTGGAAAGTAGAGATGTTGAATCTGTCATCAAAAAACATAACTACATCTAAAGTAATTAATTTTTTTTTGTTTCTGTTGTGAAAAAAACTACTTGTTCTACTTGTTAAGAGGTTATCAACTATAACAAGAATTTTTGCAGTTCAGCTAGAAAGCATACGTCTTTTCAAGAGGGATGGCTGATGTAGCTATTGTGGTACAGTCATGATGACTGAAAAAGGACCTTGTGATTCTGGCAGGCAGACAAAAGAGTCAGAAAAAGTTCCCAAAATCTCTAAAGTTAAAACAGAAAATACCTGAGTCAGGAAAGTCTATCCTCAACCCTTTCTGAACCTAGACTATACTGATATTGATAATTTGAATAGCTTAAGCTCAAAAAATTCAGCTGGAAATGTATAAAAGATACTTATAAACATTCTTAGCTGTTTTTAGAAATCTCAGCTGGAGTCATACTTCCCCATCTGACTACATAACAGCAGATGCTTTAGACTCTGTGAAGTTCCCTGTCCTCATCTGGGATTTGTTGTGAAGCACAGATTCATGTCCTTGGGGCAATTTGTAGGGGCTATGGGAGATGTGTCATAACCAAAGTCAAAGTTATTCTCCTCCATATCTCACACACCAATTTCATTTTATTTTTCTATTTTCCCTTTTTATTTTGTTGCTTTTCCTTCTGCTCTCATCTCAAAACAGAAAAGGCAGAAGTGACTACTAATTCTGTTTATGTTCATGTTTATTTTATCAACTAAATCAACTCATATCAAGCCCAATAAATTAAAAGCACTTCGAATATTCACTCGTAAAGCCATTTAAATACTATGTGTACATGATACATCTGGAGCTTATATTGTTGACATACATTAGATATATTCAGGGAAAATGCGTTGCCCAAATTGATATTCATGAGCTCTAGGTAGCGTATCTTCATGCTACACCTAGTAGCATACCTCTGCCTTGCTTTAAACGTAGTTAATTTTTTTTTCCTTTAAAACTGACATGAAGATAAAAACTGTCTTAATGTTCTTCCAGCACTTGCTAATAAAAGCTAAGATGGTAAATGTGAACAGATTCAAGTCTCAATGATGAAAATGCACATTTTTCCAACACAGTTAATCTGTGACTGTTATTTGCTGAAGGCACAGAACTTTTTCAGTACAGGGAGGAAGGTTTTGCACTGTAACACCTAAGTGAGACTGGTGGCCCATTCCCCTCATTTGTCCTCATGAAATGTGCATACATGCACATTGCAAAACAAGCATAAAATATTTTTAATAGATTATAGTTCAATTGCTTTTTAGCTTTGGCACAATTGTTTCATTTGTTTTTACACGTGATATTTCTCATTTGAAATTATATAGTAGACTATTGTTTCAGAAATCTTAGTTCAACACAGTGTTTGTATACCTCCATTCCTTACAGTTTTGTAATGTTTTCAGTCAGCAGGATGTCTGACTGTCTGCAATGGGAATGGCCAAACATTTATTGTAAAAATGGAATGCACTATGTTGCTGGAATTGCATAAAAAAGGTCTTTAGTGATATGAAAAAAGGCTCTGAGACCTCAGATGTCAGTTCTAGGAGAGATGAATTTATAGGAAGGACAATCTCTCTCCTAGAATTGACATCCGAGGTCCCAGAGGCTTTTTCCATAACACTGAGAATTTTCGTTTTTTCACACAGTTCTAACAATATAGTGTATGGTGCATGCAGTATTTTGAACAATTTCAAGCTTACTGCACTAACAGCAAACATGAGCTTAGAAAGATCTCCCCTCTGCCTGGTAGTATTGAATAACTTATTTTCTTAGCAGTAATTTGCTTAAGAAAGCAGGAAACAGCTCTTTGCAATGAAGGGTAAAGGAGATCAAATCTCAAAATCAGATGGTCATAACTGATTTGTACTGAAATTTCAATGTGTTCAAAATTGACAAATGAACCAAATGAGTCTCCATTCATTTAAATCAGACTTTTTTTCCTTTTCTTTTTCAGTACATCACTCACGTCTTCTTTCCATTTAAATTATTACAGTAGTTCTCATCATTAATTAGATTGCTGGAAGATATTGCCCAAGCCTGCATCTTTTCCATTGGAAAATACTGTGCATTGCTGAGTTCTGTTTCTTAAACACAACAGTCAGTATGCATCTACAGGAGTTTGCCATTGATTTAAAAGGAAATTTCACTTGACTTCACTGATACGCAACAACTTTTCAACCACAGAGCAATTGATCGTACTGATTTCTCTCAAAAAAACAGGGATAATGATACACCAAGCTCTTCTTCTCCCTCCAAATAAATTATGCAATTTTGCATACCATGTATAACACTACACATTTCTCACTGCAGAAGTAAATCATTTAAATAAGTTTATCATTAGACAACTAGATTCTGGACAGATTTTGAGATGGAAAGGTAAAACTGAGCTTCATGTTGAAATTCTCGGTTGGACAAAGGAGACAAATGCACACCTCCTGTTTTTCAGATTAAGAAGTACAAACAACAGCAATGAAAATATTTCTGTTTTCTCTAATTTGCCATTTTTCATAAAGGTAATGTTGTTTTTAGTGGTATTTTGAAAGAGAATAAATAATAACAATAAAAATACCTACCTCACCTTTGAAGGAAATAATTATCTAGTAAAAGGCTGAGTATAATAATTCTATGATAGGAGTATATTCCAGAGTTTACCCAGTCTGTTTCTACCAGGCTGGAATATTTTGTTTAGAGTAAATTTTGCCTAAAGTAGGCACATAATCCAGTGTTTCTGCTGAATACAGAGAGTTCAAAACTTTGTATATGGATACATAAAAATATATTGTTATAATGTACTAAGATATTAAATTCATTATCGTTGTTCTGTTTCAGTGCAAATGCTTATGTTAATCAATTACTTCAGAACACTTGCCAAATGATGCAAAGAGTGTTTTCAGATAATTACAAAACAGTGCTGCAAGTGATAGTAAAAACTGTATTTCTCTTTGAGCTGTAACTAAAAGTTTGTTCCAGGAGCAGAGGTTTATTTTGCTAGGCTGAAAAAAATATACGTATGTATAATATTTAAAATTCTGTGATGGTCTTTCTGTTGGTGCTAGTTTATATCTACCTCATTAAAAATGAACCATCATTTGGTCATAATGTTTGCACTTTATTAATATTAAATAAAGTATTAATAAAGTGATATAAAGCATTCAGTGAAAAAAAAATCTTAATGAAGGTTTGCTTTCTAGAAGCTGAAAACTGATCATGTCTGTCTGTAAGAGTGATAAATAGCAGTAAGAGTAAAACCTCCTTTGTGTATGTAATGTTGCTGGAATATCAGTGTAGTCTGAGTTCAAATGCTAAACTCATCCTTCACATAATGCTTTTGAAATTGCTTAAACCATGATCAGATTTTAGCCATGGTGTTACAGAGGCAGCTGTTTTTTGATCTCATATCCTTCCATTACTTGGAAGCTCACAGTGTTTAGTGTGTCTTCAGAATGGCACAGGATAGAAAGCACTCTCCTACCCAGCTCATTATTTTCTCTCTTCTACTGAAGTAGCTGTATTAACTTCAAGAAAGAGAAACCAGGCAGAAAGTATATTTGTGTTAGTTGTGCGTATTTGTCTATGTCTGCAAAGCACATCATATAACAATGCACAGCTGGCCAAACTGTGATGTGTAGTGTCAACCTAATGCAGTGCTTTGTACTTAACATTCTTCCCCCCAGTTCCTATTTAGGTTACAATCACTAGATTTAGATTGAAGATAAGAAAGATTTTACTGGCAGCAATACCTGTGTTTTTTTTTAGCAGGTTCCATGAGTAATTGTGTGGGCAGCATTCAAATTGCCTGTGGGTCATTTTCATGATTAGACTGCTGATGAGAAATCTTATCTACCTTCTCCCCCTGCATGTCATCTGCTTTTAATTCACTTTGATTCATGGAATGTATATATTTTTTTTACCTAGCAATGTATAAAAATCAGCTCCTGTAAACCTAGTTACTGGAAGCATGTCAGAGACAGTTCCTTTGTAAGACAGTACAGGAATATTTGTGTGTAAGGATAAGAATGTATAGGTTATACGAAGTTTAAGATATTCCCTGCTTTTGTTTTTCCTACCCCTGCCTTTATTTTAACGTGTACAGCAAGAGTAAGGCATATATTTATTTTAGATGAATAGGATTAGAATTATTTCCTTTTTCAAAATGTCTTACATTATGGTGTAAAAGCAGTAATATGAAAAGGTCACAGTCCTATATTTGGAATTACTGAAATGTTAGTGGATAAAGTTCATTTCTCATCCCCGAAGTCTTCATTTGTTGCTTTCAGAAACAATATTTGTATTTCCATTCTGGTGGAAAAACCTTGTCTCTTTCGGTAAAACAGAGATAGGAAGCCAGATAATTGCTATGCACTTGTACCCAACAAAGAGAGACAATAACAAAGTATAATATTTTTGAACAAAAGCTACAATTATTTCTGAGGAATATTGTCAGGAGTGGGATGCAGGTTGAATTCTGTGTTTGTTTTTTATGCTGTCAGTTTCCAGGGCAGAACACAGTAGTGTTTGAAAAAAGAAGAGGCCTCTGCCTGGAGCTCGTAGAGGTTTCAAGTGAGCTTATTAGCTCTTCATATGTGACTTAGAAACTGAGAACCTCTTAAAAAATGTGTGCCTATGTCAGCACTGGTTTCTATGATGTCTCGTCATGCTGCCATGGAATTTTTTGCCTCAGACTTCACTGTCAACTGCTCTTTACATACATTCATTGAGTGAATGGGTTGGAAGGTGAGGACTGTAGAAGCAATGTCCCTCTCACTGTAAGTGAATATCAGGTTCATGATCGCTTGAAGAACCTGATCCATAAGTCTGTTTCCTGATGAGATATATCCAAAAGTTCTGAAAGATTCAGCTCTTTCAGTTTCTTTTCTTTCTGTTCTGAAAGAACCACTCTCAATGATACTAGAAAAGCCAGATTAAGTTCATGGTTACTTGAACTGGTTACTGGAGAAAAGCCAATGGCATGCCCATTTTTAAGAAGAGTAGAAAGGATGACCCAGGGAACTACTGACCTATCAGCCTCACCTCTGTATTGGGGAAAACCAAGGAACGGATATTCCTGGAAGCTATGGTAAGGCACATGGAAGACAGGAAGGTGATAGGAGACAATGAGAATGGCTTCACCAAGGGCAAGTCCTGCCTGACCCACCTAGTGGCCTTCTATGGTGGCATAACTGAATAAGAGAAGAATAGCTGGGTCACAGCAACACCCATTTTCAATGCAAGCTGGAGGATGAAAGGACTGTTCACAGAACTGTCAAAAACAACTCGGCAGTACTGGTGGATGGCAAGCTGAACAAGTCCATGCAGCCCAGAATAATAGAATTATATAATGGTTTGTATTGTATGGATTGTAAGGGAACTTAAAGGTCATCTTATTCTAACCCACTGCCAAAGGCAGGGTTACCAGCCACAAGGTCAGGATGTCCAGGACCCCCATCCAACCTGATCTTGAATCCTAGTATGGATGGGACATCCACAACTTCTCTGAGCAACTTGTTCTAGTGCCCCATCTAATCTCTAAGCTAATCTTTCCCTCTTTTAGTTTAAAGCCATTCTCCCTTGTCTACCTTCCTCCTAATAAGCTTCCTTCAAGTACTGAACGGCTGCAATAAAGTTTCCTTGGGCCGTTTCTTCTTTAAGATAAACAGGCCCATCTCCCTCTGTTTTTCTTCATAGGAAAGGTGCTCCAGCTCTTTGATAATTTTCATTTGCTTCCTCTGGATACACTCCAATAGCTCTGCATCCTACTTGTGCTGGGGGCTCCAGGCCTGGGCAGACTCATCTTGGTGTCATCAGCAAACTTAATGAGGGTACGCTGTCCTTGTTGTTGATAAAAGCTTTGAAAAGCACCAATCCCAAGATGGGGACCAGTTTTCTCCTGAAGACATTCAAGGTCAGTCTGGACTAGGTTCTGATGAATGTGATCTAGCTGCGGATGTCCCTGTTCTTTTCAGGAGAGTTGGACTAAATAACCTTTTAATGCCCCTTCTAAGGATTCTATGATTCTGCAGTTCATTATCACACACCTCAAGGTCCTGAAGTGTGGAAGACAATGTGAAGGTGTGATAAGGATGCTACAGTTCCTGATTTATTAGGAAGTATATTAAATAGAATCTGTATATACCCACATTCTGTTATCACTTCTGAAAAAGTAAAAAAAAATATATATATTAGAGAAGGCATAGTCTACATAACCTTGTGTCATACAGTGTCCACAACTTCATTGACAGTTTTGCCACCAGCTTGTACTAGCAGGATTTCATCCATAATTACATCCTAAGTTACAGAAGTAGCTAGAAGTGTAGAAGTATTTTTTCTCTTTCAGTTTTTCTCTTTCAGATTTAACATTCTTTCCACCCTTTCCTTGATCAGATTGCAGTGTCTCCAAATGACTCAGCAAGCATTCCCTTGCTTTCTGCTCTAACTATGAATCCTGGCAAAACAGTCGTTCCAGGTTTTCTCCATCGACTCAGTTACCTGCCCTTCACTATTTTAAACCTCTTCTAGTAAATGGAATTCTAATTTATCTCCAACTGTCCTTAGCCTGTTAGCTGGAAATGTCATCAGACTCATGGCTTTTCTTCAGTGACCCCTAAAACGTATTTTCTCAAATATTTTTTCAGTGTCTCCTAAACTCCTTTAGCTCTACAGCTGAGTTCCTACTTTCCAAGCGATACGGAAAATCTTTGTGCTCCATATTGGTCTGTTCTCTATTATCATTATAAAGAATGGATTCACTTCCTTCTGCAGGTTACACTTTTTTATTTTTTGTTCTGTGATACTTGATTGTTCACATCAAAGTCTAGAATGAAGTCAGGCTTATATCTGACAACTGGTTGATAAGACAGTTTAGGTTAGAATCCCTTAAGATGCAGTATTCAAAATCTCTTCTGGGATTAATATATTCATGCAACAAGCAAATTAAAATCTGAAGTGTTTTTCGTTTCATTTGCTTTGAAATACCAATCGCATTTAATCAGTAAACAGCACTGAAAGCATGATCATTTTAGGTGGCTGTTCTGCAGTTAATTCTCATAGAAGATGGCTGCATATTTTCTATCTGGTGTTTGAATCTTCAATAATGAGATTGTTTTGGTATTGTGTCAGTACTTAAATATGTAATATTTTATTCATAGGAAATCTGCGATCTGGCAATTGCTAAGGAAAGGAGGAACCATTGTTTTACATTTACAATGTTTAAAGAGTAAGAAGGGGTAACATATTATAGGGCATTTTGCACTTTAAAATATAGTATGAAGGAGAAAAGATTATAGGAAGATAAGAATGATAAAGAGTATTAAAATAAAAGGAATTCCATGAATATTCAATCAATAACTCTTGTCACTACTGATGAACAGTAAGAGATCTTGAGTACAGAGCAGTATGGTTTAGGTGAGGCTAAGACTGACTACACATCTTTGCACCCCTCAGATACTAATGTGAAAAGGAGTACATTAAAATTTAAGAGGACATTGTCAGATACATCTCACATTGGCATTCATGCTTGCCTTTAACTTGTATTGCATATTGGGCATAATTCTCCTATCTACAGGCCTGAGAATATCATCAAAAAGCATTTAATTTTTTCAAAGTGAGTTTTAATGCTTCTTTTAAAATTAATCAGCAGTTCCTGACAAGAAAGAGCACTGTTCTACATTAAATGTCCATCTAATGCCAGAGACAAAAGGTCAAAAATATATGGGAATGTCCATTAAATACAATGAAGATGACATTATATTGGGCCTGTCTCTCTGTGCCAGTCCTTCTGTTAAGGGCCTGAATTTAAAGATAAGTAGATTTACATGAGATCTCTTATTTTAATATGTTAGAAAATTAAATATCTAGAACAGAATGTTACTTTTATTTTCAGCAATATTGTTATGTCATGCATTGTGTCTGTAAAATCATACATTACAGATGTTATAGTGAATAAATCTTATCTGGGCTAGACAATTAAGTTACTTAAAAAAAAATTGTGCTTCGTACATAAAATAGAGTGTTAGCTATTTAATGAACCATGTGAGAATGCAAAATTTCTGCTTCTCTAATGATAATGCCTTGAAAATATCTTTATGAAAGATGGTAAAAAAGAGCCAAGAGAATAGGTTAGGTCCTTTTACTGGAATATTCTTAAGGGTAGATACTTAACATTTAATTGAGTAGAAACAAAAATCAAACAGAGGAGAGACAAAGCACATAAAGATCTGACTGTGAAACGACAAGTCTTTTAGAGACATTTCTCAATACAAAGGTATTCACATGCCTGCAGTATACTTCAGACAACAATATAAATGCAGGTTTAATTTAACTTTCTTACTTCCTGAAAGAAGTTGAAGTGTTGAATCTTTTAAAAGGTGTTTATAGTAAACATTTAGTTAACTTCAGTCTTGGTCTTAACATTTCTGTCCTTGATAGTGTTTGCACTGAAGATACATCATCTTGTTTCAACATACAAGAGTCTGGTGGGGGCAGTAGGTCCACACACATACATGATTTATATAATCTTTTTACCATAAGTATCATGTAAGTGTATTACAAGTAAACACATAACAGATATCTCAAAATAAAACAAAGCAAAATAGCAACTGAATGAAAAAAGAAAGAAATCCTTATATTTTTTCACTGTGATAAATGAGTGGAAATGGTGAATGACTCAGTATGTATACAGAATAAATTCACAGTGTAATTTGGAATTTATGCAATACATATAAAATTTAATCTGATTCTAAAGCTTTTGTAGAAGTCTTAAATACCATTATAAAACCCGTTTCTCTTATTTCATAACAGACAACAAATTTAAAGCAAAATGTCTCATTCTTTGAGTGTGTGTAAATACTCGAGGTGGTGCAATTTATTACATAAACACAAGTGAAATGCTGTTTCTGCAGAAATTATCATCATAGATGTATGAAATTCAATAAAAAATACAGTATCAAAAATGATTAGTCTCCTACTATGTTCATATGTTCTTTTCTTTTTTTTTTTTTTTTTTTTTTAGATTTCTGGCTTTCTAATGTCATTTGATGGAGATGCGATTCTTTCTGCTTTAGTGATGTTGAAAGAATGAACTGGGGAAAACCTCCTTTTTCATCCCTAAAGTTGTTCTTTGTTTTATTTTCAAGAGCATAATTGTTGTGCTTGAAGTACTAGTGGGCTTTCTCTTCTTGTATCCAAAAATTGGTAGAATGGAAATGGAGTTTCAAGTGCCTAACCATGCCAATATATGAGGCCATCATATTCTGGAGGCCTCCAGCAAGTTCCCTAGCCTCCCATAAGATAAGCTAAATTGTAGACAAGAAGGTAGCCAGGAAGTAGAGACTTTGAATTCTGGTGCTCTCAGATTCATAAGTTTAAGTGTACCATAATATTTTATATTATCATTATATAATTTTACAGATTTACAATAGTAACACAGTATTTCCCATCATGTTTTTGTTAACAAACACTGTGAATGAGAGTGAAGCATGGATAAAGAATTTTATTTATTCACAAAATTGAATATAATTAGCTTAATAGAATACCTCTGATTATGTCTCTTGAAATGTATTTTAATCTGAAGTCTTGCATTTAGTGGAGATGCCCAGTCAATTGCAAAATTATATCATATTATAGATGAACAGATGAAGAATGAAAACACAGCAGATAAATAAAGGTGTCTTAGTTGACGTTCCTGCTGCTCAGTGAAAAAAAAATATCAATTGCACAGTTAATGGTCAAATTTCAGCTACTGAATTCTGCAAACCTCTCCTGGCCTTTTTGGCTTCAGGTAATAACTGAACACAAGGAATCAACTCACATATGTGAATAGGGAACTGGCTGTTTAGAGTCCTAGCAAAGAAACTGGGAGGACAAAAAGAAAAGGTTTGAACACAACTTCATGCTACATTTAGAATAAATGTTACATATCAAAACTATCTGAGGAAATTTTCTCTGGTAGGAACCCCTCTCAAATATTTCTATTTATATAGTTGTCTTTTACCTCAAACTTACTCATGTTCCCATGAATCCTCCAACTATCTTGCAGAAATTTTGAGAGTATGCTACTTCATGCAGAAATTAAACCTGTAAATTTTGTAAAGAGAACACAGAAATAACTTAAATACATAGAAATTTACACATATCTCTACATATAGATAACCTAAGTGCTAGGAAACTGGCAATTCTTGAAAAAAATTACAACTTTTTCTGACCATTATCTGTGGCATTTTCCTGAAGCATCATTTACCTGTGAATATGAACTGGGGGTCACTGAAGAAATTTCAGACTGTCAAGGGGTTGCCCAGGATTTGTTTGCTTTGGTTAATATAAAGCTGGTTACATATGAATCAGTAAATGCATTATCATTTAGCACATAAACAGTAGTCACAGGTGATAAAGATAAAAGAAAAAAAAATTATTATATTAAATTGTACCTACAGAAGAACTGGAGAAATTGCATTCATGATGCAGCTTAAAAGAGGAAAAATAATTGTAATAAAAAATATAATGGAATTATAAATTGTTGCAAGCCCTTAGATGTATTAAGAAGTTGTTCTACTCATTGGAGTGGCAGAGAACCTGAGGAAACATTTGATGTCTGCAGGGCAAAGAGAAGCTCTTGACAGACTACACACTACATGAAAGATCAGAAAGTACTCCACCATCCTATGTTTCATGTCTCTAGAAAAGGTTTTCTCAGCCTTAGAAAGAGGATAAAAGAAAGCCTAGTTGGGTTCATTGCTTTTGGTGTCGTAGTCTGAGTAAAATGACAGATACAGTACATAAACCAACATATTAATATAGGTAAAAAATAAGCAAAATAAACTAAAATAGTTGTTTTGCATAGAACATAAAAACCAAAACAAAACAAAAAATGAAAACAAAAAAACCTGTACATACCTACCTAGTTTCTCATATTGAAATAAATATATGTATAAATGTATATACACACGAGAGCGTATTTATACACCTTTAAGGACAGAAATTAGAAAAAGTGTAAAGGCCAACTATTCTCCTAAAATCCAGAAACAAATTATGTTTGCCCTAACACTCTTCCCTTCCCCTCACACCCCTCCAGCTGACACGCGCACACCAAAACCTTGTCACTTAAACCCAATACAGATATTTATGGGGACAATTTATATTCGCACAGAAACATACTGATTCCTGTGGAACTGGATTAATGAATGGAGAATAGTTTAAATCCTTGAGAGCCTGATCGGGCATATCTATTACACAGCTCTGAAAAGTTTAGGAAATGTATTAAGGTTTATGAAAGCACAAAATAGTTCCTGAAAGTCTGTTTTCAGAAGGCTGTGCATAGTCCTGTATTACTAGAGATAAGAAAAATATAGAAATAGAAAACAAATCATCCGTGCCTCATCTCTACTTCAGGATAGAATTACATAGTTGGAATAAACCACATTTTTGTGAGAGCTTATCTCCCATTACTATATTTTATGAATGTAGATTTGAACACTAATTCCCACAGCAGAAAATTCCCATAGTAACATAAAAATTCATCAGAGCCCTCAGATACAAAGCAGAAGGTATAATATTCTGATAAATAAACAGCTTAAATAAAGTGAAATGAAAATGATAAAACTGAGTCAAGGGAACTTCAAATGATTTATAACAGCTGAAGGTCTTGATCACACAGTTGAAACATTTGCAGTTAGATTTAACTATATTTTTCTCAGTTGGTATTCAAACTATTTTTCCTCACAGTCTCTCAGGTGGAACATGTCACCTCCAACCACAGTTCTGCAGGCGCTTTCACCTGAGGATGGCCTTTGTGAAGATATATATTTGTACCTGGCAAGCAATGCCATTTCCTTTCAGAAACATTCTAAGCTTCTTCTTAAATGTCAAAAGAAGCCCACAAAACCGAACTGTTGCCAAAACCCTGACTGTCTGCGTGGATGTCTCAGTGAAGCATACTACATACATACTGTTTGCATACTTTTTATGCATGTCAAATTCTGTCAGGTTCACTTTAAAGAAATGTTGTATTTCAGAAGCAGCTACCTGTGGCCTACAGTAAAATAATATGTATGCTCTGCATGGGTCAGTAGTTCCAAGAGTTTACCACCATCAGGATGAATAAATGTATTTTGCACATCAATGTTTCCTAGGTTTTAACTCATTTCAGGGTTTGCTATCACAAAATGACCTTATTAATCTTTTTTCAGTCATATTTATCAAAACAACTGTTTGTCTGAATTCTACACATGGTTCATATGTTACTTAGTTCTTAATTTTTTAAGCACTTCTCATATGATGGAAAATTTTATTGTCTATAGTCATTAATCTATAGCTCTATGTTACATTCAAACTTAGTGCATAAGGTACAAACTATGTTACATCCAACCTTAGTACATAACCTTTACATATGGTAGATACTGTATTTTCTTTGTAAACTTGAAATGAATTTTTGTCAGGCTCTAGCTCCACATACATTTTTAACTGACCATCACTGAAATAATAGATCATAGCTGTGGAATCTCCAGTGCTAGATGTTAGAAGAAATTCAGTGAGACCCAGCATCCCAAAGGAAGCAAGCCTTGCAGTTCCATGCTTTCAGCTCCACCAGTGTGTTGACTCCTTAGAATCTGTAATTTGTGTTCCTTCCTGTCTCTGTGCTCCTCTGGATCTCTGGTGGACTAAATACTCATGTGATGGGCCTAAGACAAACCAGGACAGAATTTTAGCCTCTCCATCTGTTGCTGTGAGGTGCAGATGAGTTTTAAGCACATAAACTAACATTTCCTTATGCTCCATACCTTATCAACCTCTATCTCTGTACTGCATCGTGTGTCTCCGCCTCTGAAAATCTCTGCTATCCTTCCTGGCATACTTTTCTCTATATCCTTGTGTTTGAGTCATAAATATCTCATTCTACCATGATAAACTGCTTGATACTGCTATCTTTATAAAACATTAGTCCCACACAAAGATAAACAAAAATAAAATGAGTTAGCTGAGGATACCTGGTCAGTTGGTTAGGTGGAAACTGTTTTCACCATTAAATAAAGAGCTGAATGCAAGAACATCTTAAGTAGAGAAGATCCAATAATCCTCAGTCCTGAGTGTGTGCAAACAGTGCAAAGTTACAGTCACAGGTACTACATGTTATAGGACTATGCTTGTGAAGGACCACGGCCATATCTGGTCAGTAGATAGAATAATGGGGAACTTTTTAGTCACTATTCTATTCCAGTTAATCTTTGCAAAAGCTCTATGTTTTCATTTAGCTACTTCAGAAATAGAGAAATATCTTGGTCTTTAGACACTTGCAAGGACAGCTACTACTATTCTGAGATTCTCAAAGGCCCAAATATTAAAAGAACAGCATATTAGTAATTGCCAGCAAGGAGTCAGTTACAGTATTGTAGCACAGTCATTCAAGACTGGACTAAAGGTTGCTATCCTAACTCTGTACTTCTATAATATGGGGGAGAACTTACACAGCAGTAGATGCTGCCACTTTAACTCCAATTGGGAAACTGTATTTGCGTTTTTTTTTTTTTTTTTGTGTCAGTCAGTAGCCTCCTCAATATGAGCACTGATTATTTGCTTATAAAATATTTCTTCAAGTTACGCAAATAAAAACAGTGCAATATCCCATAGAATGCCCAAGAAGTGATTAGAAATTTTGTTACATACAAAGTGAAATATTTTTTATCTACATGCAAATCTTGTAGTAGCTTAAGCTGTAAGAAACAGCCCAGAACTGTAGGGAATTGACATATGTAACAGAACCTGCATAACTTCTCATGAATAAGTTTTAAATAGATATTTGACAAAGTATAATTCTTTTTTTTTTTTTTTTTCCACTTTAAATGTTTCATACATGGCATTGTCATCTGGTTTGATGAGGTCACATCAAATTATATCACATTACAAGAGTATGTTTAATCTGACGAAATATGATATATGTGCAATCTCTCTACCTAAATTTTAAAGAAATGATTTAAAATAAGAGACAAGTTAAGAATTGTTGTATTTCAATCACTTTTGCAAGTAAACTTTGACTATCTTGTAGTGGACAGATGTCCCTGTGTTCTCAGAGTTGGTACAGGTGCTTCATCCTGAGCTAGTTAAAAAATTAAAAATAAAAAATCAAAAGAAGAGAGAGAGAGAGAGAAAGGACTATTTCATTGAAATGCCACTTACTTTTTCTTGTAATGGGTCTTGACAAGACAATGTTCATGCTGTGTGACTTTGAAAATGCCCTTTTCTGTCAGGCAGCCTTTCTGACAATGCTACTGTTTGCTGGCTTTAAACAACAGGAATAGTGGCCAATTTAAAGTCCAAGGAATCAACCAATCTGAGATGTACAGACTCCCCGTGAAGTAATTATTTCCTTGGATGGACATACTGTCTACATTATTCCATAAATTTTGCTGAACTTAAATATTCAGTCACTGCTGCACATTCTTTTCACTGTTGGTAACGTATGTGTTGTGATTGTCCAAAACAGAAAATGCATTTCTGTCTCTGAATGCATAGAGTGATATTTCAGCCCACAGTGTGGGAGTGGAGAAAACATATATACTAGGATTAAATCATGTCCTGTGGAGATGAGCTGGACAGGTTTAAAAGAAAGTAAAAAGTTCTCAATATTATTCAAACAGGGTAGTTTAAAGACATGAGAATATGCTTTATTTATTTCTTGTTCAAAATATGGGTTCATACTCTGCCTCCTTTGAGGTCTTCTCATATTTCCTACTCTCCACAGTAGCTGATGTCTTACTTTCGCTGAAATTATTGGGTAACCTCAGTATCTCTGTAACAAGAATTTTGCTTAAGTGTGCTAGGGATTCTTGTTATCTTTCAGAAAATATATTATCTTTTTTTTTTCTTTCAAAAATATATTATATGGAGTAGTAATAGAGGCTAGGGAAAAAAATCAAAGGAAAAAGAAAATTAAGCAAACTTCTTATGCTTCATAATTCTTATGGAATTGTTCTCTGAAATTCAATGCGAGAAGAGAAAAAAAAGGATTTTTAGTGTGTCTTATTATAAATCTTTTCCACTAATGAGTCAGTATATATATATTTTTTTCCTGGATCTCTGATACCAATACATGCTCATCCTATAAAGTGAGGTTATGGCAATTGATACATCAATTTTCTGAGACTCAAATTCTCCACCAATGGAATGCCAGTAGAAAAAAAAAAAAAAAAAAAAACTTACTCAATAACAGGATGTTCTTATTTCACATTTATTCAGAATGTTATCCTTTATGGGCCAAAGCTTTTGGAATGGACACTTCTAAATAATAATAATGTTAGCCACTCAAAAATTAAGCCTTGTAAATGTTACCTGAATCTGTGTCCAAACCTGTTTTCTGACATAGTCTTGTCTTGCATCCACGTTATTTCCTCATGGACATGGATTTAAATTGAGATGCAGAGATATCTAAGAAGGGAGAATTCTTGCCACTGTATTGTGCTTGTTACTGAGCAGAGGTTAAATTGCGTAAAATACACCATCAGCATATTCTCACAGAAGCACTTTCAAAAGATTACAAGAAACTTTGAATTCCATCTACATCACATCAAGAAAATATGTTGAAATTTATTGAATATGAGGACCCAGAATCATTTTTCTCTCTTTCTTACAGATAAGAATTTTCTAAAGGGTGGATTAGAATGGATATTAATAGCTGTGGACTACGAATACGGAGATCTTTTGGTATATTTTAATTTAATGTTTTAATTTATTCTGTCGAATATAGGGATAGTGTGGACACTTCAGTTGAAGTCTGATATAGATTGCAAATTTGTATGATGGTAGAAAAATAGTTTTGTTGGACAGAAGACACAACTTCCAATGACTACTACGCTAGACTCTGCCGAGACTTTTGTTAAGCAGAAGGAGAGAAGAAGAAACAGACATGCAGGCAGATGAACAGATAAGTCTGCCAACTGCTTCTTCAGTTCTTTTAATAACACCTAAAAGTAACAATCTGCTGTCTAGCTAACACTATCCAATTGCATTCTGTCACTTTCTCTGTGGGTGTGTTGTGTCATATTAAAATAATTATATCCAGATCTGTGGTCTGGATGATCTGTGTTTGATTAAAGAATAAACTAGCTTTTTAAGTAAGTTCAAGTCACAACTGGTTCAGCATATTACTTCATTATGTTATCGGTTCTGGTATCATAGAATCTCTGACAATATAACAAATTCTTATGTGAGAGATGGGAAATAGAAATTTGTTTAGGTGCCAATTCTTCCATGTATATGAAGCATTAAGCATGAAATACATTTAATTCACTGGCAAGCATCTTAAATAATTTTACTGCTACTTTACTTAACTTCTACTTTGAATTCTCCGAAGGAAGAAGATGAAGTGTTTTAGTACTTCTCATCATAGATCAATCTCTGGTTGTCCCTAGCAACAGAATAATATGTGTATGCATTCATATTTGTCTTGTTCAAAGTTTCAACTGTTTTAATTGTGATGAGTCATCAAACTGTTCAAAAGCTGGCAAATTGTATCAATTAGGTATCTCTAAACTTCACCTGCAGTCTACAGCTGTATTAGAGAATTACGTTCTCCAACTAAAGATGGAGTTCACCTAAAATTTGTTGGGAAGTTTGGTAGTTCGCAACACTTTCTAGAAGTTCTCACCCTATATAGAAGAAGCCTTCATAAACTGATCATGTCCTTGATTTTCAGATAGTGGAAAGATGTTCTTTGATAATGTTAATTTTTTAATTAAGACGAGTCTTATACTTGCTGTGTATATGTACCTTGCTTGCTACAAGCATCTGTATGTATAAAAACAAAACTGAGAGAAGGTTCCAAGGTTAGAATGTCTGGAGTTTTTTTTCTTTCTGTTTTTTTTTTTGTTTGTTTGTTTTTGTTTTTTCCAAAATAACACATCCTTTTTTTTTTTTTTTTCCGAAGCTCTGAGTAACCCAAAGTAATTTGATGTACTTCATTGCTTTAAGATCTGATCAAAACTATGAATAAAGAAATGGAAAATTTCTCATCAATTCAATGGGCTTTAAATGTTATTAATATTTCTTCTGTAATACTTATTGCTTATTCTTTTCTTTGAGATATCAGAGACTGTTGAACATTTATTATATAAAATCAATATTTTAGTTTCTCTCCAGCAAATAACTTAAAAAATGTTTACACTTTTATTATTTATAATTATATTGTTTTCTTTTTTTTTTTTTTTGTTTAGATTTTAATTTTAAGATGATCATTAAATACGCACACTGACAGTGATAAAATAGATTTCAATACTTTCTTGATAAACAGTATGGGATTTAAAAATTTAAAGTTAGGATGAGAAATTTTTCACTGACGTTGGAAAATATACTGATCTACTGATTAGGGAAATTACAAAATGTACACATATAAAAAGGTCTGGATATTATGTTATACCTATGACAGTATTGTATCTACTTTATATCTTTTTAATTGAAGACCTTCTTCCATTATCTTTTCATTTTCACCTTTGAACCTATTGTTTCTTAAATGAACTAATCTTTTCAGTACTGAAACAGTCACAGCTACAGAGGAGAATTACATTTGAGCACCATTATTTCTCCACTTAAAGTGAAGATTCAAGACACTTTTGCTTGAATGAAGTTCTGCTGTTCATCTGATAAAGTGTTCATAGAGCACTTTCACTGAAATCAAATTATGATGGTGAGTCTGATGGCAGATCAGTCTTAAATATTATATTTCCCAAGTTAATGGTAGTAGAGCACTTTTTTAATAGATGAAAGGTGAATTGCTTTGCTTTGTTAAGTTTTTATTCATAAAAATCTGCTAACGTTGGGGAAGGCTTTCATCATTCTGAAAGAAATAGAATATGACCATAAGACTAAAATGTGATGTTAAGAAGTTTATAGTATATAATAAAAATCCCCACAGAAAAAAAACATTAAAATATTCCACAGTTTCTAAATTACTTTAGAACCTTAAGTCAATGTTGACTTCTGCCTAACTTTCTCAGCTTCTAAATATCAGGAAAATGACAGTTCTAATTTTGTTTCCTGGTCCTCTAATGGTCATTCTGGATTCCCTGAATGGGATTCATCATATTTTCCTTGAATATCTACATTGAATCTGAGTTAATCAACCAGATCTCCCTTTATAGTTGGTAGAGAATAACATCCATTCTCAGGGAACTATTTATCTGACCTACTTTAGGTGCCTTTTTTAGCATAAGAGAAATTGTGACCTAGAAGTGCCTGTTCCTCTCCTTTGACTATTAGGGAGCCTAAAGTGATTAACTTGGGCATAGGCATCCTCAGTCTCAGTGTGTACATTTAACAAAATGAATTTCAACTTCCTCTGTGATTTATACCATAGGAAATTTCACATACCAGAGTACATGGCCACATTTTTATCTGTGCAAAATATGTCTTATGTTAGCACTTGTGTTAATGCTTAAACTTTCACATTATTGACAGAATTATATTTAATTTGTAAAGGAGGAGAATAGATTCGTATACTTGAACTTATTTGTTCCAGTTAGCAAAATTTATTAAATATAACACAAGAGCTCAAAGACAACATGAAACTGTAAGTTACCATTAATACAAATAGACTAAGCTCCCAGCTATAGGTTTTCCAGGAGGGTAGAACGAATTAGCTTTCTTTCATCCAACCCCCCTGTATCTTTTTTAGTTCTGGTTCCCAACAGTCACATACCAAAGGAAATATTATGATCAAATTCCACAAAACAAGCAGCAGGACAGAAAGTATCTATCTTGTGGGGAACTCAGCTTGCATACTTTCTACTCATCAAGTGACATGACAGAGACATGGACTTCTCTCACTTTGGCTGACGCAGCAGGAGGGGTCAACTGTAGTGCCCTTTCACTTAAGGCTGCATCTGTTCCTAGGAAGTTGTGGAAGATAAAGCCAGAAAAGGGAGGTAAGAACTGTTTGAAGAATTAAAGGTAGCTAGGGACTTTTTCACGACTTTCCTCAAAAGCATACCAACTTTTATCCACTACTTACTGTTTCACCTGCTTTTTTAAAAGCGAATTGCACATGACCCAAGAGAAGTAAATGACATACGCAGAAATAACAGTGAACTTCTGAGACATGATGCTGTGTTGTGCTGTGCTATAAAACACATTTTATCAATTAGTGTAGGAGCTTTTACAGCTGCCATGGTTTAACTCATCAGGCAGCTCAGCACCACATAGCCATTCACTTGCTTCCCCACAGTGGGATGAAGGAGAGAATTAAGAAAGGGAAAACTCACAGATTGAGATAAAGACAGTTTAATATGATAGAAAAGGAAGGGAAAATGAAAATAAATGATAGAATATACAGGTCAAGTGGTGCATCATGCAATTGTTCACAACCCGCTGACCAATGTTGATTGCCAACCTGGAGATCAGGCTGCCCAGAGCCCCATCCAACCTGATCTTGAATGCCTCCAGGGATGGAGAATCCATTACATTTCTGGGTAATCGGTTTCAGAACCTCACTACCCTCTGAGATAAAAATTTCTTCCTAACATCTAACTTAACTTAAAAAATTGTTTTTAAAATCCTTTCAAGTACTGGAAGGCCACAGTGAGGTCTCCCTGCAGCCTTCTCTAAGCTAAACAACCCCAACTCCCTCCATCTGTTTTCAAATTAGAGATGTTCCAGCCCTTTGATTATCTTCATGGAACTCCTCTGGATCCACTCCAACAGCTCTGCATCTTTTCTGTACGAGGGGTCCCAGACTAACTTTGTCCCAGCTAAAATAATGACAGTGAACTAACTATGCTGAGGAAGACAAGATCCAACATGACTTTGTATATGGGTTTGTGTTTGGTTTGTTTCTGTCACAACTTACTGAGTCACGATTGTATACTGAGGGTTCTTTATAATAAGTGTTGAAACTCAATGGAAAGATTAAAGCAATATTGGCAACAATATATTAAATTTACTTCTAAATATCGTAATCCTGGACTAATTTATATTACTGTTTTTCTACTTAGATCCTCGTTATATCACTAATAGAACTTCATAAATTATATAAATCAGGATGTCTTCTTACTGCTTAGAATCAATATAAAATAAAAACAACTTTTCATCCTATAATTGATTTAATTAAATACCTCTCAATTTTACTTGGAGTGTTATATAAACAGAATACTTTAGATGATATAATTCTATTTCTTTCTTTCTTTCTTTTAAGATACTTGTGGCTATTTTGTAGTTGTGTAATATATAAGATAAATTCAACTCATGTGTTCACAAAGACTTGGTTTTGTAGGAAATTCATAACCAGAGTCCTGAGTATTTGACTATGCCATAGTGGGGACTTGCTGGGTTGGTTTGTCCACCAGAGATTATTGACAATTCAACCTAACACTTTCCAGAATAAATCTCCATCAATAGATTCCACATTTGTCAACTGTTTATGGGGTGGTTCAGCTCAGTTCCATGACAATTGGGGTGGGGGACCCAGACCCATGCCCCAGGGGAGGGGAAAATTAAAGGAAAAGGGATAAGATAAAAGGGAAAAGGAAATGGGCCTAAAAAGGGAACAGCAGCAACGATCTGGGGAGGAAAGCTAATTTACTAAATAAGATATCGGGGTGCAAAATAAAACAATATGATACAATATAATTGGAATTGAAGCTAATAAATCAAACAAAATGAGCAAGAGAGTGTCCAATGAACAGAAGACCTTATGCTAAACGCTGAAAGCGAAACAGCAGCGAGCACCCACTGCTGGGTCGATCCAAAAGGGATAAGACTCTCTTGTGACATGCAAACATTTTTTATCTTTCCCTCTGAGCAGAAAATGGAAAAATGCAAAGCAACTCAAAGTCCTCTGGGGTACGTAGTTCTTCTTCTCTTCTGAGACTGGTATACCTGGAGCTATCATTGATCTGTGGAGCTGGAGCATTAACTCTTTAACTTCCACTACACTATATGATGTTATGATGTAGAATACCAATAACAAAAATCTTAACAACATTTCAGTAGCCTTTTCTCTGAACTAAGAGTGAAGTATTGAACAGATTCCTGTGCCTTAAATCAGATTTTTTTTAGTAACAAGTAAACAGACTATGGGAGACTGAGCTATGGTTGTGAATTAGAATTAATATATTTAGATATTGTTCAGTTTTCTCATGGATGAACTTTTTTGCAAGTACCTTATTAGGAAGACCTTTCCATTCTCCCTTTCTGAGACGTGTTTTCAGTCATAAATGAGACATGTCCTTCAGTTGTTTCAGTTACAAAGTATTATAGCTGTAATGTCAGTAACTGCACTGTGACCTAAAATCAAAATATGCATGAAATTAATCATACAATAAAATACATTAAAAAAATAATTATAATAATTACAACAACACAATTGAGAGACTCTAAGGATTAAGGGAAAAAAAACCAAATGATGTAGATGTCATTGTGGGTATCTACTCTATGCCACCCAACAAGGATGCCAAAACTAATTATTTTCTTTTAAGGAACAAAGGTGTACCTCTAGATCAATGGCACTTGTCTTTGTGGGCTATATCAATATGTCAAATGTTAACTAGGAACACTGCACAACTGATGGAAACAGGATGAGGAGGTTCCTGGAATACTTTGAAGAAAACCTGGTAGAGATACTAGGGGAGTTAGCTAGGAAATGTGACCTCCTGTATTTTTGTTGCTTCTAAACAGAAAGAATCTCATGGGTGAAGAGGAGTTTGGTGGCCTTGTTGGCCATAGCGACCATAGCTGAATCAGAGGAAAATTGTCACTACATCTTCAATGTTGGATACGGGAAGAGTGAATTTCAGACTGCTCAGGGAGCTGGTCAGTAAGGTCTCAGTGCAAAACTGTTTTGAAAGTTGTGGTACACCAGTGTTTGTCATTTCTTATGTACCATCTCTACAGGAAAGGGCAATTTCAAAATACTAAAAGATTAGCACATAGTGCAGAAGGCTGGTGTGGCTGAATAGGGATCTTCTGGAGCTTAAGCAGAAAAAGAAAATTCATGACCACTGGAAGTGACTACAGGCAATATGGTAAGAAGGGTGGAATTAAGATGTTCACAGTTTTAAGAAGAAAATTCATGCAGCCAAAGCTCAGCGAAAAAGGCTTTTTAGAATATATTAACAGACAAGGAAGATTGACATCGGCATTGGTCCATTACTTGACAGAGACTGTCACCTCACAAGTAAGAGCGTAGACAAGAGAGAGAAGTTAAGTACCTTCTTTGCCTCTGTCTTCAGCACGAATGAAAGGCCCTGAGGAGCATAGCTGCAAGGAATACAAACTCCTAGTCAGTTCCAAAATTATATGTGATCTTCTTCTCAAGCTGGATGCATATAAATCTATGAGACCTAATGAATTCATCCCTGGGTACTCAAAGAACTGAATGGGATATGACATACAAGAGTAAATGGTGAATTCTGCACTGAGAATGCATCAACCTTGTATGTATGTACAGTCTGGAGGACATGAGGCTGGAGTGCAGTCCCACGGAAAGGGATCCAGGGGTTCTGGATGATGGCAAGTTGAATATGAGTCAACAGTGTGCCTTGTCAACTAAAAGATCCAAATATACCCTAAGGTGCAACAGGCTCAGCAATACTAGCTGTCACCTTCTCCTGGCAACTTAGGTTACAGTCCACTCCAGCCTGCAGTGGCCTGACAACCTTCAGGCCCAGCGCCCGACCCTGTTGGTCCCGCGTCCTGCCTGGGCCATTGGCACACCATGACTGCATCAATATGATGGGTGGCAAAATGGCATTTATTGCAAGCAAAGAACTCTTCTTATAACTTTCTACATCACAGTACTACCAATCGCCTATGCTACGCTTATCTCTACATGTGGCATGTCTTGTCTTCTCCATATTCGGCCTCATGGACTGTGGCCTCATCTCGAGTACTGCACACAGTTTTGAGTGTGACAAAGATACAAAAATACTACAGAGCATCCAAAGAAAGGTTCAGATGGTGGTGAAGGGTCTGGATGGGATGATTTATGAAAAGCAGCTAAAATCAATGGTTTAGTTTATCCAGCCTAGAGAAGAGGAGAGTGAGGGGAGACTTCACCATGGTCTATAACTTCTGCATGAGGGGAAGTGAAGGGTGGTCACTGTCAGGAAAAGGCTCCCACAGGGTCATGGCACCGACCCTATTGGAGTTCAAGAAGTATTGGAACAATGCTCTCAAACATATTATTTAATTTGTGAGTGGTCCTGGGTAGAGCCAGGAGTTGGTCTCAATTATCCTTCTGGGTTCCTTCCAATTTATGATACTCCATGCTTCTCCATGACCTGTGCATTTAAATTTAAGCTTCTGCAGAAGCAGCCTAAGGCTTTGTATATTCAAGTAAAATTTGGCTGAAAGACTAAACTGAGTACCATTTTTTATATTAGTGAATTACTAGGCCTATGTTTTTGTCAGAAGTTTGATACAAGCTAGTTCAGCAGATGTAGTGTCAGTATTCACCATTTTGAAGAAATCTCTGTAGATGAGGCTGAAACTCTCAGTTCACACAGTCTGTGGCACAGTCCTTCATAGTTGCATGAGGAAATAGACAGACACATTGAGAAAATTTATATATATGACAAAATTGTCGGTACTCATTAGAATAAAAATTGCTAGAAGACAATTATAGATTTTTGTTTGTGTATTTTTGTAACAAGCTTGAAAAGATTTCTTTTAGGTTGCAAATATTTGAAATCCTTATGACAAAACTGAAGACTAGAATGGTGAAGCACTGGAACAGTTGCCAGAGATGTGGTGGATGTCCTGTCCCAGGAAATATTCAGGGCCAGTCTGAATAAGGCTCTGAGCTTGTAAGTGCCGCTGTTCTTTGCAGAGCAGTTGTACCAGATGAACTTTAAAGCTCCCTTCCAACTCAGATGATTCCACGATCCTATGATTAAGGTTTACCAGTTATGAGTACTGACCTTTGACAGAAATACGTTAACTAGGTGTTTTCACATGCCTTTACCAGCACATCACTGGAAAAATAAGAAATAACACTAAGGGATGAAATTATCTGCAAAATCATCTGGCAAAATAAACATAGAGTTCTAGATGGTGGCTCAAAGGCACCTTTTCTGACAGATAACATTCTGCACAGAAATGTACAGAGAATAGAAGAATGAGAATTTTCTGCAGCTGGAAACATTTCAAACTGATATACTAGGTCATTTTCAATACCCAAGTTGGTTTACCGTTTGCTATAATCCTCATAAGAAAAGTGTACTTCAGAGATACAGTGAAAGAAAAATGACAATGCAACCTTGAGAAACAAAAGAACAAAGCAAATAAAAATTAACAATAAGAAGCAGATATTTAACAGCCCTTTTGTCTAAACACTGAAGTTTATCAAAACAGCAGGCAAATGAGATGAGGAAAGAATTACAGATGAGAGATCAATCTATTTTTAAGCCTTCCTTTCTTTGCTGAATATAACACTAATTTCAGAGTTAGCCTATAAAGTTTGGGATAGCATGTGGAAAAGAAAATTGTGGAATCATAGAATGACAGTATTATAGAATCATAGGAGTTGGAAAGAACTTCTGGAAATCATCTAGTTCATCTACACAGCTAAAGTGGCATCCTTTGAGTAGATTGCACAGGAAAGTTTCCAGGAGGAATTTGAATATTCCCACAGTAGGAGACCCCACAAACTCTCTGGGAAGCTTGTTCCAGTCCTCTGTTACCTTCAAAATAAAAGAGTTATTTTTCTTGTTCAGAACTCATCTATTTAAAAACCAAACAGACAATAATGAAATCCACCACCAACACCACCTCCAACAAACAAACAAACAAAAAAAAAAAAAACAACCAACAAACAAATAACTGCTAAGTGAAAAGGTTAAAGTAGAAGTTGAAAATGCTTTGCCTCGCTTTATGTTGTCAACACATTAGATCTTCCAGTTGAACTAGTGCTGTCACAAAACACATTCAGACAAAGACTCTGAAATTACAGAATAGGTGACAGCAGGTAAGAGCTAATTAAATGAAGTTTCAGATTAAATGAAACAGAATAAAGACAGACTCTGATAAAATTTTAAAAGAACTGGGAATGAAGCATATAAAGATGTGTAGACTCAAAGGAATGTGATGGAAGTTGAAGAAGTATAAGAACTGAGTGGACCATCTAAGTCCAACAAAATGACAGCTAAACATGCTAGAAGATGGAAGATGATGTTTCAGGAGTTAATGAAATTAAAACATTTACCTTTTGGTAGAAGTAGAGAATAAGAATCAGTGGTTGTACAGTTGAATATAGGTGCCATAGAAAAGTTTTACCCATGTTATTCTAATATGGATTTTGCTTTGTTTAATTACAAACATGCTTGCTGTCTACTAATGGTGAAATGCTTTTTTTATATATATACACTATATGGTATTTGTTTTATCTAGTTTCAGAAATCAAAAAATTAGACCTCAAACTGTCACCAATAAGTCCACTTAGAGTCAACAAAGAAAAATAATCACTATTGAAGTGGGATGCACATTGTTCTATTTTGGAATAATACATGTCACCTTCAGTAAATCACATCTAAAGTTACGCCAGAGGAATTTCACCAAACAAAACAAAACATTTAAATAGGTAAATATCATGAAAACAAACAATCTATAATTGAGTTAAATCAACTGTCTTAATCCTAAAATTAATGATTATTCTCTCTTTTTCTTGATCAAGTTTCACTATTTAATTAGAGCTGTAAGAAATGATTCTTTTGACAGAAAATCGGTTTGTATCTCATTTAATGTTTTACTTCTACTGTAAACAAATCTTTAAACATACAGCACAAAATAACTTAGATGTCCAGCTTTCAGGATTTTTGAGGCAAACAGAGGACTATGTTAAATGTGTAGGCATATTTTAATGTCTACAAGAAATAAAAGATTAGGACTTTCAGAAGATATTTCTCCACTCATCCACCTGCTCAAGTTGAAATCCAGCTAATACCACAAAACTGGTAAGACTGTGACTTTTGCAGACCGATATAAACAGGATCAGGAGAGTAATTATGCTTTTAGTTAAAGGCTTAATAAAGTGATAATTTTGTCTGCCTCTTTCAACTCTGGATCCTGAGGTCTACAAAGAAATGACTTCTCATATTAACTGTCTAGTGGTAACATCATGGCAGTTGACTCTTGAGTTATTTACCATTTACTTTTCCTCTTCTTGGGGCTCAGAGCTTGGTTATTTGAGCTATGAGGACAAATCTGCACTCACTACATTTGCATTCTCCCTATAGGACTTACATGAAGAGTCATATTCTGACTGTCTTGAAAGGAAATATTTTTTGTCATAATGTGAAACTTTTAAAAGGTTTGTGGGGAAGAAACAATGAGAGTATTAACAAAGGAGCTGCAAAGGAACAGTGCTTCCTTTCTCACACTATCACAGCCTTACTTGCAAAAAGATTGCTTATCATCTGTCGCAGTGAGCTGTGCAGCAAAAAATAATTGGTTTTAATGTTTCACTGTCACTGATGCAATAGTACTATTAGAGTATTATCTTAATATGAAGATAGTGATTTTTATTTCTTTTTTTTTCTTTTTTAATATATTTTTATTATCACTGTCACAATGTCATGTCTCTACATGACAGGATACAAAAAATCTAGAAGTAAAGTGATAGGTATAGAAGTTTACCAGACACATGCAATTGTTGTTTAAGCCTCTGCTTATGTTAGTTGAACCTTGTAAAAATGATAAAAATGTACAAATTCATTGACTCTCTATTCCTATTAAGGAAGTAGAATATTGAAGCAAGTGAAAAATTGAATTCTCTCTTGTTTGTGTAGGAAAACAGAGTTCATGTCCAAGGAAAATGTATTTTTATTCCACTAAAATACTTATATCAATGATTTTACTGTTGTTATTATTTGTGAAAATATTGTCATTGAATGCTGTCAGGGTCAATATCAGGTTGGATTTTCTCCTATATGAATATTACTCAGGCAATTCAGTTATTTTATAAGACCTAGATAAATCTGGGCACCTGGATACTTACTCAATTCCCACTGCCCTTGCTTAAGTTTTCCTCTTAATACAGTCGTCCTTATGACACATATGTGGATTTTACCCATGAATACATCTTATGTATCTTACCTTTCAGTTTGTCTGGGCTGCATTTAGTGAAAAGAAATTGTTTGGGGCTACATATACATGAGTTGCTCCAAAAGTAATGCTTCCCATTCATTTTCACGGAAACAGCAACAAAGATCACAATAACACTGATAGAACTAATTCTCAAATACATCATTATTTTTCAACAGTCACCACCATTAGCTATATATTTTGCCAGCAATGAATAAATGGTGAGAATAAGAGAGAGAAAAAAAGAGAAGATGTAGTTCACATCTTCAATTAATTAACCTTTTCTTAATTAAAACATAATCTTTCACTTAACATGAACTGTCCAGCATCACTCTCTTTGAAATACACTTGGTTCTTCTGTGTCTGTTAATTCAAGTAAAAAAATGTAAGGTTCAGTATACTAAAATTGTCATGGTTCTGGCACAGGTTTATTTCTTCACATCTGGAAATAAAGTCCACTTTCATTTCTCTCAACTCTGTGCTAGTGTGCACACACACAAGTTTCTTTAGGTTAACATACACACAGCCTCCTTAAGATACATGTAGTCTCCTTCATCTTATAAAAGAGATCCTAACATTGTATGCTATCAAGAGGATACCATTACCGGAAAGACTGGATATATACTGAGAAATGAGGGTGGCCATCTAGTTAGGGGTAGCTTATATCTTTCTAATTTTTCCTACAAAACATCAGTGTAGTCAAGAGATAGGCCTTTCATTCTGAATATTTAAATGCATTTCCTGGTGGAAGACAGGAATGGAAAATAGAACTTGGGAATATCAGTGTTTTCATTACAAGTTTTTAATTAGAAGTATTTATTTAGACTGATAAATGGATTCATGTCAAGATACTACATTGGCTGGGAGATCCCTGGAGGCAGACACTAAGGTGGATTCTTATAAGGCTGTCATGGCATGACCTGTCCCACTACTCCAGACAGGAGCAGGGCAGCCAGGAACATCAGGCCAGCCTGGGATCACCTGTCATTACGCTGGAGGCAGGGACAGAGAAAGGCCAAGTTTGATTTGGAATTACAGATCCACATGCAGGCCTGTCTCAGCAGGGCCTATGGACAGGCCTGGTACAATTGTGGGGGTCTGGAGAGCAGCCCTGCTGGGGAAAGAACTAATTGCTCTGGAAGTTATTAAAGGCCTAGAATAGGCAAGGGAAGACCAGGGGTCTGACGAAAGACAGACAAGCTCATAAGTGCCCTTAGGTTCCAGCAGCTTAATCTGTATTGAAAAAAAAAATATATATATATATATATATATATACATATACATATATAAATAAAAATATATATATATAACTAAATAATATAAAAGGTATATATGTATATATATATATAGTTATAATTAAGCTTCTGTCTTATCTGAGAAGATGAGGTAATGAACACTAAATGGAACACAGAAGGTTCCATCTGAACATCAGGAAACACTTATTCACTGTGCTGGTGACTGAACACTAGACCAGGCTGCCTGGAGAGGCTGTCAAGTTTCCCTCCTTTGAACTCTTCACATACCTTGAAGACATAGTCTGCAGCAACGTACTCTAGATGTCCCTGCTTGAGCAGGAAAATGAGACCAGATAGACCAAAGAGGTTCTTTCTAAACTAAATAATTCTGTGATTCTGTTATGCTGTTGTTGCTAATACCACAATTAACATGTTGAATCGTCTAAAAAAATTGTGAATCAGTCTGGTCATTATGATAGTCTGGGAGTCTAATATCACTTTAATTTTTTATTCACAAATATATTTATACAGATAGCATTTCCAAGCCTCAGGTCTAACAGCAAGGAATTATATTAATATATTATATTATATTATAATATATATATATAATATAATATATTATAATTAATATATATTTATAGAAAGCCAATTTAGAATGTAGGACATGGATTTGTCATTTAATGTTCTTTTTACTTTTGGATTATCAACATTCATCTTTAACTGATGTCAATAATTTAAAAGTAGCCTGAACTAATGGAAATAATAGATAGGGTAGTAGGGGAAATTTCTACGTCTGGAAAATCATGTGTATACAAGCTTTGGATAGAAAAACTTGTCAAAGGCTAGCAGAATGAAAGGATAGATCTATATGATTCCTGCAATGAAGTATACCTATGGCTGAAAGACTAATCCATTTAATGAAATTGTCCTCTTTGCACATAAGAAATTATGTACTCTTTGTTAGTTATATTTACCTGTAGACATCTTCCAGTTAATAACTTCTTAACTACTGCTGAGAAATCTAATATTTAAGACATGGGGATGATCAAAATTAAAATTTAAATCATGAATTCTTTGTCCCTGACCACTGGAAAATTAACTGTTTTTGTGGTTTGTATGTTTGTTTTGTTTTCAGTTTATCTCCAATAACTTGAAACTGATGCCATGTATTTTTAATATAAAATACACATTTTAAATTCAAATTTAATTTATTAATTTTGAAATCTGATATTTAATTTTTATACCACTGTAAGAATTTGTTGAATATAACTTTATACAAATCTCTTAAATAATAGTATATTTTTTCATTCAGTTCTGGAATGCAAATAATTGAACATGAACAAAGTATAACTAAAGTGAAAAATATTTGCAGAGTGAAAATCTCTGAGGGCCTGTTGATAATCACTGTGAAGATGTGGTTTCTCTGAGAAAAAAAAGCTTGCAGTACAAGTATGGAAACAGTTTTTTTAGGGAAGATACATACTGAGATAAAAAATGTTAAAAAATATATTTAGGAAATTTTTTAACTTTCCTAAAATATGTTATTAAGTAATAGGTATGGATTCCTTCTTCTGGTATAAGTCAGGTCTTCGATAACTGCATTAGCTGGGAACCCACTGAGAAAGTTGTATATAATATTTAAATTTATATATATATTTCTTTCTTTCTCATGGATCAACTTGACTAGCTACGTATGTGCAGTCATTTTATGCAAATCCAGCTCAGTACAGTTTTAGGCCATAAAATGCTATACTGAATGAAGAGAGCTGAAGTATGAGAGCCCTTGGTTATTTACTGAATAAATAATGTCGGTAGGGAAACCATGCAAATGTTCATCTAGTTTTGATTGTAACAGATAAAAATTATGTACTAAATTTGGAAGAAAGATTTTTTAAAATGTTTGATGGCAGATTTCATTTTGAAATCTATGATAATTAAAAAATGCTGAGTTTTAGAGATGTATTTATTGTTTCTTCCAAATAAAAAGCATTAACCACAGTCATAAATGTCACCATTTATACCATTTAAATTTCACATTGTCTACAATCCAGCCTATCTAAAGAGAATGGTTTCTTGATAATAAAGGTAATTAACCATTTAGCATTTTCTACAAATTGTTCCCCTGTGGAATTTGGGAATAGTGAAGCCAATGACTAGGGGAAATACTGGGACCCAAAGGGTTAGCCTCTCATGAATCTTTTGATGAAATGACTCCTATTTGATCCGTATCACAATAGTTGATAAAATTTAATTGGAATGTTGTTTCCATTCATATTATTTTCAGTAGTATTTTTTTCTACTGGATTTCAAGTATTCTGCAAGACTAGAAAAACAAAATCTGTTTTTTATAAATTTACCCCTCTTAGGTCAAACTACTTTTACCCTTTTTAGCTCATTCATCACTCATTTACCTCACTCCGTAGAACTCGGAGAAAGAAATTTAAATAAAATTGCCTAGATCATAAAAGAGTGACAAAAGGATGACTAAAATGTTGTGGTTCATCAATTATTCTATCTACAGTACACTGCTTAAAGGAGAAGTAAGTCTGTTTCCAGAGGCAGATTTCTTCATGACTCAGCTCAAAAAGCCTTGAGTAACCATGGATTCTCCTAACCCTTCAAAATGAAGAAATGCCTATGTATAGAAATTAAAAAAAAAAAAAAAAAACAACAAACAACTCTTTCAATTCTTGGAAATATTTCAATTTTATTTACAAAAATACTGAGATATTTTTATGAAAGTCACAAGGGCTGTTCCAGAAATACTGCCTCCTACTTTATCATACTGGCCCACAGTGTAAGAGGGAGACATTGGCAGAATGGCAGTAAAAGCTGAACCTTCCCACTAATATTAATATTCCATTACATCTTGCTGCTATGTGACAGATGGCAGCAGAAGCACAATCTGACAGAATGGCGTCTCACTGGAAGTGCGTATGAAACAAAGGTGTGTCACTGAATTTCTCCATGTGGAAAAAAATTCACCCATTGACATTCATCGGTGCTTGTGGAACATATATGGAGACTAACAATGGATGTTAGCAGGGTCAAAGTTGGACTGCGCAGGCAATGTTTTCCTAGCAACAACAGTGTTACACTATTTGACAGCAGATTCAGAACAGTGGGTCACATATATTGATGCCGTTTTTTATGAGCATTGCACGAAGGCTTTTGTTCAATTCTGTTGAAAATGCATACCTAATAGAGGTGAATGTGTTGAAAACAGTATATTGTAGCTAGAATTTGCTATACAAATAGTGTTATTGTACTCTTTATATCTGCTGTAATTTCCACATAAATAAATACGAGGCATAACAAAACGACCTACGTAAAATAAACTAGGTGAATATGACTTGAGTAGACAGAGGAATCAAAATTTGTGTGTGATAAATCTAAACCAACAAGCCTTAAATTTCAAATTACACTGCACATTACATACAAAAGATGACAGTTAAGGGTAGGTAAAATAAAAAATCAAGACTGAATGTGAGAAACAGTGCGTGACTGGTTTAGAACATGTAGGAGTTTATACCTTTGCCTAGTGTTGTGCCCATGGGCTATGAACAGACCTTGATGATGACTTTTGCTGGCATAATATATAACTTCAGAAGCTGATGTACAACACAAGTAACAGAGCATAATAGAGAAACTAATTTCACTTTTCTCTTTCTCTGCTTCACTGTATTTGAAACTCATGATAACAGCTATACATTTGTACCCATTTTAAATCCATAGGAAAACTGAAGGTTTACAGGACTTTCTCAATAACATTTACTTGTATGGTATTATTGAAATGTGATTTTTTTTTTTTTTTTTTTTTACTCATTTAGCTTCCCTATTATTTTCAAAAAGAAAAGGACTGATTCAAAATTTATGAATTGATCATTTTGTTCATTAATGGAGCACTTTTTAATGAAATTAGTAGACTAAGTAGATATTCTGTATAAGCCATGGTCATGCCACTTTTTTTACATTAAAAAAAAAAAAAGCAGTCTGGCATTCAAGTTTCAAATTCATTCTCCTTTCAAGATGAGAGATCATGTAGACATTTTTACTCATTTCTTGCTTTCCCATTTTCCTATTTTCTCTGTTGGTCTTTTTTTTTCTTGCTTTTCGGTTTGTTTGTTTGTTTTCTGTACCCCTTTGTTAGGAAAAGAGGAGTGCTTCAGGAAAAGAAATTTAGCACAGTTCTGGCATTCTGTCTTATGAATGATTGACCTAAAAAGGTCACAATTTTTTAAGTGAGTGCTTGCAGAATCTTCATCACCACAGCAACATGACATAAGTACTTTTAATCTTTTAATATCTCTGCAAGGTAGACCTCTTTCATTCAAAGAGAAAAAGGCTGAAAGAGTAAGTAAATTGCCCAACAACACAATGGAAGCCCATGGCAAAACTCTTGTGTTTACTAATCTTCTGAGTCGTTACATCCTTCACAAAATATCCATTTACACATTTCAGAAGCATAGACTAGTACTTTTGGACATTAATTTGGAAAATTTATCATCACTGTGAAAGAATCTCCCCGCCCCTACCTACACACATCCTACATATATTCATTTATGGAAATCAAAATCCTTTGTGCGGAAAATACTGTTTTGTTATTTTTCCATTTCAGAAGCCACTTTAAAGGAAATTTTAAACTTCTTGAGTCATCAGAAATTAGCATTTTGCAAGTGGGAATAAATTGTTCATTTGAGGAAAACAACTTCATTTAATAACATTAAAAATAAATTAATACAAATAATATTTTAATAATAAAAATTAATTACAGGTAAGAAATGAAAAAGAGAACATAATCTTTTCAAAACATTCAGTGGAAACATTTGAATTTCTTCCTGCTTTAGAGAAAGAAAAACAACTTTAAACTGTAAAGATTTTTATCATTTTTTGGGAAGCCTAACTCTTTAAATCTCTGTATTTCTTCTGGAATAGGAAAACTGTTCCCACTAAATTCTAATTAAAAATGAAAATCCTCTCACTCCGTCTTAAAAGAAATTATATAATTGAAGCAAGGTAGACTAGAATACCTACCCTTTCCTTACTTTAGCTTTTTTAGGGGCCTTGAGCATTTCTGTATGCAGAAATGCTGGGAGACAAGGGGCTGTTTGGCCCTGGGAAAGGAATACTGAAAGGGGATTCCATCAGTGTTTATAACTATCTAACGTGTGGGAGTCATATGGATGGGACCAGACTCTTTTTAGTGGGATGCATGGACAGAATGAAGGGTAACCTTCAGGCACAAACTGCAACATAGGATGTTCCATACAACCATGAGGAAGAAATTCATTACCATAAGTGTGGCAGAGAAATGAAATAGGTGGCCAGGAAGGTTGCAGAGTCTCCTTTTCTGAAGATAATTAAGATCTATTTGAATGCCTACCTGTGCGACCTGATGTAGTAAACCTGCTTTAGCAGGGGGATCAAACTCAGTAATCACTGGAGGTTCCTTCCCACTCCTAAGATTCTGTAGTTTTAATCTCTTAACTGGTTATTGTCAACAAATGAACCATTAAAGCTTTATACTTAGAATGTGCTTTAGGCTGAAAAAAAGTTTCTATTTTATATGTATCTCTCTCCTGAAGTGATTTATGTATTTTTTTATGAATCACTGGAATGCTTTATTTCCTTTCATACTAGCCTGTCAAATTTTCTCTAGTCTACTGATGTAAGACATTCAGTGACCTATATAATTACTACTACATCACTGAATAGCTGGAAACAATAGAATTAGGATCTAAGGTATTTCTTCAGAGGTTCTAACATGTCCTGAAGAACTTTGAGTTATGATGTAGCTGCTCACATACAGTTTTAAATTGCTAATATTCTACTTGCTCAAGTAAATTTAAAAGAATAGACAGTGATTTCAGAGCTGTCAGCATGAGTTCCTACAAAGTTTCTAGATCAATACTGATTAAAAAAAAAATACAGAGAAACAAACTGTACTAGCACAAACACATGGCGATCGAGTGTGTTCATTGCAGAAAAATATTTTTCCAAATTTATTTCATGGTTCTCCAGACCGTTCATTTTTTATTCTACTAAATAAAGAAAAAATGCCTATTTTTAAATGTGCCATACCAGATAACATACCAGCTCCTGTACTTGTGTTCATTATTGTGAAAGACAACAACTGTTTTATTCACTTATGGATCACAGTTTGCTTTCTGAGGCATTCCTTGTGGAAAGACTCTTGCTTATCTAGAAGGTGAGTGGTGGTGTCACACAGCGGCATCGCTTTGTGGACAGTTTTACATTTGAAATTTCTTTGGAGGTGCTTGCCTTCAAATGGGAGTGCTCAGGAGCGTTTATTGGCCTGTGATCAGATAACTCTAGCTTGGTATGGCAGATTGGAGGACGATACCATTGTGTCCTGTAGGGCAAGATACAATTTGGTATCTCCCTGCTTCCTCTTATCTGCTCACTTAAGTTAACAAGGCCCAGAAGATGGAAACTGTGGCAGGAAGACCACAAGGATGCCAGGGTTCAGTCACGGAGTCAGAGAGAAAGGAGTTTTTTTAATTGTGAACAGGGTCTCATCATATACCTTTTTGCCTACAGGCAGTACTTTCCCACTAACAGTTCATTGGTTAACTATCCCAGTAAACAGCAGTAAGTGTTTTGAGAATTCTTATTACTATGCACATAACAAAGCAACACCTGACCAATGATCCTTCACCACATCCCTTGTTTCTCCTTCTCTTGGTTATCTTACCCAGGGTTTCATGGGCAGCATTCCCACAGGAACAAAGAAATTCCTTCTGAGATCCAAAAGCCAGGAAAAAAGAGATGACTCGACCACTTTGGACTTATAAATAAGTTTGTACTGTTGTTGGTAATTGTCATCATGAACTGAACAACACAACCTCCAATGACCCAAGGACCCATTGCTGCTGGAGATCAGTGTCTGATGAGCTATGTTGGAATCCTGGTGGTGACTATCTCTCTCTTGCTTTCTACAGAGACTTCTTGCTTTTATTTCTTATCCCTTTCCTATCACCCATCTTCCCTTTCCCATCTCTATAAGCAACTAGGATTTGTAATAAACTGGTCAGGTTAACCTTTGACCCATTGTGTCTGAATCTCACTGTTGGGTACACATATATCAAAAGAACCTCCTCTCCCCCCTGTAAATGGGATCAAGACATTTATCTTGAAGAAAGATACTCGTCAGAAGAGTTAAATCAATGTGGAACAGGAGGAAACAGAAATTGGATCCATGCCTTTTTAATATAAGGAATGATTTAATTGAGAAAAGATTAAGTAACATGCAGAATATATTAAATTTGAAGATTTTTTTAATTATATTTTTGAATTGTACAGGAGGAAATAAATGATACAGAGCAAATTTTAAACTTTGATTAAAAATATTTTACTAGGATATTTGACCTAAATGTATGGTCTAAAGTTAAGAAGCTCTGGGTGTGGCAGATGAGGTAAAAGACATCTGCGAAAAGAGGTAAAAGGCATCTGTGCATGTTCTTCCTCCAATATCGTATTAACTGAGATGTGCTAGCAAGTGCAGAATCAAGAATAGCACCATCAAGAAATAGTGACTTGTTCTTATACATGACTACCTTGTGAAGAGAATGGAAACTCCCATTTGCAGACTAGCCCCTCTTCACAGGAAAAATTACTGCCTCCTCATGTCTAAGAATGCTACTAGAAATGCTGTTATGAAGCTTTTGAGTATGATACAATCTTCAGTCTATTCCTCACTTGTAAGAGACTTGCACAGAACATTCTTGTCTCAAAGTCTGTTCAGTGGCACCCATCCAAGATATACCCTGCTGGACAAGACCTTTTAGTCAACAAATACTCATGTGATTGAGCAACCAGAAAGAATCTGTTTTTGCTGCTATCTACTGAGATCTTAGAGAAGGTCAAGTGGACTTACAGGGGGCATCTTGGAGAAGATGACCACCATGCAGTGATTATTCAAACCCAACAGCCCTCCAGGTGGCAGGCACACAATTTCCACATGACCCAACAAGGCATCACAGGCATGCCATTCCACTGAGCAAAAAGAAGTGCTTCATAGCAGAACAAAGAGAACAAAACCCAAGGAGTTCATAGTTAGAACTACTCCACCACCTACCTGCAGCTTTGCAGATCCACAAGATGTCACTGACCAACATTCAGCCCCCTGTGGACCAATGGAACACTGCTGAATCCGTGGCAGTGACTATCCCTGCTTTATAACCAGATGTCTAGAATTTCCTTCTTTACTGTAGCTAGACTTCCTGTCTTCCCTGCATTTCCTAGTTGTTTAGCATCTGTGATAAAGCCAGTCAGACAGCCTTTGACCTCATTTGACATTTGCCTTCACTCCAGGTATGAACCACCTCCTCCAACAACTGGAGTGAGATACACTTCTACTCTTATGGGCAGATGCAAACAGCGTCACTAACAGAAGCCTGAAGTCTGTCAAAAGAAATTTCAAGTTCCTCCTGAGGGAATCAGGAGCTCAGACACAGTTTTTCTCAGTCTTCCAAGTAATGGCAAAAGACGGGGAAATAAACAGGCAAGCCCAGGTCATCAATGACTGGCTCCAATACTAGGGCATTGGCCAGATTATGGGTTTTATGATCATGGAAACCTTGGAGATTAAATATATGTTGAGGCTAGAGAAAAGATATATGGGAACCATCTGTATTGATGGGGGAAATGTTTCTTGGCCCATAACTTAGTCTTGATCGAGTCTTTAAACGAGGTTCTGTTGGGTTACCATTAGAACTGAAGTTAGGCAAAGGGATGGTGCAGCACTATCTGCGGGCAGCAAATCTGATGTGACTGCTGTGGGAATATAACATTGTTTCTGCAGAAGATCAATGAAGGAATTTAGTTCATGGTCTCTGTGGCAATCTAGCATCACAGAAATCAGAAACAGAGACTATAAATTGATTAACATTATACAGGTATAGCTAGTAACAGCATAGCCAGTATGAATATACATGCAATATTTTGTTACATGACATGCTGGAGGAAGTGAGGGCATGTTGGAACTTTACTGTTTGAAGAGACATCAAGAAGACCTGACCCACCCCGCAGTGCTCTTTGTTTAACAAAATAAATGCCCTTTCGACAGAAGGGAAGAGGCCCTGGAGAGAATCACTATTTCATTACAATAAGAAGAGTTCTGAGACATCTTGGAAACAACAGGTTGGTGATTGATTGGCAGTAAGAATCAGAATGTAATGACACAAGGTAGAATACAAATTAACAAGTGTCAGGATGTAATTAACAAATATAAATCTGGTAAGACTGTGAACCTGGAGTACCCAGCCAATGGGAAAACAGGGTAGAGGGTAAATTTAGGGGAGACAAAGTATAAAAGCTGTAATGGTATTCCCATAGATGTGCTTCTGTTGGCAGGACGCCTGCCATTTCAATCACGAATTAAAAATTCTTCACCAGAGATCCTGTCTTCTAAAAATTATCTCAGATGTTTCTGGCACTATGCCACTCCAGGGAGTGCTTTGGGTTCAGGAACATATCTGTATTAGTTGTACAGCAACAGAGGATATGAGGCACAGAAGAGACACGCTGGAAGGTTTTTGTTTGCTTGTTTGTTTTTTGTTTTTTCTTGTTCTTGTTTTTTGTTTTTTTTACTCAGAGATATGATGTCATTGGTGTTAGTGAAACTTGGTGGAATGAGTTCCATGGCTGGAGTACTGGAATGGAGAGATATCAGCTGTTCAGAACAGAATCAGGGCAGGCAAAGTGAAGATTTCATGCTGTATGTAATGGAGAGATTAGACTGTATGGCCCTTTATGTTGGTGATGATGTGATAGAGAACCTCTTGATGAGGATTAAGGACATGGATAGCAGAGTAGATATCATTATTCGTGTCTACTATCAACTCTCTACACAGAATGTGACACAGATTAACTATTCTATAGGCAATGGGGTAAATCTCAAGATTAGTTGTACTGGAGACTCTCTGGGAGACTTCAACTTTCATACATCATCTGCAACCATCACACTGCTATGACAAGCTAGTCTGGGAAATTCCTAAAGCGTGTTAAAAATAACTTCCTGTTATGAGGTCCTGTTACAGATAATGAGTGAGCCAACTAGGAAAGAAACCCTCCAAGGTCTGTTGTTTAAGAAAAAAAAAGGCCTGGTGTGATGGTAGGTGGCTGTCTTGGCCACAGTAACAGTGAAACAGTTGAATTCCAAATTTTTTTTATTACAGAGAAATAAAGGTTAGCAGAGTTGTCCCCATACACTTCTAAGAGGGTAGCCTTATAGCTTCTCAGGGAGCAAGTTAACTGTGTTGCCTGGGAATTGGCTCTAGAAGGTTTAGGCATCCATGAGAGCTGTCTTCTTTGTAAGAAACGCCTTTTAAAATCTCAAGAGTGAGCAATCCTACTGTGCCACAAGTCAAGCAAGCAAAGCTGACCACCAGAGAACTCCACCTGAACCTAGGACAGAAAAAGAAAATCTCTGGAAGCAAGGTCTTGCTTCACACAGAGAGAATAGACTTACAGTTTTCATCTACAGGAGGAAATAAAAAAATCAGATGGGTGACTTAAATTTTCACTGTCCACTTTAGTGTCAGACATAAAAAAACAGGCATTATTAGTATACCAACAACAAAAGAAGGTAAAAGGAATACTTGAAGAAGGTGGTATTCTAACAAATAAGGAGAAGGAAAAATTAATTCTTTTTGTTTGTTTGCTTGTTTGTTTGTATTTGCTTGTTTGTTTTATTTTTTTCTCAGTATTTAACAGCATTGATAGATCTTGAGCTTCTTGGACTTCAGAGTCAGAGAACCATGGCTAGGAGAGCAGTGACTTTCCATTTGTGCTCACCAAAATCGTGAGAGAAAATTACATGAGCTCAAAGTTTCTAACTCCAAGAAGTTGAAGGAATTAGTGAACGTTATAATTGGATGCCTCTTAAATACTTATAAAATGTCATCATAGTCTGGAGAAGTCAACATTTTACCCAACTACAAAAAAGGAATGAGAAAAGACAGAGAAATTTACAGGCCTGTTATTCTAATCACAGAACCTGGGAAAGTCATTGAAACGATTGTCTTAGGGATCATGGAAAGACATTTTAAGAATAAATATATTAATAGACATAACCAACATGGGCTTATCAGGGGAAATTTTTCCGTAGTAATTTGGTCTCTTTCTATAAGTTCCCCTGCTTGATGGATAAAGGGAAGATATTGGAAGTCATCTTTCTGAATTTTAGTAAAGCCTTTGATAGCATCATTTGCAACATCCTCCTAGAGAAACTGTCCAATCGTGAGATAAACTGGTTCATGCTACCGTTGATAAAATCACTTGATCATAGAACTCCAAGTGTTGTAGTGAATGTGGCTACATCTGTATGGTGGCCAGTCACAAGTGAAGATCCTACAGGCTCAGTTCTAGGGCCATCTTTAATCAACATTTTTATCCATGATCTGAATGAAAGAGTGAGGTGCATTCTTTACTGTAAGGGTATAGATACAGATCTGTTTTATTTTTGTGGTAATAAGTCAAAAGTAAAACAGTATAAAATATTCTATTTTCTTTCATTAGGAATTAAATTTCCTGATGTATTTTTAATAGCAGTAAATAACAATTGAACTTTAAACATGAGATGAGCATACACTTCACACTTTATTTAAAAACACTGTGTCATAATGGTATTTGTTTTCTTGCCCTACATGTTTATTTCAGGTGCATACTCAGTATGTATTGTACAAAAATTGAGAATTTGATGGTTTGAAGGATTAATAGCATATAAACTCACTATGCTATGGCAAAGTGAACATTCAAAATACAAGGTATATTTTAAACAGGATGATGTCTATTGAATGGTCATTTGTTCTGCACCCTCTGTGGTAGAGAGAAATGAATTTTTCCTTATTAATAAAAGAAGGCTACATTTATATTTTAGACATAGACCTAAAATCATTATCTCTGTAAGTGTTGTTCAAATGTGCAACTATAGCTCACATCAGCAAATTTGAGATCTCTTGAAAGCAGTCAGCTTGGACATTAGTAGCAGTATATAAGAATACCTACCTTGTCATCTTAGTGAACAATAACTTTTCAATTCAGGATTACAATTCATTAGACATTATCCTCTAAATACTTAACGAGTATTTCAAAGAGCACTTACTTTGCCACCTGTGTCATCATGGCCAGACTGCCAATTGTGTGTCAAAGGAACTCATCCTTTCCCTCTGCTTTGGGAGCAGAGACCTCTCATGGAGTTCTGCAACCAGATATTGAGTCCTCAGTACAGGAGAGATGTGGATCTGTTGGAGCACATCCAAAGGAGGGACATAAAATATTCCAAGGGATGGAAAACGTACCTTAGCAGGTACTCTGCTGTTCAGAGTGGAGAAGAGAAGGCTCTAGCGAGACCTGAGAGTACAGTATATATATATACAGTATATAAAGGGGGGGCTGTAAGAAAGAAGGGGACAGACTCCTTACTGGGATCTGTTCTGAGAAGGGGAAATGTTTTCAAACGGAAAAAGTAGAGATTTATACTGAAGAAGGGAAAGGAATATGCTTTTTACAGTTAGGGTTATGAAACACTAAAACAGGTTGCCCAGAGAGGTTGTGGATGCCCCATTCCTGAAGACATTCAAGATCAGGCTGGAAAAGGCTCTGAGTAGCACGATCTAGTTGTAGGTGTCCTGATTCATTACAGGGGAGCTGGAATAGATAATCTTCAAGGGTTCCTTCAGGAGCAAACAATTCTATGATTCTGTGAAGTACTGGGGTTAGTTAATCTTTTTCTGACATGTTTATGTTAACTCCAGTAGCACCTTAGAACTATATCTCTAGACAAACCTTTAGAAGTAAAGCAAAATGCTCTAGTCTGGAATAGTACCAAACTTTTCTCTCAAGTAGTTTTATCTTAATCTCAGAGGCTGGGAAATTCTGTTGTCACATAATTAGCTTTTGCAAATGCAATTAGTTTTCATAACAGTGCAGGATTAAATACTAAATGCTGTATTAATATATCAAAGTTCATTAGGTTTTACATTGTAAATCAGTATATTTGATTATTTCTACACCACATAATGCAGTACCATGTAAAGAATGTCCTAACAACCTGGTATATATATGAAGAAGTGTGCAAAATTATAGAGATATACGCTTGGGTCTTGGCAATACACTTGGGTCTTGGCATCAGAATATTCTCCTAAAAGGATTAATTAACTCTGTTACAGCACAATGCTGGCACAATACTACTCGCTCCAGATTCAGCTTGTGTTCAGACAGCTTTAGTATCTCTGAAATAAATTGACTGATGCATTCAGAATGTCAACTCTGAATCTTCGCAGTGTATGTAACAGCTCTTGATTTCTGTAATATGAAAGCACGTTTTTTTTTTTTTTTTTAAGTGACTTAACAGGTACAGTGTTACACTGTACCTGCTCATAATATACTTGTGGGTACATACTTAAATGATTTATCATGTAGCTGATAATGAGCTTCTTCCAGAAACTCCTGGGAGAATATGTTTCAGTATAATACCCAAACTTGAACATCACTATAAAGATTTAACAAATTGAATAAGAATGTATTTTTTAGGAGCAGCCAAAATGAAGATGAGTAAATTCCCCGTTTACTTAAAAATAAGAACAAACCAAGAAATACATTTTGTATGATCCATTCCTGTATTTAGAATTGTGTTATCTGGATCACTTCTTATCAATTGGCATAGGAGTTAATTAACTGTTCTCACCCTTTCCACCCCTCAGAGTCCCCATGACCACCACACCCTCTACACATCTAGAACATGTGGAAAATAGTGTCCCTTACTGAGACAAGAAAATAAATTAAATAAATATTCCAAAATATCTAACAAAACCACATGTATACCATTTTAATGTAGTGGTAAAGCATACATCAAGCAAAATCAAATATTGTGAATAAAAAATACTGGCATATAAGGAAAACATGTAAAAGTTATCCATTCAATCAGTTAAAATAAATGACATCTTAGATACCTGTAGTAGATAACAACTTCCTGTAGCATCCTCCAGACACACTCTTAGCTCTTTTTAAATAAGATATAACAGATATGTGAGTATGGATGAATGAGCTGGATTTGCTATATAGAAGGGCCCATACATTTCTATATTTTTAATTAGATAAAACACATAGATAATATTACATTTATTCACAACCTTGTTTGCCTTATGTCGTTATAGTAACTGTAAGTCAGACCTTCAGTAGACCTTCAGACAAGCTCTTGGAATTTGTTCCTGGTTATCTTATTGACTGTTTTTTATCTTTGAATCAATCATCATAAACCCAACTAAATGGCATCATCAGTTTTAAAATGCTGAATGTAAATAATCCAAAACATTCCTGAGTTCATAGTGTTGGACAGAAGGCAAGAAATTTCATTCTTTCAGGTATCTTCACCACTATACCTTCAACTGTTCACTCTCAACATGACTATCTCCTTTCCTGGTCATAATCACAATACTCCAGCAGCAATTATAGCTACAAAAAATTCCAGCCATAACCTGGAGTGCTTGTATTTGCTTGGATGAAGCTATATACATACACAAATGATTTACAAAATGCAGAAAATCATGTATTTAAATTTAATGCATAATTTGAAATACTATTTTAATCCATGCCAGGAGATATATTTATTTGGAATCCTTACTTATTTGTTAATTTGTTTCATTTTTGAATACATGTTTTGTGATTTTTAGCAGACAGCAAATGCACAATAGCTGCAAAAAAAATAAACAACTAACACAGACAAATAAACAACAAACAAAAATCCATAAACGTGACAGAATAAGCAAAGACAGGAATAGAAAAACAAATCAATAACACTGGACCGGTATGAAAGCCCTTTGACTTTTTGGCTCCTACTTTTTTTTTCTCTCTATCATTCTTTTCACTTATATTGAGGTCTTATGGCTGAGGAAGTCTAACAGCATGCTTGTAAAATTGGTTACTGTATTTGAGATCTCTGAGTTGTTTGGAGTATTACTAGCAATTAACATTCAGCATCTGCTACTCTTTTCATAGACTGTCCAAGAGGAACAACAAAGATGGTAAAAGGTCTACAGGGCAAGATATATGAGGAGCAGCTGAGGCCCAGAGAAGAGGAGTCTGAGGAGAGGCCTCATGGCAGCCTACAGCTTTCTCATGAAGGAAGTACAGGAGCAGACGTTAATCTCTCTGACGTCAGTGACAGGAAAAGATTCTTAACTGAGACAGTGATTGGGCCCTGGTACAGGTTCATCAGTGCAGTGATCAAGGCACCAAACTTGCCATGATTCTGTAATTCTAATTTCACTTCTATTCAGCAAAAAGGTAGGTTATTTTTCCTATTTTGACACTGTTTCAATTTCTTTAAATTATATGAGTTATAAGTATCTAGTAATAGGACTATAATGTGAACTACTAGTTGCACTGTAGAATGTAAAGTTACAATTTAACACAAAAAATCCTCATGATGTTAAGAAATCAAACAAATCAAAATGATGTTGCTATCTTGATGGCCTCTCAACAAGCAATCTTTAACCTTTGTTAAACGTCTTGTGTTTGCTATGCATCAGCATTAAAGATCTAGATAAATGAATTAATTCATCGTTATCCCCTTGAGAAACATTATTGATTTTTATGAAAATGAATTAAACATTCACTATCAATTAAGCTCCGTGTTTGCTTTTTTAGAGGAGCTATCTCCTCACTAAATGAGAAATTTACCTTCCAGCAAACACAATAGACTGTTGTACTGCCAGTGTATTGGCTTACACATTTGGATAAACAAAACCCAATTGCATTCCTGCTTACAGTGCATCATGATTATACATTATCTTTATATACCTCTTTTCAGGGAGCAGTACCCGTTAAATGACATTGTTTATCCTAGGATTTGTTACTACTTGAGCATGTAGAAATTGAATTTATTTAGAAGCTTGTTCCCTCAATCATTCTCCTCCCCAAAATACCCAAGCCAAGCCAAGCCAAGCCAAGCCAAGCCAAACCTCCAACAACAAAACAGCAAGGTGTTTAGATTCTAGACTTTGCATTATCATTTTTTTTTTTTTCCTAAGGAGACTGCGATCAATTTGGAGCACTTGGACACTTCATTTTCTTCTCTGATTTACAATACACAATTAAATCTAGATGTCTCTTTTGCTTTTTACTATGCTGGAAGTAACATTGTTTAGAAGTCTGGAAGAAAAATATAAAAATAATATGGTTTTGAAAGCGAATGTTAAAAATAAATGTACTGACTGGAAAGAAAGAAAATATTTTCAGAGATATAAATAAATATATTAGAAAAAACTAGCAATCTTCTAACCATATAGATCTCACAATAGACTAGTCCTAGCCCTTTGGTATTCAAGCCCTTTTTTATGATTTAACGATTTTTATGATTTTATTTAAAAAATAATTGTTATTAAAATATTAGCTCATAAAATTACAGTAATTGCATTCCTTCTCCTCAATACAACTACACAGTGTATTTATTTGTGAGTATTTTTATTACAGAAAACAACTGAATTTGCAGATCAGAGAACTAGTACAAATTCAAATGAAGGACATCAACTTACTTTATCCAGTCTTTTGGTTTGTTCCTTTCTGATGTTTTTCTGCTTATAACTGACTGTTATGTATGTATATATGCATAAATATATATTTTTATATATATATATATATATATATATGCATAATTTTTTTTAAGGTTGTGTTTACTGAGAAATTTCCACTGATAATAAATATAGAACTCAAGGTAAATGCAAGTAATACATTGCTCTATGTTTTTAAGTTTCCTATACTTCAACATACAGCTCTCTTTTTCATCATAGGAAAACTGAGAAGTAGGAAAAACTTTTTTATTTCTATTTTATAAGATGAGAATTGTGTATTAATATTTGCAACTACTGTTATTTATATCATTTGAGTGTTTCGAAAGCAGAGTCTGTTCTGCAATAGAATTGATGAATTGAATTTCTACTAATGTATTTCCTTCACTTCCATCTTCCATCTTCCATTGAAATAATCTCTCTTCCTCCTACTACCCATCTCACATATGCCACTTCCAAAAAGAAAATATGGCATGTTTGTGAAATGTCCAGAATGTGATGCAAGCCTGCTGGTTTGCTGGCTGCCAAATGGACTATATAAAAATTTAACTCTGCAAGTCTCTGGTATATGAGTAGATTCACTAGTTTTGGTTTATATTATTCACTCACCTAAAAAAGTCAAAAGTAGTTGTTTCTGATCTTTTTCTTCTGTTCAGATTTGTTAGATATTTATTAATAGTTAAAAATACTCAATTATGGTTATTTGCATTTGTATGTATATGAAGGCAAGAAGAAGGTATAAGATGAGCAAAAATTATTAGAGGTACAAGCAGAAAGAATAATCAAGGGATTTTTATTTTCTTAGAAATTAAGATGAAGTTTTCATATATAAAGATATATAGGCCTGATTCTTCAAAGTCATACATTCATGCTTAGTCCTATTTATGTACAAATTTCACAAGGGCCTTAAGGTCTTTCTGATTGCCTTTTTTTTTCTTCACTTAATAAGCTTTTCTTAGTTGAATAATGTTGGTAGGCATTATGCAGCTAACATATTTTTTAACGTGGATGACAAGTTCGCCAGGAACCAGCCAGTTTCCCTGGTGACGAAGAAGGCCAATGGGATTCTGAGGTGCATTAAAAGGAGTGTGGCCAGCAGGTCAAGGGAGGTGATCCTCCATCTCTACTCCGTCTGGGTCAGGCCTCACCTGGAGTACAGGTACCAGGGCTCCCTGGTACAAAAAAGACAAGTATCTCCATGAAAGAGCCACAAAGATGATAAAGGGCCTGGAGCAACTCTTCCATGAGGAAAGGCTGAGTAACCTCAGTTTGTTCAGCCTTGATAAAGGAAGACCAAGAGATGATCTTGTTAATAAGTATGTTAAGTGTAGGTGACAAAGGAACATGGCCAACCTACTTTTCACCTGTCTGTGGAGACAGGACAAGGGGAAATGACCATAAATCTGTGCATAGGAAGTTCCACACCAATATGCGAATAAATATCTTCATGATGAGGGTGTTAAAGCACTGAAACAGGCTGCCCTGGGAGGTTGTGGATTCTCCTTCTCTGGAGACATTCAAGACCTGCCTGGATGCCTATCTATGCAACCTTCTGCAGGGAGTCTGCTTTGCAGGAGAGTTGGTTTCTTCTGACTCCTACAATTCTGTTATTCTGTGACTATGTGAAATCTTATAGTCTCTTTAGGTAAAACCTTTGCAGAAGAGCAGAAGTTTATTGAAAAGAGGCAAGGATCTAGATGTCCAAATCTTACTAGAGTCAAGGATGGTTAGATGAAAAAATATCTGATGTTTGTTTGTTTCTATTTTAGCTTAAGCCGGACCTAATTAAGAATACAAGTGTACTTTGTATTAGACAGAAGGATTAAATACTATGAACTATACCTACCTGTATTCGCTGTACTGGTCTAAAACCTCTAGATCAAATATCTTGATTAGACATGTACATGGTAGAGAAAGATAAGTAAACTGAATCATGGTACAGTACTTTATCCTCAACTCAAATATATTTATAAATTAAAGTTTCTCTTTCACATAGAATACAAAGTTGTATCTGTTTTACTGAGATTTGGCCCTTAAAGTTTTTTTCCCCTAAAAATTGTTCAATGGAAGATTATCTCTCCTCTTTCAAGCAATTCAACTGTCAGGCTCTTTAGCAGCTTTAAAGAACTACATTTCCTTTGCAGTTTTTACTTGAAACTGAATTCCTGACAGTTCTTGAAAGTGTCAGTGAATGTAGATTTACAGCAGGTTAGATCTTTACTAGTTAGGTCTTCCAGTACATGAAAAATATTTTTTGTTTGTTGGGTGGTTTGTTTGTTTTAGAAGTTTAAACTGCTCTACATTTTGTAGCACCGTTTTCTGTAGAAGCTGAATCTTCTCCAAGGACAGCTGGTATTGACCTAAGCCAATGTGTACTTAATGTGCAAAGCAGTAGTGATTTTTCCCCCTGAATTCTGTTGACTGAGCATTAACATGGAATTCCATACTACAAAAATACAACGTTTTCTGGGCATCACAACCTTCTCCTACTATTAGCAGTCCCCATTTTGATCATTTGATCATATTTTTTTTAAGAGAGAGAATTACAACTCATAGTTTTCAGACTCGAATATTACCTCATCAAGTTATTTCAGATATTCTACCTGTAGAAACATGGGATATTTGAATTAGCAGAGTGAACAAAATATACTGAATACTAAATTGCATGTAAGATACACTTAGCAAGATATAGAAATTACAATAAACAGCTAAAAAAAAATACCAGTGAGATTCCCATTATAGGTCTCGGAAACATCACAACACTGGGCATTCCTAGTTTCTGGAAGATTTGAAGCTAGCTCTGGCCTGCTGTTCTCTGAAATTCGTTTACTAGTTGTTTAGTTGTCATATGTTGTTTTGGGCTAAGTAATATATTATTTCTCCCATGGCTGGTCTGGTTAAAATCAGGGAGACCTTCTCACTCTTCTAAAAACTTAAGGAGAAACTCTTACACTACCAGTTGATCCACATGATTTTTATATAGCCAGCTGATCCACTTAACTGAAACAGTTGTTCAATAAAAGTCAACCTCCCACATCAAGCTTAGTATTGAAATAAAGTGAGCTTTCTTCAGATTATCTTAGGACAGTCACACTTTCAACTTCATGGGCACATCATGCTTGTCCACTGAGCATTCTTTTATCTTAGACAGTTATTGTTCATTCAAAATAGTTTAGAATATGACAGGAAATCTTACTGCATACAAATTAAATACAACCTATGGAATATGAAACCAGAACATACAGCGTCGCTTCTGAATTTGTATACAGTGAGATTTTCTTTCTTTATTCTTGCTTCCTTAGCAGATATATTTCATTTCCAGAAATATTTCACTGGATACAGACTTTTTGTTTGTTCTTATTGCTGCTTATTGAAATGTTAACTTTGAAAACCCCTAATTTAAAAGAATAAATGTTAAGGCGATTTAAGGGCAAACCAAATCTAGAAACAGTATGAAGTGAAAAACAGAATGATATTTCACTTTATTATATACTTAACTGTGTTGAATATCTCATCATCTTAAATTAAAAATAAGAGTAAGTGCTCTATAATTAGATTTTTACAAAATCCATAAAATTATTGAATATCATGTTTATTAGTTTAGTTATTTAATCTAGTATTGCTTTCCGACCAGAGATATTCACTAAAATAAAGGGATACAACCTTTTGTATATCAGGTTTTTCACAAGTCTTCCATGTGTAGATTTTCTGGCATCTCACCGACTTGTGCTCTGGAAGGAAAGAGTTACCTATTTTGCCTATATTTTAGAAACAGATTACTTTACCAAAAGCATTAAGTAGATAGAGCACTTTTTTCTGAAAGAAACGACAAGCAACAAACAGATTATGTGTCAGAAACACCTAAAATCCTGTTTTCATGAAACTCCAACTGAATAGAAGAGCAAGGTCTTCAGGAAACGTAAAAAGAGGAATGGAACCAACCTAACATCTGCACCTGTACTACACCAGGAATGAAGATCATCTGTGGTGTTAGGACTTGTGTAATGATGTTATTGGATATGTCTGTGTAACATTTTATTGCAGTTTTTTCCAAATTTTGCAATGGCACATTTTAACAGGGGACTGCCTCCATCTCACTTTCCCCAATGAAGAAGGACAAAATAAAAATGAGAACAGATATAGCATTCAGAAAGGCCTTGATGACTTGCTGTAGTCTTAAAGTGTTGTTTGTTAGTTTAGAGTCTTTAGTTTAGCTGCTGTGACATGCATAGGTGGTGTGTGTTTAATATATACCTAGTGTATCAATCTTCTGTTGTTGTTCTTTTGTTGGTTTGTTTGCTTCATTTTAATATTGGTGGTGTTTGAAAAAAGATGTAAAATTTGTTTTAGGAAACCTTACAAATTCTCTATCTGCATTTTCTTCAATTCTTATGTTTCCCAAAAAGAAAACCAAAGAGATGTAGATTTTTTTTTCTGTAATCTATGTAGCAAACTAAAGAAGGATTAGGGGAACTGGAAAAAGGCAAGACTATGATTTCTAGGAAAAAAACATTAATGCTTCCATGTAACATCTATAAAGATATTATATTCTAGAGTGTCTGCCTCCAGAAACTTTGAATGAACTCTCTCAGATCTATGTAAATGTTAGGGAGCATCAATCAAACATATTGAGAAGCATGAGAGGAAAGAGAAAAGGTTTGTTTCTAGTCATGCTAGTGTTCTTCATCTTTGATTTTGTGTTCCAACAGAACACAAGCAACAGAATGAATGGCCTAATTTAAAAGGTTTTCACAACACTTTATCTGATATCAACCTCAGCTAAACGTAAGCTATGTTATTTCAAAAGAAGACCCCACAGATGAAGATTTCAGGATTCAGGTACAGATTGCTTCTGCACTGGCCCTTAGATTTTATGAAAGATTTGAAGGCAGAGATGGTTCAAACAAAATATTTGATTTTGAATGAATTAACACATTCAGTGCAAGCAGAAGGTGATCTTTGAAATGAAAGTACCTCTCTTTTTTATTATCTTTTAAAACAATATAGAGAAATAAGGCAAGAAACTCTTTTTGTTTTAATTATGAGTTCAATGACAAAATCACAAATATTCTGTCATTCTTCTGGACTCAATTTTTTCCTCCATTCTTATTAAATATAATAATAATAATAATCATAATAATAATAGTCAAGAAATCTCCATGTACAAAAATACAATTGTTGACATGTTTCATACTTATTTATTAGTTCAGTTATAAAGCTTGGTTAAAGTAGTGGCATCACATACTTTTCTATTCAATTGTATCATACGTCTTCATTTAAAGTTCACCAATTTCCCTTCATAGCCCTCAATATTCTTCTTCCTGGTGTGAAAAGTTCTATACATATTTGTTTCTATAGGCATAACTGTTATTAAGGAGCCTCACTGTGCTCAAGCTCTGGAAAACATTTTTTTCCCACTTTGAACACAGGCCAAGAATCTGGGAGACTAACTGGCTTGAGCTCTTTTCCTACATATTTTCATACCCAACTTCAACATTTGAAGGAAGTTCATTTGTTGCATACCTCTTAGGAACTTTAATTGTACTCTAAGCTATGTTGAATAATAATGACAAAATCAATGCAATGGTGAAAAAAATCAGTAGGGATTTAAAAATTCTATTTTATTTAGTCACTTATGGCAATTGCATTTTGCTTTCATATTCTAATAGGAACAAAGATGACATTAGTATTTTATCACTTATCCCATGTTAAAATAGTCTCAAAAACAGAAAACCAGGTTTACACAGACAAAAGGTTTTAAAAATAAGTTTATCCTTGTTAATTCCCTTTGTCTATCATATTAAATATGTAATTTATTGTGATGGACAAATCCTTTTTGGTTTAATCTTTCAGGAGTTAAGGAGCTCAGAAGAAAATGTATTTGAGTTATACTTTATGAATCAAAAGATCATGCACATCAATGTAAGGGATATAAATACAAATTTTGCTGGATTTTTATCAAACAAATAAAACCTCTATTCATCTGTAAACAATGTTCTATAGCTGTCAGAAAATTGGCACTGATGAGAGTAATATCTCAAATTGTGTCACAGGTTAATATTTGGGCAGCAGAAGGGGAAGGGACGATTAGATTCATTGGAGATCACAGATAAGTCAGCTTTGTTCTGTTCAGTACTACAGCAGTGGTATAAACAAGATAAAAACAAAGTTCTTTTTGCACAGTCAGTAAAGGCACACTTTAATTTATAAATCTTGGCTAAAATTCTTAATACACTATCTTTTATGATCTGAATCAATTCTCTATGTATTTTCTATAAGAAAATGCAGGAAATTCTTACATTTCTTTAGATAAGGATTTTAACATGGATGAAAAATAACACAGAAACAAGAAATATACATGTTTAGCATGAAGTTTTATTACACAAAATTAAATTAATATTTTATTTCTGGTGAATAAATGCTAGCTGTTATATGCTATGGCTGAATAATGGGGTTGGATTGTATGAGCAGGCAATATTTGCCAGATGAAGAGAGAAGAGGAATTTTAAGAAACGTTAAGCCATGAAAATGGTTCACACAGACAAGAAGGTCTCAGTTGAAATACGTGTTGAATCAATATGCACAGTTCAAGATTTATTTCTCTTTTGTGTGGCTTTCTAGGAACATATTTGTTAAAATATTCACATAGTGTGTTTCCCACATATTAATATAGAAAACATTTAGGGAAATAAAATTTCATCTTTCCTCTGCAGTTTCTCTCCAAATTTTGAATGAAGTCAGTAAATCTTTGAACATGCTTCTTAGCATTATTTATTTGTATCATGCATTTGGTTAGTTATTGTTATGGATTTTCTTCTAGACAGTAAACAGCTGTTATTGTCTAATGTAAAGAACATCTGACTATTTAAGAAGTTGTCCTTTATCCATTTGTCAGTAAAAAAAAAAAAAAGAAAGAAAGAAAGTACAATGGGACTATCTACAGCCTTTTTTTCTTAATTTGATTAATTTTGCCTGATCCCTGTTACTTCTGGGAATATGTTACTCTGCATATCGAAGTGGTTTCCCAACAAGGTACAATACTACATTTCTTAATGCATCTCAAATACCAACACAAAATCCCATCATCCTAATATAATGAGGACTGAGTATAAGCACTGGTGATTCATTGACAGGGAAGGCAATCCAGGCACCAAGGAGGAAATCCCAGGGACAGCTGGCCTTTTCCAACAGTACCCAGTGAGGCAATCAGGACAGATGGAGAAACGGTGGTCAAGGCCAACAGATATTCTATATCATAAGAACATATTTTAATGATGTGGTTGTAGTCTAAGGTCAAGCTAGAAAGCCAGTAGGGTCAAGGCTTAATCAAATCTTTTTGTGGCCAAGCAGTGATGGAGTGTCCACAGAAAGACAGTTGACAGGCTGGGGTCCAAATCAAGGAACTTCAGGATCCGCAAGAGCAAGGCTGTGAAAGAGCTACCATCTATCACTCCTTTAGCACTGCTGGGATAGGGACTAATTCCATGCTGGGCTGAAATGGGTCTCCTAGGTTCATGGATAGACTTGGAGGAATATTCTGGGAAGACCAGGTAGGGGTAAGAAGGCTTATGTTGATTACCTGGCTCTAATATATATATATATATTTGCAAAGGGAACAAGAATCAGAAGAATTAATCTGAGAATTTATTTGCTTACCCAGCAGTGAGCTCTTGCAGCTTGAAAAACAAATGGTATCCTGGGCTCCATCAGGAGAGGGATGGCCAGTGGGGACAGGGAGGTGATTGTCCCTCCCTACTCTGCTCTTGTGAGGCCCCATCTGGAGTAGTGTGTCCAGGTGTGGAGCCTCCAGTACAAGAAAGACAGAGAGCTGTTGGAGAGGGTCCAGAGGAGAGCCACGAAGATGATCAGGGGTCTGGAGCACCTCCCTGTGAAGACAGGCTGAGGGAGCTGGGCTTGTTCAGCCTGGAGAAAAGAAGGCTGCGGGATGATCTGTTTGCAGCCTTTCGGTACCTAAAGGGAGCCTATAAACAGGAGGGAACTCTTTGAAAGGGTAGATAACAGCAGGACAAGGGGAAATGGTTTTAAGTTGAGGGAGGGAAGATTTAGGTTGGATGTCAGGGGGAAGCTTTTTTACAATGAGAATGGTGAGATGCTGGAACGAGCTGCCCAGAGAGGTTGTGGATGCCCTGTCCCTAGAGGTGTTCAAGGCCATATTGGATGGGGCCCTGGGCAGCCTGGTCTAGTACTAAAAGGGGAGGTTGGTGGCCCAGTCTGTGGCAGGAGGGTTGGAGATCCATGATCCTTGAGGTCCCTTCCAACCTCAGCCATTCTGTGATTCTGTGAAGCAGTGAAATTTTGTAAGAAAAATTATGATGGAGCAGGGACCCTTCTTGGTTAATTTTGGCACAAGCCTTTAATAAACTGAATAGACTTCAAAATATCTGAGAAAGCTCAGGAAACACTTGTTTATATTTTCAAGAGAACTGACATTTGTTTATATTTTCAAGAGAACTGTATTTCATGTATTTTTAATTGACAACTATGTAAGGTAAATGCTTAACATACTTTGTTCATGCAATAGATGCATGGGCAACCCTCTGGACTATTGCAGACAACATGGTGACCTCTAATAATATCATTCATTGTCAGAAAATCAGTCTTACATTTTAAAAAATAATTATATCTGCTTTTTGTACAATTCTTTCTAGCAGTGATCTCAGCTATTAACAATATACAATACACTTTGCTCAATGAGATGCCTTGAATATTAAATAATTTCCTCTAATCAGACTGAGAAATAAAATAAGAAATAAATGCAAGGGTAAGCAAAGTCTCTTGGCATCTGATCTAACAGGCAACTTATTTGAATGGGATATATTAAACTGTTATTTAAATCTGCAGCAATTCATTAAAAACAAAGTCACAGGTTCACTAGTGCTCTCTATCTATTCTGAATGTATTATCTGTTCTCTTTCATTTTAAAACTATTTCTGATTTTCTATCATACAGTCTTCTTATTAAAATTCTCAGATCAGAAGGAGCAACTCTCTACCTAAGGTGAATTAAATAGAGTGAGAATTGTACATTGCTCTTACCAGCTCAGGTCAGATCTAAAACTCAGCAATTTTATGCCTCTGTTGTTAAGGCAGTTTTAATATATGGCGCACTCTGAAGAGGCATGGGAATAAATCTCTGTAGTTTGCTACTCTTATTCTTTTCTCCTTCAATAATTTTAACCACCCATTCTTAAATAATACATAGCATACATATCATCTAAGAATTAGATTAGTGTTAGAACACTGTAGTGACCATATTGAGGCTAGGGAATGATGTGGAAACCATACAAAACATTAGGTATTAAACGTGGGATTAATCTCACTTAAATTTAGCCATCTATCCGTTTAATCTAAAACAACATTCCGGTTTGCCTTCATAGCCACGGGCCTATATACCAAAGTAGTCCCATGAATAAGGATTCAAGGTGATTCATCTAACCTACTGCAGTTTCTTGTCTAAGAATTAGATGAATTTCTCTGTAAAGTCCAATGACTATGAAGGAAAGTAACAGAGACCAACTCAGACTTAGAAAACACTCTTAAAATAAAAAGACTTGAGTTTGATCTTACCCTAACTTTTTTCACAAAGGTTTCATAACTTTTTTCAAATTTAAGTTTAGAATTTTCCATCCCAAGTATGAGGTAGAAGCAAATGAGGCACATACCTGTCTCCGGTGTACGATGTCACAGCTTGAAGAAAGTACTGATTTTTGTGTCAAAGTTTTGGTAGCAGTGAGTCTGTAAGAGTGGCTTCTGTGAGAAGAGACCAGGAGTTACTCCCATGTCAGGCACAAACAGATCCAAAAGCACACAGACAGCCAAATCTGAGTCATACTGGCAATGCTGCTGTTGTTTCTGTGATGAAGTATTTAAGATAAAAATAAAATAATCTGCCAATGACTGTGAAAGAGAAGAGAAATAAAAATGTGAGAGAAACAGCCCTGCAGACACCAAAGGCAGAGAAAGAGGTGCTCTAGGTCCTGGAGCAGGATTTCCCTGCTGCACATGGAAAGGACCACAGCAAAGCAGGCTGTACCCCTGCAGCCAATGGAAGACCACATCAGAACAGGTATCTACACTACAGTTTGTGGAAAAGCTCATACTGCAGCATATGGATGTGGCCTGAAGGAGGCTGTAGCCCATGGAAAACCCACATAGGAGCAGGATTTTGGTAGGAGATGTGGCCAAGCGAGTGTCTGTAATGGAAGCTTCAATACCTGAAGGACTCACTTCCAAGCACTCCTTGGAAAGGATCCACAGTTCATGGATCAGTTCATAAAAGCTGTATCCTCTAGGAAGGACCTCATTCTGGAGTAGGATGTGAGAGTGTGAAAGACAGAAACTGTTTTTCCCTTCTTTTGTCTCAAAGCTTGCTTCGTAAGGCCTTTTCTGCTGACAAGACTCTGACTGATAACTGCCGGTTACCCAGATGGGTGTTACGGTGCCTCATTGTCTCTGCTTATGGTTGCAAAGATAAGCAGAAATAGGTGCAAATAGTCTTTTCCGGGGGGTAGGGCTTGGAGAAGCTGACCACCACAGAAAGACAATGCTCCTGCATGGCAAGGAAGGCAACATCCGCTGCTGGCTTATCTGTTGAGCCAGACATGTCACACAAGCAAAGAGAAAAAAATACCTGAGAAATGGGGATAAAAGGCCTTCACTGTACCAAGGATTTGGGGGAGATGAGAAGAGATGAATTGAAAAGAGAAGAAGAGAGGAGAAGAATTCCTGGAGAAGAACTCCCAGAGAGAAAATCTTTGAGGAGAACTCCCGAAGACGGACCCTGAGGCCTGCTTGCTGCCATCTCCCATCCCCCATGGTGACCAGACGAGTTCCTGTGACTACGAACCTCGTTGGACCCACGGTGGTGATTATATCTCTCTTGCTTTCTATCAAGACTCCTTGCTTTTTTTTATCCCTTTTCTATCGCTCACCTTCCCTTCCCCATATCCCTAAGCAACTAGTAATTGTAATAAACTGGTTGGGCTAACATTTGACCCGTTGTGTCTTAATCTCGCCATCGGGTATACACATAATCAAAGAACCTCGTCTCCCTCCTTTATATTGGAGCGTGACAGAGAGGAAGAAGGAGTGTCAAAGAAAAAGTGTTAGGAACTAGCCGCATATCCGATTTACTATCTCTCTGCACCACTTGCTATGTGGAAGAAGACACAAAAGTTGAGAAAGAAATTGAGATAAGGAAGAGAGATGTTTTGGGGGGGAAGATATTTTTGGTTTTCTTTTTTTATTTTTCACTGTCACACTGTTAATATTGCTGGCAACACATTAAATCAATCTTTTCCATGTTGAGTCCATGATGGTAAGTGGTGAGCAATTTTCCTATCTTTTCCTCAACTGTCTTACTTCAATTTATAGGAGGGAGAAGAGGTTCTTCTAAATATATGTACACCTGCTGGTGAGATTAAGACGCAACGGGTCAAATGTTAGCCCAACCAGTTAATTACAAATCCTAGTTACTTAGGGACATGGAGAAGTGAATACGGGTGATAGAAAAGAGATTTAAAAAAAAAGCAAGGAGTCGTGGTAGAAAAGAATAGAAATATAGTCACCGCTGTGTGTCCAGCGAGGTTCGTAGTGGGTCTGTGGATTACAGGAACTTGCCTGGTCAACATGGGGAATGGGAGAAAGCCAGGAAGCTTTGGAACAAGCAGATCCTGTGGGGGTTCTTTCAAAGAGGTTTTCCCCTCAGGGAGTTCTCCATCAAAGGTTCTTTTTATTTGGGTGTTCTTCAAAGTTCTTAGTTAAGTGAATGCCTTTTATCCCCCATTTCTCTGTTGTTTTTTTTTTTTGTTTGTTTTTTTGGGGGGGTCTTTTCTCTCTGTTAGTGTGACATACATAGCCCAGCAGATTAGGCAGCAAGGACTGGCGCTTTCATTGCCATGTACAAGCATTTTTGTCCTCTGCACAAGCATTTTTGTCTTCTGCAATGATCAGCTTTTTCAAGCCATACCCCGAAAAAGACAAGCTTGACCCTACTTCTGCTTATCTTTACAACCATAAGCAGAGGCACTGTGGCACAGTGACACCCACACAGATAATTTGTAGTTGTCGGAGTCTTATCTACAGAAAGGCCTCACGAAGCAAGTGTTGAGACAAAAAAAAAAGAAAAACAGTTTTTGTCTTTCACATCAACCTATGAGCTTTTTCATAATATTTTCTACCCCTGTTCTGCTGAAGAGGGAGGAAAAGAAAGCATCCTGGAGAGCATTTGACAGTTAGCCAAATATAACCTATACCAGAGGATCAGATGACTTATTCGGATTCTCTTTTACTTCTGTGCAGTAAATGGGTTGGACAGCAATTAGAAAGGAATATTCATTATCATTTTGATTGAGTAATAGAGTAGTTATTTTGAATTTCATATTATGAGATGCAAATGATAATCTTTTGTGAAGAGAGATTCAAACTACCTGATTGTAGCATACTTACATTTTCAAATATTCACTGTAATTGTTGTCTTGAAGTCAGTCAAGAGGGCAAATGATTATTTCCCTCTTAAATGCACAATTACAAATAGATATCAGAAGTATTTTCATATTTTCATGCTTTGAGGCACTAGAGATGGGAGAGAAAAAATATGCCCTTTTAAAAAATCAAGTGAAACAGGAAATATATATATATATATATATATGGTAAATATATGTATTTTTACAATAAACAAAGTCATGTCCAACTGTATAATGCAGCTATGTATTTATGTTAGAGCATATCTTTCTAATTTACAGTGAAACACTTAACAGAGATGACTGGGAGCAATAGTGTAATACATTCTAGTCACTTCTGCTACACTTACCCTACAGTAGTTATTATTATTAAGACACTGAAAATCCTAACCTGACATTTAATTGTGACATCTTCATTTAATGATGGACTGTTGCCAAAGAAGTCACTGTCATGAATAATTTTTGTACTGTAAATTAAGAAATTTAAGCAAAACTGAAACACCGCTACCAACAAAAGAAAAAAGCACAAACGAATCAGTCTTGATTTTCTATTACTGTGTTTCTGTACATACTTTACTAACTAGTCCATAGTGAAAAGAGATCTTTTGCTTATTACAGAGATATGTATATATAATAGCCATAAGATTAATTAGAGTTATTTATAGAATAGTTTTAGACATACATATTTTATATTTTATTAACAGTTGATGTCTAAACAAAGCTATCCAAAGAATTAACACTCTCTTGTTCTAAAGCCTTGCCTAAGTCGTAGAACACACAAGTTATGCCTCAATACATTGTTGAAGATTGTTTAGGTTTCCCAACTCCGAATTTGTTGGAGAGTGATCACTGAAAATAATTAACTCCTCAGAGTTATTCCCAGATCTTTCCTTCATCCCAGTATCTACACGGTAACCTCATGGCCAAATATGATAAAAATTGTTGAGCCTATTCTCTCTTTCTCACAGCAACTCTGCTTCCAGTCTTTTTTAAACAACCAAGATCACCATTTCTCTCTTAAATTTCACTATATGGATCAAAGAACAATGTCCAGAGGACTTTGTTCATTTTTATAGGTATCTGGTAAAGATAAAAGTTCTTAATCATGCCCAACAGCACTATCATATCTCCATGATGTAACATGCTTTTTACTTTGTTCACTAATCTTTAATTATAATGCACAATTAAATGGGATTAAGATCTCCACTCAGTTGCTCACAGTGCAGAGAAACAAGATACTGTTTTCAGTACACTTACAGCAGCTTAAAGAGTAAGTCATCTGAGAGAAGTCGGGATGTAGTAGATTGCCTGTATTGAGCTGTGCAGTGCTGGAGTGAGCATCCTATCTTGGGTTTCATGACACAGTTACGTATAGATTTATTCACTGGAACTCTACCTGCCATCTCCATGTAGATGAGCTAAGGTATTATGTGCTATTAGTTGTCTGTCTGCAGCTGTTTTGAGTATCAGGTATACATTTCCAGATTAATCTCAAATATATATGTACAAGGTCTTAAGAATACCTGCAATTTCCTCCTAGAAGCATTCATGGAAATTATTTTTTTCTCTATGATTACGCTGATATATCAGCCAGTATCAAAAAAAGAACAGAACTGACAGAGCTTTTTCCCCCACAGAACACACTTGCTCATTCTCATTTAAGAGCTGACTTCATTACTATGGGAATGTATAATTTTCATTATAATGATCTACAGGGTTCATAAAGTGCAAGCAATAGTTAGGTAGACTGTATCTCAGTTCCACTTTTTTCTTGTTGATTTCTGATGAAAGTGGGACTTAGCCAAGAACTGTATGGTTCTATGTTCTCCTGGAGAATTTTTTTCTTCTTCAGCTCCCATCCCCTTTTAGACTTGTGAGACAAATAAATGAAATAAGGGACATTCACTCTAAGTGATAAAAAAAAATTTCATCTCTGTCACTGTCTGGCCAACAAGCCAATGCTTAGACTGTGCGAAAATCAGTATTTAAAGCTGTAGGTAAGCTAGAAGTACACAAAATTAGGCTACAGAAGATTGTATAATTGGTTTAGATACAGGATTCTGGTAATTATGGTAACCTTCCTAGGTAAGGAGGAAGAAGGAAAATTTTTTCTAGTAAGCTAATTTTTTATGGAGCTGATTAGATCTGCTCAAAGGTTTGAAGTAGGAATTGTTCCAGTGGACATTAACATACATTATGAAGGGGCATGGTAGTATTTTTTGAAGTGAATTCCCATAATTGCACTCGGGATGTGTAATCAAACACAAGAACACTCATTTGCACATCGGTCTCTTTACTTCTATTAATTAAACCTCTTTCTGAAATGTTTGTACAGAGCAAAATCTGTCTTCTAAATGTTTGCAACAAGCAAGCAAGCAAACAAACAAACAAAGAGATACTGAATTGGACAAGCAGTTTTGAAAACAGGATTTGTCAGATCACAGGCAGAAGCACAGAATCTCTGAGGCTGGAAGGTACTTATACAAACCGTCCAAGACTCGACTAAAAGCAGTCAGCTTACAGCAGCTTTCTCAGAACTACATCCAGTATGTTTTCCAGTGCCTTCAAGGACAGAGACTCAACAGTCTCATAGGGAAGTATCCTGAATTGTTTGAATGTAATCATAATTAAAAATAAATAATAACAATCTTACTATTAAGTAGAATTTCATATGGTGAAAATGTTTGACATTACCTCTTGTCCTGTTGTCAGTCTCCATTGAGAAAAACCTGGCACTAGTTACAGTATTCCCTACTGCACTTCTCAGATGTTTATGCATATTGGTCAGATACCTCACTTTTTTTTTCAGATGTTTCCCTTTTTCCAGTCACTGGGAATTTCACCCAACAGCCATGATCTTTCAAATATAATGGAGAGAGGCTCAGCAACCACATCAGCCATCGATGCATATCATCTGGCCACATGGACTTATATACATTCAGATTAATGAGGAGGTTTTGGACTTGTTCCACTGTTACAGCAGGATGGAATCTGCTCCTCTCATCCACACCTAGAGGATCAGGGTCCTGACAGACACAGGGAGTCTGATCACCAGTGAAGACTGAGGCAAAGCACTTATTGAGCACCTCAGCTTTTTCCATGTTTGAGGAAGCCAGCCTATATGGTTCCTCCCTGATTATTCCTCCTATAAGAAACTGACTAATAATATGGCATTATCTATGTCTTTGATTTTATCTCACTTCTTTCCACCCTGTGTTGGCATTCTGATACAGCCAGTACTGAATCTTCTACAGAATTATTAGTTCTCTTCTTTTCCCATCTGGCAATCCAGAACTTGTTCAATAAAAAAAAAAAAATGTCACAGATAGTAGTAGTAGTAGTAGTAGTAGTCATGACAGAATCTGTTGGTGTTTTGTATGTGTTAAGGGACTGGTTGGTTATAAATACTGCTTTCACAGGGTTTACAGTGAAGGACAAGATATTACACTATTTTGGCACACTATAATTAAGCAACAACCAAATATTTTATAAAAAAATAATTATACTGGTTGACATGGAATTTTAACTATCAAGAGACTGAATTGAAGCCTCATCTTCTAAAATGGTAAAAAGGAACACAAAAATGAAACTGAAAGCCCACACATAATACCGCTGTATATATTATGAATTTGCAAATACTGTATTTTTATCAGAAAATTTAACTTCCAAATTCATTCTAAAGACAAAGACAGGAGTTTCAATCTACTGCTGTTGTCTAGTATTTGTTTTTTAAGGGAAAAAACTTTTTTTTTGTTGTTTAATTATTATATGACTACATATGTGTAAACTATTTCAAATTTATCACCTATTAGACAGAGAGTGAAATTAATTTCACTCTTTTTGTAACTCTAAAAAATTAGATGTCCATAGCCCAGCCATCTTAAGTCTTCTTTCACAACCTAGCAGAAAAGATAGATACCTCCAGAGTGCAATTAAATAATGAAACTTTAGTTGCCTATCCCAGAATGGTACAGTTTGTCTTCTAGAGGTAGCTAATAGTACCTCACCATGTATATATATATATATGTAAATAACAAACAAGCAAACAGGTGAAAAAGAGAGCAACCAAAAAATCCATTATATTAAACTATCTGATATCAAACTGCTTGATGTTCAAGTCAAGACAGATCACAATCTATCTGAACATTTATATTTCAGGGTAAGATTACTCTATCTCCTGTTATTTTCCATAAATCTATAATTTTTCACTGTTTTTCTGCATCACATAATGTATAGATGTGGAAAAATGAAAGTATGACTTCTACCTTAAGACAGGAGAATGAAAAAGTAGTGGCTAAGGAAATAAAAGGAGAATTGCTGCTGTCTGTTCAATGAACCAGGGAGTGCAGCTATACAGCCTACTTAAGGAATTCTGAAACTAGTCATAGATAAAACAGCCATAGATAGTCATATATCTTGGAACAGAGGGGCTAAGATTTAATTTCACTAATTCAGTCTTACTCTACCTATTTAGGTAGAAAGCCTCCCTAGCACTCAATTCAAAATATTTCTAGTAAAAAACAAAAGTATGACGCACTGTTCCTGTCATTTTTACTTTTTTTAATTCATAGCAGTCACGTGATCCACCAGCCTAACTTAAAACTTTTCTGAGTTAAGGTAAGTTCAGATTGTGAAAGCATTAAATTTATTAAATGTGGCAGCCTGAACAGTTTTATAAACAGAATGGAAAACAATGAAATCAACAAAGGAAAAGTTGTAATGACTTCTGTGAAAGTGATGATCTAAACATCTGAAGAGTACCCTAGATCCATTTAGATATCTTTCAATGAAAGCTCAGATGAGAGTAATAAAAACTCTCCACTAAACCATCAAGTATACTACATCATAAGACAGATGGTTTTAAAATGCAATTTTTATAAAATATTTGCAACGAATTCTCAAAAATAAAGTTACAGATCTAAGCTGTAAAAATAAGAAGTTCCTAAATCTAAGGCTGAAAGAAGAAACCTTGTAAATCAACTTGACAGAAAAATACTGAAGACTAATGCATCTGCAGTGCCATCATGATTTGTTTGTATTTGTGTTGTGTTTTTTACTTGCGATTGATACATGACTAACTGAATTCCTAGACGGCTATTTTTTAAATGTCTGATCTTTAGACTTTTTGTGATGCTTAATAAAAACAGTTTTTGAAACTAAAACTGAATACAAGTTCTAAGTAATGATGAACCAACTACTATATGTATGTATCAGAAAAGTAGATGTCTAACTGGCCTATCTTCTGTCCCTGAAGTCAACAGAAACATAGCAGACTTTTAATTTTATTTTATTTTTTTACTTTTATAAATTTAAAACCTCTTTTACTCTTCTAGGCATGCTTATCACATCCAAAACAGTGGGAGCAGTCCCATGGCCATGCTGATGGCTGAATCACATAAAAAAAACTTCTTGGAAAAATGTGAGTTGGAGAATCAAAGCCATAAAAGCATCATCATAGCAATTAACAATTTTGATAACTTGATAACACTCAAAGAGCTGCCATTTTTTTCATAGTAGCACCGCTTTTTTTTTTTTGAAATGTGACCAATTTTGAAGGCAATCTTTTTCCATACTCCTGAAGGGTAGTGGTGATATTTTCACCTCAATATTCTCTCAGATAAACACAAAATTAATGTATGTGTGTCACGCTCCAATATAGAGGAGGGAGACGAGGTTCTTTAAGATTATGTGTATACCCAGCGTGAGATTAAGAAGCAACGGTTCAAATGTTGGTCCGACCAGTTTATTACCAATATTGGCCAGGGATAATAGGGAAGGGGGAGGCGGACATTGTTAAGGGTGATGGGGAAGGGAAGGTGAGCGATAGGAAAGATAGGAAAGAAGCAAGGGTTTGTACAACGCAGGGATAGTCACCAGTCAGGATCCTAGGGGCGGTCCGGTTGCAAGCGGCTCCGACGGTCCGAGGCAGAAGAGCAGGGAATGGCAGAAGCGGGGAGAGCAGCAGCAGCGATGGGCAGCCTTGAGCAGCAAGCAGTTGTCCTGGAGAAGCGGCACCGGGTCAGCACAGGAGAAGCGGCGCGGGGTCAGCCCAGGAACAGCAGCAGCCGGCACCGGAGAAGCAGCGAGGGAGTCAACCCCGAGAGGGGCAGCAGCGAACAGTGATCAGCTCGTGAGGTCTCTCCTAAGAGAAGGCCTCTCCAGGCAGCAGCAGTGATCAGCTCGGGTAATTCCTCCGAAGAGAAACTCCATCTTCAAGAAAATCCCTCGCAGAGAAAATCGCTCATCTTCGTGGCTGCAGGACCCCTATTTTATCTTCCAGATTCCTCCAGTCTACGTGACAAATCCCATGCTGCAAGCGTCTCCTGAGATGGTTATCTCCCCAGAGATGAGTACCAAACAAAAGAGTGTTCGTTGGCCATCGCTGCCCCCATGCTAGTGTGCCAGGCAAGCATCTCCTGAGATGGCTATCTCCCCACGGAGATGAGTACCAAACAAAAGAGTGTTCAGCGGCCATTGAGCTGCCATTGAGCTGCAGCTTATCTCTCTTTCCTTTTGCCAGGAAATGCCCATCTGCTTGTCTCTTAGACAAAGGATTTCACAACCCTTGCCCAGGACTTGCTTGGACATGTTTATCAGCAAACTTTGAGTCAATGCATATGTAAATAGTCTCTTACACCACCCCGTGACTCAAAGGTTGCTTAAAAATTGGACACTGGTGATCCATGATGGTGAGAAAAAAGATAGAAAGCAGAAGGGTAAAGGAGGGAGGGATGCAGGGAATCAAAAGTTTTCCATATAATTGTTACAGCAGTCCTTTTAGTCTTGGTTACAATTGTCGCCCTGATATGTTTCACTTCTTCATCAGCAGAGGAGATTGTAAAGTACATATAGGATACCACGCGTTGTATTAGTTGAATAAAACATGGTATCATACAAGGAACAAACAAAAGAGTTGCAATAACACACAATGAACAGAATAAAATACATTTTACCCATGGGCCACCTGGGAGCCAGAAGAAGAGGCCAAGGTCTGGGCTTTTCCAAGTTTGGACAGGATGTACTACTTTTGATATACCTAAAGCAATTTGTTTGCATCAATCCCATTATCATCAATCTTGAGACAAGTGAAATCATTTAATTTGCCACAGACACCCCCTTCTTCAGCTAGCAGGTAGTCCAGAACAATGTGATGCTTAACTATTGCCACCCACATCTGTGAGGCTTGATCTGCAAGGAGATCTAGGTCATAACATTCAGTGTATTAAACCAAAATAACATAACCCCAGTTCAGTTTACAGGTAGTTGTTTATATGCATAGTGAAAACAAATAATGTCCCTTTAGTGATAATCGTGAGCTTCCTAACATTCACCCTTCACCCCCCCGCTCACTTGAGGGGTGAAGGAATTAAGTTTTCTGATCCCCCTGGTAGCTCTTCTGGTGCCGTGGGAGAGGCACTAGGACCTGGGGTTTTGCTTTCCTCAGATCTAGTCGGCCATCCAGTCACCAGCATCTCGAGCCTATCAGTTGTCAGTCCATCCATCAAATTTCGTGGAATGCCCTTTTTCCAGCCCAGAGTCCAAAGGCCATTACGTTTATTCTCAATGCTTCGCCTACCAGTTCTTAGTGGGCATGAAACCTTTTGAGTTTTAAGCTTTGGGCTAGGTGGCCTGAGGGCAAGACTGGCTGCAGCAAGCCTTACTCCTCTTGGCTCAGATTTACTGGGTGAAGGCACCACTGGCCCATATTTTCTTTCATAGTTAATTAACTCTTGGGCAACCTCCCCCCACGTCCATACTTTGCATCCTGTCTGCAGATGATTGGAAGTTGCAGTTCCTTCTAACATTGCCCGGGTTCTTTCTCCCTGAGACATAGCCTGTATCTTTATGCCTATGGGTTTCAGTGATTCTGGAAGCCCCCTGATTAGAGGGGTCATTCTCTCAGGATCAACGGGCAACATCATGGGTGATTCATGGTGTAACTGCAACTTCCTGTCATACATCATTTGGAGACAGGCAGCCTTCTGAACATTCTCTACTAATTGATCAACAGTTCCAGTAATGGCAAGGGGGTCTCCCCTTTCTAGGGGATTGAGACCACCTGCCCAATAGGCAGCTCTCTGTGTGAGGGACCAAGGAGCACGATTGTTTCCAGTAGTTAAGAATACTCCTGGTCCCCAATAACCTTCAGCCTCTTTTTCGGTTAAAAGTATTTGATCTCCACCTGTGAGGCTGACCCTCCATACGTACTCTGTTTCTGATTCCTTAGGAGAGCGGCCAAAATCTCTTTTCAATTTTGCTAGCTCAGTAGCAGAGAAAGGGGTTTCTTTAATGCTCATTTGAGGATCTAAATCCTCACCATTATCGTATGAATACTCAGTTTTAATTAAAGGACGCAACTGAGCTGGGGAGGCTTCTAATTTGTCTACATTTGCCTTTATACCTTGCAATTCCTCCCTTGGATAAGTTATATCTTGAGGTGCGCTAGTACAACTGGCATCCTTACCCATTAATACTTCCCTTAAAGCTATTTGCAACAGATCAGAATTATGTTTTTCTCTTTCTAATTGCTCTTCTAGGTTTGCAATTTGATTTTGCAGAGCTTTTATCAATTCCTGACTAACTTTAACTGATTCATGCAATGCTTGTAAAGCTTGGCTCTCTGTTTTAAGCTGCTGGTCGCGGAATTCTACAGCTGCAACCAAAGCAGAACCCAAAACTGCACAAATAAATGACTTCCCTTTTCCAGCTTGAGTACGAGCATTCTTTTGCAGAACACAAATACGGTCAGAGACGCTCTGCAAGTTATACCAGTTCTGCCGTGCCCAGTCTACCCCTGTTAGTGAGGGTCTAGCACCATGCTTTTCCAAAAGATCAAATAATACATCTTCACTACTCATTCTGACACTGTCACTCATTTTCTCAATACAAAGGGAGAGAGGAGGTATTCAAAAGTTTAACACCTCACCCCACCCAGGGAGGCACAAAACACCTAATTAAGCAAAGATAAACACTGTCCCAATCACTCCTCCCTTTTGCAGAGAGGAGCACACAAAAAGACAAAAGCTAAAAACAACATTTTCTAAGGTAAATAAACTTCCTGGAAAAGTACACAGTTCCTCACTTCCCCAAGAGGTGCACTCAAAGAAGGTTTAGTTTTCAAACACCAAATAAACAGTATCAAAAACACAGTTAAGGTTCAATATGCGGAGTGATTCTTCCTGGAGAGGTTCTCAAATATAAGTTACCAAAATTATCACTCCTTGCAACTCCAGGAGGTATACACAAGAAAAGGTTAAAGTTTAAAACTTAAGTTAACAGATTCAGCATTTGGAGTGATCTTCTTGGAGAGGTACACACATTTAAATCAAGAAATATCACTCCTCACAACTCCAAGAGGCAAACACAGAAAAAGGGTTCAAATTATATCTGGAAGGACAACACTCTCACGAAGGGGATCCTGCCGACTACGCCAATAAAAATGTCACGCTCCAATATAGAGGAGGGAGACGAGGTTCTTTAAGATTATGTGTATACCCAGCGTGAGATTAAGAAGCAACGGTTCAAATGTTGGTCCGACCAGTTTATTACCAATATTGGCCAGGGATAATAGGGAAGGGGGAGGCGGACATTGTTAAGGGTGATGGGGAAGGGAAGGTGAGCGATAGGAAAGATAGGAAAGAAGCAAGGGTTTGTACAACGCAGGGATAGTCACCAGTCAGGATCCTAGGGGCGGTCCGGTTGCAAGCGGCTCCGACGGTCCGAGGCAGAAGAGCAGGGAATGGCAGAAGCGGGGAGAGCAGCAGCAGCGATGGGCAGCCTTGAGCAGCAAGCAGTTGTCCTGGAGAAGCGGCACCGGGTCAGCACAGGAGAAGCGGCGCGGGGTCAGCCCAGGAACAGCAGCAGCCGGCACCGGAGAAGCAGCGAGGGAGTCAACCCCGAGAGGGGCAGCAGCGAACAGTGATCAGCTCGTGAGGTCTCTCCTAAGAGAAGGCCTCTCCAGGCAGCAGCAGTGATCAGCTCGGGTAATTCCTCCGAAGAGAAACTCCATCTTCAAGAAAATCCCTCGCAGAGAAAATCGCTCATCTTCGTGGCTGCAGGACCCCTATTTTATCTTCCAGATTCCTCCAGTCTACGTGACAAATCCCATGCTGCAAGCGTCTCCTGAGATGGTTATCTCCCCAGAGATGAGTACCAAACAAAAGAGTGTTCGTTGGCCATCGCTGCCCCCATGCTAGTGTGCCAGGCAAGCATCTCCTGAGATGGCTATCTCCCCACGGAGATGAGTACCAAACAAAAGAGTGTTCAGCGGCCATTGAGCTGCCATTGAGCTGCAGCTTATCTCTCTTTCCTTTTGCCAGGAAATGCCCATCTGCTTGTCTCTTAGACAAAGGATTTCACAACCCTTGCCCAGGACTTGCTTGGACATGTTTATCAGCAAACTTTGAGTCAATGCATATGTAAATAGTCTCTTACAATGTGCATGAAGTCATGAAGTTATAGGTAATGGCTCACTTTATGAACAATGTTAAAATGGACAAGTCTTTTTAACAACAGTTAAAATGTAAGCTTTAACACAGGAATGTAGGAAACTGTATTTTTCTGATAATTTGTACCCAAAAGGTGCCTTTGTAAGATAGCAAACTGTGTTGTTGATACAGATTTGTCTCATGATATAAGTATGTGAGCTTGCTAAAGAAACAATCTGAACAAATTCCAGAAATGTTATGCTTATTCTCAGGGAAGTGTCTTGTGGAGTTTTGTTGGATACGGCTTCATAATAAAAACTGGCTTCTTCTTAGAAAATGCAGAATTGTACAGAAAGTGAAATCAGTTGCAGAACAGGAGAGAAAAAGAGACAGAAGATTTTGTGTAAGCTGGATAACTGAAAAACAATGAGCAACCTGACCTAAGCTGTGGCAGAACGTGAGATTGGACGACTTTCCAATCTCGCCTATAATATATTTGTTGAAAATATTTTGCTTAAAGACTTCTAATACCTTGCAAAAATAGAATGGGATTTCAGCAAAATAAATTCTGTCTGTTGCCTTTCCATAATTGCCTTAATGCGTTTTTTATTTTTTTTTCTTCTGGCATATGTTTTATAGGTGCCTAATAAACTATCATTACTCATAGTTTGCTATACATGACTATTGCTATGTGCTGTATGAGAAAATATAAAGTTTTCATCTTACTTGTTTTTAAGATATTTTGAAGTACACTGTTCAGTATACAATGAAGTTAAATCATGAGCTTTTTTTCTCTGTTCTAGCTTTGAGACACTATATATGCCAAATGAAGAACATTAACAGTTCAAGTACTTGGAAGTAATACAATGCAACGTGCATGCTCACTATTTTTAACATAGTTTATTTCTTATAGATTAGATAAAGTTATTCTGTGAGATAGAAATAACAGATGACAAGCTCATTTTATGATTACTTATCATACACTTGCAATACACCTCTTACTGTTGTCACTTAACATTAGTATTCATGGCATGTTATCTTGAAAACAGAGATAATAAAACAATAGTACCATGGTCTTCCCCACAGCAGAGCTCTGCAAGAGATCTGGCTCTGAGAGTCCTCAGTGATTTACAGTCAATCTTATTCTGTTGTGTTTTTTTTTTTCTCTACCTCCCTCAGGATAATGACAGTAAATAAAAAAGATTCTTTCAAATCATACAACAAAGTTAGAAACATGCCAATAAAGGATTCACTTGCTGATTCTAGAAATCATAACATAATACCATTTTTTTAACAAATAAACAAAGTACGAGAGAACTGTTGGCCTACCAGACATAGGAGTATCTGATAAGGAAATTTAATACCATAATATGTAATTAATGACTGTTCCTTCTTGATCAGACAAGGAAGAAAAAATCTTTATCCAAGGAAAGACTGGAACTCATTCTAATTTACTGATGCAGAAATTAAACTTTAGAGGCCAGATATGACTCCCCATTGTCTTTATAGTGGAACTCAGGACAAAAAACAAACAAAAAAAGTCCCTGTTTTAGCTTTTTTTCCTTTATTTAAACTGCCTTATATGTCACAATATGAGGGTCACAGAAAAGAAAATTGAGGCGGTCAGGTATGAAGGTATAAAGTTCAGGGATAAAGGATGTGTCTCTAGGGCAACCTGCAGAACTGAACACTGCTAAGATTTTCAATAACAATGAAAGATAGGTTAGATCTTCTGGCACAGAAACCCTCAGGACTATTTCTCCTGTACAAACTTGCTCTTCAAGATTTGGATATGCTCGCCTGCTGAGCTGGGTGTGCACTGCTGTGAGAAAATCATCTCCAGACTTTGAGAAAATTCAGGACCTCCCAGTACATCTACCAGAGTGATCATCCTAGCATTAAAGGAAGCTTCCTTACTAGCTAAAAATGCATGATGGTAGTAAGCAAATTTGATCTTTGCCTCCTATCACACAGATTGGTCTAATAAGAAACATATTCTCTTAATTTTTGTTAACTTTCCTAACACTGCACATTTCTTATTGTCCATTTATAAAATGTTATGAGGGTTCTTTGGGAAAATAGGACTACAGTATTTGCTTTGAATTAAGTTGGTGAAATATGAGTATTTCATTCTGACCCCTACCATTTGTCGAAGTCTACAGACAAACAACACATCAGGGACAACATGGAGTTCAGAATTCACTTTTCAGGTATGTTGGAGTCACACCACTCACATTTTTTTGTGGGACCTGAGTAAATACTTATGCTCAGGAAATCCTGGGTAGATGTGGATATCACTATTAATTACAGTTAAATAGTACACTGCCATTTCCACAATAATTCTTTGAGTATATAGCAAGAAAAAAGCATGTGCCTGTAAGAAGATCTGGCTCTGACTTTCTCAGTGAAAGAACCAGCTAACATTTGCCTATAAACATTCAATTTTGTGTATGTGATATGTAAGCCAAAATGAATGTGATCTTGTGTTTTGAATAATTTTCTAAGTGATTTATATTTTATCTATACACAAAAAGATTATAAATTTTCTGAATTCCTGGAAATGTCTTTATTAGTCGTAAGATTTGAACACTGAGAGATTTAATATAATCAAAGAACCCATTAATGTACAAACAGTCCATCAATACTTTAATACCATGTTTTTAGAAAACTCAATACAGAGCAAATATATATCTTACTGTGTCATTTCAGTTGAAAAATCCACACTGAGTCTACAAACACTACTTTAGTTTTTGCATTCACTCCTAAATAACTACTGTACTTATCTCTGAATGACTGTGAACAGAACAGGTCACTCTGTACATTTTCATGAAGATGTCAGGTACATGACAGTGAGATAATGAAAAATGCAAAAATAGAATAGAAAATGTATCAGGCTTCAGCTCATGAATCTTGCAATAAAATTAAAGAAGAAAAGGTTCAAACCTATGCCAAAAGAGCTAGTGGTAAAATCATGCACAAATTGCAAGAATGATTTGTTTTGTGAATACCAAATATACTGACTACAAAAAATAGCTTTAATCTTTATTTCAAACCTAATCTATAAATTTCAGATCTTTTTCATCCCCCTCCCTAATATAACAGGTACGTAGGTCGGTAGGTAGGTAGGGTAGGTAGGTAGGGTAGGTAGGTAGGGTGGGTAGGTAGGGTAGATAGATAGATAGATAGATAGATAGATAGATAGATAGATAGATAGATAGATAGATAGATAGATAGATAGATAAATTAGATTCCGTAGCAATAGCTCATATGGCAGCTTAGGACATTAGCAAAAAAAAAAAAAAAGACGACTGCTTGTACTCTTCTAAACTATGATGCAAAGTACCACATCAAAACATAGATTAAAATTGTATTTGTAGAATTATGATTTTAAACACAGAAACTGGAACTGCTTTTATATGGGAATAAAAAAGTTCCAGTGAAAAAATACTTTGAAAACTATTTATTTTTCTGTATGTTGACTTCAGATTGTTCTAATTTTAAATGTTAGTTTATTTGAACTAAAATAACTTCTCATGTTTAGATTACAATTTTTTTTAAAGAATCAATTTTTGGTGAATAATATTTCAAATCAACTGAAGAAAATTACAAATATCTTTCCAAAATTAACAGATCTAGTCAGACATATCCATTCATAGATGTCACATGGTGAGTCTTCTGTGCCTTATTTAGTGTCAGATTAGGCTTTCTTGTTTGAAAATTACATGCCTATTTTGGACATTGTATAAATTGTTGACTATTTGAGGATTTTCATGTTCATTATTTTCAGATGTGAAAGAAGATTTCCCATTTTTTCTTTAATAGAAATAGTTAAAAAGATAACACGGACTGTTTACATATATATATATATATATATTTCCTGCTTTACCCTTATTCTCTTTGCAGCAAGATGTATTAAACTTACCCTGTATAGTTAATATAATTTGATTTCTTTAGACAAATGTTATTGGTTTCCAGAAAATGAGATAATTTTATTGGCTGTAGCTCATATTATGTGTCCCTGTAAGCTATTTCATTGTGAAACATGTGCCAAGTATTTATAAAAAGATGGTTAAATGGAGGCTAAATCATCTACACATAAAATAGATATGATTAACAGCTTCCAGACTTCAAGTTAAGGAAGATGTATTAAGGAGGCTTATTAAAGAGATTGAAGTCATTATGTATAGATTTAATCAGCTAGACCTGGAAGATTTACAATTTAGAGCAAGTTTATCACTAATTATGTCCTGGATGATCAAGACTAACAACAAAATAAAAGATAGTCATCAACCCATTGCCTCTAAGCGGCTCATAGAGATCAGAGAAACATGGGCAAAATGGTTATTTTATGAAGTTGTTCAGCAAGGCAATCTTCGTATTTGCTTCCAGGCTTTAGATCAAAGATATGCTTGAAACATAAAATAGGATACTGGAACAGAACAATTCTTTAAAATAGAAAAAGCTGCAGGTGTCATTATGAGTCAAATTAAATAAAAGCAATATTACCTCTCTTCAATCTCACAAGACAAATCTTTTATTCCTTCCTTCTTCTCAGTCTATCAATTTGTGAATAGCAAAGTCACTCAGTTGTCTTTGGGTGCTTTGGATCATTTCCTTCTTTTCTTCGCTGATAAATCTTGGGTCTTCCCAGATGCAAGAAAGCACAGTTTGATAATGTTGCAAAAAATCAGTTTGCTGTATCCCTTTTACTGTTTTTTGTGCTCTGCTCTCTGGAAAGTTCTCCCACAGACAGCTGTCCTTAGTTACATTTCCTTTTATCTAGAAATTAGAAACTGGGGAAAGGCTTCCTTCATTGTTGCCTTTGTAGAGAGCAAAAAATTATGTTTTCTGTCTTAATCCTGAGGCTCATCAATATTCTGAATTGTAGAGGATTAGTATAGAGTAGCAGCAAAAAGATGTGGGCATTTTTCTAATGGCTTTTGTTTACCCCTCTTGAACCAAAATTCTTCCAAGCAATTCTGACTGAAATTCATATATGGCTTGAAGCGAACAGCCAGGCCAACAGTAAGAAAAGCCCGTGACCAAAGGATCTTTCCTTGCTTCAGATAATAGTCAATACAGCTACAGTCAGTAAAGTGTTACAGCTTCAGATGCTTTAAATTATTACCTAGCCTCAAAGCTTAGCTTGCCCAAAAAGATATGATTCACAACACTGTATTTCCATCTTCTTCCTAGGCCAGGAAGGTATCTGCTAAAGGTAACACTACTCATAGCTTAGTATTCAGCAAAAAATGTTGAATATTAAGTAATAAAAGTGGATTTCTCTGCCTCTTCTCCCCTATGTGAGATAGTGGCTACAAAATCCATTGATATGTTTGGTGAAAGTTTCCTAGTAAATTAAAGGGGACAGATACGGATCTGGGAAGTACAAGGACAAAATGAAATGATAAGATGAAAAATTTTAGCTCATGTATTAATGTACTTCTTGTGTTGTTGTTTTCTCTGTACCTCATTAAACAAAATGTGGAAACTTTGCCTTTTTAATTCAAGAATGTCTTAAAATTAACCTGGAATCAGTAGATACACTCTCATGGCTTTGTAAATTTTGTTATTGGTATTCCACATCACAACATCATGTAGTACATTGGGAGTTAAAGAGTTAGTGCCTCAGTTCTGTGGGTCATCGATGGTGCCAGAAATACCTGTCTCAGAAGAGAAGAACTATGTACCTCAGAGGACTCTGTGCTGCCTTACATTTTTCCATTTTCTGCTTAGAGGGAAAGATAAAAACTGTTCACCTGTCATGAGACAAAGGCTATTTTCCCCTTTTGGATTGACCCAGCAATGGGTGCTCCCTAGCCATCTCAGTTTCAGTGTTAGCATAGAGATTTTCTTCTTTGGATACTCTGTCTCGCTCTCTCTCATTTTATTTGAATTATTAACTTCAATTCCAATTACATTCTACTATATTGTGTTATTTTGCATTCTGATATCTCAATTAATAAATGTGTTTTTCTCCTCAGATCATTGTCGCTGTTTTGTTTTTAGGCCAATATCCCTACCCTTTACCTTTTCCCCTTCTCCTTTCCCAGGGTGTGGGTCTGCACATCCCCCACCCCTCAGAACCAGGCCGAAATAACCCATAAACCATTGACACATTGCCTGGGGTTAAAGTGGCCAAAGTGTGGAACAGATATCATTGATATCTGTAGCAGAATTGCATAGAATATATTCCTGATTTTGAAGAAATCAGAATAAGTAGTAGTGGAGATGGTAGTCAGTGCTAATTTCATGTATTAATTGTTCATTAATATCTAACATCATTTACATCTTGTGTCAGAAAGCACTATTTTATGATATAACATATTAAAAAATAAAATAACTGTTATTAAAATATTAGCTCATAACATTTCTGTAATTACATTCCTTCTCCTCAATACAATTACAGAGTGTATTTTTTTGTGTTTATTTTTATTTATTTTATCTTATTTTAGTAAGTTAGTTTTTCTTCTCAGATTGTTGCTGCTGTTTTATTTCTTGGTCCATCTCCCTTTTCCCTTTCCCTTTCCTGGGGTGTGTACCTGTGGGTCCTCTTCCCCATACATTACAAAATCAGGACAAACCAGCCTGTAAACTGTTGACATACACTCTAGAATATCTTAGAGAAACATAGTGCTGTGATGGAGGGTAGAATGCTCTGTAGGGTAAAAAGGCAGTACAGAGGGACTTGGATAGACTGAATTGATGGGTTAAGGTAACTGTACAAGTTTCAATAGGGCCAAGTGCTAGGTCCAGCATTTTGGTCACAACACCTCCAGGCAACCCTACAGGCTTTGGGAGGACTGTCTGGAAAGATGCCTGGTGGAAAGGGACCTTGGTGTGCTGACAGACAGTCCGCTGAATATGAGTCAGCAAGTGGTCAAGGCCAATGACATCCTGGCTTGTATCAGGAATGGTGTGGTGAGCAGGACTAGGGAAGCAATACTCCCTTGTACTCAGCACTTGTGAGGCCACACCTCAATTGCTGTGTTCAGTTTTGGGCACCTCAATACAGGAAGGACACTGAGGTGCTGGAGCAGGTACAAAAAACAGCAAGAAGGCTTGTGAAGGGCTCGAAGAATATGTCCCATGTTGAGAGACTGAAGGAATCGGGGCTGTTTAGTCTTGGGAAAAGGAGGTTGAGGGGAGATCTTATCTTCAAATGCCTGAAAGGTGCAGTGACAGTAGAGTCAATCTCATCTCACTGGTCACAGGTTACAGGACAAGGGGAAAGGGCCTCAAGTTGTTCCAGGGGAGGTTTTGTTTGGATCTAAGGAAAATATTCTTTACAGAAAGGGTTGTTAAGCACTAGAATAGGCTCCCAGGGAGGTGGCTGAGTCACCATCCCTGAATGTGTTCAAAACCCATTTGAAGCAGTGCTCAGTGTCATGATTTAGTGGTGGTTTGTTAGAGATGGAGTAGTATGGTTAGGCTGTGGTTGGACATGATAATGTTTCAAACAGAAAAATAAAATAGTAGGACACAGAGAGTAAAACTCAGATTTACAAATGTATATTAAGGGCAGGAATCACATCATCTTTTGTTCAGCAAAGAACACTCTCCTGCAATATGTAAGGCATTACGCTGGAAGGTATTTTCTCTTCCTTGTGTTGGTCCCAGTAAAGTCATGTGTTACATGTTTAATTATTACTTTAGTAAGGATTTTCAGTATCAATACAGAAAAACACATCTAGTATATGCACTAACAGACTTATGTACTCTGTCTCGGCAAAGTTTCAGCATGGGTTGCTTCACATGAACTTGGCCAGAAACAAATACCATCTTTTGTTTAGCATTTAATCTGAATATCATGCTCTGAAAAACAATTAAAATATTTATTTTAAAAAACAGGAGTAAGTGGATTTAGAGAGCGGGAAAGAACAGGGTGTAAAGAAGTTCTAACAGCAAAAAAATTGTTAAATTTTTTTTGTATGAAAACCACAAAGATGTCAGATGGAAATCAATGTCTATATTTATTCAAAAAATAAAGAGATGAAATTAACTCTGGAGTGTCATTTTCATGGTGGTTACAGTTCTGTGGTTACCCTGAAAAAAAAAATGTTGCATCTTTTCAAAGGATATTCTTCTCGTTAACAAAAATTTAAGTATAACTGTAAATAGCATCTATTGATCTGCACAGAGACACATAGTGAATTTAATTTAAAGATGGGTTTCTAATGTTTTGGCTTTCCTTTTGCTAGAGAATATAGGAAGATTTGGCTTTCAGTGTCAAGAAATTTTGTTTAGAAGCTTCAATTAAATAATTCAGAAATAATTAATTCAGAAGACAACCCATTAAATTACAACTCTCCCCACTGGTTAACTTAGTGCCAAAATGTATTGTTTAATTTATCATTCTTAGTATTTTTAGAAGGCCTCAAGGCAAGGAATGAAGCAATAATAAATAGGGAATAGTGGATAATTAGAGAAAGAAATGTGGAACAAAATTACTAAGGGCTTTAGGTGAAGTTCATTATTACTATTTAATAGTGCCCAAGAGCATTTGATCAAATTATGGATCATGTTTAAAAGTGGGCTGAAAATTCCTGGTGGAGGAGAGTTTTCTCACTACTACTTTCCGAATTTTGCAGTAAGTTTTACAGAATTTTAAGAAGCAGTAGAAGAGCCAAAGCATATTGACCAAATCTCCTAGTTTCTCACATGAAGTACTCTAGAGTTGAAGAAGACAGAGTTCTTCATTCTTTCACATTTTGTTCAGGCAGAGACCATCACATGATTAAGCAGTAAAGTTCTTCAAGCATGAATGATAAAGTGACAAATTGTAAGTCCTGCTCCTAGGGATTTTAAGCACAAGGTGAAGCTGAATTTTTTCACTCTTCAAGATACTTTTTTTCTTTTACTTTAAATTCTATCTTAAAAGTGCACTATTTTTTTAACACAGTTCTTCAAAACTGACACAAACTTCCCATACACTTTATTTCGTTATCATCATTTACCTTATGAATATTTCATTTATTTGAACAATTGTTTCAAAGAAACAATCCTAAAGATACATCTGAACATTAATATGTATACAAAGACAAAAAACTCACTATCATGTCAAAAGCCAAGGTCCTCTCTGTCTTATTCTAAGTTGAAGAAGTTAAGAAAACTGAGGAAGCATGAAATGTGTGACACACAACAAATAGGAACATTTAATTTATGAATTAAGAGAGTGTTAAATTTATGGAGAATCATTTTCTTTTTAAATATTATTAATGAAAGTCTGTACCATTGAAATATGAAACAAAATAAATGTGTGTATTTTACCTTTTTGTTAATATACAAGTGTTGATCCAAAAGTAATGTCTCCAGTTTTATTATGCCAGCCCACAACGTGAACTGACAGATAGGTGGTATGAAGGTAAAGGTTGAACCTTCCTACCAACATTCTGTTGTGTTCTGTTGCCATATAACAGATGGCAGCAGAGAGGCAGATTGACAAAATGCCATCTGAGATAGAAGTGCATATGAAGCAAATGTGTGCCACTGAATCTCTCCATGTGGAAAAAATGGAACCCTTTGACATTCATTGACACTTGCTGAATGTTTCTGGGGACCAAATAGTGGATATGAATGCAGTGAGATAAGTGGGTGGTGTGTTTCAACAGTGGAGTCTCCAACAGTGGGTCACCTCCACAGGTGCAAATTTTTATAAGCCTGGTATGTATGTTCTTGCATGTTCATTGCTGGCAAAAATGGATAGGTAGTTGTGAAGACTATGTTAAAAAAACAGTATTTTGTAGCTGAGAATTTGCTCTATCAAATAGTTATTGAGCTCTTTGTACCTAATGTAGTTTCCATGGAAATAAATAGGATGCATTAATTTAAGAGCAACTTACTTATTTTTTCTGTTTTTCTGTACTTAGAAATAAATAAAATAAAATAAAATAAAATAAAATAAAACAAAATAAAACAAAATAAAACAAAATAAATAATAAATAATGAAATACAACATATTTTATAGGATGGAGATTCAAATTCCCCAACAATAGCTATTATTAGAAAACTCAGATATCTCTCTTTAGACATTTAGACATCCAGAGGTAAAGAAGGAACACTTTGAACATTACATTACTTTTTTTTCATTTACTTTGTTAGATAGCAAAAGAACCAGTTAAGTTTACCTTTGAACAGAGTTAGCAATGACCAAGTTGTTCGATGTGTTTAATTTGATATTCTGGAAGTTTGTAAAAGCACCAGCATACACTAATAAATAATTTTAGTGGTAATAGTGCTTGCAGTAATAGCAAGAATAAATCATTATCCCCAAGGTAGAAATTGCTTATAATTATTACTCTAAGCAGAGAAGCAGGATGTTTACTACCACTATCACATCTGGGAATGATTAAAAATGAATACTGATCTGTATCCAACAATGAGATTTAAGTAAGCAATTTGAGGCAGCATTTAAAGTAATAGAAAGCATCAGAAGATTCTCGTTCAGATTCACATGAACAGAGATTAAAAGCCTTTAGGACAGGGAAACTCGAAATGTAAAAAACTAAAGATCTAGTTGGAAATAAGTCAATTGTTTGGATGGGTTTTACACCTGGTTTCTACAGCAAGGAATCACACCTTGAACTAACCTAAGGAAGAGAGAAAGAGCGTGGAACAGTTTTCTGTGAGATTGTGGCTGCGGTGCATAGAGTCTCTTATTTATGGATTCCAGTTAGACAGGCTACAGCTCAGTCAGCTGTCATAGTCTGACTTTTGTGACTTGGACCACTCCTCTCTGATGTATTCTCTGATTTCAGATGCAGTTTCTGAGCTGCCTGTTTGCCTGTTCTCTAATGATATTCATGTCTACAACCTTGAAAATAAATTATTTACTTTGAAGGTTGGCCATTTTATCATGTGTCTAAATCCCTTTACTATACTTTCCACTGTGCGTGTGCAAGTACTTGATGTCTGACTCAATAAACATGGGGAACGTATCACTCAAAAACTTTTATTCTAAACAAATATTCTCCTTTCCACTTTGAAGGTTGAAGAAAATAGCTGAACAGTGCTGAGTGCTATTAGAAAAAGATTGGGTATGTTAAAAAAAGAATAACTATTCCTTCTTGACACATATTTAATGTTTTTGAAAGATTCTCATCTCAGTATTTTTCCTTTGCCCATTTATTTGGTATTTTCTAATCTTCATAATCTTACTCTTACTACTAAAACCATCCTTTACTTTTCACTGTGTCTTCTGCAGTCATTGATAATGTTAAGATCAAAATTTGAGCTGTCAGTCCAACGGCTCACTTTTATGACTTCAGTGAGCCTCAGAGAACAAACAAAAACCTATCACTTTACAAATGTAAACTCTTCTTAAAGAAGATTACAAAGAAAATTATGATCACAAATTAAACTTCACAATGTCCTTGAAAATCTGAAATGTAAATTCCTGTTATTTTATACTTAGTATCATAAAGGTCATTGAACTGAACAAGTACAAAGATAATTTCTTGTCTTCAATATTCTGATACTCTTCTGAAGGAAAAGTTATTGCTACTTTGAAAAATCAAGATGATTTAAATATGAATTATTAATCAAAAGCTACAGACAGTCACATTTAGACATAATTTATATTACATATCTTATGATATGTAACTGTTGCAGTCTGCCTAATAATTAGGTCAATAAAAAGACAGTGTCTTCTAGACAGGTATGGGATCAGGTCAGCCTGTGAAGTAATTCATCAAATTTGGAATAGGGCCTCACAGGTAAGTAACTACTCACTTTAGTCTGAAAGAGGAAGCAGAATGGTGAGATGCCTCCCATGCAGAAACTTAAATGGGTCAGCCTTCGAGGCAGCAAATGTAGGTGACTGTTCAGCTTTCCTTGAAAATGTATGAATGTGATAAGGTCATTCCCAAGTACACAACTTTTGGCTCTTGCCAGATTACATGCCGTTATTCATGGACTTCCTTCCTTTGAAGATCTGCAGCTAACTTTAAATTTAGATCATGAACTGATTAGCCTAATTCTAGTAAGAAGTCTTGTTTGTGAGCAGAAATTTACATACTACATATATTATTGCTGTGGAGACCAGCTTCAAGCAAGTTAGACTGTACTGGGCAAGGGATCTAAAGCGAAAAAGGCTTACCAAAAAGTTATTTTTAGCTGTTTTTTTTTTTTAAGTCAGCAAGGCACTGTGCCTTTGCTAGGGCTGGCAGCTTGTGGGCACACTGCTTAACTACCAGGAGTGGAGCTGGCACCACCCACTCTTTATCTCTTATTCCGACCTTGAGCCCTGGCTGCAAGGCTTTAACAGCCCCACGGGAGAGCTAGCTTCTGCCCATGCAGCACATCAGATGAGAAAGCATGTTGCTGCCTACCAGCAGTAGAGAGGGGAAGTCAGAGTGTGAGGAGAGCCCATACTGCCTATACAGTACCAGAGTAGCAAGTGTGGGAGGTGGGTTGAATAGCAGGGTGTATGAGTGCTGTTCCTTTTTGCTCAAGTGACCAGCTCTCTTACTGGTAGTGTCTGAGACTGTAGATTTAACCATGGTCACCACCAGGCTAGGCTTGCCAGAAGAAGACTGTAGCCACTCAGAGGGCCTGCCTAGAAACATGGCAGTTCAGACCTCTGTCTGTAGGGAGTGCCGGAGCCTGCTGCTGCTGGGGGAGGGTGGCCAGGATTTCACCTGCATGAATTGTGAGCAGGTGGATGAGCTGCACAGCCTGGTGGTGGAGCTCAGGGAGATGGAAAAACTGGGAGCCATCATGGAGTGCGAGCGAGAGGTTGACTGCTGCAGTGAATTGCTGGAGGGTCAGAGGGAGAGATGCTAGGGACATACCCTCAATAAAGTGGTGGACCCCCTGTCCTGTCACAGTTGGACAGATCAAACATGAAGGAGGGTTGGAAAAAAGTCCCAGCTTCCCATCAAGTGTGCACCCCCTGTCTGCCTACCCAGGTGCCCCTAAGCAATAAGTTTGGGGTGCTGGAAACTGGCAAGGTGATACGTGGGGAGGCAAGGGTGGATCTGCCTAAGATGGGGTCTAGGGCAAGGCAGTCATCCCCATGCCTTGAGACTGCCTCTGCTGGGAAAGACAGAAGGGTAATTGTGACAGGCAATTCCCTTCTCAGGGGAAAGGAGGATCCCATATGCAGACTTGACCCAACCTGTAGAGAGATGTGCTGCCTCTCTGGTTCCCAGGTCAGGGATATCACTAAAGAACTCCCAGGTCTGGTTCAATCCTCTGATTATTATCCATTGTTGATAGTCCAAGCAGGCACTGATGAAATGGCTCAGGGAAGCCTGTGAGCTATCAAAAGGGATTTCAGAGGTTTAGGGAGGTTGGGTGGGGGAGTAGGAGTACAAGTGGTGTATTCCTCCCAGCCTTCTGGGGTGATGAAGGATGTACAGAGCTGTCTAGGAAAATTTAGGCTAAGAATAAGTGGCTGAAAGGCTTGTGCCATTGTAAGAACTTTGGGTTCTTCAATCATGGGGTGGTTAATTCAGTGCCTGGCCTGATGGCTGTGGGTGGGTCTTGCCTGTCTCGGAGGAGAAGGCAGATCTTAGGCCAGCAGCTGGCAGGGCTCGTTTTCAGAGCTTTAAGCTAGGTTTGAAGGGGGAAGGATCTTATGAGGACTCTGCAGAGGAGTTACCACTTCAAATTCCTTGCCTGAAACCTTCTCAATTTCATTTAAGGATACCTGAACCTGTTGCTTCCCTGAAGTTTCTGTACACTAATGTGCACAGCATGGGAAGTAAACAGGAAGAGTTTCAGGTCTGCATGCGGTCACAAGGCCATCATCTCATAGCAGTCACAGAGGTGTGGTGGGACAGCTTGCATGACTGGAATGCTGGCATAGATGGCTATGTGCATTTTAGAAAAGACAGGATGGCAAGGCAGAGTGGTGGAGTTGCTCGTTATGTGGGAGAGCAGTTGGAATGTATTGAACTTCACCTGGGGGAGGGTGATGTACCAGTGGAGAGCTTGTGGGTGAGAATTAAGGCACAGGCTAGTGTGGGTGACACTATTGTAGGGGTGTATTATAGGCCCTCTCATCATGAGGAGGAAGTTGATGTGGTCTTCTACAAGCAACTTGAAGTAGCCTCGCAGTCTCAGGCAGTGGATCTTATGGGGGACTTCAATTATCCAGATATTTGTTGGGAAAGTAACACGACCAGGCACACGTGCTCCAGATGGTTCCTACAATGTGCTGAAGATAACTTTCTGATGCGGGCGGTGGAGGAGCCAACAGAAAGTGGGGGGTTGCTAATGAGGATGGGCTTGTTAGGGAAGTGAAGGTTATGGGCAGATTGGGATGAAGTGATCATGAGGTGGTGAAGTTCAAGATCCTGAGTGGAAGAAGCAAAGCAAAAAGTAGGATTGCTACTGTGGTCTTCAGGAGAGCCGACTTCTTTCCAGAACCTTCTTGGAGCTATCTCTTGGGCTAGGGTGTTAGAAGGTAAGGACGAGCTGGTCAGCATTCAAACAGCGCTTCTTCCAAGCTCAGGAATGGTGCATCCCTGAGAGTAAGAAATAAGGGTGCAAGGGTGGCAGGAGACCTGTGTGGATGAGCAAGGAGCTCATGCATAAACTCAAAGGGAAGAGAAAGGTCCATTAAATGTAGAAAGAGGGTCTGATCACTTGGGAATAATATAGGAATGTTGTCAGGGCCTGCAGGGATGCAATGAGGAAGGCCAAAGCCAACCTGGAATTGGGCCTAGCAAAGGAGAATAAAGGATAGTAAGAGAGGATTTTTGGTTTTTTTTTTTTTTAAGTATGTCAACAGTAAAAGGAAGACTAGGGGAAATACAGGGTCTCCAACTAACTGAGGCAAGTGTTCTTGTAATGGGGGATACAGAGAAGGTGGAGATGCTGAATGCCTTCCTTGCTTCTGTCTTCACCATGGGAAATACCCCTGGACAACTACCTGTGCAACCTGGTCTAAGGAGCTTGCTTTGGCAGGGGGGTTGGACTAGATGATCTCTAGAGGTCCCTTCCACCCCTTACAATTCTGTGATATTATCGGAACATAAAATATCATTGACTCTGTTGGCTTTATCTTTCCTAATTGTACAAAAAGTTCAACTTCGACTGATATTGTGAAACTGAGGCTACACTATTAATATCTAAGAAATTTGCAGTTTCAAACGGGGATACTTATATACACATCTGCCTGTATATATGCCTCTGGCAGCTTTGAGAGTCTAGTGAACATATGTTCCTGTTGTTCATGTGATACTGACTTGGAAGAGAAGGTTAAGAGCTTTGGATATTTAAACTGAATGTTTGTTGATGTTCAGTTGAAAACTTAAAATAATAATTTATTTAATAAAATAAGGTAGCACAAAATGGAAATGCAGACAGGAGTCGAAGTCAAACAGTAAAGGAAAACTGAAAAGCAGATTAGTACTCAACAAGATTTTTTTGTTCCATTTACTCTCAGCTGTTCCCTTTTTGCATAAACTCTTGTCAGCTTGCTCTACATTACAGCTGTAAGATTATAAATGGAAGTAGGTACTATTTGAGGAGAAGGAGCCAAGTGGAGAGTAGAGGGCATCCAATAAACTGGAAATTCTGATAGATCTTGATGAGTGCCAAATGGCATTTGTGTAGTTATCAGTATTGAAATAATTCTGGCAGTATGATAAATTTGTCAGAGATGATTCAGAGAAAGGGCAGTTTTGTATAGGATGGCCAAGAGAGACCAGGTAGGCAGTGGAGTATTTAATGATGACCTTCAAAATATGGAAGGAAGTTAGAGGAAGGGGTAACTTCAATCTGGAATTTACTGGAAAGATGCATATACTTCCTATGTAATCCATGGCAAAACAAATTATTTTATAGAGAATGCTAGTATGCTGAGGCATGCACCAGGATACCTTATAATTTTACATTATGGATTTTAAATAGGATGTTAGTAAAATAAAACTTATATAAAATCAAGAAAAGCAACCACGAACGAACAAGTGAACATTAAAGTCTATGTTGGGTGAATATCTTAAGGCAGAGTGTAATGACTGTGTTTTATACAACAAATGTTTAATGCAAATTCTTGAGCTCTACCTGGAGCAGATTAAATCTCTTTCTTCAGATGGATACTTCCACTACTGTTTAACATGACATATTTTGCTCTTCATGTTGTCCCATAAATCTCAAAACCAATACACTGCAGGAATAGAGAGCAATTCTATTGTTGCAGTTCAAATTCTTCCTTTTTCTTGGTGTCAGAGTTATATTAAGGATAACGTTAAAACAGAGGTTTGAATACCTGATTACTGGTTTTGTTCCGTAGCTCAGGTGTTCTTTCAGTGTAAAAAGGGTGAATGTGACATAGCCATAATTGTGTGTCTCACAGGCAGAGCAAATCTCCTTGGATAGGATTAATCTCAGTGTAGAGATCTAAAGTGTGCTATCAAAGTCACCATCAGTTGCCCTTTTATATCCAAAGAAGAGAAATGCAGACCACCAGAGTGCCATTCATCATTTGTATTTCTGATTCTGTTTTAGAGTGAGATGAACCACATCTTAGAAGTGTCTTGAATTTCCTAAAAGGACTGAAGATTTACTGACTGGCTGAATGTCAAATGCCAATGCTTTTTTTTTTAGTGGTTGAAGAGCTTTATGTTTGGTTGGTTGGTTTTGTTCTGAAAATATTCCTGGAAGACAAAAAATATCCTGATAATTACCTATATTAAATGCTATTTTAAATCCCAGAGGAGACCTTTTAGCACCATAAGACATAGTCCAGAGTTCACTTTATCTGTTCATTCAGCAGAAATTCTATGATGTGTTTTATTGCCTTAAAAATTGTTTTAATACATTGTATTTTATATTTTAATATGTTTACATTTGAATTATTTTCTGTGCTTCCTTTAGCAGCAAATATAAATCAAATATTTTAAATAAGATACTATAAATATTAATTTCATTTACAGAAAATAAGACGTGATATTTCCTTCTCCTTTCTACTATTCAAAGTCACAGAAGGAATTATTATTGCGTCAAGCATTGTTACGCCCAGTGTTTCTCTGGTGGTGTTTTGCTTCCTGTATTGATTCTGACACATGATATTCCATTAAGATATGATGAGCATAATACACAGATAGGGCTATTGTGTCCTACTCTGCTTTGCTTTTTAAATCCACATTGTCTTGTACCTCCAAATAACAAAGAAGTAGATACATCTCAGTAGAACTGGAAAGCAGAGGTTCTGTATAAATATCCTTTCTTCTGCCAACAGATTTTCTTGATAAGTAGGCATGCAGCACAAACCTATGAACCATTTGCACTTGGTATTGGCATACCATTCTGACCAGTGTTTAACTGTTGCAGTGTTGTGAAATTCATCTCTGGGTTGTCCATGTTTCTGCTGGGTTTCCACTGAGGGCTAACATTCCTCTCACAGCTTTGACAGCACACAGAATGATTCCGAGTTCTCCCAAAGGACTAACAATGACACAGACATCAAGAAATAAAGTGCTATGGAAAAGCCAGAAGTATGCTCTGGCAGCACAGAGGTCTAACTGTGTCCTGGACTACATCAAAATAGAGGTGGTCTGCAGGGAGGGGGTGATTGTCCCCCTCCTGTCCTGTGAAGCCCCATCTGGAGTACTGCAATCCATGAAGATATGACCTGCGCGAAGGAAGATCTGTTCACTGTAGATGAAGATCATATTTTAGACCATCTTAACCTGAAGGTGCACAAGTCCATGTGACCCAACAAGATCCATCCACAAATTCTGAGGGAACTGGTGGATAAAACTGCTAAGTTGCTATCCATTATGTTTGAAAGGTCATGGCAGTCAGGTGAAATTCCCACTGTCTGGAAAATGGGAATCATACTACCCATTTTCAAGAAGGGAAAGAATAAAGATTCAGGGAACTACAGGCCAGTCAGTTTCACCTCTGTGACTGGCAAAGTCATGGAGCAGAGCCTCCTGAAGGCCTTACTAAGGCACAGGGAAATTAAATTTGAGGTGTTTGGTGGTAAACAAAATGGCTTCACCAAGGGCAAATTGTGCTTGACAAAACTGGTGGCCTTTTATGATGGTGTTACAGTGCCAGTGGACAAAGGAAGAGCAACTAGCATCACCAACCTGGACCTGTGCAGAGCATCTGACAGTGTCCTCCGTGATATCCTGGTTGAAGAATTGAAGTAAAATAGATTTGATAGATGGACCACTTGCTGGATAAGGAATTGGGTGGATGGTCACACTCAGGTAGCTTTAGTCAGTGGCTCAATGTACAAATGGAGATTGGTGGCGAGTGGCATTCCTCAGGGATTGGTGCTAGGAACAGTGTTATTTAATATCTTTGTAGCTGACACTGACTGTGGGATTGAGAGCAACCTCAGCAAGTTTGCAGATGACACCAAGCTGAGTGGTTCAGTTGACATAATAGAGGGAAAGGAAGCCATCCAGAGGGACCTGGACAGGCTTGAGAGGTGGGCACATGCTGACCTCATGAAGTTCAGTGAGGCCAAGTGCAAGGTGCTGCACCTGGGTCAGGGCAATCCCTGACCAACAACCGAATCAACAGGCTGGGTTGAGAATGGCCTGATAGCAACCCAGTATTAGCATGACCAGCAGATCAATGGAGGTGATTTTGTCCCTCTACTTTGCTCTCATGAGATATCATCTGGTGTATTTTGTCAAGTACTGTGTTGGGCTCCCAACACTAGAAGGATATTGAGCTGTTGAAGTGGATCCAGAGGAGGGCCATGAAGATGATCAGAGGGCTTGGGCCCCTCCCCTGTAGGGACACGTTGAGAAAATTGGGGCTTTTCAGCCTGAAGAAGAGAGGGCTCCAGGAGGACCTTACAGTGGCCTTCAAGTACCTGAAGGGGGCCTACGTGAAAGCTGGGCGGAACGTTTTATACTTTTTATAAGGACATCTAGGAACAGAAGACTTTAAACTGAACAAGCGTAGATATTAAGAGGAAATCTTTACTGGGAGGGTGGTGAGTGACTGGAACAGGTTGCCCAAAGAGGCTGTGGTTCTCCCCTCCTTAGAGGCGTTCAAGACCAGATGGAGCTTTGCGCAGTGGGAAGCATCCCTGCCTATAGAAGGTGGGTTTGGAACTAGATGACCTTAAATGTCCCTCCCAACCCAAACCATTCTATAATTCTATAAAATATAGATGTGAATGTTCTTGCAAGGACTGAATGCACTTACATTTAAAATTTGCTAAGATGTGGGTACTATTCTACAATGACTGACTCTTTGCCTGCAGATATTGAGGTAAATTCTGATGAGCTATATACTGTTTAAGTACAGAGTGATAATTACTGATTTGTTAATTTCTCCTATAATTATGTGAAAATACGTTCCAGATCAGAATTTGGCATGTTAACACATGACTAACTAACTTAGTCATGTGTTTTGTTAATGTACAAAAAGATCTTACTGTCAAAATAAATATTAAATTTTAAATTACCATCAAGCTAGAGTTTCTTATTTTTAAATTGCGGATGTTTTTTTATTAAAAGTACGGAAATTCCTCTCTGGAGAAATATGGTTCATTTTCCTAAAGGAACTTTAATTAATTTAGTTAGATTTCATACCCACTCTTTTACTCTGGGAACCCTTGACATAACTTAAAATGCAAGTATTAAAAATTCCCTTTATTATGATGGAGATACAGACTTTTCAAAGTGCATTACATTTGTATTACCCCCAAATGACAAACCATACAAATCAGAATGGTAACAGTTCTCATTTTGAAATAGATTAAAATCCTCTCCTTTCTTCAAACACTGTAAAGATATGCTGAGTTTTAGAATTTCACCCTGAAGACAGTTAAAATTAACCATCTAAAGTAAGAAGGGAAAGATAAAAAAGGGAGAAACAATGCCTGAGTTTCCCACAGTATTAGCACATATAGAGATGAGATGCTGCATTTGTGTTGAAGTGTCCCACTGAGGGAATCTCATGTCCTTAACATGATCTGTCTTTAAGAGTGGCCTACTGAATATGAGGAAGTGAAACTGCAATATAAAAAGGAAAACATCATTTTGGAACATGTGAATCAGTTGGTTAGTTTTTTGGAATCACAAAGATTTTAATTTCTTTACTTAGGGTAGGATTCACTTCAAGTGATTTACTGCACCTGAAATCAGACCGAAGTCTGATGTAGTTCTTCCCCTTCTAATCAATAACAAGAAATAAGAACATCTGGGGAGTGTTTTATTTACCTTATCTCATAAATAATTTCTAAGATAGGAGGGATCAATCCTCAAGACAATTGCTCATTTGAAGTGAAAAAAAAAAAAAAGAAATTTATTCAGACTTAGTTGTCTAAATTAGAAGATACCTACTGATTACACTGATTACCATGACACAGGAATGAGTAGTCCTGACTTTTCCATGAAAGGCATATACGCCTCCTACCTTCGGACATCAGTTTAAAAATAGTTTATCTAAATTATCATACCAAATCACTGGGTATAAAAATAAATAATTGCTTACTATTTTCACAAACTTTCAGATTAAAATTTTTGATTGTCCAGTCGAAAAAAAAATCTGCTTTAGATGAAAATTAGTTGCTTTTCTTTGCTACCTAAATTGCTAGATAATTAAATTATTTCTGATTAAAAAGAATACTTTCCTCTGAATGCAGTCATTACTTGTTTCCAAAAGGTCTTCAAGGATGAGTGACAGAACAGCTCATCAAGCTTAAGTGACACAAGTTGTTCGAATAGATTGCAATTGTGTGTTTGATACTTACAGACTTAAAGAAAACAGATTTAAGTGGAAACATACAATCATAGAATTACCAAGACTGAAGACCTCCAAGATCATTCAGTCCAACCATCAATCTACCACCAATAATTCCCCACTAAGCCATGTCCCTTAATACAGTATCTAAATGTTTCTTGAACATCTCCAGGGACGGTGACACAACCTCCCTGGGCAGCCCATTCCAGTGCATGACTACTCTTTTGAGGAAGAAATTGTTCCTAATATCCACCCAGTGAGCAGCTGGGTGGGAACAGAGTCAGAACAGCTGACGCAGACTGACCAAAGGGATATTCCATACCATACAACATAATGCTCAGTAATAAAAGCTGTGGTAGAGAAGGAGAAATGGAACATTTGACTTCCTAAGAAACCATTATGCTTGATGAGTCTTGTTCTTCTTTGGGGAGTGAACACCTGCCTCTTGATGGAAAGTAGATCTGCTTGTGCACATGGCTTTTTAATTTACTACTAAACAGTCTTTATCTCCACCAAGAAGTTCTCAGAGTTTTACCTTAGGAATTCTCTTCCCAATACCACCTGGAGAGAGTGAGCATGCAACTCCATGGTGCTAATTAGCCTACTGGGCTAAACCAGAACAAAAACATAAGACTTTACATGGCCATTTTGGCTTAGCAGAAGTGTCTTAAAATAAACACCGATTACTGTAGCAATAATCTGACCCAAGTTGAAATTGCTGGATCAGGTCCTAAGATTGGAGAATCAGTTAGATGGCTGATAACCCATACAGAGTGCCCACAATTTCAGGGGATAAACAACTCATTCATTTAAATGTCATTAAGTGATCTGAATATCTAAGGCGATTTCTCTTAAGTTCAAGGGGGAGCTTATTTTTGGAGCAACCACTCACATTATCATTTGGTCCTATTAATTTTATTAAAGTTAGTCAGGGAAAGACTCTTAACAACTCATCAAATTAATGTTATATATCTTTTCTTTTTTTTTTTCCATGAAATACATAGTGCCATCTTAATTGCCTTTCTTTTACCTATAAAAAATTGCAGTCTTCCATATCTATAGCCTCATTACATCTACTTTTCCTCTTAAAAAGAAAAAATAATAAATTCTTTCAGGACAGTTAAGCATTAATTAAAAAAATCTTACTATTCAGACATTACATTGTAATCCTATTACAAGTTCCTATTGCTAGACAGAACAGTCTCTACTGCAACATGTACCCTTGCATACTTATTGTGTGTTAAGCTGTTCAGAACATCTTTGTCGATCTAGGCAGGGCTCAGGGAAACAACTAGGCTGTTCAGTATGATTTCACCTCACAGAAGTCATCTTCTTGTTGAGATAACTGGAGCACAAGAGATTCTAGTCTTTTTGTGATCCATTGGAACCCATTTCCCTTGGTTTTGTATGTTTCAGCATTTTAATTTGTTATTGTAGCTGATGTTTGCTTTTTTTCATTGCTGTTTGTTTTTGTGTTTTTTGCATCTATAATTTAAGGAAAATATTCAAAGTTTGAGATAACTTTCTGAGTTCCTGTTGGTTTTATTTGTACTACTCAACCTGTTTGTGTATTAAAACGGTTGCCTGAATGAATACAAAAACCTTTAGTAGAAAGGATTCTGCTAGTAGCACCAATAGCACTAGAATACATCTGTATTTTCTGAAGAAGAATCCCAATTATTTAATGTTGTTCTTCTTTATATAGATAATACAATCATCTTATCTGAACTAGCAAAACTAGTATAAACAAAGAACATGGCAGTGTCATGACTATAAGAAGTAAACATTATTTAGAAAAGAATCAGCCTATCTCTGAATGATTCAAGCTCATTAAATCAAATCATCATTATTTCATCAATAGCCAAATTTAAAAACTGGAAAATATTTAATGACCATATATGTTTCTTTAATTTAAGGGGTTGTTACTTTTTTTTGACAACAAATTATTTTTCAGGGAACTGGTTACTATGCATCATTTAGAGCTCTTCTCCTCAAAAATGTGACTTTGGGTACTGAACTATGAAAGCTCCATGTGTTAGTATGGCTTGGCACCCATGGATAATAATGCTGATTCAAAAACAACAGCAATACTTATACAGTATTATTCAGACAGGATATCTCATAGTGCTTCATAACAGAAAATATTATAACAGAAGAAAGAAGCTAAACAATCTGCCAAGAATCTATCTGAAAGTATTGGATTTCAATCCATCTGTAGCAAGAGACAGAGCCTCCAATTTTTTTTTAATTCTGATTTATTTATTTATTTTTATTCTAGAAGTGTGGAGGGACATAATGGGGAAGAAAATTTACTTATCCTTAATTGACTTGAAAAATGAGAGACTGAATATTCTACAGCCTCTGTGTTCTGGAAGACCTGAGAATAAAAATGGAGAATTATGAATTCACAGAAATGAAAACAATATAAGGTTCTTGTATTGTTTCCTTCTTTTCTCCAAGAGAGGAGAAAAGACAAATGTGTTCCAGGCAAACATTGTGGAAACTTTAGTTCTGGAGAAATATACAGAACTTATTCAGTCTTAGCAAAAATCTTACCGGCACTAATTTTTATTCAGAGGAAAGAAAATATTGTTTTATTAGAAGTCTAGTTTCAAGAGGGAAAAGAGCAGAAAAAAGCCTATTTTGAAAGGTGCTTAAAGGGGAATTTTCATGCCAGGATGTTCTCAGTTCTGTGGAATATGCCATATAGAATCAGTTGGAATGAACATTAAGGAGCAAGTATATACTAATGGTAGTTTAAAATGTGATAGTTCTTCTAAAACAAACTAAGGAAAAATCCTGAAAACTCACACAAATATATTTTGAGCTGCTGCAATGTTATAGCTGTGGCACAAATTGTTTAAAACTTATTAAATATCATGAATTTTGGACTCTTGAGACCATATTTTCTACTTTTCTTTACCATTTTGACCTCTCAGAAAGCAGTGTTGTTTTAACATCAGGGTAAATTAGGGCATATTCTTGATAACTTTTCCTTGTTTTTAGGAAAATATATAGTTTGAAGTTGTGTGATGTGATCAGATTGCTTACAAGCTGGAGATGGAGTGAAATTTATTTCAGCAGTTTCCAGCTAGAATTTGTTCCCTTGAGGAAACACTGTCTACAGTCATAATTCAGAGAAGTACCTATGTTCTTCAAATTTATGCAAACAAGGGAATTTTTAGCTTTGTAATCTGGAATCTGTAATTATTCTCTTGATAACTACACTCCTAACATATGCACATAACTATGAAGAACCTTCTACCAATTATTTTAGTTTTTCACAGCTTAATAATCAATATGTTATTTTCCTTCATAGAAAAACAAGAACAGTCAAAAGTGGTTTAAAGACACATTAGAGTCTTTAGGTTGACAAAATAATGTTTATTTAAAGTATAGGGATGTAGAAAAGCTGTATTGATCTGTTAAATATATACTTAACATACAAATTTCTAATTGATAAAGGAGTTACTTGCTAAAATTTAGCAAAACAAAATTCAGGCTTTGAAAGGTGAAAAAGATAATATAAATGTAAGAGAAAGTTCCTTTTCTTATTGGTGAATCCTTGGCAATACTTAATGTGTTGTTTAAGTTGATGCATGAGTTGGGAGAATATCATATTAATTCCTTATATGTTCATCTCCCAGTGACCTATTCTCATCCCAGAACTTCAGCTGCTCATTCCATTCTGCTGGAATTCTCTCATGAATCATTGTTATACTAAAATCTGTGAAAAGCTAGGTCAAGGAACAGTCTTGAATTATTTTAACTTCTAATAAAGCAGAGAATAAACAGCACCCTAGGGACTGAGAAACACTGTAGCAAAAAATTGAGGTCAATGAGTTCCATTTTCTCTGGTCATGGGAAACAATACTATTAAGTGACAAAGTACTCACATTGTACAGACTTTGCATAGGCAGATTTTTTTCACCTTGGTTTTCATAAGACTTCTTATAAAGATAATAGTAGATTTTTGTTGTCAGTGAACAATAACAGGAAAAAATTTGATGTCCAAGAATATTTTCTAGGTATCACAGGTTTGTGTGGATGAACATTAATGCAAGTTTTTAGGTGGAGTTGCATATTTTGTATACTACACAGAAATGTCACTATTTACTATATACATGGAAAGTATTTTAAAAACTTGTTAAAAGTTCTCCTCTTCTGTGTGATACTGAACTTTGTATTCTTATTTATGATGTTGTACAGATAATATGCAACACAAATCAGAACTTCAGCTGTGTTACTACCTCTTGAGTGACAGTGCTAGGTTACATAGGTGAATAGTGTAAGACTCAAATTAATTCTGTTATTCTTTTTTAAAATGGACAGAGAAATACTGCGAAGTTATCAGTTTACATCAGTTTTGATAATGCTTCTTCAGAAAATTGTTATTTTCAGAAGTCTTGCACATTGAGAACAGAGGTTGATAAAACTTTTCCTCTTTTCATGCAGGCAGTACTCTTCCAGCTCTCTGCAACTCTAGTAGATGCCATCACAAAACAATCAGGTAATCAACAAGAAATTTCCATTAATAACTACAGCACTTTCGTTGATATTTTGCTGGAGAACTGGCTGCAAGGTTTTCTGTAACAAGATTTATGCAATAACCATACCTTCATCAAGTGTGTAGCTGCAGTGTTTTGACTGCAGCTAAGCATCCGCACCACTTGCTTATTGCCTGCCTTGCTTCCTCCACAGTCAGTAGGGAGAGAGATTAAAATCAAAAGCACGAAAACTCACAGGTCAAGATAGTTGTAGTATAATACATGAAAAAAAGGAAAAATATAAAGTGAAGGGAATCATTCACCACTTTCCACAAGAAGATCACTGGCTACGTTCTCATCCATTTTCTTGCTCACTTGATCCTATTTGCTGGAGAAGGAAAGTGAGAAGAAAAAAGTCCTGATACTGTGCAAGCAGTGTCCAACAGCAGCTAAAAAGTTGATGTGCTATCAGCTTTACTTTAATCACAACAAAGTTAACTTCACCCCAACCAGATGTAGCACGCTAGTTCAGTGAAGAAGTAATTGCTTGCATTATAAAAATAATTCTATGAAAGTATCACATCTATAGTTAAAGAAAAATTGACATTTCAAACACAGGTGTCCTAACTTAAAAATTTCACACTCTTTGACCACTAGGAATAAAGCATATTTACCTTTACTGTCTCATTACTGCTTGGTAGATTAAATTGTTTTGACTTCAGTATTTCCGACTTAAATTAATCAGATTTCTTCCTTGTCTTTCGCACTTTCTCCATCTGAAATAGGAACATAGTTTTCAAGTAGTACTACTATTGTGCATAGGATGAAGTTATAGATCAAGCCACGTTTTACCTCAGTAGATGATTTTATATTTCTGAAAACATACTGATTGTAAAGCAGGTCCAGTGACTTCTGAATTTCTTCACATTGACATTGTAAGCTTTATGAACGGATGATTCTTTGTGTTAATGATATAGGAAGTGAGCAGATGTAGTTCTCTGGTGATGTCAGGTACTACTTGGAATGGTTGCTCTTCTTATGATTTGATCCAAAATCCATTAGTGCCAGTAGAACTTCTTTCATACTTAAATGTAAGCATATTCTGAAGGATTTGCAAAACTGCTGCTGAATTACTAGGCTGGATATACTTTTTAGTTAATTGTGAACAATTTGATAAGCTTCTAGAAAAAAATTCTGTGATGTTTTGTCAAAGACCTCAGTCTTTTGACACTTCTGGTCTAAAAAGTGCTTTTAAGTTATAAGATTTTTTACCTAAAAAGAATATGGGAGTCTTGTTAAAAAATACTGGGGAAAAGGTGACTTTTAATATTGTTTTACTTAAATAAAATTCTATGTACATGTTTTACATATATACTCATTTATACACATATATAAAAGTAAAGATGAAGACATTTCCATATCAAGACGCATGAAGAATTGCAATAAAGATGTGAATTGAACAATACACAACCTCATGCTTTATGTCTCCTTCATAAATCATAATTTTTCATTTTTATTTGATTCAGTTCATAATATATATGCAGTCTCATGTATCATAACAGAAGAGCCAGGTGAAATTACGTAAAGTTAATTCGCACCAGTTATTGAAAAGCAGATCCTGGTCCTGTGAGGGCTTCCCCATGGACTTCTCATGGAGATCTGTTTCATTGTGACGTAAGGTAAGATGCTGGTGCAATGCTTTCTGAGTGATCTTGGTGACCAGAAAGTTGCTTCTATCACAGTTTTTCTCATTCCCTCACTTCACATCTGTGGCACAGATTTTTTTTTTTTTTTTTTTTTTTACCCATTATATACATATTATCACAGAGCTGCAAAAAGTATCTACAAAATTGGTTCACTTTTGATCACTGGTATGTATATCCCTTTTGGAGCTTGCTGGAACTGGCTGAGTCTGACACAGGGCAGGTTCTGGTTTCATTCCACCGAAGCCACCCCTTCAGTGCCACTGTTACCAAAACTTTACCACGAAAATCTAGTTAAACTGTTAATTGTAGCGAGTTGCAGCACAAGTAGTCACTACTGATTTTTTTAATACTTTTGATTAGATTTGATTGGACTCACAAGCCACATGTTATATGATTTCATATTTTATTTCATGACTGCCTGACTGCAGCTTTTATAATTAGATTTCCAGCATACACACTCTCAAAATTAGATTGTCATGAACATACTAAATACACAATTAAAAATGAAATTTTCTAGGAAAGCTTCCATTCATTCATTAGAACAAGCATCAAAAGAATGGGAACTGGGAGTCTTAATCAAGAGAATTCTATGTACTCTATGGCTTTCCACTGAATGTTCATACGCTATTTTTCAAGCCATTTATCTTTCTTTACTGCAAATTCTTGTTTGTTTGAGACAGACAAGTAAGGGAACAGAACATGATATAGAAGAACATCAGTGATAGCATTAGAAATATAAATGATTAATCAGAGTCTGAATAGGACTAGCAAGGTTCTGCTACTCAGGGAACTGGAGGCCTGTCAATCTGGCTGATGCCAGGAAAGGCCATAGAGATCATCTTGACTGCCACCACACTGTCCATACAGGAAATCCAGTTGTTCTGTCCCAGTCAGCATGAGTGAAATATTGGAACGGGCTGCCCACTGAAGTAATTGAGTTAACATTTTTGAATTACTTAAATGATGTATAGATGTATTGCTTAGGGATACGGTTTAGTGGTTTACTTGGCAGTGCTGGGTTAAGAGTTGGACTTAGATGATCTTATAGTTCTTTTCCAATTATTCTAGGGCTCAGTGATTGAACTCTAACAGGAAAAATTGAAAACAAGATATTGGGAACAAATAAGTCCCTCTTGGATTTAACAGACTAAATGTGCATACTTGTCATTTCAGTGCTCAAAAAAGAAGACAATTTAAGGAAAATAATACTTCTTCTTAAGGATTCTTTCTGTGTTTCATTGCACTTTCTGGCTTAGTAAAAATAACCTCGAAATGAAATGTGTTAATGATCTTCTTTAAGTAGCTATAAATACATAAATCAAAGTACTAGTGTTGTTCTTGCTTTATGATGAAATATTTTTCAGCTAAAGCCAATTATATTTGCAGTGGCTTATCACAGCAATTATATGAAGCAGCAGGACAGTCAGTAATGACTTTTTTTGTTAGGGGAGTGCTAAGAACACTTCCAGTGGAGCTCCATTACCTGGATAACAATCACAGTTTTAAATTAGGTACCAATGCAAGTAATTTAGTTTTGTTTTTGTACTTAATTGGTCATTAACTTGTTCATGCCAATAATTTTATTTCTCTACCACTCACTCATTAAACACTTCTTGATACATTTATCCAGAAACATTTCTTGCTGAAAAGAGAGGAATTCCTTACAAAATATTTCAATGTCTGTGTGACACCTTTATCTCCTTGTGAACAAATTTGAATGGTAAAGCATTCCTTTTTACACTGCAGTAACCATGTGGTCATTAACATAAGTCAATAGAAGCCTGGTAATTGCTATTCTTGATTGAGTAATATTTGTGCGTAGTCTAGCATCTTGCTGCTGTGAGTTGTTAGAACCACATGCTCATAAGGGCTGGAATGAACAATTATGCAATAGCTTTCCTGAGGCAGGATTTTTTTTTTTTTCTTTCATTCTAGTGGCTGCCTGGTGTTTTATATCCTGGAATATGACATTTTGTACCTTTTTTTTTTTTTTTTTTTTAAGAAATAAATCTAATTTAATGCAAATGTGAATGTTCTCATTATCCATATAAATGTTTAATCCTTTTTAAAATTCTTCTAATCTTTAAGGCCTCAGTGATATTTTTGTGGCAATAAGCTCTCTAGGTTAATTATGCATGTGCAACAAAGTATATCCTTTTATCAGTTTCAAATTTAAATCCTGCCTATTTACTGTTACACACAGGAACTTTATAAATCTATACTGTGCAATTTTCTGCTCCAGGCATTTTACTGAAGCGAGTGTATGCATGAATGTAATGGCTGGAGGATGCCCTAATAGGTTCTTCCCATCTTTCACTTCTTTCCTAGGTCTGTTTCTCCACAAAATGGATTTTTGGATCAGTGGGTTTGGATTGGAGAACTGTGTAAAGCAGAAACATAAATGAATCCCACCCCCCCCCTCCCGCAAAAAAAAAAAAAAAAAAAAAATCAAACGTCTACTCTGTTTGAAGTCAAACTAAATGGATTTCTGGAGCCATACTTTACAGCTCATACCATAATGTGAATATACATATAGACAAAAATTAGTAGAATTTTCATTCCCTCCAGAGTGATTGGAATGCAAATATGTTTTTTTTAATCTAATTTAGCCTTTGAGATAGGAAAGCTCCATCATTTAGTTCAGGCAACAGGGTCTTACAGCTTCTACATGTAGAAATCCAGCTGCTTTTCCTCCAGAAATGTCTATCAAGTTTGTTACATTTTAAATTCAAGCTCACCTATTTTCGGACATATGCTGTATTCAGACACTGAAAGGATTTGTGCAAACTGATTTTTATGTGAGAGGAACCATTCTGAAGATTAAACAACCAATCAAAATTAAAGTTGTGAGCTCCTCCTGCTGACTTTTCAACATCAGCCGAGTAACATTTAAATGATTAATTGAATTTCTCTTCCTATAGAATTCTCAATGATTTGAGAGTTTCTTATATAGAAATTTCGCAATGTTATTATTTTTTTCACTCACATTAATTGAAAACATGGAAGAACAGAAAAACAGAAGTGAGATATCATTTATAAGAGTTAGTCAACACTTGAGAAAACAAGGTTAAATTGAAATATTTGGGTACTGGAGCGTGAGGAAGAACAGTAACATAATGGCTAATAATTAATTCCAATAAAGAGTTATATAAAAGCGGTTAACCACACTTTCTTGTAAAACTGCACAACAAAATGTCCAACCTGAGATAAAGTCTTGAAGAGTAGACAAACTCATGCACAACATTTCAAGATAATGGAAGAAGCAAGACTTTTTCCCAAGTGAGCAAGTGCTTTTACTCTGCACAAGAAGAAGCTGAAATGGTCTTTTATAGTGGGCTGAGGGAAATGAAGGTTTAGTGCTTTCCTTTTCTTTATGTTAGTAACACAGAAACAGCTTGAGAAGCTCCTAATCAGTATCACTGTGGCAAGCATTTGGTCAAGATCACAGAATCATGGAATCATAGAATCACTCAGGTTAGGAAAGACCTCGAAGATTGAGTCAAACCATGACCTAACCATACTACCCTAACTCTAACAACCCTCCACTGAATCATGACCCTGAGCACCACATCGAAATGGTTTTTAAACACATGCAGGGATAGTGACTCAACCATCTCCCTGGAGAGCCTATTCCAGTGCATAACAACCCTTCCTTCAAATAATCTTTTCCTTATATCCAACCTAAACTTACCCTGGTGCAACTTAAGGCCATTTCCCCTCATTCTGTCACTTGTCACCATTGAGAAGAGACCAACCCCACTCTCTCTCTAAGAACCTTTCAGATATTGGAAGAGAGCAATAAGGCCTTCCCTCAGCCTCCTTTTCCCCAGACTAAACAGCCCCAGTTCCTTCAGTCTCTCCTTGTAGGGCATATTCTCCAAACCCCTCACAAGCCTTGTTACCCTTCTTTGGACATGCTCCAGTACTTCAATGTCATAGAATGAAATCAGGTTTGTCAGAGAGGATCTACTGTTTGTAAACCCATGCTGACTGAGCCTGATCCTACGCTTGACCTTTAACTGGCTCATGATGGCTCCTGAGATTATCTGTTACATAACCTTCCCAGGCACCGAGGTGAGACTGATAGGTCTGTAGTTACCAGGATCATCTTTCAGAGAGATAAAATTTCTAGTGGAGCTTATCTGTCTTCAGAGACACAGTTCTGGGCACAAGATATACATCACCTATTTCAGAGCAAAGATCATTTTGGAATATCTGTCTTCCCTTAGCCAGGTGTATAGAACATGTGAAGTTACACACAGAAGATAAACTTGATCGTAGCCAAAAGCTAAGAAATTATAGAAATGGGCAGTAAAATGAATGCCTACAAAGAGAACTAAAATAGAGAGATGACAATGTGTTTGTTGCAGAACATATATGAAAGAGATATTAAATAAATATATTAATCTACATTAGGTACTGAGGAAGGAGAAGGCAAAGACATGGAGAGAGAGGAGACAGAGAAGTTAAACTACAAAATGATGTTCAATCACTATTTTTCAAGTACAATCAAGAGCTGGCTACAGCTTCTTAGATTGTTAATGTTTGTTTTTTTTGAGTGCCAGGTTCATGTTAAGTGATGAAATGCCAAAACTTATTTTATTTTTCAATATTTTTTATTTTTATATATTTTTATATTTTTAATTTTTGTATTATTATATTTACATTTTATATTTTAACAGATCTCTAAAAGTGAGAAGAGATTAGCATAGCCCATATGCTGAAAGCCCTCAAATCAAAATAAATTAATTGCAGCTGTCACACATAATTGCAACTTTACCAAGAAACCGCTGAACAGTTCTGCCAAATAACTAATGTTTGTAGATTTTTTTAAATTGAAAAAAAGAGTAATAGTTTTAATTTTGAGTTCATTTTTCAAAACTAGTAGCAAGCTTTTCAAAGAATACTAATGAGAACCAGAAGTCAAGATATTCTGATTCCAGAAATATCCTTAAGGTTTGTGAACTCTTGTAAATAGTAAATAATATTAATGCCTATTCATCAAAGAACAGTGCCAACTCTGACAGAAAAGCATGTGAGAAGAGTAGATATAAGACAAAAGACAGACTAGTGTGAAATGGCTCAAGAGATGTGTCTTAACTGTACTTTCAAGATGTGTGTGACACTTTCTTCAGATAATGCCAGTTTTAGATAATCTAGTTTTAGATAATGCTTTCTGGAACAACTGTAATGACACAGTCAGAGCTGTCTCTAGGACTGTGACAGGACTTAGACATTAAGTGTTTGAAGATCTTTTCTATGTATGTGATGAAGTTGGTAGATGCAGGTGACGATATTTAAAATTCTGCCTATATTTTTCTTATGTCATGGTATTTTTTCCATAACAACAGTAAGAAAATTTTGAAATGGATAGTTTTGCTATAGCTTTTTATATTAGTTTTGTGGAAATCATGACACACAGCATCATAATTTCAGCTGGTGTAGTGCTACTGTTGAAGCCAGTAGAATTTTATTTTCATTTATCAGTGTCAGAATAGAATATCTGAGGTAATTTTAGATGTGGACTAATTGCTACTTAGGGGTGAGGCAGGAAAGACCTGAGACCACGCAGCCAATCCATCTGTCACAGTGCAACATAGCTTCATGAGCTCAGGTTACATTAGAAGAAATATGTGCTGAAAAAACATTGAATTATATTATCAAGTGTGTCAAACAATAGCACAGAATTAAAATACACCTCAGACTGGTCGTACACTCTGTGAAAACCTCAAATAGAAGCAAGTATTTTTATACTAAGAATGAAAGTATTTAAATCAGTGAAAAATTAAAGATTGAATTCATGAAACTAAGCTAAACACCGAGAAACTGCTAGCACTTTGGGGTCATCTGCCACAATCTGTTTAAAAGAATATAGTAGAAAATGTGTTGTGACATCTGAACTAGTATGGAAAACAAAGAGTTATATATAACCTTCATGACATTGTTTTTCCTTTTGCTTCATTTTCCATCACTGTATACTATTTAAACCTACTGTTTTCATTCCACCAGGAGTAAATTTCTAGACAAAAAGCTCTTTTATTTATTTATTTGTTTTTTTTTAACAGGTAAATTGCTTAAGAACACTTATTTTTATTTTCTATGTTTCCTTTCCATGTATTTGATACTGTATATATTGTCCATATGCCTATACTCATAATTAAAGTTTTGAAAAGCCAACTATTACAATAATAGATATAGTAAGTCAATGTATTTACTGTCATGTCTGGAACTAGTAAGGATGTAGAGTTTAGAAGATAAAACGCACTTATTGATAGTCTACGTAACAGATGCTATATATATTCACCTGCACATATCCATAGTATTTTGTTATTCTACTATTTTACAAATGTTAATGATTACCTAAATTACCCTCAGCAATGGGATTATCTTCCAAAATGACTTGGTAACTCTCTTTCTGCACTCCATCTTATTATATCCATAAGAAAACAAAAATTAGAAAGCTATCTAGATTAAATTACTTAGAAACCATTACCTATCACCATGTCAGTTCCTATACATTGTGTAAATCTCATAGTCATTCAGAAGTCACAAACTTTTCTCCTTGCTCTAGGGGTGCACTTTGGTCAAAATCTGTTGTGACATTTCATTTGTTCACACTTTTCTTAATGCTTTATATATCATCCCAACAAAATATTTTAGTATAGCAGAACTGAGAGCAACAAGATTTGTTATCCAATACTGCTATCCTAAGACTCTAAACCAGGAATGGATTTCTCTTTCCATTACAAAATAGTACCTCCTTTCACCCCTTATACTGTTTTACAGTTCATCTTGGTGTTCTTTTTAGGTAAAAAAGAAAGACTAGGTTTGCTTTGTTCTGCTTTGTTTTCCTAAATTATATTAACACTGAAACTGTGTTGTAAAAATGTTAGGACAAATTAGAAAGGAATAAAAAAATAGCTGAAGACTGCTGGGAAAAAAAGTCCCAGCTCTTTCAGCCCGTCTCATCCTTTGGTTCATTTTTGTCAGCCTCCTCTGGATGTGCTCCAACAGGTCCACATTTCTGCAGTACTGATGTTTTGCGGAACAAACTCTATAACTCAATTAAGGGTTATAAAGCAGGTATGTATCTCACCTGTGTGTGTGAGGGAGATAACCCTTCCCAACTCGCACATCCTATTGTCTAACAAGCAGCTACTTATACTGTACAGGTATATACATAAGCACCTAATACATATTTATAACCTATCGACACTTCTTATTATAATGAGTTCTAGAAGGATCTCTTCAAGTTTGCACTTGCACAGTGCCTCCTGGTGGTAGTGAGAAGGGGTCTCAGGAATGAAGAAACCCTCATCTTGTGAACTCTCCATGGACTCAAGCTTCTCCACCTGCTGGCCACAGTTATTTTGAAGGAGCCCTCTATAGTGGACAGTCATTTCTTGCCTTTTTGCTTGTAGTGTTTTTCATTTCATTAAATAGGAATGTGAATGAAGTGCATTGTGTTTGGGATTTGGGATTGTTCTGTTGCCTTTATTATTCATTTGTTATTTATTTATAGTATTTATTCAGTTCTATTTTGTATATTTTATACTTGTATTTTCATTTAAAAATATTTCATAGAAATATTTTAAAATATTGTCAAGGTGTTTTAAATACAAAAAATACAAAACTGCTAGGTTTCACGTAAGAACAGAACTTCTTGACAATGAAATAAGAAAGTGTAATTCAAATGAAGTAAATTGTTGTCATTCAAGAAGGCTGGAAAATATCAGCAGTATTTTCTTCCTCCTGCATTCAGAAAAAATTATTCTGCTCAAGTTGCTCTCCTTCCTTTGCTATCATCCTCTTTAAAGACATGAATGCACTGCTCTCTGACCAGAGCCCTGTTGACCCAGGCAAATATACTCACACTGAACAGAAACAGTAGAGTTGCAAACAGTATAACTTAACAGCTTGATTAGCTCCACTCAATGCTACTGCAGCCTAGGCAGTCCTGCAGCCAGCAGGTGCCAGTTCTTCTGTCTAAACTGCAATCATCAAAAACACTGCTATAGAGATCAAGGTATCTATATAGGATTACTATAGTTAATAGTTGAAAATAATATCCATGGAAATATATGATTCATTGCCCTGTACTCAGCACAGGTGCCTATAACACATAGTAATAACTTTTCTCTCAAGCACAGATCCTTTATCTTCACTGACTGGAGAGAGTGTACATGATTTACCATGATTTTTTTCAGGCTAAAAATAGATGAGACAATTTAAAGATAGACAAGTCAATTTTAGTCATTTTACTGATCTGTTGAATACTTCTTTGTTGCTTTTACCAGAGAACTGATAAGATATTGTCTATTAATATATTTACTGACTATATTACTGCTATTTGTAGTAACATTTATTGAAGGTCAGGGCACTGAGTAAAAATTTGTAGTATTAAGTTTTGTACAAAGAATAGGTAAACTGATTGAAAAGAAAAAAAGAACAACAAAAAACCCACATTCTTAGTCACTGATATTCCTTGGATATCTTTTGAAAGAGAATTTTTAACTGACAGAAGGAAACACAAGAACTGAAATCTATTCTACCTCATTCATCATCAACAGTTTTGTCAGTATAATTCAGTTTATAGGTTTAAAATCAAAGGAAGACTTGAATGTGATTTTCGTATTTATGTTTGTGCTTGGCTTTGAAATTTGTTATGGAAGTCACTCTGAAGAAGTAGCAAGGATTGTCACAAAGAAAAGTTGAAGTCATTCTTCTAACTCTAAAATATTCAAACATCCTAATGTTCTAAATCTTTTCTTCTCTTTTCTTTTTTTCTTCTTAAACCAGAAGTAATAGTTATGCAATACTGTAATAACACAGACCTCAATAATGATGCAATCAAAATATCCCAACTGATAATGACTATTTACAAACTTTACGGAGTTAGGTATATACGAGATAATTTATTTTTTATTTACATAACTGGACAGGCTGTGTATTTGTAAAATTTCTTCACAGCTGAGCTTGTATTTTTGTTGTAATGCAGACATGAAAAATCTCACTTTCAAGGAGACACAACATAATTTTCTCTGAAACTATAACTTATGTGCAGATTGTCAAATGTTGCAAGTGACAACAAATAATCTTATTGTTTAGGTTCAGAACATGTCCTCAGTCTAAATGTTTGCTAATTTTCCACCATTACTTTCCCAATATATTCAATAGCAGTTTTTCAGATAAAAAGAACAGAACACATCAATAGAATATATATGTATTTAAAAGTTTTTTCCTGTGTTAATGTTAAATATTGTCTAACAAAATATTATTTGACACTTTGGCAAAGCAGGCAACAGTAATTTGGGCAACAGTATATGATCACTTAGAAATTGAAGTTTGGTATAAAAGGTAAACATTTTTTCAACTTTTCTTCCAGAAATTCACTGCTGCTTTATATTTTACTTCTTTAATAATCTTATTTCTTACTCTTATTTCATAATAGAAAAGTAAAATTGCAAATGTTTTCATAGGAATATATTACATATTTAATGCTGCAGTCAAAACACAATTTACAAAAAAAAAAAAAATTGATTCTGTTGTTTTCAGATGAACGTGAAATATTATTCTAGCAAAGATAGAAGCAAAGGGCATTATTTGGTTATGAAGTTACTCTGCTGCCCTGATCTCCCTGTATTAAACTTTCAAGGTGAGAAGACAGGGAATATTATTTAAAGATTTACACTTTTTACCCTATGAGCTTTGCTTTTTCTATGCTGAGAAATCCTTATACTGTGAAGTTTTAACACATTTTTATATTGAGATCTCTTCAGCAGATAATTAGATTCTATTTGGCAAGAATTTCCACTCTGAAGCTATGCTATTAGGATTTCAAGCTTACATTTTATTTAAGTGAATCACTGCTACTATAAAAGGTCAGAGTGGAGCAAAACATCTCTTCTATTGCTCCATATTCCTGACACATAATTCCATTAAAACCCTGGCATGTAGAAGAATGCTGTTTTTCCATTGTGGAGCTGTTAAATGACAAGGATTAGAGCCATGCAAAACACAGTTAGTCTTCCACTTCATTTTGGTATCTGTGCACTACTGCTCCTTAAAGTATAATTTAATAAATGAAAGTAATGAAGGACTGAATGGTTTAATGAGAGGGAACTTTTTTCTCTCTTTTTTTCCTCATGAAATGTACTATTGTCTAGAGTTTTGCTGTTTAGATTGTATTTTTTAATCCCATTAAAAATAATAATAGTAGGTCTTAATAAACCTATACATAACTGATATAAAATCATCAACAACTTTTGTGAAAAACAATAATATAAAAAAGTACTGTAAAGTCTTTTATGTGACTGGTGTTCACAATGAAAGCTTAAAGAGCTCTTCATTTCAAGTATATATGAAGCATTTTAGCGTTAATTCCATTTTTCCCTCCAGAAAATTTTTTCATATTTTACAGCTTAGCAGAATGTGTAGAAAGACAATAATTCTATAAGATATTTGCTAGATCCTTGTATGATACTTCTTTCTTCCCACGATTTGTAACAGACTAACTTAATGGAAGGCTTACAGGTGACTCAATTAGTTTTCAAAGAACAATTGGTTTCAGGTAAAGTTGCTATAGAAGACAAAAAGTATAATTCACAATATATATAGAGATATCTGAGAAATTTGCAAGGTGATGTTACAGTAAAGAATAATAATTGAAGAACAAACAACCAGTAAAAACCATGGCACTGGACCTAGACTTCTGATTTTGTGTTGAAATCCCATCCTTCATGCTTTTTTCAGTGCTCTAAGTTGGGCCTTTACCTAGTGTATGTGAATATTATCCCATTGAAGCATTTTTATTTCAGTAGAAAAAATTGGATACAGCTATTTCAACAACAGAGTGGTGTGTAAATCTCTCAACCCTCTTCTCATGACTCAGAGGAGAAAAATAACTTTCATGACCTCTTTGGCAGTGTAACAGAAGGAAGAAACTGTTGAGCAAGAACTGACCTATGGAAAATGATGTCTGTTTTAGAGCTTTGTCTGCATAAGGAGGTCTGATCTCTGTTGGGAACACCAGTAACTTTGGATAATATGGATCTACAATTTAAACTTCTCAGGAATGCATTATGTTCTTGTGACTTGTGTTTGTTTTGATTGTGTTTCAGTTCAGAAGTTACTGACTTTCCTGAATATTTTTTATTCATTTAATTAGTACAAAATCATCAGAGAAGACATATAATGATTTATTTACAGGTAGATACTTTCACTATTTGAATAACTAGAATTTAAAGATGAAGTTCAAATAGAATTTTAATACATTATTTTTTATTGCTTGTTTCATTTATCCAATGGCTGTGAAAAAATGTGTGTCATCTGAAACACATTTCACAATGATATTACAATTTTAAGCTACTCCATAATTTAAAGAGCAAATTTCAGCACGTATTTTCCTCACAGAAGGAAAATCAGGTCTTTATTTTGATATTTTAATAATTATATATTGAAAATGTATTATTTGTGCCTTAGCAATCAAATATTCTGAGGGTTACAGTGAAGATAAAAAGGCAGGAATTTTAAATCAGTAAAACAGTCGATGTAGATAACACAGTTAGCCTTGAATAAATGTTTTGGGAGTTAATTAAATAATGTAATAGCAGCACATCTTGAAAAGTGAGTTCTAAAATTATCACTGTCTTTGTTATTGGTCATTTATTTCAAGCAGTTGCATTTTAAGTAGTTTTTCTTTGGTAGACTTTACACAGAATTGTTTACACTGGCTTAAATGCAGTCCTTAGTTGATAATAGCAAGATCCTTCTGTACACTATTGAAAGAGATATGCGACTAACCTAGCACTCTGACACGTAAATGAGATTTAATGAAGAGTCAGTAAGCCTTGTAATTTCTGTAGTATGTGTGGATAAAAGCCAATTACATAAGGCCTCTGGGAGGAAAGTATCAATCAAATGTATGCATACACTCAGGTAGCATTTGTCATTACTTAGATTTCTGTTAACTCCTATATAAAAGAATAGAGAACTTAGGAGCTCATAGGATCAAATCCAGAAATTTAGCTGCAACACCTACTGCAGCTGTTTTGCATTGTGGCCATAATTCAAAGAACATACACATATGGCTTAAAAGTCCCTTTAAGCTTATGGCCACTCTTGTTTACTAGAGAAGCTAGTATTTTCTGACAATCCAGTTCATAAAATTTGGATCAAATAATTCATAGCATCTCCTTAAATAATCTTTCTCACTATTTCTCTTTTCTTGTCCCCGAATGCGCAACTGAATGCACAGCAAATATGAAATTATGCTGTCTGAAAAATCTCTCCAATACTTATTACGGTAGACATTTAAATCCTTTGCCTCTATCTGAATTAACATCTTGATACTCAATTGCATTACGTGTATAATAAGAGAAGCTGTTACTTACCTTATTCTTTCCATATTTGTTAGCATTATGCTATTATGAGCTCCTAAACAGGACTTTAAAGAACAATTTACTGTCTGAATGAGAGCATTTCTCTAGTGAAAAAAAAAAAAAAGCCACAAAAACATTTTGGTCAATTCTCTCTAGATTCCTCCTTTGATAAAAGTACAGCATTATGAGGCCGTTAACATCTGGTACCTCTTTGATCCTTCATACACTTAGATTGGCTCTGAAGTATCTCAGAACATTTTTTTCAATTAAGGTTTGAAGTGAACTTTCAGAGACAATCACCATAGACGCAAACATAAGTCATGTGAAATCACACCCCTCCTCCATTTCCCTCTGATTATCAATGCCAAGTAGCATCAAGTCAAGATCTATGGTTTGGCTGGTTCTTAATCCATTTAATGTGTTGAATAGTGATAAGATCATAGGGATCACATTTGCTTGGCAATGAATGAGATTCCTTACTGAACCAAAAATGACATTTCATATATTACATTTGGAGCCTTATCAAAAAAATGATATCAAATCTGTTGCCAATATTTGCTGGAATAAATTTAACTCCTGGCTTTAATTCTTTTCTAACTAGAGAATATATAATGTAGTTTTATGTTTTGTCCAGAGATGATACCTTATTGGCAGGCATATATTACTCTGCTTCCTTTAAAAAGTGTTAACCCAACATTAACTTTTGTCTTGTTCTCTTATTTCCCCGTCATTTAATACTGATTAAAAATTGGTGGTAATGAGTCCCCAGCTAGTTTTCTAAGAATTCTTTTAGGTAGACTACTGAAAAAACTGGAAAAATTACTGGAAAAAATACTAATGAAAATAATGTTATAAGCTGCCGTAAAGATTCCCCTTAGATAAAGTTTCCTAAGATTCCCCTAGGATACGAATTATTTCGTAATATTCATTGGTGTCAATCTATTTTATACAGAGATTTGTCTTAAACACAGAACAGTGAAAGTTATGAAAAATACAAAGATTTCATCTTTAGTAATGGCATTTCATGGGTTTGTAAACTAATAGTCTGTTTTGATTCCTTCTGCGTGTGTAGTTATATTAATATAGTATTCTTTTAAGTAAATCTTTGATAAATCCAAAACATAAAAGATTCATTCTGTGCATAGAAATGGAGTTTCAACTATTTTTTATCATAATGAAAAGTTTTCTTTTTATCTCTTAAGACTAAGTTTAATTCTATACCATTTGTCAGAGAATGGTTTAGCACTTCAAGAAGATTACTTGTTTTGGAATATCCTTTCCACTTAAAATATTCTTACTTTTTCATCGCTGAAAAATATCAGATAGACCTTTATTACTGGAAAACCCTTCTTTCTTTTGATGTTAATGTCCTGGTAGGAATTAGTATACTTGCTTTACAAAAGAGGGTTATCAGCTATTGCCTGATCTCCTAGACATTTAAAACAACTTGGCAAAGTTTTTATGTTCAGGAAATTATTGAAGAAACCAAAAGCTATGCCACCTCCTTCATACTATGTAAGATCAATGATGCTTCATAATGCCAGCCAAGCGATTTCACTGAATGACAGGTGACAACGCTTGAATAACAATGAATATCTTGGCACATACACAGTAATGAAAAACGTGGCAAAACTCTAAATCACTACTTTTGTATGCAATGAGATTAGTTAGGTATGTGTTGTAAATACCTTGTGTCAAGGAAGTTTGCCAAAGATTAAACTGTGGCTAAGTTGACTTTGCAGAATAGTAAGTAATCAAGTCGTCTATCATTAAATGTCCTGGCTCAATTTGTTATATGATATGGTACACATGGTGTGTGAGTTTGATATATGATATTGTATATATAAGACTTGTTTTCTTCTCTACATAAAAACTCTGGTGTAATGAAATAGAATGTATTAATTCTTAAGCATTATTCATCTTTTTACAAATAAATAAATAAAAAAAAAAAAGAAAAAAGACTATTTCTCCAAAGTTCTCAATATCTTCCAAATCTGATTCCATGTATGCTGTAACAGCGCTAAACGTTAAAGATGGGCAAGTAGAATCTGATTTTAAAAGTGGCAACTGCTTTAATGTTTATATAACTACTGAAAATTAGATGCATCTCTGTATATCACAGAATGCAGTCTGGAAAAATAATCCTTAAAGGAACTCTGAAGTAGTTATTTCAGTTAGAAAACAAGTTAGTTATCTTTGCTTCTATTTTAGCATATACTTTGTATGAACAAATGTTCCCAAATTGTAAATCAGATTGGGTAAAAAAAGATTCATTGACAAATACATGTGAAATTAGACTGATAGATTTACCTTAATAAATTGGAAAAAAAAAAAAAAAAAATCTGACCTTAACTATCACAGAATCAGAGAACTGTAGTGGTTGGAAGGGACCTCTAGAGATCATCTAGTCCAACCCCCCTGCCGAAGCAGGCTCCTGTAGGAAGCAGTCTCTAGGAAAGGAGACTCCACCACCTCTTTGTGCAGCCTGTTCCAGTGCTCCGTCACTGCACGATGAAGAAGTTCCCACACATATTTGTGCAGAACTTCCTGTGCCGCAGTTTGTGGCCATTTCCCCCTGTCCTGTCACCACACACTTCTCAGAAGAGTGCAGCCTTGTCCCTTTTCCTCCTGCTCCTTAGATATTTATAGACGTGAATCAGATCCCCTCTGAGTGTTCTCTTTTGAAGGCTGAACAGACCCAGGTCTCTCAGCATTTCCTCATAAGGGATGTGTTCCACATCCTTTATTATCTCTGTAGCCCTCCACTGGACTCTTTCCAGGAGATCCCTGTCTTTTTTTGTACTGGACTCTTTCCAGGAGATCCCTGTCTTTTTTTGTACCAGGGAGCCCAAAACTGGACTCAATACTCCAGGTGAGGTCTCACCAAGGCAGAGTAGAGGGGGAGGATCGCTTCCCTCCACCTGCTGGCCATGCTCTTGGACTTCTTGGCCACCAGGGCAACTGCTGGCTCATGGCTAATCAGTCATCCACCAGGACACCCAACTCCCTCTCCTCAGAGCTCCTCTCCAGCAGGTCATCCCCCAAACTGTACTGGTGCATGCAGTTACTCCTTGATAGGTGCAAGACTCCACATTTGCTCGTTAAACCTCGTTCTTTTTTGCCCAACTCTCCAGCCTCTCCAGGTCAAACTAGTTAGACAAGTAGTTAAACCTACTTTCTAGGAATTAGGAAATGCATATTTGTGTTTCTTATGTAGTCTGCTTCAGAAACTGCATTTGAACTGGTATTTCTCATATCTTAATTGAAGAGATTTACTTTTTTTTTTTTTTTTCCAAGTATGCCCATACTCAGGAATAGATTCTGTCAGCTTGGATTCATTTGTCTATCATTATGGCATCATGGTTTTATGACGTTTGTAATTGGTATTCCATATCATAACAGCATGCATTGGGGGTTTAAAGAGTTAATGCTCCAACTCTGTGAATCATCGATAGTTATGGGTATACCTGTCTCAGAAGAAAAGAACTTTGCATTGTTTTGCATTTTTCCTCTTTCTGCTCAGAGAGAAAGATAAAAACTGTTTGTATGTCATGAAACATGTTTTCTTTCCCTTTCAGACTGACCCAGCAGTGGGTGCTCCCTAGCTGCCTCACCTTCAGTGTTTAGCAAAAGGCCTTTGGTTTTTCGGGCACTCTCTCATTTTATTAATACCCTCAATTCTAATTACATTCTATTATATTGTGTTATTTTGCATTCTGATATCATATTTAGTAAATGAGCTTTCCTTCTCAGATTTTTGCCACTGTTTTGTTTCTATGCCTATCTCCCTTTTCCTTTTTTTGCGTTTTCCCTTTCCCCTTTCCCGGGGACTGGGTCCATGGGTCTCCTGCCCCAGTCATCATGGAACCAGGCAGAAACAGCCCGTACACCATTGACAGATACGAATCATTCTGATAGAATGATTTTCTAAGCAATGTGTTGTTGCTTGAAGATAACATTCTAAGACATAGTGTGCCCAATGGGAACTAGATGCATATGTCCTGCTCCAATATAAAGGAGGGAAACGAGGTTCTTAGATTATGTGTATACCCAGCGTGAGATTAAGAAGCAGCAGTTCAAATTTTGGTCCGACAAGTTTATTAACAATATTGACCAGGGAGATGGGGAAGGCGGACATTGTTACCAATAAGGGTGATGGAGAAGGGAAGGCGAGCGATAGGAAAGATAGGAAAGAAGCAGGAATTTGTACAAAGCAGGGAAAGTCACCAGCCAGGATCCTAGGGGCGGTCTGGTTGCAAGCGGATCCGAAAGTCCGAGGCAGATCAGGGGTGGCAGAAGCGGGGAGAACAGCAGCAGTGACGGGCAGCATTGAGCAGCAAGCAGTTGTCCTGGAGAAGCGGCACCGGGTCAGCACAGGAGAAGCAGCGTGGGGTCAGCACAGAAACAGCATCAGCCAGCACTGGAGAAGCAGCGAGGTATCAGCACCACAGAAGCAGAGAAGGGTCATCAGTTTGTGAGGGTTCAGATGGTAGAACACCTCGAAGGAGCGGCAAGGTCCAGGAGAAAGCAGCATATCTCAGGCAGCAGGCCCAGGAGGGAGTTCAGCAGCAGGGAATCAGCTCATGAGTTTTCTGATGGAAGAACACCCACCATCTCATGGTGGACGATCTCTCTTTTATCCATTTCTCTTGCCTATGTGACAAATTCCGTGCTAGCATGCCAGGCAAGCATCTCCTGAGATGGCTATCTCCCCATGGAGATGAGTACCACACAAAAGTGTTCAGCAGCCATTGAGCTTATCTCTCTTTTGTTGCCTCAGGACATGCCCATCTGCTTGTCCCTTAGACAAAGGATTTCAGAACCCTTGCCCAGGACTAGCTTGGACATGTTCAGACATGTTCATCAGCAAACTTTGAGGCAATGGTATAAAATAATAGTCTCTTACAGCGTAGAAATCTAGAATGTGATACCAAGACTTGTAGAAAATTTGTTTCCTTCTGGACCAGTGTTTGAAGGCAGAGGAAATGTGACCCAGGAAAAGAGGTGGAAACTGTGGAGTACATATATAGCAATTTCCACTCCATTATTATTACTGAACCATCTTCCACAAAAGCAACCTGGTCAAAAGGGAGGTTCACTGCCTGTAGCAGGGGTGTTGGAACTAGTTGATCTCAAGGATTCCATCCATCCCACCATTCTGTTATTCTTTGATTCTATGATTCCGTGATTCTATGATTTTATGATTCTATGACTCTAAGTTAATTTCATTCTTTCTGCACTGGTTGCAGTACACTAATAATAACACTGGATCAAGAATACTTCAGACAAAGCAGGACTGACAGTCTTCAGTTTTTGAGGCCATACAGGTCAAACTCAGTACAAAACTTGTGACTTGTTACTACAACTGGTAATACCACATTGCAGGGCTAGAATGTCTTAGTTTCAGCTGGGATGGAATTATTTTCTTTGGAGTGTCTGGTACAATGTTATTTTTTGATCTAGGAGAAAAAACAATGTTGACAACAAACAGTTGTTTATAGTTGCTGGTAAGCAGGTAAGCAAGACCATTCCAGTTTTCTCAACAAGGGGCTGATGGGGACACCCAACAAGCTTGGGGGGGAACAGAATCAGGACTGGCCAAAGGGATATTCTATACCTCATGGCATCCTGTGCAAGGAGAGTTTTCAAGTGGACGGGAGTTCTTGCTCTCTTTCACTCACCAGGGGGTCTAGTTAAGCATCAGTCAAGTGGTGGTGAGCAATTGCTTGTGCATCACTTATATATACCTTTGTATATATATCCATAACTATTATCCTCTTTCTTTTCGATATCCTAGTAAAAAGTTTCATCTCAACCCATGGGCTTTACTTTGTTGGTTCTTTTTTCTTTTCTCTCCCCCATCCCACTGGGAAGAGGGAGAGTGAGTGACTGTGTGATGCTTAGCCACCTGCTGTGCTAAACCACAACACAGAGTAATAAGCCAGGATTTTGCCCATTGCTTCTAACTTTCCGTGCAGAAAATAGAAATTGAGGCTAATTCATGAATATTTCTTATAATGCAAAAGAACAGAGAACTGATTATCTACAATTTTGTGAAGGATGTGTAGCTGCACTGCCAGCTGAACATGCTGAAGTAACAAATCTGTTGATGTTTGTATCTCATACAGTGAGCAAAACGTAAATCACTCATATAAAATCTGCACAGACTGTCAAATAGCCCTAGTGCACTATACTAAACATGTCAGGAACTGACTCCACTGTGAAAAATCGACATTCCTCAAAAACAGACATGTAAAAATATCAGTATTAATTTTACTTCTTTTTAGCAAATCACAATAAATGTGTTGTTGTTTAATTTACATTTTTCTATTTAAGGCTGTTGAGTGTTTTTTACAAGGTTGTTTTCCTGAGTAATCCCAGCACACTTTACTGAGACAAAAAAGTAAAATCATGTTTGTGCAATGTTCTATGATTGAAACAAAGAGATATGGTGCAAACAAGACTCGCACAACAAAATACTGTGAAAAATCACTTCCTGTTCTCTCTTTTTTTTTTTTTTTTTTTATGTTTTTGTATGAAGAAATCAGAACACCTATAAATATCTTTAGATTGCTTTATAAAATATTAATGTGTTCTTTCATGGAAAGACAAGGCAGTGATTTACAGGAATTAAAATGAATTCATACTTCAAATTAAGAAGAACTGAACTTATACATTCAGTCTTAAAATGCTACAGTATATAAAATTACATAACTTTCAGGAGTCTGAGAAAAATGTAAAGTAACTTTTTTGTTGTAAGAGAAAATCAGTGAAATAAAAAAAAAAGCCAACTCTAAAAACCATGGTGATATGAAATCTGATGGCCAAACTAATAGTTTTTAAATCAAAGATGCATAGGGAACTAGCAGAAATTTAGACTGCATTTGTGTGGCTGTGCTTTTCATCTTCTACATCCAGTAGCCAGGGCTTTTTTTGTTTTGTTTTGTTTTTCACAAGCAAGAGTTCTAGAAAAACAGGCAAAAAGGGATGAAAAGTCACAATTTACTTCTGCAGTTTATCTAAAATGAAGCCATAAAGTCTTTATATTTTAGTTCTGTCTACCTCATCACTATAGAAAATAAAGTCAGAAAAAATTCTGAGTATCGTATACTATATCAGATGAATAGCTTCAGTGTTCCCAGTTCTAGGATGAAGGGATTTAGAGCATTTCTTTTGAGATCCATTAGGAGGTCCTGGCTGAAGTAAAATGTAATTTGTGGCATACTACTGGGAAAGAAAATGTTTTGTTTGTTTGTTTGTTTGTTTGTTTGTTACTGATAGTCTTTTAGATTCCTTTAGATTCAACTGAGTCCCATGATTCTGTGATTTTCTGTTACATATAGTTTTGGATGGATGGAATGATAGTGGAAAGACCAAGAAACTTCACTATTAATACAGTACGGTTTGCGTTGTAAATATTTAATAAATAAATACTGTCCAGATTGTAACAGAATCAAAGAATCGTACAGTCGTAAAAACATAGAAGCAAGGAAACATAGAATCTTAGAATTATAAAATGGTTAGGAAAGACATTTGCAAGTCCTGCCACAGGCAAAGACACCTACTGGGTCAAGTTGCACAAAGCTCCCTCCAGCCTGACCTTAAATACCTCCAGGAATGAGGCACCTACTGCTATAAAAACTGTCTTCTTTTTTATCCATTGCAAATCTATGATCTTTCAACTTAAATTCTTTACTCCTTGTCCTGTTTCTACCTACATTAGTGTCTGAACCCTTCCTTTTTCCTTTTCTTTTTTTTTTTTTTTTTTCTTTTCACTCAAAGCTTGGTTTCTGAGGCATTTCTTTCTGGCTTATCTAGGAGTCAAGTGGTGGCTGTTGCTATGTAGCAGCCAGAATCACTCTGTGGACAATTTTACATTTGAAAACATTTCTCTGGAGCCGTTTGTCTTCAAAAGGGAGTGCTCAGGAATGCTTACTGCTGGTAGACCTGGCCTGTGAACAAATAACTAGTATGGGAGACTGGGAGGTGATACCATTGTATCCTGTGAAGGAAAGATACAATTTGGCATCACCCTACTCCCTCTTATCTTCTGGCCCAGCCTGGAAGATGGGAACTAAGGAGTTCCTGCTGAGGTCTACAAACCAGAAGCCGCCACTCCAAAGGAAGCGGACCTGACCATTTTAGACTTGTGTTTCTACTGTCATTAAGAAGACCACAGTATCCGTCGACCATTACTACTGAAAATAAATGTGTGAATTAAGAGCCAGCTGGAATTCTGGTGGTGACTACATCTTTCTTGCTTTCTGCAGACTCCTTGCTTTTATTTCCTATCTCTTTTTTAGAACCCATCTTACCTTCTCCATCTCCCTGAGTAACTAGGATTTGTAATAAACTGGTTAGACTAACATTTAATCTGTTGTGTCTTAGTCTCACTGTCGGGTACAGAAAAGAACCTCCTCTCCCTCCTATATACTGGAGAGAGACAATTAGATATGTACATACATATAAAACAGAAAATGTTTTGTCAACTACATCAGCAAGTTTAGTATTTCTTAATTCACTTATGACAATATTTATGTTTTTATTGGTCACTTAAGGTTTATATAAGCTATCCAATTTTTGTATAGCATATTTTTATGAACTGAACAACTACATGGGTGAGGAATTTACCAGCTTGTGTAGTAGTAGTATTAATTGTTTTTCTAGTAATTAATCATCCAACCAGCCTACCTCAAAGTGTCCTTATAAATTTTCTTTAAATTAAGGGAGGTGAAATACAGAAAGTTGTACTCACTGTTAAAAATTTCTGAAATCTTAATTCATTTCTGAAATATTAGTTATTTCCTTGATTTTAACATAGATAATGTCCTTAGATTATGACCTGCGGAACAACATTTAAACTCACAGAGAGTCAGAATGAAGGTAGTTTATTAGTTTAAGGTGCACGGTGATGCATGGGACCAAAACCGCCCAATTGCACCACAAGTGTTTCTCAAGCAGATGTATACCACACAAAAGGCACAGTTAAGATTCCGCAAAGCAAGAAATGCTAATCTTTCTAGACAATGGGTCGTCCTGCGCTAACTAATTCCGCAAATGCCTCCTTGCTCTCCACTCCTCCTTAGACATGCGCTGTGTATAGGTAGATCTTTTTTGAATATGACTTCCCTTGTAATGGTTGGTCCATTTTCTTATCTGAAAGCTTCAGACCTGGAATTCAAGGAATCTAACACCTTGCAAAGTGGTGCAGTGTGAAAAGCAATGAATGAAAGCTTTGCCCTGTTTCTAGAAAACCCCTCCGAAGCCCCTCCCTATTCCTAGCAAACCACCCCCAAGTCTCTACCTCTGGAGTAACTGTTTCCCTCCCTTGGCTAATTCTGTGAATTCAAGCACAGCCCCTCTCCCCCCCCCCTTCCCCTCCTTGTACATGTGCAGGGAGTTCCTCTGCACAACTCCCATGTATAGAGACCATCCTGAGGTCTCTGCCTCTGCTCAATTACTTGTACTACTCCATCAACACAAATAATTTTATTTATATTTATATGTAAATTATATATATTTATATACACTTTTTTTCTCCTTGGATGAGTTACAAATGATGCCTGAACATTCTTCAGTTCCCCAGTAAGTTTTCTACTATGTTGTTGTATCTACAAATTTTCTTCCTGGTAAAAAGAAAGAATAGAAAATTCAATAGAGTAGAAGTACAGTACAGTAAATGTGCTTCTACAGCCTTATGAACAAAAACATGGACTAGAAACACTAGTTATCATTATAAATTGGAATTATCTAGTTTAATCTGGTGATATATGTTAAAGAAAGAGAAAAAGAAGAAAATGTAGAAGAAAAGAGAAAATAAGAAAATGTATAAAATTTAAATGTGTTATAAAGGTTTGCTTGCATTCTGTAAAAGACAGAAAAATTTGATGTTTCTGTGGATTTAAGAAGTTCTTACTTTAGATTTGAAACAATTTGAAGGAAAAAAAAAGTGAATAGATTAGCTGCTTCCTTTAATTGTATAAAATCAGAAAAAAAGACCCAACTAGTATTTGGCAAACATCAATAGTGAAGAAAACACCAGTGGAAAATCCAAGAGAATAAATTACAAGAATGTGATAAACATTTTCTTAGAGCTTTGTGCTTCAAAGACTATCTGGGCTGGAGGACATATCCTTGGAAATATCTTTCATCAGATTTCTCTTGAATGGTACTATTTAAATTAAACCATTACCCAATTCAAAATTTAATGAACAAAAGAAAAAGAAGTTAATGCTCGTGAGTGTACAGTGTGAATACATCTTTTCTTTTTGTGTATTTACCTGAAGCAGAGGTCATTTTTGTGCTCTGAATCACCAGAGAAGGAGAAAAGTATAAAAAGATAAAATCAGTGGCCATTCATTCAAATCTCTTTTCAGCAGCACAACATCGTAGACAAGTACGAATCATTCAAGTTCAGCATCCACAAATAACATTAAGTTTAAATCATGATGCTTCAGGAAAGTAACGTAAGATTTCTGTAAACAGAAGTCCATAATGAAAAAGCAATTATGTGGTTCACAGCCCTCCTCAATACATCCCAGAGGAACGGTGTTAAAGCCCTGCAAAAGTAACTTAACAGAAATTGAGAATTCTATAGTCATCTCATTTTTCAGTTTTAGAGAAACTATTAAAGCAAAAGATGATTATTTTTCATAGTGTGCATGATCTACTTATATACTAAACATTTTTGTTGTTAGTTTTTTAAATGCATTTTTCCTAAACAATTATTTTAATAGAAAATTTACAATTCAAATTTCTCTTTTCATCATTTTTTCACTTTAGGGTGGATTTTATCAACATCCAAATCAATAATTCAGAACTTGAGAGAGACTGCAATAAAGATTTGATAAGCATGGAAAGATAAGGTAGCTTCTAGATAAGGGCAGCTTTTTCTCAGCTTCCAGCTCCTGTGAATATTATAATAACTTGAAATAGCACCTTTAAAGATTCATCATGTTTGCTACTGCTCTTATATCTATCTCACACTTTTTTTTTTTCCTCTGAACCTAAATTTATTTTTGAGATCTTTTTTCTGTTTGAGACAGTGTATTCATCCTGACTAGATTATTAAAAATAGATAGAAAAAGCTATTCACCACACATTTCAAATAGATAAATGTCTGCAGAAGCAGATGGCTGTGATAATGGCCTGTACACTGGATTAAAGGTGCTCAGAAATCAGCCTATAGCTAGACTAGTAACATCTAATTCATATCTCTTAACGGATGGGTGTCTGTAGTTGCTGATGAAACAGTTGTCTAGTATCAGGGGAATGATTTACCATTATTAAAGGCCAATCTTACTGTAGAATACATCACTCTAAAATTTCTCCTTCCCATACTAATTATTCTCTTTACTCTTGACAGTCTAACCATGAGCTTCATTTACCTAAATATAAGTTACAAGTGTCTTGCCAAATATACTGGAATATCCAAAATGTTCAGAGACCTGGAAGGGGACCTTTGAATGTCCCCTGGGTCAGAGATCTCTGGAAAACTGTTGAAATGTCTTTTTTTAACTATAATAACTGAATCCTCACTTTTAAGAAGAAATTCAGCTCCAGATTACATGTACTTGATTTGGTGTAGAATTTCTGAACTCTTAACAGTGGTCACAGAAAGTAGACTCTAGCCAAAACTGGATAACTGCATTCAGTTGATCTATAGATTGACACAGAACCACCTGTGTCAGTAGCAGGAGATTTATAACATTTACTTGAGTGTTTTCAGAGACTATAAAAATTTTTCATCCTATAATAAACTCTCTTTGCCATTCTTATTCCTTTAGACTTGGTCTGACTCTGAGAATTTCTACACCCATATAATCACTTACCTTTCTGCATACAAATGATCTAGATTTTAAGATATTGTCCCTCAGGAACAAAATCTGAATGAAGACCTGTTTGTTTGTGGGTTGTTTTTTTTTTTTTGTTTGTTTGTTTGTTTGTTTGCTTGTTTGTTTTCATTTCTGCAAAATCATTTTTCAATTGATGACTGCATTGCAGTGATTGGAAGATCTAAATATTTGTTGTTGCTTAAATAATTATTTTAAAAATAATATATATATATCTCTTATCAATACTTTAAGAAGTGGTATGCACTGGTGAGGTTACCATGAAAAATGGATTATTTGAAAAATAGCATATTTGGTGCTGTTTTATGATGCAAATTGCACAACAGAGCTTCTTTCACAAGTCCTTTCTCCTGAGCAGCTGTTTCACAAAATGATGTGGCAGACACTGCATACAGATAGAGATAATCTCCATGCTATACACTGGGTTAGCAAGCATTTATTTTCTATAGTAATGTAATGTGACTGAGTGGTAGGCCTCAGGACTTTTTCCTGTGACATTAACTGAAAAGCTGAGAGGTACAAGCTTGTCCAAGTGAAAAAGGGGAAAAGACATTAAGACTTACCGTTTGTTCTTTCAATCTCTCACAATGTTCTAACTGAAAACAAGTATAAAGAACAGAGACTGTGAGCATCTGAAGGAGGAGAAATAGCAAAAGAAAGAATTACAAAATATTTTTGAGTCATATTTCATTTCAATTCAACTTTGTTCTCTCCGTGTTTGTCTTTTCACCTGTACCAAAAATAAGAGCACAATTCTGCCACTCCAAAGGGAAACCAAAATAACAAAGATCTTCCTCCAAGCTGCTGTAAAAATGACTGCTGTAATTCAGACTTCTGCTTAGCACTGGTGTAAATACACTATGCAGCATAAAGCAAGCAAATGTACTGTTCTCAATTTTGGAATTTAATTTACACTGAAGTATAGTTTACTACTCTATTGTTTGTGTCAAATGTTGGATGAAATTAACAAAGAATTGATAGGGATTTTGGAAAGACTGAGAGTGTATTTTTTCACAGCAATGAAGAGAACTGCTGACATTTGTCTGACTGAATTCCTGTTACGTGATTGGTACTTGGATTTTATTGTAGTTATTTACTGAGCATATTCTGTTTGTGTAGCAATATTTATTCAAGTGCCACTTTATTACTTAAAGTGGAACAAGGAAATAAATAAAATAATTAAACCTAAATCTTTGAAGTTAGAAATACATTTTTTTTTCTAAAAGTAAAGAATTAAATTAATTTAAAAATGTGAAAAAAAAAGAAAATTAAAGAAGAAATTAAAAAAAAAAAAAAAGAAACTGGGTTAAAGGACTCTAGATAAATCCCTTTGTTGGAGGCAGTTCTGTTGCTAAGCAACAAAACCCAGAATGTGTTAGATTCATAAAATGCTGATTAATTAATGTACTTAGTAGATAATGAACAAAACTATAAGTTGTACTTGCAAGGTTATGTTGAAAAACGGGTGAAAAATTTCAGGCAGCAACTTCAAAATTCACTCTAAATTGGAGCCTGTGAACAAACTTCCATTTCATCTAGAAGAGAGTTAAAAGCTGGATACTGCAGTGAATTTTTAGTGTGAATTTAAGATATATTCTGATGAAGAAAGCAAGTATTTATTTTATTCTTTGAGATTTTATTTTAGCAAAGAACCCTAAAGTTCAGCTGAAAATCATGGGCTATGTGTGAAACATGGCTTGCATTAGTTATCCATTTAATGAAGCAGTATTTCATCCTTTTCTTTTTTCTTGGTGTTGAAATGTTATTGATATTGAAATCTGGATATCACCTGGATATCAGGATACAGGTCTGCAAATCTTTGATTGGATCATGCTGGCACAGTGCAGTGCACTGTGGAGGTAAGTGTGGTTGTAATGACAGATGAAGCCATGCTATTTCTTCATTGTCCAGCAACCAGAAAAAACATCCTCTAATATTATTGTATTGTACCTGATACTAGAGTATGGGTCTGGACTATGAAGCTTTCTCACCTCTATCCACATCCATTAAAAAATTATATTTCCTGCTAGGTACAATTCATTGGTTAGAGGAGCTATAAGCTTCTCAGTAATTTTCTGTTTTATGTAATGGTTTTTAACATTAATGGAAATGGACCACTTTTATCTTCTTGTCAAATGTATAGGAATAGACTCCCCTGGGTGATTGGTTGTAGTTAACTAATTGTAACAAACTTTAAAAGGGATCTGTATGACTAATTAACTTAAATCCTTCTGAAAATCAATTACTATATATAATCCACTATGCCAATGTTATTTTCATTTCATATGAATTATTTTCACTTTTCAAATCTACATTAACACCTTTATCTAATGAGAAAATAAAACCTTTGCAGTCACTTGAATTTCTGCTTTTTCCACTATAGTAAGTCTGAAAAAGGTGCATTGATTTAAAGCCTAACTAGAGATAAAGAAAACTTTTATTCCCTTTCACTGGAATCTGCACCTAGTGGTCTTGTCCTTTAGAAATAGCCTTGCACTATTTAGTTCTGCAGTCCTTACTCCTTCTGAGTTTCACTTAGTTGTGAGGAAAGGCTCCTGGGTACCAATGAGACTACTCAAAATACTAATATTATTCAGGCTAAGGACTACAGAATCAAATACACAGGAACAAGTCCTGAAGGACATGCTGTTAAACCAATTAGAACTGTAATCCCTTCCGGGATTCCCATGTGTAAATGAAGGCCTAATAACATTCATTTTCATCATGTTGACTTGATGAGCCAGTGACAAATAAGGTAGGAAAGATATGATTGGAAAAAAAAGGAAGACTAAAGATAAGGCTTGCATGCAATGTTATATTTTGTACTGAAGAATTTGAAATAAAGAACATGGTTGGCTGAATGCGCGCTCTCACTGCAGTTTTAATAAATAGTGCTGCTTTGTAAACATCATTTGTGAAGTGAAAAATAAACTGCAGATAGAGTAATGATTCATTTCTGGGGTATATCTCCTTACTGGTTCCATTTTTTTCTTAATGTATCTGATGTGCCATAGTGTAAACTAATGAACATAATGTAGCAATTAAATACTTATTTAATAATTACTCATTCTTTTTGTTTTTTTAAATCATGTTGATCTCACTTTTTATTAGTAACTTCAGCATACTGAATTGTGTCGCGCATTTATTAATATTTCATAAACTGAAACAGTAGGAAAATGTGTCTGTTTCATAGAGCTGGAACAAGGAATACCACTAGTTCTGACAATGATATTTTACAAGACATTGCCTAACATTTGATAATGATATTACTATTTGTAAATGTATGCTTAAAAGTTATATTTTTTGCAGGACTTGATTTTCCATCAGAAATTGATCTCCATTGCACTGAGCTGTAGTGTAGAAGCAGGCAGTTAAGAAGATCTTGATTTGAATGTTTGAAAGCTTCTAGTTTGAAGTTGTAATTCTGCAAAGGAAGCAATAGAAATGGACAATTTAAGTCTATGGTAGCACAGTCCATGAAAGCTAACAATACTGATTTTGTACAGAATATCATCAATATATCTTTTCCTGCTTTCTGTTTAAATGAGAATACAAATCTCAGCAAAATTCTGTTGCAAATGTGCAACAGATAAATCAATGAATGGTTTGTGGATATTTTGTTATATGAACCAAGTGGAATCTTAGAAAGTAAGAACAACATGTTAAGATAAATTTGATATGAAGAAGAAATGCTTTGATACTAGAAACAAGCAGCACAGCAGGAGCTTAAACAAATGAAAACAACCTTGGTGTTTGCTATTCTTCTCTGGTGACAGCTTTGTGGAGGGCATCTAGCTGTTAGAGAGCAATTTAAGAGAAGGATCTGGCAGCATATAGCATCACGGTATCACAACAAAGGAAGAAAATGAGATCTTTGTTCTTTTTCCCTCCCCTGCAATCCAGACTGACACTCTCTGCTTTTTATGTGGTGTGTATTTATTTCTGAGTATGTCTGTGTGCATGTTTTTGTTTTTGTTTTGTTTTTGTTCTTGTTGTTGGTGGTTTGTTTTTGTTTTTTTGCAGTCCTATACATTAAACTTTTTCTCTAGGGATTCTTCAGAACTTCTGGAATTCTTTGCATTGGTTTGGTTCTTCCAAAGATACTCAATAAAGAATTGGTAGTTGGTAAGATTGAAATGGAGAGACACACTTGAGTGAGGGAAAGTAGCTTCAGAGGCAGAAACAATCTTCCTTCTTTTTTCTCTTGGCAAGAAACAGTAGAGGACCCCAGGGAAATGGTGAAAATGCGGATATACTTCTCACTGGAAAACAACTTTCTTCCCTTTTGCATCACGCACTTGCTTGACGACAACTATTGTTCTCCATTATGTTTTGCTCATCTTCCCTCTGCACAGGGAACCCTAACCCTAATCCCTGTAATCAGTAGCACTGTTTATGAAATAGGAGGAAATTTCTTCTCACTGCACAGGTTTTCACATGGTACATTTGCAAAATCTTTGTCACCAGAGACCTCTAACATAATGCATTGCAGCAGTGAATTTCTACCCTCCCTCATCACCTTCAGTAGTGGTACAGCTAATCTATGTTGCTGCCTCAACTTTTATGGCTATGTTCACTTCTTTTTTGCCTTGATTTCCTTCCTTCGTTGTCAGCAGCTGGGGTCACACTGCCTAAAGGATCATTATTCCTGAAGAAATACAACTTTCCTGCAGTTACAGATTTCCCACTTTCCCTCTTCTGTGTTATGGCTCAGAAAAGAAATGTCATTTGAAACAAGTAGGTTGCTACTTCTGTAAAAACAATAATAATAATAATAAAATAAATGAATAATTTAAGGTTTTAAACATTGCTTTGGTAGAATCCATGACATAAGGAAATTTCTTCTGTGATAATGATGAATTCAGTCTCACTGATGTTGCCAGAATTTTGAGATACTCCTTGAATTCATTATTGATATCAATTACATAACTAACGCTGATAATCACTTTTCACATATCTTTTTAACAAAAGTTATGTACTTCTCTTTTTTTCATCTTAATTTTGCTACATGCAAAACAGCTAACATCAGAAAAATGCAGAGGAAAAATATGGACCATCTCTGAAACTAATGGAAGACATTAAAGTTTCCCTTTGTTTCAGTGACTATGGGATGAGGCATTTACAGGAACACTAGATGCCTTTAAAAGACAGATGTTGGCATCAGGGTTTTTGCAGGGCTCCTCCATGAAGAGAGTCTGGAGCTGCCCCGTGCCAGGCACAGCCACGTCTAATCAATTCCAATAGCTCCATTGCAGAGGAAACAGATTATTTGGTTATTAATAATTGGACAACTAATTATTATATTGATCTCTAAAATGACTTGGTTGTCGAGATTTCAGCGAGGAGTCAGAGACAAGAAAGTATGTCCAAGTACATTTGGTCCTCCTTAGGCACCTCCAGTGTTTTTATTCAGCGCAACAGGAAAAGGATAGAGATATTCATGGGAGTACATTTGACTTCTGGAAACAACAAAAAGCTAATTTAGTGATTCTTCCTGTCTCTATTGTAACAAAAACCCTGTGTCAGGTCTGAAGTATAAAGTCACAAATATGTGAACAATTCATGCCTTCTGTAACTTCATGGTTGCATAACTTTAAATCCCTTAAACCTTTCCTTTTTTTTTTTTTTTTTTTTTTCCCATATTAAATAACTTCATTAGAAGGAGCAGTAGAGAAGATATTTTGTGTTACTTTTCTCTGTGTTTAAGTGATATTACAATATAAATATTCAGAAACAAGGCTCTTGTGGCATGTTCTTAGATGTTCTTAGAAAGTAAATAACAAGATGCACTCATCTGTTGAACAGATTATAGTTCTTGAAAATCTGTTCTTTTATCTCTTAGCCCCTGTCCTCCTTATATTTTCCTTTCTAGTTGGGAAAGAGTTTCCAGCCCATATCATCTTCCATTCAGAAGCCTTTTTGTTCTAAGTTATAGTCAATGATTTAGCCATTTTGTTGTAATTCTTGGCAGAACATCCTGAAGATTATTTTCACAGCTAAACAAGATTTTGCCTTCATATGCCCTCTGAATTCAGTGCCATTTTCAGACAATTCTAGAGTGAAAAACTGCTGATTCTTTGGAAAATGCAGTATTTTATTTATTGAGTTAAAATGCCAATCTTCACTTACGATGATGTGATTAATATACTTAACTTTTTGCTATAATTTTCAAGAAAACTATACCTATTTTTAATGTTACATTATATCAACAAAAAGCTATTAGTAAATTTATGTCTCCTCTGTCTTGGCAGTAGCAAGTATAAACAAATGTTATTGTTTTATCATTAACCAGTTCTGATGCATATTTCAAAGAAAGTTCAATAAGGCTTAGTCTAGCAAGAAATTTTTCAAAATATTGATAGGATGCAATTACTATATTTGATTCCAAATCACTTTTTTTTTTAGCTCTGTTCCAGAGAATAATCTTGAAATACGCTCGTTTTTAAAGAATGACAGTCTTTGTTCTAATTCATTTCATGGGAGCTGATTTTAAGCTAAAGTAAGAACAGCTCTGGCAAAATTTAAATAAATTACCGCGTTGTTAAGCCACATACCAGATTTTGTTTTGTTTTGTTTTGTTTTGCTTTTTATAGCTACCCTCCCACATTTTGAGTAATTTGAACACTGTAATCTGAGAAGAAAGATATTGTCCTGCAGAACAGTAACTGTAGAAAAATGTGTGCAAAAAAAAAGAGAAATAAATTGAGGAAAATGTCTCCTTGGAGGGGAAAGGAAAGCCGTAGCGGACAATCTTTGTACTTCAGTCTAGTCTTATTCTTTCTTTTGAGTTTAACGCTAATTTCTATGTAAAGGGTCATTCATGACAGATAGAATCCCTTTACATATATTCAAATCTTTCCCATTTGGGGGAAATAATGAGAAAAGCTGAGTTTTTTTTATTTGTTAGAAATTTTTCCTCTAGATTATTTCTGTAATTAGTCACGGCCTAGTCTATTATTTCTTCTGGACAGATATACAGAAGAAATAAATATTGGATGCTTTTTGATGTACAAAAACAAAACAGAACAAAATAAAACAAAACAAAAACTTTAAGTTGAAGAGTTTTTGCAGGTCAGTTTTGTTCTTGTATCATCTTCATTTTGCTTATTGATTCATTTGATTTTACATTTTATGTTGTTTGAGAAAAAATAGAAGATTTTCTCCCTCTTGGAACAATTATCTGCGTGCATGGCAATCTCCAACCTGTATTATATAATGAGTTACTATTAATATTCTTCAATTATCAGTGATCCATCTTTGTATATGCAATATGCATAGTACATACAATGTCTCTTAATTTCTTTCTGTTCCTTCAAAACACAATGCAGATATATCAGGGCTGTCAGGTGTAAGCTCATCCATTCTTAAGGTGGTCTCATTTCAGTATCCATAGGTCCAATTCCAGTGAAAATTAAGGGTGTTTCAGGCTAACTACTACATCAGTCTTTTAATGTGCACTTTGAACAAGACTGAATGGAGGGTGATAGATGTCTAAAAACTGAATGATAATGTAAAAGCAATCAGGGAAAAAATGACAACAACAGTAAGCAGATTTAAGTGCTGAAGACAACAGAAAGCACTGAAGAAAGGTGCGTAGCCTATTTCCTCACATACTCCATTTCTTTGCATACATTCCAGGACTGTTTTTAAGTTTCTCCTAGAAAGGACCTGTAGCCCTGAATATTCCAAAGAGAATGCCTTCTTAGGATGTTTTTAAAAGGATCAAAATTAAATGAACATTGTTAAAACATAAAACCCTTCTAACATAGTTGTATGATTTATGCCTCAAAACAATCTCTAAGGAATATACTGACAAGAATGTCTAGTTACAGCCTCACGGAATGTCTAACAGAGACCTTTGTTTGTTTCACAGTATCACAGAATCACAGAATCAGAGAATTATAGGGGTTAAAATGGACCCCTAGGTATCATAGAGTCCAACCCCCCTTCCAAAGCAGGCTCCCTAGACCAGGTAGGCGTCCAGGTGGGCCTTGAATGTCTCTAGAGGCAACTCCACAACCTCTCTGGGCAGCCAGTTCCACTGCTCTGTCACACTCACTATGAAGAATTTCCCATGCACTTTTGTGCAGAACTTCCTATGCATCAGTTTGTGGCCATTTCTCCTTGTCCTATTGCCACACACTGCTTAGAAGAGTCCTGCCTCATCCTTTGCCTCCTGCTCCTTAGATATTTATAGACATGAATCAGATCCCCTCTGAGTGTTCTTTTTTCAAGGCTGAACAGACCCAGGTGTCTCAGCCTTTCCTCATAAGAGAGGTGTTCCACACCCTTTATTATCTCTGTAATCCTTCGCTGGACTCTTTCGAGGACATCCTGGTCTTTTTTGTACCAGGGAGCCCAAAACTGGACATAGTACTCCAGGTATTTTTTGCTTCATGCTTCTGTGCTCTAATGAGCACAAATTCTCAGAATTTTGGAATCTTTACGACTGTTGTCATTAGGTGACTAAAGAAGATAACAGTTGCACTTGTGACCTTTATTAACAGTGAGTTCATTTAAGATGGATATCTGCTACAATGATTTTACTACTCTGATTTAGTTAGAATGCTTTCTGTTAACCTAAAATGGTCTAAGATCCGCTTTAAGACTTCCAAGTGAGTTATATCATGTCAATTTGAATGCTTGACTCATTCCTCAGATATACAAGGTATGTGTTCTATTCACAGTCAGTAAGTCTCAAGAAGGTGGCACAGGTTTTTCAGCTCCACTGTTGGCAGAAAAACATGATAAGTTTTAGGTCACCACTTAATGTAAATTTTCCCCACATACTTGTTAGTTCATTTTTATTGTTTTCTTGTGTTGTTATAGAAAATGAATGCCTTCAAGAGCAGTTTGGAGATATTTGTTGTTGTCGTTGTTTTTTTAATATGTATATGTAGATCTATAATGCTTAGCATTTCAAAGTATGGAGAAAATCTCCTTTTCATAAGACTATTATCAAAATTCCTTCTCAAATCAGAAGTAATTCTAGCAATCATATCCAATACCAATGTAAAAATAACATGTTGGGATTTTATCTAATTTTAAATAACTTGGAAATAAAAAATAAATCTTTGAAATTCAATGTTTCTTATTCCTCTTTCTTTGTTTTGCAGTGTTTGGACTTCTTAGGCCTCAGAATTTGTAACAGTTTTTTTTTTTTTCTGTGGGAGAAGGAGCTTAATTTTTTTTTTTTTTAAGAATTTTATTTTCTTCTTTTCTTTGATGAATATTGTAATGATTATTTCATTGCAAGAGGAATATTTTCATAAATTACCAACTCAATTTAAACAAATGTATAGTTTAGAGGTAAATGAAGTCTTTTAAGGTTTTTTTATATTTGAATTCCATGGGCATTACATCACAGACGATGTCTTCTGAACAGTATATTTAAAGTACCAAAACTGGACAGATAGAGACTGTCAATTGCAGTAATCACTTATGGTCTGTAAATCATACATGTGTGTGGGCCTGCATTTTCTTTTAACAGCAGTGATATAACTCAGTTTTCTTGAGGTCTAGAAGAAAATATTTTGGCTTTAAAATTCATAATATAAATTATTGATACCCTTGAAAATTCCATAACTTAATAAAATAAGTAATTCATGCTCAAATCAAACAGGCTCATCATCGCAATGGAGGAAAAAATTAAGAATTGGTACATCAAGATGCCAGAATTACATCACTACAGTTCATCTTTATCATTCCTGTTAATTACAGAAACAGAATTAGCTCCTCAGACATAATTAGCACTCATCTGAAGAGCTAGGCACATATTAATAGTAAAGATCAAGTTAAAATAACCATGGGACATCAGTAGGTAATGTGAGATTAAATAGCCATTGCAGGAAGTTTGAGCACTGAAACTGCAAAGTAGCAAAGAAAAAAATATAGAAGATAATTTAAAATAATAGCATTAGTTTTCACATCTGATTTTTAATACACTTCTTTGAGCTTTACAAACTTTTTTTAAAACAACATATAAGTAGATGTTCATGGATTTTTTTCTTTCTTTTTTCTTCTTTCTCTTTCTTCTTTCTCTTTCTCTTTCACTTTCTCTTTCTTTCTCTTCCTCTTCCTCTTCCTCTTCCTCTTTCTCTTTCTCTTTCCTTTTCGGTTTCTCTTTCACGCAGGAATGAAAATAGTGACCTTATAAATGATGTACAAACAACAGAAGCATGACCAATGCACATGGCCTCTGTAAGTTTCTGCACTGATAACCTCCTCCTCCAATTGACATTGGAATTAACAAAGAGATGTGTTGTCCTGAACCTCATACTCACTGACAATGAAGTCCTTGTTTGGAATGCAGCCTTGATTGCAGTAGCCATGAGATGGTGGAGTTTAGAATCCTGGGAACAAAAAGGAGGGTGGAAAGCAAGTTCACAATCCAGAGCTTTGTGAGTCTGGACTTCAACCTCTTTGGTAGGATCGCCTTTGAAAGCTGAAATGTTTGATAAGGTCCTGGAGGGAATAAGGATCCACAAAAGATGGTAAATATTCAAGAATCACCTTCACTGAGCTCATTCCAATGAAAAGGAAGCATCATAGAAACATCGAATGTCCTGGATTGAAAAGCATCTCAAAGATCATCTAGTTTAAATCCCCCTGCCATCAGCAGGGTTGCCAGCCACTAGAGCAGGCTGTCGCAAACCACATCCAGCCTTACCTTGAATGCCTCCAGGGATGGGGCATCCACAGCACCTCTGGGCAACCTGTTCCAGTGCATTGCCGCCTCTGAGTGGAAAACTTTCTCCTAATATCTAATCTAAATCTCCCCTTTCTTAGTTTAAAACCATTCTCCCTTGTCCTATCACTATCAACCTATGTATACTGTCATTCCCCTCCTGTTTATACTCTCCCTTCAAGTACTAAAAGGCCACAGTGAGATTTCCCCATAGCCTTCTCTTCTCCAAACTAAACAACACCAGTTTCCTCAACCTTTCTTCGCTGGTTACACAGGACGTGGAAAAGGCTGAGATACTGACAGCCTTCTCTTCATCAGTCTTTACTTGCAAGATCAACCTTCAGAAATCCTAGGCCACAGAGACCAGGGGGAAGCAATCAAAAATTACTATTGGTGGAAGAATATCATATCAGCAGACTGGACATGTTGAGTCCTAGAGCCCTGTTAAGATGCACCTAGTTTTCCTGAACCAGGGATGTAAGTCATATTTACCTTATCTGACACATAATGAATCCTTATTTCAAGTTTGCTTCATGGACTATGGAGATGATATTTGGGCCTTTAATTGGCTTAATTGTACATATTTTTCTCCAAACTTGTTTCACAATTAACTTCCCACTTCTTTTGATTTTCATTTAATGCTAAATTTTAAGACAGTTGTACCACTGTACTTGTATTGAAACAAGCTATATCTATAATTTCTTTTGTTATTTTTTTATTTTCTTATTGTTATCTAAGAGTTCCTTTGCTTTGTATCTGTGCTTCAAGCTGTGCTTTAATCTTAATGAACACAGGATTACTCCAGTCCTGTATTTTCAGTGGATACACTTTCAAAAGTGTAATCAACATCTGTTCATTATTTGTGCTCATCAGTTTTATGTCTGATTTTCTCATATATTAGGAAAGTCCTGGTGGGTTTTTTTTGGGAATGCTCTTTTGATATATTCCTTGATAAAACAGCACAATTCACCAATTGGCGGTCATGACAGTGGTCTATAAAGATGGGACTGCTGAAGCAGTTATGTGCAGCTTCATCATTTTGCCATGACTGAAACTGTGATTTTTAAAAACTATTTTCTGAAATGGATTCGGGTTAAGAAACTGCAGTGAGATATAACACAACAAGCTCATATGCACATAAAAACTGAATAAAAAAATGAAGGAGCAGATTTGTTCTGCGAGTTTGTAGGTGATGGATGTTAACACCATAGGAAAGTAATTGAAGTTAAGTACAGACAAAATGAGTTATATAGGCATCATATGACAAAAGCTGATTTTTCTGGACAGTTGGCAACTATACTGGGCATATGGGGCAAAGCTTTAGCATCAGGGTTTGGGGCTGGAGGGGTGGCCTCTGAACAGCACAGCTACTACCCCACGTTATATCAGAACAAGTTCCAACTGCTCCAAAATGGACTTGTCATTGGCCAGAGCTGGGAGGACATATTTAATAAAGGGGACAATATGCTGCACAACAACGACTGGGAAAGGGAAGCTGGGAAATGTGAGAGAAACAGCCCTGCAGATAACAAGATCAGTGCAGAATGAGAGCAGGAGGTGCACCAAGCTTGAAGCAGAAGCTACCTGCAGCCCAAGAGTGGCCCATGAAGAAGCAGTATATCCTTCTGCAGCCTGTGGGTGCTGCACATAGCAGCTCTTGTAGCCATGGAGAAGCCCATGGGGCAGCAGTGGATGAGGCCTGAAAGAGATCGCAGCCCATGGATACCCCCACAGGGGCAGCCCTGGGCTGGAGCTGCAGCCTGTGCAGAGGAGCTCACAGTGGGGCAGGATGGCTGGGGGAGCTGCTGCCCATGCGGACCTGTGTAGAGCAGCTCCTGAAGGATGGGCCGTGTTGTATGGATCTATGTCGGAGAAGTGCTGGAAGAGCTGCAGCCTGTGGGAAGCCCACACAGGGCTTCAGTTTGGGAAGGACAGAGTGATCATGAAGGAACAGAAGAGATTAGTGTCAAAGACTGACCACAGCCCCCGTTGCTCCTTCTTATAATTCATTCAAGGGAAGGACATAGAAGAGAGTGGATGTGATGGCGAATGTTTATTTTACTTTGCTCTTCATTCTCACTGCTCTAGACTTCTAGTAATTGCTGATAAATTATATCAGTCTCCCTGCGGTGGCAGAAAGGGTCACAATGTGTTTGTACATGAGAGCAAAGCCCACAAGTCAATATATTCGTTTGTGTATTTTCTTCCTTCCAAAAGATGAGGGAGGACAACAAAATAAAAACAGATCTATTTTTCCTGTTTTAAATTGACGAATACAGATGACATGAGAAGATGGACAGGTCACTAAACACCTAGAAGGACAAATTATATCACTCAAATAGCAGGAATAAGCAATCAAGTCTCCTCTGAGGCATGTTGACCCCCTTAATATTAAAATCTATATATTTCCTTCTCTAATAATGCACTGCTGAAACAATTAGTTTGGTTTCTATAAATGACTGTAAATACTCTGTGATATTTAGGAAGCATGTACAAATCGCAGTGTCATTTAACATTATTGTGAGGTCAACTTAGTAGATACTATTCATGGAGTTTGTAAAATTTCTTCATTCAGTACCTGTCATCTCCTTGGAGATCTATTGCCTAAGTGTTGACCAGACTCAAACCTGGTTTCCTAATGAAATTTGACAAGGCCATAGCAATAAGTACTGCAGATATATTTGTGTACCTCTTTGCACAGCAAAAATGTAATTGATGTAAAACTGAAAAGTTGAAAGGAAAACAAAATGGGTTTTTATGTTTTATATTTTGACTGGGTTTTTTTGTTTGTTTGTTTCCTAATGAGTTTGTGACATTGTCTGTATATTTGCAATAAATTGTTATAAAGAAATAGATATGAGATGTTAGAAAAAGGTACAGTACTATTTTGAGTTGTTTCAAAGGCAAAGTTTTTATGGAGCTTATTTTAATTATATGATTGCAATTTAATTATATTATAATTATGACTGCAATTACTGTTTTGTATGTTTCATTAAAGCTGCATACATTAATTGCACCAAACTTCTGTTGATGAGTTTAACTAATATAAGCAGATGTTTACAGCAGAGGAGCCCGGTTAGCCTTCTATTGTAACATTCCTCTTGCAAGGTGACTATCTTCAGAAAACAGGTAGCAACTGACTTTAATAGCAGTAATTTTCACTTCCTCATTAATTCTGTTTGTAATTTTACACTGTGTACACATATACTGATACACATACACACACAAATATATCTATACATTCATGTATTTTAAACTTAATTCTCAGCCTGTGTAATTGCCAGAGGAATGAAATTAGGTCAATAGTTTATATCTATATTTTCAAATGGGAACTATAATTGCAACGTTAACTTGAATTAGGAAAGGTAAACAAAAGTCTTTTTAGTACCAAGTAATCCAATGGGTAAAATTTCAGTGAGGCCTAACTTTGCTTCAGTGTTTATACTTCCAATAAAATAAATTAATAGAAACTGTATTTCCTAAACTGTGTCTATAATTCAGTGCAATATTTTGCTAATCATTTCTGTACTATTTACATTCATCATTTAATGAAAATTATGTATAATTTTCACAAGGCTAGAGTACTCTAAACCTCCTGCTAGAGGATAGGTACGTTTTAACGTATCAGTGATATCAGTATCAAAAATGTCACTGCAGCATACTGAGTCACATTGTCGTATCCATGGAAGAGCTGTTATAAAACAGCTGAATTTTGACTGTTTTCTAAGAACTGAAAGAAAAGAACAACTGATATCGTTAACTCTTATAATTTTGTTCAATGTCTGTTCATGTGCTAGTTTCGTGACACTGCATATTTTTCATAAACATTTTTTATTTGGACTTCAGAAACTGCTCTTGATCTAATCTCTGCCATCCCTACTCACTATGGCACACATTTACTTATCATATTGACTGTGACTAGGAGAATTTAAATAAGAATATATAAGCATGTTGATTTTGTTCTTTTTTCTGTTGCTTGTTTCTTTTGTTTCTTTCTTTCTGTTACAAGACTTTAGAATGTCTGTTGTGATCTTTTCTCAGTATTTATGGAAATACTATTGGAGGATGACTGACAGTACTTTTCGTTATTTTACTCGCAAGTTGTCATTTAGGGTGATCAGTTATTCCTGATCACAGAGTGCCTTGCTCTAATTTATAGGAGGGAGAGGAGGCTCTTTGATATATGTATACCCAGCATGAGATTAAGAAGCGATGGTTCAGATGGTGGTCTGACCAGTTTATTACAAATCTTTATCACTGAGATGGAGAAGGATGGACACTATTACCAGTTAGGGTGATGGGGAAGGGAAGGAAGGCAATAGAAAAGATAGGAAAGAAACAAGAAATGTTTTAAGTGCGGATAGTCACCATCCGGATCCAGCAGCGATCCCATTACACGCCATTCCAATGGTCCAAGGCAAGGGAGCATGGGGGATGACCAGCAGCAGCAATGGCCAGCCTTGGGCAACAAGCAGTTACCAGGAAGAAATGGCAGGGTTCAGAAGAAAGCAGGGCTCAGGTAGCAGGTCCAGGAGGGAGTTCGTCAGCGTGCAGGGATCAGCTCATGAGGGTTCTGATGGCAGAACACCTATCCTTGTGGTTGTTGATCCCTCTTTTATCCTCCATTTTTCCTGCCTACTTGACATCGTTGGGTTCTTGGGTAAGTGTCATGTGAGTACCTCCTGAATTGACTATCTCCCCTGAGATGAGTCCACACCAAAGACTGTTCTCCCACCATTTTGCTGCAGCTTATCTCTTTCTCATTGCCCCAGGATGTGTCCATTTGTGTCCCTTAGGCAAAGGATTTGGCAATTCTTTCCCAGGACTTGCTTGGACTTGTTTTAGACTTCTTCAGCAAGCTTTGAGGCAATGGCATAAAAAATAATAATCTCTTATACGGAGTTCATGCATTTCAGAACAACAACACACAGTGAGAGGAGAAACATCTTAATATTACTCTGCAATCATGTACTTCATTGTTCTCAAGAAAACCTCGCTGCCAATGTCCAAAGACATTTCTCTTGTTCCTCTGATGCAGTGCTTACTCCATTTCTCCCTCTTCCCAGAGGGCTTTCTGGCTACCCAACACTCCTTCCCTGTAACAGTCTCTAACCCCCTCTGCGGATGAAAAGTAGATTGAGGTGTTATTGATTTAGACACTCCCAGCAATGACGTAGACACACAAGGATTTCTGTGACAGAAGAGTTTTGAAGTATCTCAATAAATTCAAAAATTTCACTTGTATCTGTTGGTTGCGTGAGAGGGGAGACAAGGCGTGGGAAAGAGGTTGAGAGGCTATTTGCATTTGTATAAAAAGGGAGAAATCATAGAAAGTCTAAAGAGAAATTAAAATAGAGATTAAAATGTAAGTAATACAGACTGAAGTTGGTGCAATGTACTGTACTGAACAGAGATTTAAGTCCATTATATTGAACAGCCTGAATGTAGGCGGAGAAGAGAACTGCCAAATACACCAGTGCGAATACATCGTGCTGAAAACCCCCATATGTTTGTTTGAATGTGTTTGTACATATATGTATATTTATATATATTAAACAAGAGACATCAAATCAACACGAGATTTTGGAGTTAGCAAAACTGGTGGAAAAAGACACTGTAAAATGGAAAACTGATCTGCAGTAGCAATGTGTGGACTGTTTGACCTAAAATATTCTTTTCCATTTGTCTTTCAATCTGCGACAAAGTTTTTCTGCTTCAGATAGGTATCAGACAGCCCAGGAGATTTTATCTCTGATTCAGTAGTTCGTCATCAAATAAATAAATAAATGGGCACTTTTCAGCTTTAGTTAATTTTTTTAAACCTAAATTATTTATAGTCTTACAAATACTTACTTCACAGTACCAAAACATATTCTTAATATTTCAGTAGCCTCTATCAAAAATATGAAAGATGACTGCATATGCTGTCTTCTAGTTCTTTTTCCTGCCTTATTGGATTCATAAAAGGAAGACACTTTCTTTGTATTTTAAGAAGGTGGTTATCTTAAAAAAAAAATAAATCAAATTTTCTTATCATATTGTCTCATGGTGACATCTTAGACTATATTCTAGCTTCACTAGCTGAAAAGGTTGTTCTGGGAAGGCCTCAGGGCTCAAAGTTTAATCCAGCCATACTTTCTGTCTTCATGTTTAGGCTCACTATTAAGAATGCTTGTGCACACTCATAATGCAGCTGTAAGAAGATTAAGTATTGGATGAAAAAATTGTAACTAAGCTCCATATCTGGATGAAGATCAGTGACAAGTGGTGTCCCTCAGGGTATGGTTTTATTCAACATCTTCATCAATGACATTGACAGTGGAATTGAGTTGACCCTCATCAAGTTTGCAGATGACACCAACATGTGTGGTGTGTCAACACACTCGAGGGATGGGATGCCATCTAGAGAGACCTAGACTGACTCAGAGGGCCCAGGAGAACCTCAGGAAGTTCAGCAAAGCCAAGTGCAAGGTCTTGCACATGGGTTGCAGTGGCACCCACTATCAGTACAATTTGGGGGATGAAAGAATAGGTCACAGTCCTTCCAAAAAGGACTTGGGGGTACTGGTGGATGGTTATCTGGCCAGCAATATGCCCTTGCAGTCCAAGAAACCAGAAAGTCAGGTTTCCTGGGTTACATCAAAAAAAACATGACCAGCAGGTTGAGGGAGGTTATCCTGCCCCTCTGCTCTTTGCTGGTGAGACTTCACCTGGAGTACTGTGTCCAGAAGTGGAGTCCTCACTACAGGAAAGACATGGATCTGTTGGATCGTGTCCAGAGGAGGGTCACAACAAATGCTCTAAGGGATTGAACACCTCCCCTATGAGAACAGACTGAGAGAAATGGGGCTGTTCAGCCTAGAGAAGACGAGGCTCCAGGGAGACCTGGGAGCAGCCTTTCAGTACCCTATAAGAAAGAAGAGTTTGTTGTGATAGAACAAGGGGAAATTGTTTCCAACCAATATACAGGAGATTTAGATCAAATGTAACAAAAAAGATTATTTTTTATGATTCTGTGATTCTGGGAAGGATTGGATTAGGTTGCCCTGAGTGGTTGTTCATGCCCAGTATCTGGAGATACTGAAGGTATGAATGGATGAGGCTCTGAGAATCCTGATCTATCCTGACTTAGCTGTAGGTGTTTCCATTCATTGCAGAAGAGTGGGACTAGATGACTGTTAAGGGTCCCTTAAACAATTTTATGTTTCTATAATTATGTAATTATTTTGTGTTTACAAAGGTAGGTAACTGATGTTAATTCTGAATAATCAGTTTGCAATCTAAACAGAATACATGTAATCTAAGCTTAGAAAATGCAAAGGTTTAGTTCTTAGCTATCATGTTTAGACTCCTTTCATACTTAACGGAAAGAGAGAAAAACTAAACAAGTGAGTTAGGCTATCTCAATGTAATCATTAAAATAGATCAAATTAACTTAATCAAAATTGTTGCCTAAGTGAAAGAGTTCCCATGAATTGGCAAAATTTATGTCTTTGATAGTTAGATGTAGCAATGTTTTAAGAACTGCTATTTTAATAAGATTTTAAATTGTGTCCTGATGACAGTAACTTGGATAGCATCTGATGAAAGACAGAATTTTCACTCCTTTCTGAATGAAACTACTAACCCATTCAGTATACGCTCCTCACATTAAGGGTAAATTATACAGTTATGTATCAGAAATAAATATAATTGAGAATCGTCTTTATTTTCATTTGTACTTTCTTACATATTTCATACTTACATAAATGCCTGTTTGATTGTAGAGATCTCCTTGGAGACCAAACTAATGCTGGGCATGTCTGAATTATTTCCACAGTAGGAGTTAAGAATGGTGAACTTTATTTTAGGCAAGTTTATTATCTTGAGTAAATTTATAGCATATATATATGTGGTTTCCTCTACTATCTGTTAGAATGAGCATACATATTTCAAGATTTTACCTTAAGTCCGGTTTGAGTATTTCAGAGGCTAAGTGAGAACACAGTTAAATACAGCCTTTTGACTCCCCTCCAAATATTTGTAGAATTTACTCAGAAGGCAGTGAGGTATATCTTAACATTATCTCTGTAATATGTTAATTTTTATTTCCTACTCCTATGGCAAATATTTGTGCTTGGACTTGGGGAGACAATTTGCATTTGGATACAATCATCTTTGAATGGATACTGTACCGTAGCTCTCTGTCCAGTGGAAAGTCCCTTTCTTTTGAAGCTAACATGTATGCTCTCATCTGCGCTGCTTATTTTTCCATTTCACGGCTCCCTCTGCAATAGCTATTTCAAATTGTTACTGTGATTCACACTACATTATGAGCATCATATATGATTAAATCTCTGTGGCAGAATTCCTTCTTTACAAATAGATTTGAATTAGACCGTATTGTTATCTGATCGTGAGTACATTCCTTAGGTCAAGTATGCGTTGCATTCAGGGGTGGATATTTCTAAACTGGACAAGAAGACTTTCAAATGTTATTTCATTTTAAATTAAGTCACTGAAAAGGGGATGTGTTTTTTGTTGTCGTTATTGTTTATTTTTGTTTGTTCATTTTTGTTTGTTTTAGTTTTTGCTGTTTCACTTTAATTTATTTTTCTTCTTCGTCCATATTCCAACCAAGACAGACATGGTATAAAATTGAACTGGAGCAGAAATACAAGTATGAACTCCATATACTATTTAGCTTTCATCTGTCTCTAAAAAATTAAAGAAACCCTTATCTTTTGAGTCTCCCTTTATTTTCTAGCTATCCTTGGTAACAGGGTAAAAATTACTTACAAAAGGAGCAAATTAAGATTCTTTCGTTCAGAAGAAATAATTAGGTAACAAATGGATGAAGAACTCATTAGGTGTTAGAGCTTTGCTTATAAAGCAATACTGTGTTAAAAAATTAAATGGTAATTTATATGCAAAAATATTTAACAAATGTTCTTGCTATTTTTGGAAGGAACATAGGCTACTGTAGAACTGCTGGCTCTTAAGCCAATGTATCTGTGTAATCAAGACTAAGTGCAAAATAGGCAGTCTGTTTTAAATATTTACTTCACATATTTTTACTTATCTGCACATCCGTAGATTATCCTTTGTTCCTTTTAAAAAAATTGAGACCAACAAAAATGGTGAAAGATAGTAGCAGGTTTTTCTGCGTGAGCACGTAAGAGATACAGTCTTGTCCCTCAATAGCAGAGAATTAAAAATCCAGTTAGTGGAAACTGGGTGAAGTCTGACAGAACACAGAAAGCTAAAATGCTTTCTACTGCCTCTAGATTTGCTTTGGGGAAAGCTTCCGACTCTCAGACTTTTAGATTACATAAACTTTGAAAATGCAAATGTTGTTAAGGAATAATTAATAATTCTGATAAGTTTTTATTGTGAGAAATAAGTCTAAAGAAGAATAAGTAAAGAAATACTGGCAGTTTAATCAAGAAAACAAAGAGTGGACTGGTCCAGTTTTGTGTATGGACTTAAGATGAAATAAAAAGATAAAAATAAATCACATGGAGAGAGATACTGCAGTCCATGGTAGTGTAGTGAGATTGGGCTTTAAAAGTAACAAAGGCTTTTTAGTGTGTTGTTTTGTTCTATCACATTTAGAACAATTGCAAAAATAATTATTAAACACCCTTTATTTGCTTTTACCCCAGAATTATATTTCTCACCACCAAAAAACGTGTACTTCTAAGTCTGCCATTTGTACACAGAATGCACAATTTTTGGTTAAATTAAACAAAATCATGATTACTTACTTCTCAAAAGTTGTGTTGAGGACAAGTAATAACTTTTTTTTTTTTTTTTTTTTTGATGTCTGACTGTTTTCTTGATGGGCATTTGTCTAGAAGACTGACATTTGATTTGAGGCAGTTTTCACCCGCACATCTTTCATATTAATCAACAATGAAAGGATGAGCACAACTCATCTGAAGTTTCAAGATGTATACCTATTTGTTCTGCAGACAATCAATTCATATTGTATGTTTCCCTTATTTTTCCATCTTACCTCTAACTTGAACTTCATGTCAAAAGTTTCTTCAGGTATTAGAAACTTTGTTATATATTACTTTGTACCTTCAGATCTAATCTTGACTATATAACAAAAGCTTTATTTTGATTATTGTTGGGATTCTTATAGCAGTGTCTTTATTATGAGCATGTTCTGTTGGCTCAAGTCTTTTCTTGGACGCACAGTGGTTCTCCAAGTAATGTAATGGTTTGCTGCATGCTGATTAGCAGCAGGGCCATTGAAAAGAGATTAGGGAGTTCCATCATTAGAAAAAAAAGATACTGATTGCTAGTCTTGAATAAGAACACATATTCTAACCAAGTAAGATTATGTTTCATGCATTAATATTCATAGCTGGTGGTATAATTAATTCTATTTGTCCCATACATTATTGTCTGGCTCTTCATGGGAAGAGAGCTTAAGTTCAGAGAGAAACCTATCCTTCATCACAAAGTATAAATAGTAACTGCTAGATCTTCTAAGTTTTAAGAAGAAAAATAGGGCAAATAATGCATGAGTTTTATCCTTGTGAAAAAAGAAAAAAGACAAAATTATGACACTGAGGATCAAGAAACAAGGATGATGTTATGCTTATAATCTCACCAGAACCAGAGTCATAATTAAAGCTGTTTAGTTTTTGGTTTCTTATTCCACAAGTGTACTTGAGAGTATGATTGTACTAAGTATGGTCATGCTCAATAAAATTCCTTATTCAAAGTCTTTGAATTAGTTTATGTTATGGGAAAAAATAATATATATATATGTATATATTTATATTAGGAAATATCAGTAATGAAGTATGCTAGGATTGGAATGAATATTAAACAAGCTATAATAAAACTGTTCTGTTAAGTCAAACCAGTGGAAGATCCCCTCTGTTCAGCTTTGTTGAGGCCTTTGTTGAGTGCTGTGTTCCATTCTGAGCTCCCTAGTGCAAGAGAGATATGGACACACAGGAAAGAGCTTAAGTAAAGGGCCAAATATATTATTAAGGACTTTCTCCTCTGAGAAAAAGCTGAAAGTCAAGACTGTGGAGCTTGGAGAAGAGAAGACGCAGGAAGGATCTCATCAATGCATGTAAATACCAGAAGGAAAAAAGCGAAGAGGCTGGAGACAGACTGTTTAGTGGCATCCAGTGCCAGGACAAGAGGCAGTGAGCACAAACTGGAGGACAGGAGGTTACATCTGAACACAGGAAGTATTTATGTGCTCTGCAGGTGATGGAGCACTCGCACAGGTTGCTCAGAGAGTCTCCTCTCAGGAGATCTTCAAAATCCATCTGGACATGGTCTCAGACAACTCTGTCTAGCTGTCCCTGCTTGAGCAGATGGATTGGACAAGATGACCTCCAAAGATCTCTTCCTGCCTTAACCATTCTCTCATTCTCTAATTCTGTGATCTGACTGAAATTTCATCTGCTTATATGTAGAAACTGTAAAGCACTCAGCAAAATGAACTCTAGTGACTTTTAAAGTTTTGTTTGTTTGTTTGTTTTTTACAGAACTGACATATCTTGAGGAAAACAAACAAACAAACAAAAACATAAAAGCAGGAACCATTGTTTGAAAAGACAAAGATAATGATTACATTAAACAGAAAACAGAAAATAGCTGTGCAAAGGAGTCCAGCCAGAAGTTCTGTAGTCAAATGGGGCTTCAGAAATACTACTACAACTCCAGTTCCTTGTGGAATAACTGAAAAAATACTGCAACACTGTGTCACAAGGCATTAAGGGAAAAGTTTCACTTTTACAAGCTCTGAAAGAAAGAGCTTTAGCAGGATTTTAAAGTGAGGTTTATGTGCCTAAGCATAGCTAAACTTCAAGATCAGTGATGATAGATAGCTGAATCAGTATTCTTAGCTATTTGGGGAAAATAAAAAAAATAGGAAAAATATGAACTCAACATGAACAAACTTTCTATGATGTGAATAGAATGTGCCGAATGGTCAGTCATCAGTTTCCAGAGAAAGTTTGTTTAACTTTACTTGTCATGTTAAAATGACATTAGTTCAATCTCTCTCAGTCGTATCTATGTCTGCATATTTGTGCATGTTCATACATGTCTGTGTTTTTGTATCAGGCTTGCAAAGATACAGAAATGGTCATACCCTTTCCTATTTTAAATTGAATGAGTATTACTGTTAGAGACCAAATAATGTGTCTCACTGATGCACACAGCAGGCAGACAGAAGTTTCTTTCTATATGATCCTGGTGTAATCACACCTGCAAGAATAAGTTCAGTTTCGGGAACCTCAATATCACATACATGTTAACAAATCAGAGGGAGTTCGGGAAAGTTCAATGGCATCAAAAAAGATTAAGTGCTTGAAAGGAATACATAAAGAAATATTCACAACTCAGAAAGCTGGAAAAAAAGAACAAGTTATATAGTAACAGTGATTGCATATAAGATGTTGAGAATTCTGATGATTTTTTTGTCTTTCATGTGCTCAGAAATGACTACCAGAAGGTTTTGTTCATTTAAGACTTCAAGGTGAGATGTCAGAGACCAGAAGAAGCATTGACCTGTTGGAGAGTTTCCAGAGGAGGGCCACAAAGATGCTTCAAGGGGTGGAATACCTCCTGTATGAGGACAAACTGAGAGTTCAGCCTGAAGAAGAGAAGGCTCTAAGGCGATGTAATAGCAGCCTTTCAATATATAAAACAGGCAATAAGAAAGAAGGAGGCAGACTCTTCACCAGAGTCTATTGGAATAGAACTAGAGGAAATCATTTCAAACTTAGAGAGGGTGGATTTTAATTGGATATAAGGAAAAGTCTTTTACAGTGAGGGTGGTGAAGCACTGGAACAGGATTTCCGGAGACGTGTTATATATCCCATCCCTGGAGATGTTCAAGGTCCAGATAGATGGGTATCTGAGCAATCTGTTCTACTTGTATCTGTCTCTGTTCATTGCAGAGTTGTTGGACAAGACAACCTTTAGAGGTCCCTTCCAACTCTAAGGATTCTGTTCTGTTCTGTTCTGTTCTGTTCTATTCTATTCTATTCTATTCTATTCTATTCTATTCTATTCTATTCTATTCTATTCTATTCTATTCTATTCATCTTTTAAAAGATGATTCAGTGAGGGATTAGAATGGCATTAATCTTTTTTGATGTATCCAGTTTGATCCCAGGAACTTGGGTAGGTACAGTTTGCTTCAGCAGTAACTTAAAACAACCTACATCTAATTGGTTTTCTGTTACTTCAACAAATATAGTAGACAAATGCTTGTCTACTATTCTGCTACAAGAGTTGGAGACTTAGGTAGTCTGTTAGAAGAACTTGTAGGATAGGAAAAGCTCTGAGTACTTCATGCTTTTTCATATCTGATATAGCTAGATATCTGCTGTGCTTAGCAGCAGACCATCAGCTTCCTTTGCTTTCCTTTTATTTCTCTACCTACCAGTGGAATTGTTACATTTCACATCACCCATCATTGTGGTGATTTTATATAGATAGCTAAACTCCATCAGGTACTTCTCTCACTCCCCATCTTCTAAAGAACAGAAGGAGAAAATATGATGATAAAAAGGCCATCGATTGAAGAAAAATAATTAAAATGAAAAAAGAAAAAAAAAAGGAAGAAAGAAAGGCCATGTGGTAGCGAACAGATAGGACAGTTATCCTCTCCTTTCCATCAACAAGCCATATTCAGCCACATCTTGGGAAGATGAGCCTCAATTATATGTAGCAGTTGCACAGGAAGACAAATGTTTTCATAATGAGATTCCTTCTTCTTTCACTACTTCAACTTTTATTGTTGTGTGTGACATGGTACAATATCGAATATCACTTTAATCAGTTCAGCTCAGCAATCCTGATGATGCCTCCTCCACATCTCTTACTCGCCATTAACATACTGGTCTCTGAGAGGGGGGTTGGAGAGACAGCCTTGATACAGTGCCAGAACTGCTCAGCAATAACCAAAATATTGGTGAGGTATCAACACTGTTCTAACAACAAAGGCACACCACAGCACTATATGGCTTGCTAGGGGAAAAGCTGACTTTATCTCAGTAAGATTCAATAGAGACATTTTCAACTCCAGCTGAGCTTTGGCTTATCTTTATTAAGAGAAACATGGACATGATGGAAAGTGTTCAGTGTAGGGCTACAGAAATTATGTAGGAATTGGAGAAATTTTCCTATGAAAAATGTTTGAGAAAGCTGGAGTTTTTTAAATTACAGAAAAGAAGACTCAAGGTAGAGTTCATCAGTATCTATAAACATCAGAAAAGAAGGTGCAAAGTCTCTTTTCAGTGATGCCCAGTGCCAGAACAAGATGTAATGTACATAAACTGGAACTCGGGAGATTCTCTCTGAACTTCAAGAACTGTGCTGTGTGTGAAAGAGCACTGGCACAGGTTGCACAGACAGGTTGTGAAATCCCTTCCTTGGATATCTTCAGAAGCCATGTGGAAGTAGTCCTGGGCAACCTGTTTTAAGTGGCTCTGCTTGAGCAAGGTAGTTGAACAAGATCACCTCCAGAGGTACCCCCAGTCTCAATTATTCTGTGATTCTGGTCCTAGAGAGGTAGGTACTCTTATATTCTATATATAAATAATTATAGGCCAATTATAGGTGATTATAATTGCAACTATGGGTAATTATAGGCCAGTCAGCCTCATTTCTGTCCCTGGAAAGGCGATGGAACAGCTTGTGCTGGATATCATCTCTAGATGATTGGAAGAAAAGGAGGTTACCAGTTGTTTTCCCTACCCTAAGCAACATCAGCTCTATATGATTCTGCACAGGCATTTTCTGTTTAAAGACTTCTGTCACAGATTCCCCCAGCAACCTGTATGTAATTCACTACTTTACCTTTGCATGTCTACTCTGAATTTCTGGCATTGCTGTTGAAGCCCATTATTTCTTGTCTGATACACTGTGATTATTGAAGATGGTTTATTTCCATCCTCCATGCGTATGGATGTCCAATCTGTTTTACATTCACCTCAATGTCACCTAAGTACATTTCCCCATTTGCTTAAGAAAATGTCATATGAAAGAGCACAATAAATGTAACAAAAATTGAACTTTGTGACACATAGCTTCTTTTCTATTCATCATTGTATAGCAAGATTAGATTGTTTATGTTGGTTTGACCTGATTTGTTCTTCACAAACTTCATTTAGCATGCTCTGTATTTTATTCTTATCTCACTTGCAAATAGGATACTTGATTATTTGTTGCAGAAATTTTTAGAGAATTGATGTTTGAATGACTTATACATAGGTCTCTGCTATAGTTATATTATCCATAATTCATCAGGATGATTATTACAATCAGTTTGGTTATACTGAATTAACAAAAGTTACATAGTTAAGTTATGATTAACTATAAAAATAAAGCAACTTGTATATTTACCCTCTGTCAAACCATTTACTGACCACTGATTTGATCATATTACTATATCATCTATCAGGAGTGAGAAGACATTTTCCAGTGATAATTTTTTGTAAGAAATGAGAAAATACTGCCCCGTTGGTAAGTTCTCATCAATCACAAATTCTGATTGTGCTTCTGAGTCAGAGAAAATGAGATGTGAGTAGAAAATATTCAGTTGTGTTGACTAAAACCAAAACTAAAACCAAACTAAACCCCAAAATGCAAATGTGTATGACATTATAGGAAATTTTAAATTAAGCCACGTTAGGAGGTTTGGACAGTTATCAAACATATGGAAAATCAAAATTTCATTCAGCTCTAGTATTTCATGAACTCAGATCTACTGTTCTATGTATGCCACAATAATTCTGAAAAACTGATTAATGACAAAAATAAAACCCCCCCAAAAAACCAGCTCTGAAATGCCTGTGCTCAGATGGAGTGTTCTTTTCAAATCTTAGTTGAAAGCTGTTGACTTATTACATGCAACTATCAATCTCAAATGTTGTATTAATAACTCCCATTCAGTTTTAGGCCCTTATCTGAATAGTCACGTTTGAGATTATAGTTTTCCAACAGCTGGTCCAAAAAGCCTTATCTCTTCAGGGTAAATGCCATTATCCGATGCAGTAAATGGTAATAATTAGAATACGTTGACCTAGTGCTTTAAAATATGCTCACAAGTAGTTTTTAAAGAGAATGGCTAGATTTGATGTGATGTATATATCTTTACTTTAAGGTGCAAATGTGGACAGAAACTTTGAACTACCCGAAAAGAGCAAAGTTAGTACTATGAATGCAGAGATTGCACTCAGTGTGAGTAGTTTAGCTGCAACAGACTGTGGACACAAAGTATTACTAAACTGAAAATAAGGGAAATCTCGTGGGGGAGAAATAAATACCAAAATAATAGCAAAAAATTTGAAGAAGGAATAATTTCATTATTTAATAATTATAAAATCTTTGTCATGCTATAATGTACATTACACACTGAAAAGAAACATTATAGTCAGTATGCAACAAGTTCTTTCACTACAATATTTCAAAGCCAAACCTGGGGTCAATTTTTGATAGCTGCCATAATCTTCCAAAACTTTTGAATTTGAAAAGGTGATCATTATCTCTACAGAATCTATTTATTTATCCTGGAGACTAACTTAAGTTCTCCAATGAGTGCCTTAGTGAAAGACTAAGAAAGATAACTTTGTTTACATATACAAACTCCAGGTTCATATTTTTTTCATATGAAAAAAGGTTTTCATTAGTTTTGTATTATCCATTTTTGTATTTTGTGTCTTCATATTCATCAGCTATCTGTTTCTGCGTGTAAAAGAATTCAAACATTTGTGTGCTATTAAATTTGCCTTCCTTAACCGAAACCAGGATAACTGCATATGATCCTGTTTACATTTTTAAAATAGTTGTAATTTATGAGCAGAGAAGCAGAGAAGTAAATAGTGATGAAATGAATGCTCCCTTGACATTCTTGTTAATCTTTTTTTTTTTTTCCTTGTCTTAGTTTCATTTGGGATAGAATTGTTTTCTTCAGTGTCTGGTACGATGCTTTGTTTTTGTTCTAGGAGAAAAACAATATTGATAACACACTAGTGTTTGTATTTGCTGCTAAGAAGTGTTGTACAGTGCCCAAGCCGTTCTCAGCGAAGGGCCCAAGGAGCTGGGATGGAACAGAATTAAGGCAGCTGATTAAAATGGACAAAGGGATATTCCATCCTATATGATATACTGAAGGACAGTTTTCATAGAATCATAGAATCACCAAGGTTGGAAAAGACCTAAAGGATCATCCAACCGTTCACCTGTCACAAATAGCTTCCACTAAACTATGTCCTTCAACACAACATCCAAATGTTCCTTGAACACCCCCAGGGTCGGTGACTCCACCACCTCTCTGGGCAGTCCATTCCAGTGCCTGAACACCCTTTCAGAGAAGCAGTATTTCCTAATGTCCAGCCTGAATCTCTGCTGGCGCAATTTGAAGCCATTCCCTCTAGTCCTATCACTAATTACACTATTACTATTTTGAAGTGGGTGGTAGTACATCTCTCTCTTCTGCTGCTCAGGGCGCTAGCTGGACATCAGTCAGGAGGTGGTGAACAGCTGTGCAGTGCTCAGCCACATGCTGGGTTAAATCACAACATTCATTTTGGTGCCCAGCATGGGGCTTGTCATAGAGACTAAAATGATCACAGGACTTGTTATGAAGGTTGTGGCACCCTCAGAACCTGCTGCAAATGTTACAGTAATGGTAGGGTCTGTCAAAAAAAGTCAAAACAACTTCAGGACCCATCACAGGGGTTGGAACAGCTGTAGGATCTCTTGTGGGAGCTGGAGCAAACACAGGACCAGTCACAGAAGTTGGAGTAGCCACAGGGCTCATTACATTGTCATCAGACCCAGAGGTATTCTCTTCCCCTTGAGGATGCTCAGTAGTGTTGAACAGAGCTCAGAAGGCATAGGCAAGGCCTCAGCATGCTGCAGTGATTTGTACCTCTTTAGGACTGTCAGGGGGACAGGGTACAATACAAGGTGTCATGCTAAGAGTCATCACAGTGAGGATGACAGAGCACTGGCACAGGCTGCACAGAGAAGTGGTGGAGTCTCCTTCTCTGGAGACAGTCAAGACCCACCTGGATTCCTACCTGTGCAACCTGGGCTAGGGAGCTGCTTTGGCAGGGGGTTGGACTTGATGATCTCTAGAGGTCCCTTCCAACTCCTACAATTCTCTGATTCTGTGATTTCCTAATTTTACACTGGTTAACATTTTTCTCTGTGGTTGTACAACAGCATTATCCTCTGACAACAACAAGAAAAAAAAAAAAAGAGATACCAAAAGAAAATGAAAAAAAAATGCTGCAAAATATTTTTTATTGTTCTGATTTTTTTTTTGCCAGTGTCATTTTTACCTTACTACAGAAAATCTTTTTTGTAGTATATTCTAAGAAATCTTTATAACTAACAATGTATCTTTTGAACAAAAAGAATCTGAATAAAATTACAGTTTGTCTCCATAATTCTAAAAAAGAACAACAAATCTGAATTTCAAAAGGACATCTAAACATTTTTAATCACTTTCATGATACATAAATACTGATAGCATATTAGTGATTTTGAAATGTTGCTGTCAAGTTTTCCAAATAGTTATCTTTTACTTATTGCTATCATTGAATTAATTCACTCAGGAAAAGACCTAGAACTGGAGTTAGATTTTATTCTTAACAGTAAATGGGAAATTCATCCATCCATTTTTATAAAATTTAATTTTGTTTATTGATTGTTTCTTGCCTAACTGGAATTTAAACCATATTTTACTCTAAAATTCCATATTTTCTTTCCTTTCTCTAAGGACTTGGTTGAGAAGTGCTATAAGAAACTCAATATAGTGATAACAAAGAATATTTTTAACAAAGTAGCTATAATTTATGATAGATCAGCTAATAAGATGTACTAAAGTGTAATGGTGAAGAAAAATCTACAGCAAAACACTGTCCAAGAGTATGAATAATATTTATTTACAATTTTCAGAAAATACAAGTAGGCACAATTTTTATGACAGTGATCTTATATTCTTCTGAGACAGTGTTTAGCGTACATAGTCTGGTGTGATTTTGAGACATTGCTCTCTGCCATACACATGTTGAAGGTTTTGTATATCTACAGTTTTTGTTTTATTTTTGACAGTAGTTAGTTTATCTATAGGAGGCACTTTATACATACACCAGTTAATTTTATATCTCTGTAATACTAATCATGTAAAAATGTATGAAATATTTATTTAAATCAATAGAATAACCAAATTACTCTATTTACATATCGAAGTTGGATGTATTTAGAATGAAGTTACATGGACTATAACTTATCTTTGTTGAAAACAAAGATAAAGAAAAACAAAACAAAAGAAAAACAAGGAAATAAACAAGCAGTAACCCTCAAAGCCTGAAAGATTTGTTTTTATAGCAGAGGCTTCAGAAAATGCATAACATAAACCACTACTCTTGGCTTTCCTTGTAAATTCTGGGGCATTTTATGTTGTATATTTATTTACGTACTTCTGTCGAATCAGAAGAAAATATTGATCAGCCTTAACTGATGATATGCCCATAAAGTCACCAACAAATACTGGTGTCTAATTCTTACGTACATGCAGGTGTCTGAGATAATGGATTATGGTGCAGTAGTTTTGATAGATAAGACTTTGAATATATTTATTTAAATGTTAGATTAATTCTGAGAGATTAATAATCTATTTTTTTTCCTGTCTCTTTTTGGTTCATGTTTAAATGCTTAGACAGCATCAATAAAGAGTTGTTTCCAACTTACCTGGGAAACTTTGGGGTGTAAATGTTACACCAAGCCTGGTATATGATTTTTCTTGGAGATCTGTATATTGATACCTCATAAACTTCGTATAGCTTGGCTCCTGGAAATCAGATATAGACTACCTGCACATAATTTTCACTGGAAGCACACTCAGAAACATGATTTTTGTTAATACCAAGACAAAAAGCAAAACAACATGCAGCATCTTTCTCTAAAATAGTATTCTTCGATACTTGTAAATTTTGTTGTAAATTTTTCCAACTATAATATGCTCTCAAAATCACAAGGCTTTTAATAAAATTTGAAGCTGACTATACTGATGTTTTTACCCTTGCTAATTAGTATGATTTGTCAGGAAGGCTAAAGGACTGTCATTATAGGAAAAAGTTCCATATTTGTTAGTACTGCACGTTAGATAGAGCATTGCTGTACATAGCCCAGCATGGTTTTTAACTAGGGTTCAGTGTTATAGAGCTCTCATTTTATCTCTTGTAAGAATTATGGATAAATCAAAAAAAAATATTATTGAATCTCCTGACAAATCAGACCATTAGAAAACAAAACTTTTAAAATCAGTATCTTTACTAATGACCTCCTTAGGTCATATAAACAATTCACTCTGACTGACCTACTGGGGAGTTTGCATCCTGGATAACATATTTGACAGTCCATTTAGACTCATGTTCATTCTGCAGGAAGAATATAGAATATTACACAGGCTAATCACAGACCAACTGTGCCTTGTCCATGCTGATGATGATCTGACTTACAGTTGGTGACATATTGTGCATCCCATGAGGACACAAGAATGTTCACACGGGATGCTGTTAACCTTTCCTATGATTGTCTCTATAAATAAGAAGCAAATAAAATGGGATTATATTGATTAAACTTATGACAATGTTGATGATTGTGTAGTAATCTTCAAGAGCTCATTTAGCTTCTCAGTTAATATTAAACAGCAATCTGGAATTAACAGGATACTCTCTCTTTCTCTTTCTCTTTCTCTTTCTCTTTCTCTTTCTCTTTCTCTTTCTCTTTCTCTTTCTCTTTCTCTTTTCTCTTTCTCTTTCTCTTTCTCTTTCTCTTTCTCTTTCTCTTTCTCTTTCTCTTTCTCTTTCTCTTTCTCTTTCTCTTTCTCTTTCTCTTCCTCTTTCTCTTCCTCTTTCTCTTCCTCTTCCTCTTCCTCTTCCTCTTCCTCTTCCTCTTCCTCTTCCTCTTCCTCTTCCTCTTCCTCTTTTCTCCTTCCTCTTTCCCCTTTCTCTTCCCTTCCTTTTCTCTTCTTTTTTTCATTAAAGCATAAGCACAAACATATATGATGGAGCTTATGACCTTGTTACCAGTGATGATAATGAGAACTTCTGTGATTTGTTTGTTTGTTTGTTTGTTTGTTTGGGATTTGTTTGTTTTTGTTTGTTTTCTTGCTTGCTTGCTTTTTTTTATGCTGCTAAGAACTAGGCCTCTTGCTGAAGGAATGCAGCATGCAGTTGAAATTTCTGAGTTGAGTGATTCCTTTTTTATGAGAATACTTTCATTTGCACTTCTGATTCTTTGGAGAAGGTCTTGGGAGCTTTTTGATTTAAAGTTCTTTGGAGAACTTTAAATGAGAAAGGAAATTTCTTGACAGGTTTTATTTTTAATAAAATCTTTAAAATAATTGACATTTGAAAAATGAGATAAAATTCTGTATTTTGCGCATTCCTTTATTACTCTGCATGCTGAAATCTAAGCAATTCTAGCAAAAGAGTAATGTTTTCCATATTACAGTGGGATCTACAATATGGTTTTCAAAATGAGACAGCATAAAATGAAGAAGTTTAACAGAAAAGAAGCAATAAATTCCACATTAAATATTTTTTTGATCACAATGCACAATGACGAGAATTCTGAATTTTGAACTCTTTGGTTTAGGAACAAAAATGTGGCTCTTGTCTTTCATAAGCATGATATTTGAACATAAGAGTCTGGGCTAGAAAGGTGTTGATTTTTAAAACATCCATCAGATTCAAGAGTAAACTTCAACCAGGACTGAAGTCATTTGTCATTGGTCACTTTCACAGAGATTCTCTACTTATACATATAATAGCATGGGACTCTTTTTCTTCTGCAATTATTAACTATAGTCAATAAAGTTTAAAAGGTACAAGAGCAGTCACATACCACAGTTAAAACTTAATAAGTTGAATTGACCTTGAAGTGAAGAACAGAGGATACAGAGGGTCATTCTCCTTTCACACAGAAAGGGAAATGACCTTTGGGTCATTCCTACTTTCTTGGCCACTGGCTGTTATCCTGGAGGTGTTCTGCTTGAGAGATTTCATCAACAATGCTTTATGATTACTACTGGGCAATTCAGAGAACCACATTAACACTAGCCTCAGAGGAATTTTTTGATGTCATCCCAGCCAGAGGGTGAAGAACTATAAGAGAAGTTATGGAGGAAAGCTAATTAGAAAAGGGAAAGTAGAATGGAACAGAGCATAAAGATAAAATAAATAAATAAATAATATAATCTGTTATTCTCAGAGTTATAACGGTATATGTCCTTGCATGTATTTCTAGCTCCTTTCCTATGATGTCCTGTGACTTTCTCACATTTTCTGTTACATTACATATTCAATCAGACAGCAAGCTTGGAGGAATATTATGCCATCTTTTTTTTCTTTTGGGAATGAAATTCTATACCAAAACTTTTTCATGAAGGTCATCACTGTAAGCTAAAAATTGGATGCACATCATACACATTTTTTAAAAACACACAAGTGAAATAAAACATAGGATTCAGAATATTTGTGACTAAAATCTGTTACTTTTCGATAAAAGGTGGAAAAAATTAAGAATGTTATCTGAAAGTTTATATCTTCATGGAAGCTTTTTAACATATTTTTTTCACATTTCATAACAATTTGACTGATAAAAACTTTGTAGTACATTCTGGTAAATTTCTTTAACATAGCCTTTTCAACCTTTTCAGTTCATACTAATATGAATACATACTTTGGATGCAATTATCTTAGACATCTGTAGTTCAGAAACCACAGCTGAAGTAGTCATCCATGTCTTACTTTACATTCAGAGAAAGAAATAGTTCATTTGATTTATTCTAAGTTTATGTTAAGATGGGAGTAATTCTCTCCAGTGATTAGTAAATGCAGGTCAAACTGCTTACAAAAAGACACCAATGACATCAGTACTCAAGATGTCTATATCTGATCAAATGTATCCAATCCTAAAAGACAATAATTTTATCATATTTTCTCAGAGAACTAGATAGGCAGAAATCTACATGATACTTCCCTGTCATTTTCAGTTGTAGAGACCTTCATAAACTCACATCATCCACCTTGCCACTTGCTTTTGAAGTGTTTCCACTATACTTTACTCAAATTGGAAGTAATTTTGAATACTGTCCACTTTAAAACCTGTTATTTATGAAATGTTACAGGTGTTAAGACATTGCCATAACTCTCTGAACATAGTCTTCATAGGATGAGCAAACTAAGATCTGTGTGGTTCCTCTCTGTCATTAAAATTTGCTCCTCTGATAGCTTTTTGAGAAATTTAATTGATTTCAGGCTAAGATAATTTCATTTTCATTTTTATGAATAAGTTTTTGTTGTTTTTTTTTTAATTTTATTTTGCTAGTCTGTTAAAATAACTACCACTATGCTGACTCTAAAAGACATTTCCACCAGAAATAATAGTCTTACTCACTTTACTTCATGAGAGCGTGGTTTGTACTTTTTAAAATTCTTTAAACCAAAGAGTTTAGCTTCTGTGGATATCCTGTGGAGCTTTATTCACTATAAAAGTGAATAAAATAGTTTTTAAAATTCTAAAAATACCTTTATTCATGTGCTGTCTGCTGTGATAAAAGAAGAAAATGTGGTAGGTGCTTAATAAAATGACTGACAGGCAATATAATGTATGTTGCTAGTAGAAGTGATGGTTCTGTAGCATACGCTTCAGTTTAAGCTCCGTATCTGTGGAGAATGATAATTAAAGAAGAATAAATACTGGATATTTAAAATGCCAGTTCACTGAAAACAGGCATACTGCTGTACTTTTTCAAAAGCTGGAGTATTCTGTACTAAGAACTGTCTGAAGTTAAAATGCTTTTCTTTCTCAGCTCACAGAAGAGCACTTAACTGAGATATTTGTCATCTATACTTCAACATCTTTAGAGGCTGAACGTTGATGGACTGATAAACTACACCACACAGCTCACTCACTCCTCCCCCTCAAAAGAAGAGGGAGAGGAAATGTTATAGAAAAGAACTCAGAAGCTGAAAATAGACTCAATATAGAGAAATTAATATAATTTATTCACAATTACTAAAAGACGAGATAAATGAGAAACTAAACTCAAACTGTAAAACATCTTCTCTCTGTCCACTCTCTTAGACTTTCTCTTTCCTGAGCAGCACAGATAATGAAGAATGGGTTCTGTGGTCAGTCCAAAACACTAAGTCTCTGTTACTCCTTCATGGTCCCCCTCTCCCGTGATTCATGTGGGATCCCTCCCACAGGATGCCTTCCTTTCAGAACTGATCCCATGTTGTCTTCCCACAGTCTTCAGCTCTTCGTGCAATGCTCCAGCATGGCTTCATACCACAGGGGCTATTCTTCACAAGTTGCTCCACATAGATCCCTACTGGCACTACTCCTTCACCCCTCCAGCTCCACCAAGGGCTCCTCCTGGGCTGCCCCCACATCCCCCCTACTACCAAACACTTGTCATGTAAACCTAATAACACATCATAAATAAATCCTTTAATGTAAGTATGTAAAACTGTACAGAAATCTCTTTAGCACATGAGAATACTTATATATATGTCATGTATATATTTTTTTAATCTAAGTGTAAAATTATAAATTTTACAGCATAGTTATTTCCTTTCAAAGTTAATTAAATCTTAGAGACACATTTAGAGAATTAAATGAGTGGACTGGGAAGTGGCATGTTTCTTAAGCAACACCAAAATAGTTTGTAGGTCTATATGTGGATGTGGATCTGTGTTTGTATGTACATCTTTCCCAATACACTTGGTGAACAAGATATACTGCTAAGCATTGAAAAAGATATAGTTTAGTTTTATCTTATTATTATTATTCATTTCTTGGTTTTTATCCACCTTATTTTATTAAAAATCAGATTTTCTGTTTCAAATAAAGATTCTCCCACAACATTTCTTTGACAGCCTTCATAGATTATTCAAATATTAATTCTGCAAATGAGACTCAAACACATCATTTTGGTAGAAAATTACATCTGTATAAAAAGAACTGATTTCAGATGAAGACCAGATGGCTTTTGTATTTTAGACAAAGCAGAAAGTTTTCAAGAGATCTTCTGTATTTTAAAAGTACTGGCATCTCAATACTTGAAGAATAAGACTGAGAATTTTATATATGTTTATACAGTGGCATTATTTTCCTATGGCTGGCCTTCCTACGGACAAATCTCAGTTAGAAAGTCTTAGTGGAAGAGGAAATCTATATCCTTCTAAGCAAAAATGAAAGATGACATAAATTGTTTGTGTTTATCTGCTTGAGGGTACGAAGGCTCTGCAGAAAGAATTTTATAGACTGTATCAATTGGCCATAGCCAGTCATGTGATATTCAGCAAGGCTAAATGCTGGGTGCTGCACTTGGGTCATGAAAATTGTATGAAGCAATATGGGCTTGAGGAGGACTGGCTGGAAAACTGCACAGGAGAAGAGGACTTGAGGGTGTTGGCTGACAGCCAGTTGAACATAAACAAGCAGTATGCCCTGGTGGCCAAGAAGGCCATTGGCATCCTGGCTTATACTAGAAATAAGGTAGTCAGAAGGATCCGGGAAGTGATTGTCCCCTTGGACTTAGCTCTAGTAAGACCACACCCTGAGTACTGTGTTCAGTTTTGAGTCCCTTGCTACACAGGAATAATGAAGGACATTGAGGTATGAGCAGAGAAAAGCAAGAAAGCTAATGAAGAGACTAGAAAAAAATACTTGATAACCTTCATGGTCTTTTCCAACCTAATTTTTTCAGTTATTCTACAGCTGCTTCTTAATGCCTTTAAGATAATTTCCTTCAAGTTCATTTTTGCATCCACCAGCATAAAAGTGTAGTACAGTAAATTTCCTGTATGTGGTCTCCTAAGAAATATACTGAGATCAAGTATGTAGAAGAAATTTGAAACTGTATTGTGACTCTTTTGTTGATGGTCATATAGCTGGGTCATGGCAACCCCCACCATCAATACCAACTGGGAGCTAAAAGAACAGGGTGTGGCCCCAACAAAAAAGACTTGGGGATACTGGTGGATAGTAAGCTAAACATGAGTTTTCAATGTGCTCTCCCAGCCCAGAAAGTCAGTTCTGAGCTGCATCAAAAGAAACAGGGCCAGCAGGTAGAGGGAGATGATCCTTCCCTCTGCTCTATGTTGGAGTACCACATCCAGATGTAAAGTCCTCAGTACAGGAGAGAAACAGACGTGTTGGAGCATGTCCTGAAGATGGCTACAAAAATGATCCATGCAATGAAGCACCTCTCTCTTCTCCAGGCTGAGAGAGCTGGGGCTGTTCAGCCTGTAGAAGGGAGCACCATGGATCTGTGAAAGCCTTTCTATATCTAAAGGGGGGCTAAAAGAAGGAAGGGGACAGAGTCTTTAGGAGAATCTGCTGTGACAAGAGAAGGGGAAATGTTTTCAAGTAAAAGAGGGGAAATTTATACTGAATTTAATATAAAAGTTATTTTACAGTAAGAGTAGTGAACATTTGGAGCAGTTTTCCCCAACACTGATGACATTCAAGGTCAGGCTGGATGAGTCTCTAAGCAAGAATGATCTAGCTGTGGTTGTCCTTGTTCATTGCAGGGAAGTATGACTAGATGACCTTAAATGGTCTCTTCCAGTTCAGACAATTCTATGATTCTATGATTATTTTCAAAGGCAGGCAATGTAATGGAGCATCTCTAGTCTACGTGTGTATATTCAGACTTTGAAAATTGAGGTTTTCCTTTAAAAAATACTTTTTAAAACTTAATTTTCTGTGATTGAATTTTGAAATCTATTTAAATAGCATCTTTGATCAAATAAGTTACTCCATTTATTGTCCATAACCTTTTCCAGGATATATGATGCATCTCCAACAGTGTGGTAAACACTCAGATGCATTTATAAAGCACAGAGCAAATTATATCATCATGTAGCTCATACTAATCAAATATTATTTAAAGGATAATAAATCAGAACAAAATTACATGTCAGGTATTTAAAGGTTATGAGCAATAGAATTACAGTACAAAGTCATTGGCTGAAGGAGAAAATCACTATCGCAATCAGGTTGCAATTATCCAGTTCTAGACTTCTTTATGTGAAAAGTGGATTTGTAACAGTTTAATAAAACACTGATAATAATTACAAGCTAGTATTTCTATCTTCTTCAGATTTGGCTCTGTTAGGACATTGTTGAGAGGGTGAAGGAGAAACATTAACCAGACACTAAAAGCCACCTTGTGTTACTGTATCAAAAACATCTGTCATGATGTCTAAATCTATATGAGTTAATAAGCATAAAATCATCAGTGTGCAAAGTATAGTAAAAATGATTCCATTAATTTCTTTATTTGTTATATTTCAAGAATTATTTGTATTACTTAAACATAGGCAACAGATGTGGGAATTTCTACTCAGAATCAGAATATATCAATAGCACTTTTGCTCCAAATCCCTCTCTGGTAGAATTTCTCTCTCACTTTCTCCATATCTCTCCCTCTCTGTTTCTCTTTGTGTTTCTTTATTTTTCTCTCTTTCATTTCTCTTTCTTTTCTTTCCTCTCTGGATAATATAGGGCACCAAGGAGACTGCCAAGGACCTTGTAAATATCTCTTTTTATGCAGATGTAGAAAGTATGTTTGCATTAATAGCATTAACTAAAGTAGACTGAGGTACTGCGCGAGGCACATATGTATCCTTCATGCAAAAAAAGCTTAGTACCTTTGATCACCATGACATAATCAAGGAAAAAATTGTCTGTCTCTCTAAGCAGAAAGTAACTTCTTGATGAATTATGAGTCTATTTAGTTATGTGGAGAGTTGGACCAAAATAACAACAACAAAAAAGCAGATGGTTACTTTTTATCCTAAATCCCTGAAGTTCAAGATAGGGTAAAATTCATTACTCTAAGATATTCTAATTTGTACCTATATCTCAAGTGTGTGAACTAATATCCATGAAGAAGAATCTGTAAATGAGTTGTTGAGAAGTCAAGAGACCTATTATGTGAGAAACCACAAAATGATTTTGAAGTCATAAAAGCCCCTAAATGTACTGCAAAATTATTATGAATACTGTCTGGTTGATCTTGTCGTCTTTTGGCAGGCAAGTTTCTCCTTGATGCCAAAGGGAGTTTTGCCATTATCAGAATTTCGAAGATGAGATCATTTATAAACACCCTAGCAGTCAAAAACATTACATTTTATTATCTCCATGAGTACTATATTCCTAATAAAGTTAATTATTGTGAATAAATTTGTTCCTGACTCATGGCTCTGAGAAAACTAATGCAGATTAAGATCATATCTAAACCTCACTTAAGTTTATATGTAAGCAACTGGGTGCAGTCTTCATGCCTTATTGATTCATTGTCTGCTACATGCCCTTCTAGCTGTCTGTAAGGTATGATGGGATGATTGATTCTGCAATAACTACAGCTGTATATTTAACTGTATGAATTGGGGATGTGTAAATTATTAACGTTCCTCAGATATCTTTTGTTAATGCATAGTTTTCCTAACATGTTTTAGGATAAATCAGCTTCATTGAGATTTCTAGCGAGTCCTATGTAATGAACAAAATATTTTCACACGGATTTTTGCCTCGTGTTAAAACTTGCCATGTTCCAAGCTATATCTTAAAACCCACAAGGCATAGGAAAATAACCGTGCTTGCAAATGTATCTTAATATGTAATTCCCTATCCCCTGCTGCTAAGTGGAAATGATTTATTTCCATGCTTACTGTGAATTTCTGTGCATTAAAGGACTGTGTCTCTCTTATTTAGCTTTTAACTACAACTGTATCTACTGAGTTGAAAAGAAAAGATAGAGCAGAAACTAAACATTAAGGACTAAACCCAATGCAGGACTTTAATTGCACAAGAGCTCACAGAATACATGGTTCTGGTTGTTACTTAGTCAGTTTAGATGATTGTGTTAAAAATGATTGCATTATGCAGTGTTAGGACAGATACGTTTGTTAAGTGTGATGAATTAGCAGACATCAGACTGCGTAAATAGCTTGTCAGTGTACTGTATAGTGGCAAACATTGGAAGTACTTATAGTAACCAATTCTACTGCACTGCAATCTCCCCTTGCCTCATTTCCTAGTCACTTCAAATACTGTCACACGGAATACTTCTCCACAAAAACCTAATTTCCTAGTTCAGTGTAGCTGGAGTGAAATGAGCCACTTACCCTAAAAATAACCACCGAAGGTTGTCAGAAGGCAGTTTGATCAGCCACCAGTTCTTTATATGCTGCAGCAAAGTGGCAATACTGTCATTCCTACACATGCTTTATAGAATGCAGAGGTGTCTCTTTTTAAACTCTGCTCAGGTCAGTCCTATAGCTCACTATATAGGGTTTGATTGGACAAGTCAGTTGTTGTAAATTCCAAAGACAGTCAAACATACAGGAAGTTGTTCTGGTGTTTCTAAAGGTCTTTCCTGCTGGCCAGCTCCAAACAAATACTCTACTGTGTTTCTAAGATATTCCTGATGTAGCAGTTTTTATCCCTTTGATTTATATGTGGGGAGGAAAAATACAAAACACACAAACAAAAAAACCCCACAAACCTACTAAAGCTATATCTTCCTGTTGTGGAATTTCAAGAATATCTATCACAAGTCTGAATGTTTTATCATCAAGATGAAATGCTACTTTTTGATGATTATTGCTAATAGTATAATTATACTATGTGAAATCAATTTCTACTTTTGCTTTCAAAGGGAAAATGCGTGCTATTTATCCCCATGAAATTATAGGATTAAAGTCTACATGAAATTTGTTTCATTTTATCATTTTTATGTTCCAGCTGGAACTGTGAGAATTACATAAACAAATTATTTTTTTTAATATATTTAAGAGTTTATAACCACATATAAAACATATTTGGATGCTGTCTGTACAAAACTTGCATTACTCTTGTCTGTAACTTTATATGCACAGTGGAAATGAAAATGATGCTGCTGGTTTATTAGAAGAAAGAATTTTTCAAAGACAACTTTTTGCTATGAAGGAAAAGGCATCAGTCATAGTGCAGCCCAAGAAAGTTGTTTTTCTTGAAAAGCAAATGGTGTTGCAAATAAGGAGTCATACAGAACCACCAGAGGCCTAGTCTGATATTTGCATTTTTTGTAATTTTCCACTGAGGTGCCATAACTCTAGATCACTCTAGTATAATCAAAACAAAGCATGCAGTATAGCTCAGAAATTGTAGCTTATTTGTGAAGTCCAGAAGAAAAAGTTTTATCAGCACTATGAAAGAGAACACCAAAATACTTCCCATTGTTTTGTTAGCATACTGAATAAATTTTTGATCTGTTCTAACTAAAAAGGCCTGTCAACTGGATATTAAGTTGTGAAGTCTTAGGAATCTTTAACTTTGAGTAATGCTGTTGGAAGTGTTTACTTTACAATCCTGAGCTCTGAGTCCAGAACTCTTCAATGAATTTTGTTATCAGTAACTTATATTTATGTATTTATCTTTATTCTAGCAAAGAATATTTGCTGTAGCATTTGTAAATATTTCTGAAGATCTATAAGGAATCATTTTATTGGATCTTATGATGTTCTTGTAGTGATTGCACAAAATAAATATAAGAATGAAACAGAAGGAGCTAAAATAGCGTACTTCAGGAAATTAAATTCCTACCAAGAGTGAAGAGGTTTTTATCCATACAAAACACACAAGGAAGTTCTGAAGTTAAAAGTAATTTTACTTTGGTATTTGAATTCAAATTCTGTTTTTCTATATTACATGTACACAGACACGTCTCTATAAATTCTATCTCTGAATGTACATCCGTATGTATGCAGTGAGGTCTGTGTGTATTTGTAAAGGGTTATGCATATTACCAGGTTCATTTATGTGTCTGTTTTTGTACACCAATGCATACAAATATACATAAATATTTTTACAATTTTTTGAAAAAAAAAAAAACCTGTAAAAAAACTGTATTCTCTGTCATTTAAATATTTTTTTCCTCCAAAAAAAGATATTAATTAATTATGAGTGTGATATTAGATAATTTAATAACAGCAACTAATTCATTCTAGTATTTACTGCTTTTGAAGGAATCAAGGAATCAATATATCACAGGGGTTGGAAGGGACTTAAGGAGATCATTGAGTCCAAACCTGCTGCCAAAACAGGTACCCTAAAATATGTTGCACAGGTAGGCATCCAGACAGGTCTTGGACATCATCATAGGAGACTCCATGACTTATCCAGACAAACTGCTCCAGTCCTTCATCATAAAGAATTTCATCTGCATGTTAGTATGGTACATCCTATGTTCAAGTTTAAGCCATTCTTTCTTTTTCTATCACTACACACCACTGAGAAGAGCCCAGTGCTCACCTATTTGCCTCCCACCTCACTTTAGATATTTATAAGCATTTATTTGGTCCCCCAACTCCGTCCCCCCCAGTCTTCTTTTCCCCAGACAGAACAGACTCATGTTACTTAGCCTTTCCTCATATGGGAGATGCTCCAGGCCCTTTACGATCTGTGTGGCCCTACGCTGGACTACCTCTAAGAAAGATCTGTCTTTTTTTTTTTTACTGGGAAGCCCAGAACTAGACACAATATTATAAATGTGGCCACATGAGGGCACAGTGGTGGGGGAGGATCACCTCCCTCAAGCTGCTGGCCGCACACTTTTATTCCACTCCAGCAGTGGCCTTATTGGCCACAAGAATACACCGCTGGCTCCTGGCCAACCTGTTGTTCACCATGAAAAAAATGTGTTTTTTGTTTTGTGTGGTATTGTTCTGTTTTGTTCTTGTTTGTTTGTTTGTTTGTTTTCCAGTGAAATCTCAGTGGTCAAGGAACATTCTAAAGTAAATTCATTTCTTGAATGTTATTTTTTAATGGAAGCTATCAGTCAGAGTGGAAAACTGGCCTTAAGAGCTCATCTTTCAGGTAAAAACAATTCCAGAGAACATGCACAAAAGAGTAACAACTCCTGTATGGACTGAATTCGAGTTGCAGATCACATTTGCTAGTGGTGGCTTTTTTCTTCCCTTTGGTATTATTTTGTAAAAAGTAGGTTTTAGTCAGACTTTTTGACATTACCAAAGGCAAATTGATCTTCAGCAACCTGACTCTTGTTCAGTGGAAGTGGTTGCAATTCCAGTAAGCTCTGAAGTTTGTCGGGGATTTCTGATGAAATTTTACTCATCCTGTACTTCATCCTTGTCAATAATTGTTCACAAATGTGCATGCTGTCAAGAAATGTTGACATGAATAAGGTGCAATTGTGAAGCAAAAAATTATTTGTCTCTGATAATTCTTATAAAAGTCCAGTAGAAAGATATGATCACATTTTTGAGTTGAATATCTGATTTCAGCTCTATACATTCTATTTGAAAGTTTGCAGGTAATATATTTATTTCAAATGAAAATGGAGCCACAAATATAAACTGATGATTTTTCTCATCAATTTTGATACGTATTCACAAACTCCTTTTTCAAAACAGAAATCAAGGCTTCATATTTTGCACTGTTCACAGAACAGTGTTTAGTCAATATAACAAAATATTCAGAACATCATTTGCCATAATTTGATGTACCTCTGCAGTGTTCCCTCCCTATATCCTGATTTGAGCCCAGACAGTGCCAATTTTACACTTGCAGCATCTCGGGCACGGACTCAAGTGTGAACGATCCAAATCGTTTATTACAGGTTTTAACATCCCTTATATACTTTCACAAGTTCTCTGTAACTTTCCCACCTACCTTTACATATCAACAGTATAACTTCCCAAAACAGTCCTTAACCGTGCATACAGGCAATTATCCAATCAGGGCTGTGAATCTTCCCAAACCACGCACTCTTCCTCCAATTGGGGTCTACTGTCGTGCAGCTTACTTGAACTTGTTTTCCTCTTCTTCTGGAAGTGTCCTTGGTTCTCAGCCTTCCTTTCTCATGCTGTTTATCCTGTTCCACAGCTGCAGCTCTAAATATACTTTTTGTATTCCCACATATGCTCTTGTTTGGTTGTTGCTGAGCAACAAGTGCTCACCCAGGGCCAGGCCAGGATGCTTGGTGGGAAGAACCATTGAATGATGGCATGGGATAAAAGGTGGCTGCAGGATGTACTAGGCTGGGCTGCATGTGGCCTGTGGGCTGCAGGTTGGACATGCCTGCTGTACTTAGAGGCTTATCACAAGTTGAGTACTATACAGATCTGTCCAGGTACCTGTTCTGTTTAACATCCTTGTCAGAGACCTGAAGGAGGCAATTAGGTAACTTTCATCAAGTTCAAAGATAGCACAAAATTGGTGGAATACGTCAATATTCACTAGTTCAGGACTGCCACTGAGGTGCTCCTAACGAGGGTGGAAAAATGGATCAGCTGAAACCACTTGAAATTCACTGAGGACAAATGGCAGAGGCCAGCACCTGGGATAGAAAAGTCACTCATGTCACTAGACTGCCAAGCTGCAGAGGAGCAATTCTGACAGGGACCTGGAGGATAAGAACATTAGCCAAGAACATGACCTGACACCTGAGGAGGATAACAGTCTCCTGTGTTGTGTGAAGATGAGAATGGTCACTAGGATGAAGGATGTGATCATACCTGTGTAAATGACACTGTCTAGATCACACCTAGGTACTGTAAGCATGTTCTGGCTCCCCATACAGGAAAGACATTGTACTGAGTACAATTACAAGTGGGTAATAGGAGAAGCCACTGAAAAACATACTAGTGCACCTTTATACACTCTAGTTAGACGACTAATTGAAAGACATGCAAAACTGTCATTCTAAAATCATCTTCCTCAGCCAGTTTTTATCTCAACATGACAAAAAGTACCAGGAAAAATGTCATTAGGTGCTGTACAACAAAGTAAAGCCTATTTTGTTGATGTTGTTGATGATTGTTCGTATGTTTGTTGTTTATTTGTTCATTTTGAATATCCTCACAAGCAGAAAAATGTTCGTGCTAACAGTCAACTAACAGCTGTGGAAATTATGAGATTGCAGTCAGGGTGGATACAAGAACAGATTCACTATGTAGTGGGCTTGTTTACTTTGTTGACCAGAGTGGCTTAGGGACGCACTTTCTCTCTTATTCAGATTTGCTTTTTGATTATGCCCTTTGTTTTGAGCAGAAATTAGGCTGTGGAAAGAGAATGGTGGTATAGTGTATAGCTATGTATCACCTCAGGTTTACAAACGCTTTGAAATTGTTCTATCATCTGTTAATGAATAGCCATGGACTTTACTAATCTAGTTGTTAATCCTCAAAGTTTGCTGTAACATGTACATACTGTGTTACACTAAGCCACTTTCAACAGTTTAGCAGCAATCCTGACTAACCTGAAAGGACTCAGTTGACTAGAGTTTAAGTGAATATGACTCCAATCTACAAGGCAGAAGGATCCAGGAAGTGACAGGCCTGTCAGTCTGACCTTGCTACCAGGGAAAGTTATGGATCAAATTGTATGACATCTTGTGACACAGATGAGACAATCAAATGATCAGATGCAGCCAGCATGGTTTTATGACAGGTGGGTCTTGCCTAACTAACCTAATCTGGTTCTGTGCCCTACTTACTAGATGAGAGAAAGTCTATTGATGTTGTCTACCTGGGTTTAAGTAAAATGTGGCACTTTTTCTTACATTATTCTCCTGAAGACACTGGGAGTTCATGAATTGGACAGTCGCGCAGTCTGCCAAGTGAAAAACTGGGTGGATGGCTGATCTCCAAGAGTCAAAGTGAATGCTGCTCAATTCAGTAGGCAGCTGACATCCAGTGGTGCCCCCGAGGGCTCAGTCTTGGGACCAGTGTTGTTTAACATTTTCATTGGTGTTCTGTATGAGAAGATCAAATGCACCCTCATTAAGTTTGCAGGTTATGCCAAGGTAGGTGAGACTCTTGATCTCCTTGAAGGAGGGAAGTCTGCACAGTGATATGGATAGGCTAGATTAATGGGCTGATTCTGACTGCATGGCATTCAACAAGGATGAGTGCAGCTGCACCTGGGTCATAACAGCTCCACAGAGTGCTATAGGCATGTGGAATACAGGCTAGAAGAAGACCACAGGTACTGGTCAGTATCCAGCTAAATATGAACTGACAGTGTGCCCAGGTGGCCAGAAATGTCACCAGCCTCCTGACCTGAAATAGTGTTGCCCACTTGTATAACAAAGTGATTGTAACTTTGAATGTTGTACTGGTGAGACTCCATTTTGAGTTCTGTGTTCAGTTTTGAATCCCTCACTACAAAGTGAATATAGTGCTGCTTAGCAGAAGGAACTAGTACACAAGATATGAGGAGTGGCTGAAAGAGCTATGGTTGTTTAGTCTGGAGAAGATGAGGCTCAGAGGACTCATCACTCTCTGCAACTACTTCATAGGAGGTTTCAGTGACAAGGATATCCATCTATTTTCTCAGGTAACAAGTGATAGGATGTGAGGAAATGGTGACAAGTTACATCAGGGCAAGTTTAGAGTGGCCATTTCTTTAAGGTGACCATGGTCAAGCATGGGTTACTGATGACATTTGTTTAGTGATGGGACTTCGTAAATCGGGTTGATGGTTGGACTTCATGATCTTGAAGGTCTCTTCCAATCTAAATTATTCTACAATGATAAAATTTTTGATGTCTTTTTGTAGTACATTTTTTAGAAATAGGTAAGAATCAAGAGATTTTTCAACATAAAAATTTGTATACTCTAACATTTGCTTGCTTATTTGTTAGGATAAAAACCAAAAGCAAAGGCCTTTGAGTTTAAATTTAAAATTAGTTCTTTTCAAAACCCAGTGAATTAACCTATATCTCTTATACTTTTGTGATGCTGATTACAGGTGTAAAGAAAAACAATGGTTTCTCTGTCTGGCCTGTATCTGTTTTCTCTTGATTTTACGTGTGTGTGTGTTTTTTTTTTTTTTTTTTCTTTTTTGTTTGTTTGTTTGTTTGTTTGTTTTGTTTTGGGTTTTTTTAATCCTTTTCTTGTGTAGATAGATGAGACTGGAAGTTACTTGCTTTTTTTTTTTTTTCCTATATCTCATTTATATACACTGGAGGAACTACTGAAAGAAAAGCTAAAGAAAAGCAATAATTCTTGCATTAGTTGTGTAGCTATATGTATGCATGACAATAATTCTTCACAGTTAGGTGTCCAGATACTGTCAGATATTTCACATGATCTTTATACCATTGGTCAAGAGTTCTGGAACCTCACTTGAATGTAATGCCTTGGGAGGTCAGGATCATGCAGCGAAAGACATTTTTTCAGCCAGTTAGTGTCAATCCTGTAGAGAGTTGTAATGCTAGAGAAGAATTCTTGATTTGGTCTCTGAATTTCATGAGGAGATAATGGACCACTGGGGTAATGTGCTCATCATGACCTCTGCTGCTAAGCAGCTGAGCTAACACAGCCTGTAATATCTGGAGGTTTTTCAAGTTGTGCTGTGCCTGATTCAGGGCAGCAACTTGAAGCTAGATCTCCGTGTGTCAATGTAAATGTCCTCCTGCAATTTCTTTATTATTTTATTTTCTTTAAAGAACTTTTCCAGCTTGCATTGATAACAAAGTATTCAAAGGTTCATTTTATTCCAAATACATAGGGAAACATAGAATCACAGAATCATAGAATGGCCTGGATTGAAAAGGACCACAAGTATCATCTAGTTTCAACACCCCTATCATTGGCAGCTGTCAGCTGCTAGAGCAGGCTGCCCAGAGCCACATCCAGCCTTACTTTGAATGCCTTCAGGGATGAGGCTTCCACAACCTCCCTGGACACCTACTCCAGTGCATCACCAGCCTCTGAGTGAAAAAATCCTTCCTAAATATCTACCTAAACTCTCCCTGTCTTGGTTTAAAATCATTCCCCCTTGTTCTATCACTATCCACCCGTGTAAAAAGTAATCCCCTTCCTGTTTATACACTCAGCATAAAGTTCCTGATTCAGATTAGTCAGAAAACCAAATTAAAAAATGTCAATATATGCTAAATACGTATCCTGATCTTCAAGCAAATGTGCCAGACCTTGACAGGATCCAACAAGGACATGAGAGTCACATAACCTGCCTTTTTGTCATCTGTACAAATTCAAAACACTCTTCATAATGTGAATTAAAAATTAAATGTGTCAAAGGCAAGCAGTGCAAACAACTGCACAGAAACTAACAAAAGCTAACGCTAACCAGAAAGGTGATCATGGGTATTTCCCTGTATTTAGTTGTCCAATCCAGGTTTTGAAGCATTCTGTAAGGCTGGAAAAAAAACATTGGCTGTAAAGTAGTATTCACCTGACTAGACAGAATTTAATATATTAGATTTCCTCTACAATCAGTGAAAAAAAGAGAAAAAAAGTATTTTAAGATGCAGTTAATAGATTTTTAAGGGATGAAAACTGAAGCTTGTTACTCTGCATTAGCAGTACAGATAGCTGAACAAAAATATTTATATTGAAAACATGTAAATTTAGGACTGCTTACAAGAATGACATAGGAGAAGCTGTATTAAAGAAAAGTCTGTGCCTTGCACCTGAATCAGTCTTTACATTTTTCTGCTAATAAAAAAAAGCTAATGCAAAGTTTGTCTTTTCTCTCTTTCTTACAAAGCTAGTACTGATTAGGGCAGTCTGAGATATGAATTTGAACATTCTGACTGTTATAGGAAAAAAATAGAACTACTCAGTTTGAATAGTTTATAAAAAATCAGGAGAAAAGTAGTTTGTAATTTTATTTATGTCACATAATTAATCAGTAATCAGTGAGCTATACATTTGAGATCAATATTAGTAATTGCATCAGACAAACCACAGTACTAGATGCTTTCAAAATGTTAATCAACAAGTATAATTTTCTAAAATCCTTTTATGTTCAAACAACCTCCAATTTTATTTCTTTCCCCCTACACATACATATATAACTTCTTTGCATCTTTATGTGTGGCATTTGATCAGTACTGTAGGAGATGTGAGCACTCCAACCCTGTGTGACTTCCACTTGGTCCCCCATATCTAGCAGTGGTGTTCCCTGAGTGCTACCTCCATACTGATATCCCACTGCAAGGTTCATGCTGCTCCTGGCTGAACCATGGGACAGCTGTGCTGCCTGGTCTGGGCTGAGGTTGTGTTGACTTAGAGATTCCATGGCAGGTACAAGTCCAGTGCGATTGCTGCTGCTTCCTTTCTGAGGTCTTCCTCTCTTTACAATAAATTTGCATTGTGTTTTTGTTGTTTTGCTTGTGGGTTTTTTTTGTTTGTTTTCAATGCTTCTTTTCAAATTACCCCATTTTTTGCCTTCGGAAGTCTGAAAATCTCAAAGTACTTTTTAATCTAACTGATCATTGCCTTGCTTCATAACACTGACAGTTGAGGGTCATTTCAGAACAAAGTAGCGCTTGAACTTAGAGAATACTTAGCAACTGCAAAAGAGTAGGTTTCATAGACTCTACAGAAATCCTGGCCTTTTGATCCACTAAAGTCAGTAATTCACATGAATACATTGAAAGTTTGTCACCACTAAGAAATATGTCTGAAAATGAAATCCTGTTGTAAGACCACACAGCGTGCTGCAAGCGGTCCAGAAGGCTCCTGGAATCCATTGATGATAACTTTCTGTTCCAGGAACTGGGCTGACTGACTTGAGGTGAAGTGTTGCTGGACCTGCTGCTCATCAGTGCAAAGGAGATAATTAAAGGCATTAAGGTTGGAGACAGCCTGGGCTGCAGCAACCGTGCCCTGGTTGAGTTAGTTATCTCAATGAACATAGGCCTGGCAAAGAGTGGGGTCATGATGCTGAACTTCAGAAGAGCAAACTTTAAGCTGTTCAATGGATAGTTGGCCAAGATCCCCTGGGATATTCAGTCTGGAGAAAAGAAGGATTCAGGGTGACCTAATTGCAGACTTTCAGTTCCTAAAGGGAACCTATAAACAGAAGGGAAGTCAACTCTTTGAAAGGGCAGATAACAGCAGGACAAGGGGAAATGGTTTTAAGTTGAGGGAGGGAAGATTTAAGTTGAATGTCAGGGAGAAGTTCTTTACTATGAGAATGGCGAGGTGCTGGAATGAGCTGCCCAGAAAGGTTGTGGATGCCTTGTCCCTAGAGGTGTTCAAGGCCAGATTGGATGGGGCCCTGGGCAGCCTGATCTAGTATTAAATGGGGAGGGAGGTGGCCCAGCCTGTGGCAGGGAGGTTGGAGATTCATGATTCTTGAGCTCCCTTTCAGCCTGGGCCATTCTGTGATTCTGTAATTCTGTGTAAACTCCCTTTAAAATAGAGCTGTGGCATGGTTGGGACAGTTGGCTAGACTGGAGGATCTAGAATTATTCTTAAAAGCACTGTTTTAAAAGAGAATATTCAAAGTGAATTATGCTTATATATTTAACAACAAACGTTTCTTCTGAAGGGTGAAAGAAAGATTTAGATACTTCCCATGGGTGTCTGCAGTGCACTGCAGTACACAAAATGTCTGAACAAGAATAGCAGATGTGACCTAAGATGTATGCAAGACTTGTAGATTTCTGGAGTGGCAACTGGAGGCCATGTAGGATACATGAGAAAATCTTTCCATAGGTGTCTAAATCAAGGCATTCTTTGGGGAAAGGTTGCTCCAATTCCTCAATAATTATTCTAAAATACCTTGTGTAGAATCTCTCTCAAGTAACATACATTTGAATTCCATTAACTTAAAAATGAACAAAGTTTTTACCATGATATTTTTCTTATGCTTCTTGTATTTTCTTGCTTATCTGTTTCCTCGAGAAATTATGAAAATAGCTTAGAAATAGTATTTGCAAGTATCCAAACCAGGCAGACACTAGCAATTACGCAGAGAACTCATGGGGTTCTTCTATCATTCCTAATTGTTGTCATTAGAGCTCTTTTAGCTTGATTTCATACCCCACTAGTGACCTTCACAGGTTCTAAAAATCCTATTTAAGAATTTCATTTTGGTCATGTTCATTATGCTTTTTGTTCAGCATATCAGCTGTAGCATCCTAACCGCTGCCTACCTGAAACTTATATTGCCATTGAAAATTTTCAATAGACATTAAAAGAAAGTCCTGCAACTGTAAATCACATTACATTTTAAAGAGATTTTTGCTTTTTTTTTTATTATTCTCTACTTTTTTCTAATCTGAAGAGTAAAGCTATTTCTATTTCCAAACATAAAACTACTATGTATATATATATACATTCTACTTTGTACTGATAAATATTTTACAGCTTTATCTAAGTGGAACTGCTGGGAGTAAACTTTGAATATTCTGCATTGTACTTAATGATTTCCAGTAATATCTTCTCTGTGACTAAGGACTGAATGAACCATTCTCACACTTTCATTATCTTATATTCTTCAAAACTCAGCTCCTGTTCTGTGTGAATGGTCTCTGTTTCAAGCTAATTTATGAATTAATGTTTAGAAATTGTCAGTGTGCTGGTCATTTTTCAGTGAGAAATTGTTGACATATGGGTTGGATAAGGAGGATCAATATCTGTCTGAACAGAGAGTTTCCAAAGGGTAGTGGTGAGTGGAGCAAAATCTAACTGGAGCCCAGTTATGAATGAAGTATTCTAGGGGTCAGTACTGGATCCAGTCCTATTTAACTTCTTCACTAATAGCATAGATAATGGGGTAGAATACACCCTTGGTAAATGCACAGATGCCACAAAACTGGGGAAGTGATGGATTCACCAGAAGGACATGCTGCCATTCAGGCACCTCGTCGGAGTGGAAAAATAGTCAGGAAAGAACTTCATGAACTTCAACAAAAGGATCCGTAAATCCTGAACCTAGAAGAGAGTGAAAACCACAGGCATGATGTGGAGTATTTTGTCCTCCCAGTACAAGAGAGACATATATACAGGAAAAAGTCCAGTGTATGAGAGCTGCTCTAAAAATAATGCCTTCTATTACACTGACTCATTATTTCAGAGGTATATATTAGTGATACAGCAATAGAGGTAGAATCTTCACACCAGAATTCCATTACACTTTGTTGCCATGAGACAGATGTCAGCAGAGGAGCAGTGACAAAATGACATGGAAGAGCGTATGAAGCAAAGATGTGTAATTGAATTCATCCATTCAGGAAAAATTTCACTCGTTGACATTCATCAATACTTGCTAAAGATTAATGGAGACCATAGAGTGGATGTGAGCAAGGTGAGGTGGTGAGTGATGTGCTTCAGCAGTATCATGAAATTCAAGTCATGTTCTGGAGGATCATGCATAGCTGTCACATCACAAAATGAAGAGTATGTTGGTCAGCTCATCCTCATGAATTGATAGATTAGAGCCAAAGAACTGTGCACAGAGCAGAATATCGGTTTCAGTATGTTGGAACCAATGTTGGAAAGACTGGAATATCAAAAAGTCCACACCAGATGGGTCCCAAACATGCTCCCACAGGAACAGAAAGAACACTGTGTACGTTTGTCAGGATTTTCTTAGATCAATCCTTGGATTGATCTGGCTAGGAGATGTGTCACCACTACAAGCTGGAGTCAAAATGGGAGTCCACAGAGTGACAGCGTGAATTACCCATCAAAGAAAACATTAATGACACAGCCCTCAGCAGGTCAGGTGATCTGAACTGTCTTTTGGGATGGGAAAAGGATGATCCTGGATTTCCTGAAACCCAGAGAAACCAGCAGTTCAGACCACTACATCACAACACTTACTAAGTTGAATATTCGACTTCCAGACTGAAAAAAAGAGAAGAAGACAACCTTTCTCTTGCATCAGGAAAACATCAAGCCCCATACCAGTTTATTGACCATGAGCACACTGTCAGTCTTTGCTGGACTGTCCTGCCACACACACCTTGTAGTCCTGATGTAGTGCCTTCTGATTTCCACTTTCTTGGGTCAATGAATGATGGACTGCATGAGCAACATTTTCCTAGTAATGATATCATCATAGCAGCTGTGAAACAGTGAGTCACTTCCTCTGATGCAGTTTTTTACGAGAATGGCATGCAGTTTCTTATTTATTGCTAGCAAAAAAATGCATAACAGATGGTAATGAGTATGTTGCAAAATAGTTTTGTGTCTGTTTGTCTGTTTGTTTGCTTATTTATTTATTCATTTTTGTAGCTAAGAATTTTCTCTGTCAAAACGTTTTTTTGCACTCTTTGTATCTGTTGGATTTTTCATGGACATAAATAGTAGACATCACTTCTGGAGCAACTTATGTCAGTCCATGAAGATGACTGAGGAAATGGAGCATCTCTCCTATGAGGAAAGTCTGAAAGTGATAGGACTTTTTAACTTAGTCAACAGAAGGCTCAGGTGTAATATCATCAGTGTATGTAAGTACCTGAAGGGAGGGTGCAGTGTTCTCATTACTGCACCACTCTCTTTTCAGCAATCAGCCAAACAGGAATGCTATGTTCCACGGCACTTCTTAACTAAGGCAATCCTTGCTAATAAAGCAATTATGTATCAGTATGTAATAAAGATTTTGAAGTTGAAGCATTGCCCAGAATATAGTAACGACTATTAATAATTTATACTTGAACTACTCATCTACCAAGCATGAGATTTACAGGGAAAAGAGGGACACTGGAAAATGCCAACCCATAAATTTTTTCACCTGTCATGCTAGATGTTTAGGGACAGCAGATGTTAAAATTATAAATATCAATGGTAGATGCAATGTCTGTAATGTAGAATATTTTGAATTTTCATCCATGTACCTGAATGAGCTTTAAATGAAATCTATTTAGATCTGATAGTGGTAAAATATTTATTATGGTATCATGCCATCTAAAACTTGAAACAAAACTCACAGAAAATAGTTTTAACAGGACAAAGTATCTCCTTGCGTAATCTGCAGCACTGATATTCTACTTCAAAAAGTATCTGCTTACCTGCTTTGAAAGAAGATTATCTTTTGTCTATAAGATCCTCTCAGTAGTCAGACTGACTGCAACTATGCCACTGAGGAAAATGCATTCATCATCGTCGTATATAAATTATCTATGCTTTTTGATGGAGGTATCATGTATAATTTCTTTGCTTTTTTCCTTAACATTCCATTATAAAAAAAAGGATATGCTTTCTCCATAAAATTAAAATTCAGTCAAAAATTAAACTGTTTCCTTAGATCCTGTCAGGTTTGTCAATTTTTGTTCTACAGAATACATAAGAAAAAATGTGCACCTTAAATTAGGATAATTAATCCTTTTGAATTATATGTTTTAGCTTGCTGTTTTAAAAGGAGTGACTGTAGTAAAAAGTTATATTCAAGTATTGTAATAATAATAATAATGCCAGGAATTTGTTTCAGCAGCATCTTATAGGTAGCTGTAGTTAAAGCTAAAATGTTTTTCTGTTAAAACGAAGATAGTTTTAACTCTCTAATGTTTTCATTTAGAAGAAAACAGATATGAAAAAAAATATATAATCCTGGAAGACCTGGAGGACTATAAGCTCATCAGTCTCAACTGTTCTAGATTATGTAGCATCTCCTCCTAGAAACTGTGCTAAAGCACATGGAAAACAGTTGTTTTGTGACAGCCAATATGGCTTAAATAAAGGTAAATAGTGTTTGAAAAATTTGGTGGCCTTCTTCTATGGGATAATAGCATTCATGAATGAAGGAAGAGCAACAGACATAATATACCTGGACTTCTGCAAATTATTTGACACTGTCCCACACAACATCTTTGTGCGTTTGATGCTGTTCTGCATTACATCTTTGTCTCTAAACAGAAGAAAAGTGGATTTGATGGGTGAACTCAGTGGATAAGGTCTTGATGGTTCAGAGAATCATAGAATCAGTTAAGGTTCGAAAAGACCTCAAAAATCATCTAGTCCAACCAGTTGCACTCAAAGAGTTGCAGTCATTGGCTAAATGTTCAGGTGGAGACCAGTAATGAGTGGTGTTCTTTGGGTTGGATTTGGGACCAAGGAATGCAGTGACAGGGGAAGAGGTAACAGCTTTAAACTGAAAAAGGGTAGATTTCATATCTAATTTAGATATTAGTAAGAAATTCCTAACAATTAGGGTGGTGACACACTGAGAAGGATATATCAAAGTCCCTTCCAGCTGACCTACTATTCTAAATGAATATTTGAAAGTTTTATATTTTTCTCTGCAAAGAATTTTTTTTTTTGTAAAATATTTCTTTTGCTCTTGTACTGACTGAGAAATCTTTCCTTTCTCATGATGAGTCATGAACACGTGCTCCCTTAACAAGTTTTCCCCTTTTTCACTTAAACTCTGAAGATTTTCTGGTATATCATTGTTTTACCAAAGATATTTTTAATTTTCACATCGCATAGGGAATCTTTCTTCATTGTTTCATGCCATTAGCATTTAAGTCCAACATTCTTCATATTTCCTTTGATTTCTCTGTATATGAGTAAAGATAGTCAACAAATAGATAACCCAAAATTCAGAGAAATCAAGTATTGTGACTAAACAAAATTCTAGGCAATAACTATACCAGAAGTAAAGGAATCAGAAAGTGAAGTAAGATTAAGAAAATGTAAGCTAAAAGATGGATTAAAGTCATGACTATGCAGGTAAACTGAGAGAGAACCAAGACCAGGGCAAAGGAAACACTTCTCTGGAAAGAATAAAGCATACAATATTTTGAAACAAGTAGAACAGCCAAAAAAAAGGTAAAGCACTTGTACTGCTTTGAATATTATAGTAGGCATATTTCCTGTTGGCTCTCAAAAATCTAGGCTTCCAGGTATTCAGTACTGAAATGTCATTATTCAAAGCCAAAATTAATGCATTTAGTTTGAAATAAAATATAGAATGTCACACATTCTCCAAAATAATTGTTCAAATACACAAAGATATAACCTTGAAAACTAAGTTTGTGTTAACTTGGTGTTAAAAGTCAAAAGGAACTGTTAATACACACTTTTAGATTGAGTAATATCTATTTCATTTTTAAAAAAGTATAATGTTTACATTGACACCTGTTTCTTGGAAAATTAATATTTTATCAACACAACACCATGGAAGTAGTTTTATAAATAAGTGCTCTAGAAAACAGTGACAGTCAACCTATGATCTGATGACTGACTACTGTGAATTCAATTATCATTGATAAATTATGTTTGTTTTCTTTTTTCTTAAGTAAACATTTAGAAAAAAATCTGTGTCTTTAGTCTACAGCAGATCTATTGTCACAAAGAGTCACAAAGAGCATTTCCTGATTGTTCTTCAGTGTCTTTAACCAACTATATATAGATAATACATGAAAAAGTAACATGAATGTTATTCATTTCATTATTGATAGGGTTATTACCTACTTATTAATTCACTAATTAGTCTTGAAGAGGTTGATGAAATAACATTGAAAAGAGATGGTGTTCCATTCAAGTTATACAAGCTAAATATCTTTTTCTTAGTAGCTTCCAGTCCATTCAGGACAATGTGAAAGTCTTACAGAATATATAGCATCACATAGCTTAGAGTTCATTAAGTTAGTTATGACTTGAATTGTTAGTTGGATGCCACATAGGACAATGCTTAGGATGAGTATGGAACCAAGATCAAGATTTTTACTGTGCTTATCAATTTTGCAATAGAGCCAGAATCATTCTTCTTACCTATGTTTTCCCTCACTACAATCTCTGTCTGAATCCCAAGAGAAAAAAAAACAAAACAAAAACACCTCATCTACTCATGCCAACCAATTAGATTCTGCCAATGCAATTGAGCTCTGCACTCCATAAATAGTACCTCAAAAAATAGTATTCCAATATGCAGTGCTGTTTCTGTGTGCAGTCCTGTGTTATACTAGTTTTGAGAGTGCTGAGACTAAATCAGTTTATGTGTTTGGTTGATTTTCGAAAGTGAAAGGTCAATGTTTTCCCACAACAGAACCATATAAGTTTGAATAAAAAATAATATATACTCCTGGGATAATAAAATCTATTTCCTTTTCATCTTCCGAGGCATTAACTTTTTTCTTTTCTTTCTTTTTCTTTCTTTTTTTTTTTTTTTTTTGTGGAATTTATATGATCATATGTGAATTCATGTCAAGATGCATATAACCCTCAAAATAGAATTTCCAACCAAGCTATGATTAATACATCTGGAAATTACACAAGAGACAGTAAACCTGAAGGGGAAAGGCACTCCTCAAGAAAAACAACTTAATTACATATCAAAATTAATTAAGACACACCTGTCAACATTTTTTTTTTTTTTAATAAGAATTTGGTGCAGTCAGCTTATTCCACTGTGGCAGCTGTCTATAATGTCTGTAATGGTATTGTGCTTCCCAAATGAAAAGTGAAGAAAAGGTAGCTCAGGGATGGATAAAATCATCTTACATGTAAGATTTAGTCTTAGCTGATCATTCTACAGATTTATTTGCTTACACTCTGGAAATGAACTCTTGTTATTTTTGTAGTTGCAGTTTGTTTCTTTGGTCGGTTGGTTTTGTCTGCTTGTTTTTGGAAATTTGCTGGTGCTAAAAGATTCCGTTCCTTTCCAGAAAGCCCTGCCTGACTCATATCTTTTGCAATTGTTGATGAATAGAAATTGTCCTTTACTGCTGCTTCTTTTGAAGCAATTCTCATTCAGTCCAGGAAGAAAAAAAACAAAAAACAAAAAACAAACAACAACAACAAACTGTAAAGAGACTAGGTATAGGTAAGTCTGAGCAGGGCCCCCTTCCAAAGAATAATTAGGTGTTCAGTTGGAACTTCCTTTTTTACTCACAAGTGTTTTTGGCTCAGATGCTCAATGCTGCACTGGCTTAGTAATGCATCAAAGAGGCGATGTTGTCATGCCTCTGCATAGAGGAGTAGTGGTCAATGTTCAGCTGAACATGAGCAAGCAGTGTGCCCAGGTGCCCAAGAATTCATAATGGTTTATGGGCCAGTTCAGCCTGGTTCGGTGACTAATGGGGCAGGGGGACCCATGGATCCATGCCCCAAGAAAGGGGAAAGAGCAGCGAGATGGGAAATGGATCTAAAAACAAAACAGTGGCAACAATCTGAGGAGGAAAACTAATCTACTAAATAAGATATCGAAATGCAAGATAGAACAATATAATACAATATATTTGGAACTGAGGCTAATAAATCAAATAAAATCAGAGAGTGGTCAAAAACTGAAGGCCTTACTCTAATGCTGAAGATGAGACGGCTACAGAGCATACACACTGCTGAGACAAGTGGAAAGGGAAAAGAGGGAGACATCTCATGACATGCGAACTGTTTTATCTTTCCCTCTGAACAGAAAATGGAAAAAGAAACTCCTCTGGGGTATGTAATTCTTCCCTTCTGAGACAGGTATACCCAGAACTATTGATGATTCATGCAGGTCGAGCATTAACTCCTTAACTCCTAGTGCACTACATGATGCTATGATGTGGAATATTGATAACAAAAATCATAAAAGCATGACAGGTATCCTGTCTTGTATAAAAAATAGTGAAAGTTGCCAGCAGGAACAGGGAAGTGATCTTTTCCAAACTTGGTGATTCTATGATTTTATGATTCAATGCCACATCATGCATCCTAACTCTGTACAAGCAAGTGGGAAAAGTGATTTCGAACTCAGTTGTTTGTTCCATTCAGAGAAGATTCAAGAAAAGTTTCTGGCTGGTGGAGACATGCATGATGAATCCAGTACTACTTGCTTCAGCTTCCTGACCCATTCTACTGCTCCTGATTGTGAGGCCAATGAAACAGTAATCTAGTATTTCCACTAAGTAACAGAAACACTGTGATTATCATATGTTCCTTCCAAGATATCAGTCTGCAGTGTGATTGCAACTGAAATACTAAATCTCAGTTAAATTCTCTAAGAAAAAAGAAAGTGCAGTACCATAAGAAAACCTTCCCCAACCTTCTGAATAAGCTCCAGTGGATTCTACTGTCATACCTGCTAGCACATAAAGATTATTTTCATTTTACAAGCAATGGCAATAGACAAGCAATTCATTTCACCCACTAGTAAGACTAGTGACAGGATTTTGGAGGTCAAAGTAAAGGCATTCAGTTTACTGATCTGAGGAACAAGTTTTCTGTTATGCAACTCCTTTAAAAACTCTGCACTGAGCAACAAATGAAGGCAAAATTATACAGATGACAAATGATTAAAGTAAACTAAAAATAAATAAAGAAAATTATCTCTTATTTTCAGCACTATATAAATGGTCACATCAGTGTAAACAGATTATATGATGTCATGGTGGTTATAGAGAATCAGTTATTTCCTCTTGTGTTTGCCATACATATATATAGGAGTTGCTTCTAATGTAATGCCTACTATTTATTTACATTGAAACTACAACAAATTGCACAATAACACTTTGATAGGACAAATTCTCTGCTACAAGACACTGTTCTTCTGCATAGTCACTACCATTAGTCAACCATTTTCACCACCTATGAACAAGAGCCTGCATGCTATGCTTGTAAAAAACTGTGTGGCCATAGAAAACATGATTTGTCTTTCACATCACTGTTGCCACTGCTGAAACACCCCACCCCCTGTCTCACTGTACTCACATTCAGCAAGCATCAGTGAATGTCAATGGATAAAATTTCTTCCACATGGAGGAACTCAGTGACACACCTTTGCTTCATGCACACTTACATGTCAAGCACCATTCTGTCGGACTGCCCATGTGCTGCTGCCACACTGCAGTAAAATGTAATGGAATTTTGGCTGGAAGGTTCACCCTCAACTGCTGTGCCACCAACATCCTCCTCTGACATCATGGGTCAACATAGTAAAATAGGAGATATTAGTCTCAGAGCAGCCTCATATATTCAATAGAAAATATGCTAATTGTAATCCTAAAACCATTTCTGACGCCACTACTTGCCCTTGTGCATTATAATGTATGGACCCAAACCTGTGGTTCTTAATTGAGCAGAACTGCCATTGAAAACAATAGGATTTCATTTGATTAAAGATTGCAAAACACATCCCCATGTGTGCACTTCTTTGTTCATGGTTTGTCAGACATTAAGTCATGCAAAAGCTCTTTTTAATTACATTTTCAGATGGTGACATAATTGGGTGGAACAATCAATATCTTTCTTGAATCCTGAAGGTTAGACTTCCCAAATGAGACCACCACCATTCTGAAATCTAAAATCCCAAGAATAATTATTATCACTTGCTTTCAAATTAATAGAAAATAAGACACAAATCTTATATTTTATGGCTATTTTTTGGTCAGAATAATCCAAATGTTTGAAATATATCGTAGCTGATAACTCACTTTAACATAATTGTAACTAACTGTATGTTACTTAAGAAAATTACATAATGCCAGTAGGAAAAGTTACACCCAGTGCCATATTAACTATGTACACATGATAAACAAGCATTCTTAGAATTTCCATAGATAGATGTTTTGTAGTGGTCCTGTTTACTAGGGAAAGAGAGAATCCAAAGAAAGTGGCTAAAAACTACTGGAGAAATATACTTAGAAAAAAAGTAAAAATATTAATAATCTATTTCTCCTCCTGAGAAAAACTACCTCAATGCCCTGTATTTTGTTCACTTTTTGGGGGTCAGCAGGGCTAATAACATATATTAATAAGTTTGACTGACAGAAATCTAAGGAAAAAAAAAAAACAAAATGCATCAGTGTTCTTTGTTCTTCTGTTCATAAGCAGTGTTATGCAGCTTGAAAAATGATCCACTAAAGCAGTCCAGTCCAGGCTACTGCATAAGATCTTTTCTTTAAACCTATTTGGTACGAACAGACTGAAGTATAGCTTATTGTAAGCTAATTGTTTGAAAACATTGTGATTTTTAAACTAGAAAAGCAAATTGGAGCCACAGGGTGGGAGGATCTATATTCATTCTCTTGCATCTCTTAAAAGATGAAATCCTACTGAGATGAAAATGAGAACAGCTACCTCACATCACTGTAGAGGCCATGTTTGTGCCTTCAGTCTGAGTAGCTTATTGTTTGAATTCAGTTTACAGAGATTAATGCTAAAGATTTCACTTATTTTTATAGATTATTTTTTATAAATTAAAAGCTTTTCAAAGTGACAAGGGGCAAATGTTTGAAACCTAATAAACAGTAGTTGCAGGGTTTTTTTGAATAACAATCAGTTATCTGTTATGTAAATATTCACTGTTCTTGATGACTTGTGAGATGTGTTAACAATAACACGGTCCAGGAGAATGTCTTTTGTATTGCACATTTACAGAGACAGAGTAATAAAATATTCTTCCAAAACTGTATCTTAGTTCCTCTCACGTGTGACTACTTAAGGGAAACCACACATAAGTAGGATAGTATGGAAAATTATGCTTCTGAAATGCTATATTCTTGTAGATGCTACTTATTTCTCAACATACGGGAAGACTTATGAAGGGTAGTAGTTTGAAAGAATACAGTTGAAGAATAAATCTTCCCTAACTCCCACACATTTCTATCCATAATGACAGTCATAGGAAAGTATATGCAAGTTGAAATCTAGGTCTTGCTGTGTGACCTCAAAGATAAATATTTTCCCCTTAATGTGAAAAAGCTATTACTATCTGGTTTTCTAGAACTGTTGCTGCAAGGCAGATGTCTTACGAAGGTTTTTTTCTCATAATTGTGCTACTATTTCTAATTTTAGTGTTAATACATAAGGTTATAAAGATTGTCAGTGTACTTTATCTGTTGTTAAATACAATTAATAGAGGCAGAATCAGATGTACATTGTACTTTTGTTGGTTATGATGATAAACTGATCTTCTACACACTGACGCATAAAACTGTGTGCTACAGATTAATTAATATTTGAAAGGATGAGATATAAAAGTGCTGCCTCTGAGTTACTCTAACTTATTTGATATTAGCTGAAAATTTGGATTTGTATGAGAAAATGAATATCAGGTGCATAAATTAAGTTATATCTAGAATGCAACTGGAATCAGCTTCAATTACAGTAATTAGTGGGCTTAAAGAAGCATCACAGATGCATTGAATATTTATACAATGGATGCTTATGCATCCACCATAATGTTCACAGGAAACATTCATATTAAAGATGTGTTCAGAAAATGTTTTTGCTATATGGTGTCATGGTGAATGAAGAGTTAATTTGTAGGAAATATACAATGAAGATATAAAGATGCTCACATATAATTACACAGAACACAAATGAATGCCATTTTCAGAAAAGAAGGTTCATTCGAACAGAAATAAATAAATAAATGAAAGAGAAAAAAGATGCAGTATGGAATAAGATATTGAACAGACCAGTCTAACCAGTAAATTGTGTGTTCTGCAAGTGCTCAGGCAAAGAACAGGACTTAGTAAAAACTAGCAGATAAGAACACACAATACCACTGGGCTTAATTAGGGCATATTAGCTAGGGATCAGCCCAAAAGTATTTGAAATCTCAAGGGCAGGTCCCATGATAACATATTCATGTATCCAAATAGCACACTATCCAGTTCAACCACATAATAAAGAATCACTTGCAAGAAGTGCAGAGTAGGTCTGCAGCCTTCAGTGTACTGCCTTAAGCCAATGATAAATTTCTTTACAGTTTATGGCACATTTTCCTTGTTTTATAGAAACAGCAGGTACTCTACATAGTCAAGGTGAAAAGAAGCTTTCCTGGCTGAGAGAGGGCATGCTGATATATGTATAATGCAGCATTAACCAGTCATTAAAGGCCAGATTTACCTCATTTAAATTTAGACTCCTAAAATTTAGGTCCTAACCTAAAGTTATCACCTGCTGTAGGTAATGGAGAAAAGTAACCTATACAAGGTAACTCACTCCAGGTACCTTAACACATATCATAGGATGAGATGAATTGCTGAAATAAGCTCTCTGTATCTCACTGATTATAGATTTAGTATACACATATGACACCCCTGGATCAACTTTGCACAGGTTTTAATCACAAGATCTAGAGTGAGGAACAGGTTCAACTTTCAGCTGTCCTCAGGAACAAGCAAAAGGTAAAAGTGGCACTACACTTGTCATCTTTCTATACAGATACTCATCTGCTCATCTGAAAATTATGCCCTGGGTGTTCAATTCAGTATGTTGCTCTTTGCACATCGTGAAACCTGTCCAACTGTCACATTAGGGCTTGTCAGATCAACCTCTGAGCAAGGTTCTTTGTTTTATAATTTCTATTAACTTCCTAATACTGAAAAAGAAGAAGCAGTTTATTTCAGTATGAGAAAATATTTGTTTTCTGAACTTAATTTTAAATATTAACTTATTGTAGGAAATTACACTAAGGAATTGAATTTCACATTCCATGAAACATCAGACAGACACACATTCCCCGACAAGACAGAAAAATAGAGGTGAAATATGTAACCATGTTACCTAATGACTTTGTTATTGTTGTTCACAAAATGTAGCTCAAGAATATTTGAATTTATTCTCTCATATATAAGGTAAAATATCTGAGTTCAATGCAAATATTGGGTAATAATATATATACATAGATATACCTATACATATATATGATAAAAGCAACAAAAACAGAGTTTATGTATCACAACTGCAAATTATACTGCAAATTATACTGTAAAGTTGTGTTTTGTAGAGTCACAGAATCATGGAATATCTTATGTTACAAAGGATCCATAAGAATTATTACCAACACACAGCTCCACAAAGGACTATCAAAAATTCAGACTGTATGACTGAGAATGCTATTCAGATGCTTCTTAGAACCTTTCCCTGACAACCTAAACCTCCTCTGGTGCAGCTTCTTGCTATTTCCTTGGGTCCTATTACTGGAAACCAGAAAAAAGGTCTTGTATAGTGCTGAAGGCTGCCATGAAATCTCCCTTCAGCCTACTCTTCTCTAGACTGAACAAACCAAGGGACATAAATGTCTTGTTCTCCAGACCCTTCAGCACCTTTGTAACCCTCCTTTGGATACTCACTGATAGTTTTATGTCCTTTTTGTATTGTTGCATCCAAAGCTGTACACAAAACTCAAGGTGAGGCAGCATCAGTGCAGTGTACAGCAGGACAACCATTTCTCTTGCCTGTCTAGCAGTGCACTGCTTGATGCCTACCAAGGTATGGTTGGCCCTTTGGTCTGATAGGACACACTGTTTACTCATGTTCAACTTACTGTCAACCAAGATACCCAGATCCCTTTCAGCAGGGCTGCTTTCCAGCGTCTCATCCCTCATTCTATATGTATAGTCAGGATTACCTCTTCCCAGGTGCAGAATCTGGCACTTGTTCTTGTTAAACTTTATGTGGCTGATGATTGCTCAGATCTCTAATTTGTCCAGATTTCTCTGCAAGGCCTCTCCATCCTCCATGAAGGCAATAGCTTCTCACAATTTAATATCATCAACAAACTTGTTCAAAACACCTTCTAGTCCTACATTTGAGTCATTTATGAGAATATTGAAGAGAGCTGGCCCTAGAATGCAGCCATAGGAGCCCCACTACTGACTGTCTGCAAGCATGTTGTCACCCCATTTACCAGTACTGACGATCTTTGATCCTCTCAAAAGTAGTTTCCCTGGGGACCCTACTAACTAGTTCCCTGAGCTGCTTGAAGTCCACTCTACCCATATCCAGGGTTGAATTTCTGGTGGCAGTTTTACTCCTATCACCAAAGATTTTACATTTTACTACTTCATGGTCACTATGGCCAAGATAGCACCAATTATCACTTCACCCAGAAGACCTTCTCTGTTTACAAGTAACAGATCTAGGAAGGCACCATTCCTAGTAGGCTTGTTTATTATATGTATCAGAAAATACAGACCATCAATTAGATGGTATTTTAGATGCCTTCTGTATCTGTTTGTATCAGCTGTATGGTGTTCCCAGTTAGCACCTCTCAAATTGAAGTCAGCAACTGGCAGATGCATACAGTCCAGCCCCTCCATTACTAGAGCTCCACACTCACCGCCTCTCCTGCCCTGCCTGTCTCTTCTGAAGAGTCTGTAACCATTCATCAAAGCACACAAGCCAAAGGATTCATTCACTTATACCAATGATGCCATAATTCCGGAAATGAGCCAAAGTTTCTAGCTCTTCTTGCTTGTTTCTTATGCTGTGTGCATTAGTGTAGAAGCATTTCCTATGGTCTTCACTGTACCCAGCACAGTAGCAGACTGAAGATCTTACTAGCACACAGTCTCTCTGCCTGTAGCATACCATCTCGTTGTTTCACCAGCAGGCCTGGTTTTATTCCTTTCTCTCTTCAGATCTAGTTTAAAGCCTTATCAATCAGCCCTGATAACTCCCGTGCAAAGCTCTTTCCCCCGCTGTGGAAAGCACACCCCATCAGATACCAGCAGACCTAGACAATCCTTTTCATGACCTCACTTTATTTTCCTGCCCTGTATTCCACTAACTGATATCATACATTGTTTTTAGGTATGTGGAAACAGCATGAAGCAGCTGTTACAAAAATTATTTTGTGCAAGCTCCAATATTGAGACTTGTTAATTTATTTTAAAGGCTTATCTAAATGACAAAGATACTGAGAAACTAATATTAAGAGTACAGAAACTTGTTAACAAGAAATGACTGCTACATTTCCAATATGCATCCTACCTCCAAAGAATCATTTCTGCATCTCTGACATTTTCGCTTACAATGAAATTCTGGAATACTTCTACTTATTTAGAAGAACAGATAATTCCCCAAACTCTCTCAACAGTTCTCTTAGATCTATAACTGCTGAGAATCTGAATCTTCCAGTAGATTTGGTTGCTATTGGAGTGCATGAGCGTCTGGAAAAAGTTTTCCAGTATTTGTTATATATCATAAACCATTATTTTAAAGTCAGTTTAACTGACACTGTTTCAAGAATAGGATGGACACAGATTGAACTAATGCTAGACTCACTCTTGGCCAGTGTATCTCAGTCAGCAAAACCAATAATGGAGTGAGCTTCTCAGAAAATTTGCTTTTAATGGAATCTAAGGAGATAAATTTAATAGACTTCTGAACCTTTATGAAGAACTGCGTCCTGAGTTACTCATTGGTAAAGTGATTGTTCTGAATATTGTTCTTTCAGACTGAAGCTGATGCTGACTGTACTTAAAGATTTTAACTTGTTCTGTAGCCCATATTTCTGCTGACCAAGATGTGCAGATGTAGGCACACCAGCAGAGAATTTGACATTGCTTCTCTTTCATCTGCTTTTCTCCTTATCATTTGGTAAGAAGTAGTGCAGTGGAATGCTGTTTCAAGAAATTTTTCCATGAGGCATTCACTTTTTCAATACCTTTTTTTAAAATTTTTTTCATGCCTAATCAGTCATGAATAATAATTTTCACTTAAATAAATAGGAAAACTGTAGCATGCATACAGCATGTTTTCTGCTATGTTTACTTCTTTTTTGAATATAATAAAATAAGAAAAAAGAGAGAAAAAAAACAAAATCAAGAAACTTAAGGATGAAAGGCCATGACAACTTGAATTTATTTAATTTTCAAAATGGTCTATTGTCATTTTTAAGAGCTACATAATGCTGTTATTAATTACTCTGGTGTTACATACATTGTCCAGCATTCTGTCGTCTCTGGAGCTCGGTCTTCTCATGAATCAAAATAGACAAAAACAGTGGAACTGTTTCTTGAGTACTTCAGATTGAGAAATCCCTCAAGTTTGTGATTTCCACTTCTCCTTAAGTTCAGACAGTTATATGCCACTCATGCCAAACAGACAAAGAGAACCTTTCAAGTCTAGTTTTCTTCCAGGTGTTTCTTGACAGTTCAAACTGAGGAAAAAAAAAAGTAAACAGCTCCTTCATATTCATGAAATATAACTGGAGCACAGAACTGCAGAGGAATATTAGGGCATGCAGTCTGATCACCTAGCAGGTGACCTGTGAGTGTAAGTATTAATAAGCTGTGGAAAACTTGTCAGGATACCTCTTTCTTGCTTCTCCTGTTAGAAAGGAGACTCCAAGACCTTCCACCACTGTACAAACCTATGTATCGTACCACTGTCTTTCCAGACTTGATTGTTTCAAACCTGTTTTGTACTCATTTGTTTTCCTGGCAATGGTATTTTTATGGTTGCTGTTTGCTGTAGCTACCTGATGTGATACTTAGATTTCTGTAAGCAGTTATGTCATTGCTCAGTTTTCATATTTCTGGACACATTCTCTTGTGTACGATGGAATACCCGTTCAGCTATCATTTTAATATTTATTCCCCATTTTGTTTGTGCTTCTTGAATATGGATGAACAGAACAGTGTCCAGAATTTCAGATAAGGTTTGGATGTTGGACAAAGGTATTCATGTTTCTTATTCTCTTCTGAATGTACCTTGTGTTGTTGTAGTTATTTTTTCAGAATGACATTGTATTGGAAAGCATCATCATCTTGCATCTAACTAATACACACCATGCCTCTCTCCCACGGTTCTTAATATTAGAGGTTTCTGTTTTTGTAGTAATGCTTATTCATTGTTATTATCTGATAATACATGTGTCAATGATTACAGGCCAGTTTGGCCAGGTTCTGTGATGATGTGGCAGAGGACACTCTGTCCCACACTCTGGGAAAGTGGTAAAGGGGAAAGAGCAGGGAGATGGGAGATGGGCCTAAAAACCCAAAACAATGGCAATGATCCGAGGAGGAAAACTAATTTACTAAATAAGATATCGGAATTCAGGTTAATGCAGTATAATGCAATATAATTGGAATTGAAGCTAATTGGTCAGATAAAATGAGACAGAGACTGTGCAAAAAACCAAACACTTTAATGCTAGGAAGGACGCACTGCCAAGATGAGCAGAAAGGGAAAAAAGGGAACATCTTGATACCTGCAAACAGTTTTATCTTTCCCTCTGAGCAGGAAACAGAAACAGAACAGTAAACAGTCTTGTGGGGTACATAGTTCTTCTCTTCCGAGACAGGTATACCAAGAACTATTGACAATCTGGAGCATTAACTCTTTAACTCCCAGCGCACTACATGATGTTATGATGTGGAATACCAATAACTAAAAAGCATAAAAATATGACGAAGTCATGTCTTTTTGTCTTCATATATAATTCTCTTACAATTTTATGATCATGCTATTTTTTTTCTCTTCCCAAATTTTATTTCATGGCTAGAAAACTGTTTATTTATTTATTTATCAATATATAATGCCATTTATTGACTTTGAATGAAAAGTCTATCTACAGTCTAACATGTACTGAAATGTCTGGATAACCCAGTAGTTTTCATGGCATGACCAGAATCTCAGAAACCATTTTGATAAGGGCTTGGGAATAGACTATATTTAAGTGTGTGTTATTAAAGTGTATTATGTTCTGGAATAAGTATGACTGTGAAGGTTTGAATATGTTAAACATCAGTTTCCCCCAAAAAAGAAAGCATGATATTTAATAAAGAAAACATTGTCAAATGTTGAGAATTCTAAAAGTGGAGATATCAATGTTTTCATCTGAATACTATGAGTGTTATGCTATTTAAAAAAAAATAATTTTATCCTTTCCAAGCACGCAGGGCGTTTTCAAGTCTGAAAAGAATACTGAGATGCAGAAGGTGTGAAGTTCCTATGTAGACCTGTATCATATACTGTATAGTCTACAAGCGAGTTTGAAATTTTTTGCATTGCCAGTAGAACAGGAGAAGGTTTCTTTGTTAGCAATCCAGTAAACACAATACAAAGGCTCACTATCTATTCAGTGCAACTGTGATTCAGAACTAGACACAAAATTTGACGCCTGTTGAGAAACTGAATACACGAGTAAATAAATAAATAAATACATGAGCTCAAGGGAAGAGATGGGATCTGGAAGGGATTTCTTTTGTTTTGCAGTAAATCAGCAATACAGAGACATGGGAAATTGTCTTCGGTGTTTCTTTTCTGTTGTTGTCATGGTTTTATGATTTTTGTTGTTAATATTCCACTTCATTACATCATGTGAGGTACTGAGAGTTAAACAGTTAATGCTCCAAGTCCATGATCAGATGAATTTCATGGTCAGCTTCGTTCGATTCTAATTATATTTTGCTATTTTGTATTCCAACATCTTATTTAGTAAATTAGTTATCCTCCTCAGATTGTTGCCACTGTTTTGTTTTTAGGCACATCTCCCTGTCTTTTTCCTTTTCCCAGTTCCCCTCTCATGGGGTGTGGGTCTGTGGGTCCTCCACCCCATTCATCAAGGAACTAGGCCTAACTGGACCATAAACTGTTGACATTTGTAACTACCTTGGTTTTTTTTTTTTTTTCTTTTTTTCAAAACTGATTAATTTTTGATGTGGGACAGTAATTTGACTTTTTGTTAGGAGGGTATGCCTGTTTCAGCCCATTTAGTTTGAAATACATTTCAAACAGGGGAGCAAGAATGGAGCACTGTAGCAAATATAATCTCTACATCTTCTAATTTCTTATATCAGTGTGCACATAATATATAGAACTGATAATAAGGAATAAAAGAATGTGTTTAGAAGATGCTTAAATTGTTTGGAACTTCAGACATATACTGGTAAAGGAGAAAATGACTCAGTGTTTTTGAATATTACATTTATATTTAATGTATAAAGAAAATGAAAACAACAAAATCTATTCACAAATATTGCCATATAAAAGAAATACTATATATAACATTTCTATCCCTTTATATACTGAACAAGAAAACTGAACACATAACTAGAAATTTGATAATCTCTGTGACATACTGGTTGTAAACATGGAGGAGCCCATTGAAAAGAGTAAAATGAATAAAAAGGCAATGATAAAGATAAAGCCATTCAATAATCCAAGGAAATTAACACGTCTTTTTGTTAATTTTATACATGTATACCCACTTATGTTCATATATACATTTATATAATGCATTTCACATTTGCAAATATTCATTTGTTCTCAGCTTTGACTTTGCTTATGGAAATGGTGAGAGTTGCTCTGCTTAATATTTAGTTTCTTGATTTTTAAGGCTAGGAGGGCCTATTAAATAAAATATTTGACTGTGCAAACACAAGTTTACACCTCATTAATCAGATTTTCTACACAACAACTAGGGCAAGTCTTATCAGAAGCATCTGAGGGAACTGAGATTGCTTAGTCTGGAGAAGAAGAGTCTCAGGGAGACCTTATTTACTCTCTCCAACTATCTGAAAGGAGGTTGTGGCAAGGTGGAGGTGAGCCTCTTCTGCCAGGTAACAGAGATAGTATGAGAGGGAATGGCTTCAGGTTGTGATAGAGGTAGTTCAGGTTGGATATTAGGAAAAACTTTTGTCATGGTTTTATGATTTTTGGTACTGGTATTCCACATCATAACATCATGTATTGCATTGAGAATTGGGGAGCTAATGCTCCAGCCCCATGGATCATTGATGGTTCCAGGTATACCTGTCTCAGAAGAGAAAAAGAACTACATTCCCCAGAGGACTTTGCGATGCTTTGTATTTTTACGTGTTTTCCGCTCAGAGGGAACAGATAAAAACTCTCAGTGGTCACAGGACACTCTCTTTCCTTCGGGATCGACTCAGCAGTGGGTGCTCGCTGCCGTATCGCCTTCAGCGTTAGCGTAAGGCCTTCGGTTTATCGAACACTCTCTCTTGCTCATTTTATTAGATTCATTAGCCTCAATTCCAATTATATTGTATTATATTGTGTTATTTTGCTTTCTAATATCTTATTTAGTAAATTAGCTTTCCTCCTCAGATCGTTGCCACTGTTTTGTTTCTAGGCCCATCTTCCTTTTCCCTTTTCCCTTTTTCCTTCCCCTTTCCTGGGGCGTGGGTCCGTGGGTCCCCCGCACCAATCATCACGGAACCGGGTCGATCCAGCCCGGTAAACTGTTGACAACTTTTTCTCAAAAAGAGTGGTCAGGCTCTGTAATGTGTGGTACTAAGAAACATGGATCATGGATTAGTGGGCAATATTAGGTAGCAGGTGCACAGTTGCACTAGATGATTTTAGAGGTCTTTTCCAACCTTAATGATCTTATGGTTCTGTAATTCTATAAATTGATCCTATTGTCTGCTGATCAAATATTTGTGCTGTAAGTACAGAAAAGTAGACTTTACCTGCAAACAAACATGCTACAGGAGAAAGGCAAATGTTATTTACAATAATATGGAGAGAGAAATTCACTCCAAGGTATAGGATCCTATTATGGGAATTTATCTCTCCATAGGAGGTAGTGTAATCTGCTCAGTAGCATCTAGGACAAAACAAGTTTCAGCAACAAAATGATGAACTAAATAGCTTGCGTGGGGGAGAGAAGAGGGTTTGAAGATTTCACAGACTTAGTGCTTGCTTTGCTTACTTTTTCATGCTTGAACACAGAACAGATTGAAAAAATCCCACGTTGCATTTTGGACACGCTTACTGCATTAAGAAATGAGAAGGGCATAAATGGAGATTCTGAATGGATGCTTTTGCTAAGGTGAATGGATCTTCACCAAAGTAAGCCATCTCAAAAGGGTAGATTCACCTTGTTTTTTTTTTTTTATTTTTCTGCCATTCAAATAGTAGAACTTTATTTAAAAAATAAAAAATTAAATAAAAAAAAAAAAAAAAAAAACCTTAAAGTTTGCCTCTGTAGGAAGGAGAGATGCAGACAACCTCTGGAGAGCAAATTCTGCTTTATGTATTAGGTGTCTAAAATAGGTGAGATATATAGCTCTCTGCCAGCACTTGCTTCTCTTGAGTGAATATACAAGTAGTACAAGAAACTACACAACTGGTTTAGATTACATACTTTCACTTGATTTTATTTATTTAGTTTTTTTAGGATGTATTAGTCTTTCTATTAGTTTCCCGTAAGTTTACCTCCATACAAAGACTTATTCTTACACATATTTTCTGAAATAATCTCTAACATAAATGCAAAGAACTAGGCTAAGCACTGAGAAATATTCAAAATACTATTACCTGAGTATCTGCCATGATAGCACACAAGTTTTCAAATACTTTGAAGCCACAGAAACCCTACTGTATACCTGAAGAAACTGAGTAGTATGTGTGAAGACTTAAGGTTTGTCTATTTTATATTTATGACATGCTTCTATCTTGTCTCTTGTACCAGAGAAAACAAGTTTTAAACAACTGTAGCACTAGAATCAGAACAATTTGTAATCTACTGTTCTTCCATCTTTCCAATTATGCCATTCAGAGACACCAACGTACTCAAGCAGTGGGCCCAGGAGACACTCACGAGGTTCAATAAAGTCAAGTGCAAGGTTGTGTACTTGGGTCATATGGTACAAACTGAGGGATGAAAGGAGAGAGCACAACCCTGCCAAATATGACTTGAGTACTTGTGGATAGTAAGCTGAGAGTGAGCCAGCAATATGCCCTTCCTGGCCAAAAAGCCCACTGTAACCTGGGCTGCATCAAAAGTATCATGGCCAGCAGGTCAAGGAGGGTGCCTGGGGCGGAATAAACACATGTATCAGTATAGGTTAGAAGATCGCTTTCTGGAGAAGAGCTCTGAGAATAAGGACCTGAGGGTTTTGGTGAACAACAGCTTGGTCATGAGCTAGTAGTATGCCCTTGTGTCAAAGAAGGCTAAGAGTATTCTGGAGTGCTTTAAAAAGTGTAGCCAGCAGATCAAGGGACTTAATTCCTCCTTCTCTATTCTGCATTGGTGTGACCATATTTAGGATAGTGTGTCCAAATCTGGGCTCTCCAGTTCAAAAAAGACAGGGACCTCCTAGAAGGAGTTCACAGGAGGGCTGCAGACATGATTAAGGGCCTGGAGCATTCCTCTTTTCCTGATAAGGCTGAGTAACCCATGCAGTGTCTGTGGCATGGACTCACATGTGGACAAGCCAAATTGTTTGTTACAGGTTCTAACACTCCTTATACACATTCACGAGTTTTCTCTTTTAACTTTCCCACCTGCCCTTACATGTCAACCAAATACTCTACAAACATTCCTTAACCATGAATGGAGGCACTTATCCAATCAGGGTCATGAGTCCTTCCAAGCCATGTCAAATTAGGGTCTGCCATCACACAGCTTACTTGATCTTGTTTTCCTTTTCAGTTGGAGTGTCCTTGGTTCTCAGCCTTCCTTTCTGATGTTGTTTATCCTGTTCCATAACTTCTGCTCTTGAATATACTTTCCATATACTTTCCTGTATTCCCACAAACCTGGATCTGTTTAGCCTAGGGAAAAGAAGACTAAGAGGGGATCTGATAAATATTTATGAATATCTTAAGTGTAGGAGTCAAAATGGACATGGCCAACCTCTTTTCATAGATCTGTGGTGACAGGACAAGGGAAAATGGCCATAAACTTGAGCATAGGAAGTTATGCACCAGTATGCGAAGGAACTTCTTCATGGTGAGTGTGAGGGAGACTGGAACAGGCTGCCCAGGGAGGCTGTGAATTCTCCTTCTCTGGAGATATTCAAGACCTGTCTGGACAACTATCTGTGCAATCTGTTGTAGGGTACCTACTATGACAGAGGGTTTGGACTTGATGATCTCTAGAGGTTCCTTCTAACCCCTGTGGTTCTGTGATTCTGCTCCTCTACTCTGAGCTGGTGAGACCTCAGTAGGGTACTGCATCCAGATGTGAAGTCCTCAGTACAAGAAAGACCTGCTGGATAACAGGGACACAAAAATGCTCCATGGAATGGAACACCTCCCGTGTAAAGACGGGCTGAGAAAATTGTGGCTGTTCAGTTTGTAGAAGAGAGATCTATGGGGAGACATCATAGCAACCTTTCAATATCTAAAGAGAGGAGTAATAATGAAGAGGACAGACTCTTCAGCAGGGTCTGTTGCAATAAGACAACAGCAAATGGTTTTGAACTAAAGGAGAGGAGATTTAGACTGGGTATAAGGAAGAAGTTATCCTACAGTAAGAGTGGTGAGGCACTGGAATAGGTTTCCCAGAGAAGTGGTGGATGCCCCATTCTTGGAGACATTCTAGGCCAGGCAGAACAAGTCTCTGAGCAACCTGATCTATCTCCAGATATCCATGTACACTGAAGTGGAGTTGAACTAGGTGACCCTTAAGTTTCCCTTCAGATTGAAACAATTCTATGATTCAATAATTCTATGCTGTTTAACAGTGTGAGGATGAATCAGAACCACACTGCAGTGTTGAGGGTCAGTGGTGCAGATGATAAGATAGCTATGTATTACATAGTGTCACCATGAAACAAGGGTCCCAGTCTTGAAAATTTCCTTTGAAAGTTGTCCCTAAGCCATTAACCAGAACAGTAATTTCTAGGCCTTCTCTTCAGTTCACGCATTCTCATGTTATCATATCTTATGCCATGTTATACAGGGGCTGACTGAAAAATAATGCCTCCTATCTTATTCTTCTGTCCCAAATGTCAGAGGAGGATGTTGGCGGTATGGCAGTAGAAGCTGAGATTCCCACTAATATTACATTTAATTTTGTTGCTGTACAACAGAAGTCAGTGGATAGGCAGTCTGACAAAATGGTGTCTGACATGGAAATGTGCGTGAAGCAAAAGTGTGTAATTGAATCAGTCCGTGTGAAAAAGGTCACACCAGTGACATTCATTGATGCTTACTGAATATTTATGGAGATCAAAGAGTGGATTTGAGCATTGTGAGGCAATGAGTGGTGTGTTTCAGCAATAGTAATAGTGATGTGAAAGACGAGTGATGTTCCAGATTGCCATTCACAGCTGTCACTAGAAAATGAGGAGCATGCCAATCAGTTCATCTGCGTAAATTGACAGATTAGGAGCAAAAAAGCAAAATTGGAATATTGCAGTGTTTGCACCAGGTGGCTTTCACAAATGCTCATATATGAACAGAAAGAATATCATATTTGGAACCTATAGACCTACAAGGCTAGGAGTGACAGTTTCCTGGATTGCATTGTTACCAGTGATGAGATGTTGTGTCACCACTACAAGCTGGAGTCAAAATGGCAGCTCACAGTGATGATATGTGAATTCCCCATCAAAAAAGTTCATGACATAGCCCTCAGTGAGTAGAGTGATATGCATTGCCTTTTGGAATAGGAAATGGGCAATCCTTCTGGATTCCCTGGAACATATATAAAGCATTGATTCAGATAACTACATCACAATACCGATTTAAGCTGGAGGCTCAAACTTCCAGAGTGAAGCCAAAGACAACCTTTCTCTTGAAACATGGTAATGTTAGGCCCCGTACCTATTTTGAAGGCTGTGGAACATATTGCCAGTCTTGTCTGGACTGTCCTACCATCCACCTTGTAGTTCAGATTTAGTGCCTTCAAACTTCCATTTGTCCATGTGAAACCTGGACTGTTTGGGCAAAATTTTAGGATGAGAGATAATGGCCTCAAGTTGCCCCAGGGAAAGTTCAAGCTGGATATTAGGAAAACTTTATTCTCAGAAAGACTGATAATTCATTGAAATAGAGAGGTGGTACAGTCACCATCCCTGGAGCTTTCAAGAAATGTATAGATGTAGCACTGAGGGACATGGTATAGTGGGCACTGGGGTGATGGGTTGAGGTTGGACTAGATGATCTTGGTCGTCTTTTCCAACCTTAATTACTCTATGATTCTATGATTTTCCTAGCATTGATGCAATTACATCAGCTGTAAAACCGTAGGTCATCTCCACAGGAACAGATTTTACAAGTACAGCATACAGGCTCTTGTTCATGGCTGGTCAAAAAAGCATAGCTGATGGTGGTAACTATGAAGAAAAATCATGTTTTGTAACTGATAATTTGCTCTATCAAATACTGTCATTGTGCTTTTGGTATCTGTTTTAGTTTCCATGGAAATAAATAGGGGGCATTACTTTCAGAGTCATCTATATAGATATTGCTATCTTATTCCTAAAACTGGAGAAGAGACTACACTCAGGTGCAACTATTACCATACACTTGTGGAAGACCATACTAAGCATACTTGATTTGGCTATGGTCAGAAGGTTTGGCATTGGGAACAGTCAGGTCCTACAGAGCCCTTCACATGATACAAAAGGATACATATGTACTATTTCAATCTGCTCTTAAAAGAAAGCTTGTGAAGAAAAGCTCAACTACACTGCCTGCCTAGAATTTCTTGTTCATGTAATATTTCCTGAACATTCTCATCCCAGTAATGTAAGGGTGAGGAGAGGAGACATGAGAAGGTGGTGAATTTACCCTGCCTTTTATTCTGCCGGAGGAAATCCACATCTTGAAAAGCAGTTATTAAAATTTACAGCTGCTATCCTTCTCTAATTTCTTTCTTTTCATTCTTTCTTCTTTTTTTTTTTTCCTGTCAACAAAGTCTGTTTTTTACTGTGTTCTCTTATCTCTATAATTAATGCAGATCACTAGTCTCAGGCTTAATTTCACCTTGTTTAGTTTTTGAGAGAATCACTTCCTCTTGCATTTGCTATGGATGTTAACCCCATTTCTCTTTACAGCCCTTCTGGGGCACATACCAGTTTTGTTTTGCTCTCTTACCCAGCAGATGTTTTATACTCTCTTTTGCCTTTCAGTAATGTCACCATTGCCATCAACTTCCAAATGTGTAAGTCCACCAGGGACACAGTTCAGCCTGTCAGTAGCTCATATTAGTCCTGGGTCCAATCCTGCTACTTTTATTCCTTTAAATCCTGATTTCACAGGCAGGACTGCCTGGATTTTCTGAAGTACTCAGTGGATGAGTTGGCTTATCTAATGCTTTTCCAAACAGGAGAGGGAAACGAGACAGCATTTTAAAAGCACAGCAGCTACTCACTTTGGATATATGTTTTTGTTTGCTTGCTTGTTTATTTGTTGTATTTTTTGATGTAGCTTTGTTATTGTTTTTGCCCTTGTGTGCACAGTGCTACAGTAACATAGCTTTTTCATGACTGATCTAGATGAGCTAAAGATATTCTGTGATTAAAATGTTGCTTCTTGAGCTATTTTTTACGTTTAAGATGTAAGGTGGAGATAAAGATTTGTGATCAAATTTAAATCAAAGTGTTTCTAATAGGGATTAAACTTAGATTTCAATAGGCAATTTTTGTATACAGCCTAAACATCAAATGTTTGCTACAAACATATTAATTGAGTTTTAATTGTAGGATAGATGTTTACATGATATGACTGTTAAGCTTTCTTGAAACAGTTTCTGATAATGACCTAGTATTCCAAAATATATCTATGAATGTTTCAACTGAATAACCAAGTTATAAGATTAGACAAGATATAATAATAAAAACAACCAGCAGTCAGAAACAAATTAAGCACTCAGGCGTTTCATGTGACTTTTAAAGTTATAATTAATTTTTCACTTGAGTCTATCGTCTGATAGAAAGTTGAATTAACATATATTAACCACAGAAGCAGTAATACACACATCATTCTGACCTGAGTAAATATTAGTATCAGACAGTTAAATGATATGCACTTATAAAAAGATCTTTAAATTCAAAGACTATACAGTTAAACATGAATAATTTTATAATAAAGTATTGTATCATCATTAGCACTCTTTAAATCATAGAAATGGTTTGAGTTGGAAGGGACCTCAGAGATCATCTAGTTCCAATACCTCTGCTGTAGGCAGGAACATCTCCCATTCTACCAGGTTGCTCAAAGCTCCATCCAGCCTGGCCTTGAATGCCTCCTGGGAAGGGGCATCCACAGCCTCTCTGGGCAGCCTAGTCCAGGATCTCATAACTGTCACAGTAAAGAATTCCTACTGAATATTCAGTCTAAATCTACTCTTTTTGGTTAAAGCCATTTCCCCTCATCCTGTCACTATATGTCCTTGTTAAAAATTCCCTCATCAACATTGCTGTAGACCCCCTTCAGGTACTAGAGGGTCACTGTAAGGTCCTTTTGTAGCCTACTCTTCAGGCTGAAGAACCCTAGATCTCTCAGCATGTCCTTGTAAGGGTTTTTCAGCCATCTGAACATCTTTGTAGCCCTCCTCTGTGCCTACTCCAACAGCTCGATGTCCATCTTGTGTTGGGGGACCAAGAACTGGACTCAACACTCCAGGGTGGAGTCACATGAGAGCAGAGTAGAGGGGCAGAATCCACTCTCTCAACATGTTGGCCACACTTCTCTTGAATAGCTTCCTAGTGTCATATACTATATACTTGTTTATTGAAATCTTCGTATCCCGGTCATTTTTATTTTTTCACGATCAGACAGATCATGAAACTGTATAACTGGTGCCAACTCTCTTCACCTGAATCTGTTTCAGTTCATGACTGTGGAAGTTGAAGCAAACATTTTCAAAGACTCTCTTGACCACAGAAGTGGTCTCAAAATTTTCAGATGAATGTAGCAACATAAAGTACTGGGTTCCATAGCAGTGGATAACTCCTAATAGAATAAAAATATATTATGTGACATCCCAGCAAGGTGTACAATATGTATGAGGTAACATCAGTTCCTAGTGCAGCACTGTCCTGATCTCTTGATTGTTCGCCACGGTGTAGGGAAAGTTGCTGCTAAAATGGCAAGTGTCAGGTGAGACTACTTAATTGGATTCCACTCAAATGCACTTTCAACCTTAACTTACTTTTGTTTTTAAAGGTTCTTTTGTTGATTGAGAATAATAATGGATCACTATCTCACAGCACTCATGATATTTGATTAATGTTTGTTAGGTGTTTTGTGACTATAATACACTAAAAACTAGGGAGCGTTAATATCCTTTTACTGAATTTCCCCAAGTTTCAGGTGGCTCATAACATTTTAGGAAAAGTCTACCAGAGTAACACCACTGGTTCTTTTAAAGTAATGCATGTCATGTTTCTACCAATAACAGTAATCTTGTTTTTTCAGATTTGCCCCAGTTTTGTTCTCTCTCCTTCAGCTAAGTAAAGCAGGAGACAGGATGATATGCTTGATATGATGAAAATGGGGTTGTTTCTAAGGCTGTGACTTTTAATCTTAGCAGCCTGTTGAGTAACTGCTTTTACAGTATGGTTCCTACACTGAAGAAGAACAAGTAACAAAATCAAGGAAGAAGTATGAACTATGTCAAATATCTCAGGTATTTAGTATGTGCCAAATGATTTTACTGAGAAATTCCCATGGATACACGTAGATCTTAGTTTCTTCAAATTCGTGTGCAGTGCCTTTTCTGTAACAGGTGGGCAGCAGAGTTATTTTGTACTGCTGATGTAAAACTCAAATATGTAGAAGTCAATGCAAGGCTGTATGAACTGAGGAGTGAAATTGCACAAAACGTTTGTCTCTGCATGCCTGTACACCTGAATAAACCAGTGTTCCATGCACCTATTTAATACAATCTGAATGTTATCTTACTCTACATGTATTTGTTAGTGAATTGCTGCTAGCATTTATTCTTCAAATAGCACAGAATCCTTGTTTTAGGAAAGGTTTATTATATAATTTGTATTGGAATTATATAATGCTTTTATAGCTGCTCAGTACCTCAGAATGAACAGGATAGGACTCTGGTAGACATTTTAAAACACAAGTGAAAAACAAGTTTTCTTGATGTTCCTGTCACAGGACTGGGTAGGGAGAGAAACACTCAGAGGTAGTCACTCCACTGTTTTCTAACATGAATACAAAACAAATCAAGAATCACACTAATCTTTGTATCTCTGCCCTGTCCGTCATTCTTCACTTTTCAGTAAAATAAAATCAAATAAAATAATAAGAAATAGCAAAACCAATATGTTATATAATTACATACTCTCTCCTCTTCCATTTCTTTGAGCTTTATACTTGCAGACAGCAGTACAACAGCAGAACTTCAACAAACAGAATGTCTCTATCAGTTAAAGCAAACTATATGATAAAAGCAGCATGCTATGCCACAAAACTTTACATTCAAACAGTAAAAGAATATACAGACTGGAAAAAAATAAAAGTTGAGAATAGCAGAAGCTTCCCTGTGTTGCTTAAATTGTCAAAATATGTAACATATGCAGGTGGAAGGGAAAGGAAGGGGAAGCCATATTAGGAAGGGGTAGCATACCTCAATTTATTCCAGAAATTAGGTTCTTTTCTTTTTTTTCTTTTCCCCCAATTTCTCTTTTAACTCTACTGCCTTCCATTTAAGTAATGAATATATTAGCAGACATACTTCCCTTCTTAGTTTAATTGTTCTCCTTTTAAATTATATTTTACAATTTACACTGCAGAATCTAAGCTTTCATTCAAAAACGGTTTTTTTTACACAGACGGTATTGAAGTTAACTATGAAAACATCAGCTGAGTATATAGCAGGACAGTGATGATTTTCATAGATTGATATATTGCCAACAGTTCGAAACAATAGCTCAAATAGATAAATAAATAAAATTAGTCTGGTGGGTAATCTGGGCCATTTGTCTCAATGCCTAGTTAATTTCTATTGCATCTTAAGTGAAAGATCTCACAACCTGTCCAAGCTCCTAGGTCTGAATGGACATACAAATTACATTTTAAAACCTCTGTAAAGTATCTCTAAGTCTCTTTACCTTTCCCTTCCCTATGCTCTCTTCTGTACGAGCATCAACCCCAGTGTACAAGTCAGATGATAAGAGCTATGTGCTCTGAGGTCCTTGATCTTGATGATCCCACGACAAGACTGCAGGCAATGAGCATGTAGGACTCTTGACCTCTACTCTGATTCTCCTTATTCACAGCAAGGAAGTATTCACTTTGAATTTTAATTTGAACAGTTTTCTGTGTTAATAACAACTTTGCCCTGCAAAGAGCTATGTTTTCATGAACACACCTTCCTACTTGTTTTCACATCTGATTAGTATTTGGTATACACTAACAGATACAATGGAAGGTGCAATTATACTGAAATCCTCCCTGTAATTAGTTTGTTGTGTTGTTGTTGTTGTCTGTGTACAGTATTTCACTAGCTAGAGAAATGACAGGTGCAACCATATTCTCTGGGGGAATCCCTTCCCCATGCACCAGCTCTTCTTAAACCTCATGATACCCAAGAAAAGAATTACAGGAGTAAGCCAGGCAAAACAAAAACAAACAAAACAAAACAAAACAAACAAACAAGAAGAAACAAACAGACAAAAAAACAGGACAGCTGCTGCAGGAAAAAAATAAGGAGAGAAAAAGAGAGCTGATCTCTCTACAGACTTATTTTGGAGAGCTGGTTTCATTTCTATTTTTTCTTGAAGATTATACAGAGAATGTTTTGTCCCTGAAGTAACTTACTGTGTGGCTCATTCCCTACAACCCAGAGTATTTGGACCTGACCCCAAATCTCTAAGCTCTGTATCCTTTATTATTTTTCATCCCATTATCTATCCTCGACATTGTCCCCACTGAGAAATCTAAAATAAATTGGGAAAGAACAAAAACATAAAAAAAAAAAGAAAACAAAACAAAGCAAAGTCCCAAAATCTAAGAATAGTGTGGAGCAGATCTTTCTGCTTCTATGCTTACACTTTCTCTTAATTTTAACTGCCTTTTCTGGATTGTAAATTCAACAGAGCTTTTATTCTGCTTGCACAAGCCCAAAACAGTAAGTTTTATTTGATTCCTAAGAACTTTGCTACTTAGTGTGATAAAGTAGAAACTTCTAAAATTCCTACAATGATAATCTCTGTCAATGAATATTCATCTTATTTCATAATCCCAATATTTTACCCATTCATTTTTATTAATAATAATTTAAAAAATCACAACATTAGTTCCACAACTATAGAAACATACGAGAACGCTTAAAAGGTAAGGCTTCATCCCCTCCACCAAAGCCTGGATGTAACCCAGGAGCCAAATACTCCATCTTCTTAACAGCTTTATAATTCAGTACTAGTGTGCTGTCACTGAAAAAATCTAGTACCAGATACTCTGGTAATACTATCAAATAGATTTATTTTTACATCAGAATGATAACACATCAAGGACTGCATCTATTTTATTGCTTATGTATTAATTTTCACATATATGTGTATTTATAGAGAGACACTAAAAAAAGCATATATGGGAGAAGTATTGAAATTTAAACATACAGACCCCACATTTATATAAACATTTATATATATGCAGCATGTATACAATGCTTTGTTCTATATCTGTCTTTAGACCATACTGCTAAAATCTGTGATAAATTGAACTTCCATTGGTGAAGTACTCAATTTTTCTTTAAAAAAAGTATTAAGATTTTAAGGCTCTCTTATCACCAGGAAGCAGTAGTGTTTCTGTTGCAAATATGTTGGTGAAACATCTACTTGACAAAGTCTGTGTGATCTCTCTTCAGATGCTTCAGTGTATTTGTCAGGCCACCACACTGCGAAGACTGCGCTGCAATGAAAAGCATATCCATTTTTGGCACAAATGTTTTTTTTCTCCAAGAAACATCAGAACACCTTCTGTCCTGTAATTAAACTGAACCTGCTTTTGGATCAGTTCACCCAAGATGGTGCCATCTCCTGACTGACAATCCTGTGATGATATATAGTTGCAGTGCATCGCTGAAGTAAGATGCTGTGATGATGCATTCCCAGAAGGACAAGGGAGCAGATTCAGTTTAATCCTGACACCAAAGACAGAGTATTGGGCTTGCTGAGGGCCTCATGACTGTATTATCCTACAAAAATTTTAGCACTGCTGTCAACAGGGTGCAGGGCAGGTTGAAGAAGTGTTTGATATAATCAGCAGAATGCGAAGGCATTTGTGCTTTTTTCCTTTTTTTCTCCTTTTTTTTTTTTTTTTTTTTTTTGTGAGCCACACAAACAGGTTGGGCAGTTTGAATTTCTCTAGATCTTTATTATCACAGGTTAGGAATAGAAATCACAAACCTTTGTTAAAGATGAATTACTTCTTCGAAAGGATAACCTCCATTTTCTCCAAAGAAGTTATAATATTTTCTAAGAATGTGATCACAAGTTTTATTCTATTTCTGGTATTTTTCCTTTTCTCACTTTGAATTCATCAGATTCCAAGAGTCTCTGGGTTTCAGGAACACAGCATATTTCATTTATCCTTTCTATGATTTGTGATATAATTGTATTAATTTTGAGAGACCAAATCAACACATTGTGTCATAAAATTAAATTTGGCATTCAGTAAAACAGGTCTTCTTGAGAAGCAGCTTTTAAACACAAATGTCTTTAAGCATGTGCTTAAGTCAATAAACTTTACTGAGGAAGTATTTAATGGTTTTCTTTAATCTGAGCAAAGGTATTCTGTGTTGACACCTTACAACTTTAAGCTTAACATTATTTGAAGATTTAAATATGGTTTTTAAATACATCAGTATTTATATATGTTTTCAGATCCAAAATATCATATAATACATTAATTTATTTTTTTAAGTTATGCAACCAAAAAAACCTAAATGCTTAAAAACAGTGTTTGCATTAATAAACTTTGTGTCTATGCTGCAGTTTGATGCAAAATGATACTTTCAGGGGGATGAAATTTAGGTTAACACATTTAAACCTATTCACAGAATCACAGAATTGTAGGGGTTGGAAAGGACCCCTAGAGATCACTGAGTCCAACCTCCCTGCCAAAACAGGCTCCCTAGACCAGGTTGCACAGGTAGGTGTCCAGGCAGGGGTTGAAACATCTCCAGAAAAGAAGAATCTGCAACCTCTCTGGGAAACCTGTTCCGGTGCTGCATCACCTACACTGTGATGTTACATTCACACTCTGCTACATATGCTTCAAATTCTCACTCCTTCTCATGTTTTGACTACACTTTTTCTTTTATGAAAGAGTTAAGATTGCTCAGGTCCAAGATGCCATTTTAATTTTCTCTTTAGATTCTCTCACGATGAAAACAGGATTATGCAGAATGGGAAAAAAGTTGTATTATGATCTCATTAGATAGTCAAATGAATAAATATTTTGTTTGTTTGTTTGTTTTGAATAAGTTATAACAATGACTGCATTATAAAGATCTTGCTCTTCCCCTGTCCACCAATGTCATCATAGGCCATCAGATTGGTCAGGCAATTGGTGACTCCATACTTGCTGTCTCAGATCACCTCTGTCTCATATGTACCTTAACATGGTAACCAGGAGGATCTGATCCATGATCTTCACAGGTACAGAGGTGAAGTTCACTGGCCTATAGTTTCCTGGGTCATCCTTCCTCCCTTTTTTACACTTGGGAATATTGTTTCCCTTTTTCCAGTCACCAGGAATTTCACCCAACAGCCATGACTTTTCAAATATGATGGAAAGCAGCTTGTCAACCACATCAGCCATCTCTCTCAGAACCCTGGGTTGCATATCATCCAGACCCATGTTCTTACATGCATTCAGTTTCATGAGGATGCCTTGGACTTATTTTAGTGTTGTAGTGGGATGGAATCTGGTCCTTTCACCCACACTTAGAGGTTCAGGGTCCTGGCAGACATGGGAAGCCAAGCACCAGTGAAGACTGAGGCAAAGCACTTATTGAGCACCTCAACTTTTTCCATGTCTGAGGAAGCCAGTTCTCCATCTTCATTAATAAGAGGGGGAACACTCTCCTTGGTCTGTTTCTTCCTACCTATGTACCTGTAGAACATGTTCTTGTTATTTTTCACATCCCTTGCCAAATTCAGCTTCATCTGGGCCTTTCCTGATCTTATCGCCGCACATGAGGATAACATCCCTGTATTCTTCCTGGGCTACACAACCCTGCCTCCACTTCCTGCATGTTTCTCTCTTTTCCCCCAGTTTAAGCTGCAAGGTTGCCCAGAGAGGTTGTGGATGCCCCCTCCCTGAAGGCATTCAAGTCCAGGCTGGATGGGGATTTGAGCAATCTGTTAAAATGGGAGGTGCTCCTGCCTACAGCAGGGGTATTGGAACTAGATGATCTTAAAGGTCCCTTCCAACCCAAACTATTCTATGATTCCATGTTTTGCTTTGATTCCATTCCAGCTCTTTCAGATTCACACTATTTGAACATTCCCTCTCCAATGCACCTTCTCAAACTGATCTAACATAACACTGAGTTTGTGAACTATATTCCCATCAACCTCTCACCAAACATTGCCTAAATATTTCAGTGTGCCTTGGTGCTCCCAGAAAGGGCTGTCCTAGGTATCCTGTTCAGAAGCAGTGGTCTAGAACCCCACTAACTACACATTTTATTTCTTCTTTCAATGTCAGACACACTGTTGTGGGATTGTACACAAAACCTATGTCCCTAATGTACCAGACATCTACTGTTCTCCATTTCATACACTTGGCATTTTATACAGGACATGATATCCAAAGAGGTGCAAAGCTTTGCTGTCTTCGTTATTCTACAGCAACTAAAGATTTATAAAAAACAGTTCTGTTCTTTATTCAAACTTGCAAGGATAAAAATCTAAAATCTTTATTCAAACTTGCAAAGTAAAATCTAAAATAGTATCTCTGAGTTGCAATTTTAATTATTTATCTGGCCCTCTCATTATGTGCAACTAAGTTTAAGTATCTTAATGAACTTCAAAATTAACCCAAGTACTTAAAGAAATATTCCAGAGGAAGGATTAAAAAACAAAATAAAATAATTCACAATGAAGTACATTTTTTTCCATTTTCCTGCAAGAGTTCTCTGTATGGTTTACAGGCAAAATACAAGTATATATAGGCTACAAGACAAGAACTTTCAACACACTACATGTCTTCAAAAGCTTCTGACCACCTAGGGAAAACTCATTACTGGTAAACAATCCCATTTTAAGATCTCTAAGAAGGTAAACTATTCAGAAACAACATCAAGGCAATAGCTATCCATTTATCTGCTATTCTGGAAACATGCTTTCTAAAAATAAGTTATTATTTTATTTTATTTTATTTATTTTATTTATCTATTTTTTTAATTCACTTGCTAGCTGAGCTTCATAGTTAGTCTAATAGGTAGTCAGATATTCTGCAAATTAAAATCTGACATCTGAAAATGTTTTTAACTCTCAGAGTCCCATGGACCAGGAAAGTTTGTTTATGTAGGCTCTCACTTTCTGTCAAATATTCTTTAGAAAAGGTTAACAGTTACTAGTTCAAGTTAAAGCACATGTTCATTAGTTTCATTATTCTTATTCTAGAGAAGAATGCAAATACTTTTTTTCTCTTGAAATTCTGATGATTTGTATTAGCACTTTAGTAAAATTAGATCTTTTTCATCAGAAACATTTTTTTCTGATGTTATAATGTGAAGAATTGAGAGTAGGAAAATAAATGCTTTTCTATCTTATTTTCGTAATAACATTTAGAATAAAACTGATTTAGAAGGCATGTGGAACATTATTTCTCTTTAATGGTCATGTGCTTTAATAATTTAATCAGTAAAGATGTAATGTAACTATATTTATTTCTTTGAGAATTCTTTGGAATATTTAGTAGGGCTAGGACCTAACACTATATAAAATTAGAGCTTTATGTATTCCAAAAAATGCAGATAGAGAGAGAAAGAGAGAGAGAGAGAGAGAGAAAGGAAGGAAGGAATTTGGAAGGAATTGGGAAGGGAAGGGAAGGGAAGGGAAGGGAAGGGAAGGGAAGGGAAGGGAAGGGAAGGGAAGGGAAGGGAAGGGAAGGGAAGGGAAGGGAAGGGAAGGGAAGGGAAGGGAAGGGAAGGGAAGGGAAGGGAAGGGAAGAGAAATGTAGAGGAAGCATACCTCAAGTGTATTTAAAAAATAAACAAAAATAATAACTTTCCTTGCAAAGCAAGAAGTCTCCAAACAACTTGTGGAGAAGAGATATTAGATACACATATAGCTCCTTTCTTGATGTATGATAAATTTTATATCAGTATAAGAGATTGTTTCTCAGTGTATTTATTACCATCATATTCAATGCTGTATGAATACTATGTACGAGAAATGTAAAATCTTGATCCTTATGCATGGTACCTGTTCTTTACCTGAGAAGCAAGCAAAAACATAAACGCGTGTACTCAGACATTTTTTTTAACAATACATATCTTATATTCATATTTTTGTTACTGAATCAGTTCCTTCGTAAGTGACTACTGATCACTATCATTTTATGTGAGCACACAATATAACCATATTTTGATACTAACCTTTTTCTTGGAAGTGTATGCGTGCTTTAAAAAAGTGTTGATCCACATACTGCAGACAACCATGACATAACTCTAAATTGCAGCATAGCTGATACCTAGTCACAGCAAAGTGTATTCATCCAGTTCACTCTAAGTACTACTCATAAAATAAATCTTATAAAAAATACAACTGTACATTTTCCTTCAGTATTTCTTCTCCTTTGAAAGATTATTCCTATCCCCTTGCATCTCTAAATGTCTGTAGAAAAAATATGATCTCATTATATTTGTGATAATCTGATAAATAAACTAATAAAAAAACAGATGTATGTGCTGGCATTTGCATTCAAATAACACAGAGAAGCACAAAAATATTAGGAAAAAGGATTAGTTTTTATTTAATAAATTAAAGTATTAAGTAAAGATATTGCAAAACATCATAGAAGCATTGAATCCTTAGTGCTGGAAGGGACCTCTGAGAACCATCTAGTCCAACTCCAGTGCAATGAACAATGGCATCCACATTACAGGGCCTGATCCAGCATCACCTTGGAAGTTCCCTGGGACAGGGTACCAATCACATCACTGGGCTACCTGTTCAAGTGCCTCACCACCCTCACTGTAAAAGACATTTTCCTTGTATCTAATTTAAATCTACCCTTTTTGAGTTTGAAACCTTTTCGCCTTGTTCTATTACCACAGACTTCTCTGAAGAGTCTGTCCTTTTCTTTCCTGTAGCTCTCATTTAGATGCTGAAAGGCTGCATCAGATCACCTCTTAACCTTGTCTTCTCCAGGCTGAAGAGCCCTGCCTCTCTCATGTCTCTTCAGGTCCATGTATCTCCTGTACTGAAAAGTCCACATCTGGACGGAGTACTCCAGGTGAGACCTCATCTGCATACAGCATAGGGGCAAGATCACCACCCTCAACCTGCTGACCATGCTTCTTTTGAAGCAATCCAGGATGTGGTTGGCTTTCTGGACTGCAAGGACACATTGCTGGCTCATGTCCAGCTTCCCAACCACCATTACTCCCAGGTCTTTTTCTGGGAGGGCTGTACTCAATCTCCCAGCTTGTACTGATAGTGAGGATAGCCTCGACTCAGGTGTAAGATCTTGCAGTCGGATATTCTGAACCTCATGAGGTTCACCTGGGCCCACTGCTCAAGCCTGTCTAGATCTTTCTGGATGACATCACATCCCTCTGCTGTATCAACTGCACCCCACAGCTTGGTGCCATCAGTTAACTCTCAGAGGGTGTACTCCACCCCATTGTCAATGTCACTGATGAAGATATTAAAGAGTATCAGCCCCAGCACTCAACTCTGTGGGATGCACAAGCTTTCAGAAAGTTCAAGTTGTTTTGTTTTGATATTTGGGATAGGCTAGATGGTGACCAAGAATTACAGCTTGTTTGAATTTTAAAATGTATTTTCCAGGTAGCATATATGATGGTATAGGCTTCTTTCAGATCTGAGGGACAGCATGAAAGCTTATCATCCTGTCTCCTTATACATGGGGTTCCTCTTGCAAGTAAGATAAAACTAATCAAAGTCTCAAGCATTCGTGGCAGGAAGGAGTAAATTAACCACACAGAAACCGTGGGATCATCTTGTCTTTAGAAGCAGGTATGATTTGATATGTGCCTCTATATTTTAATTGAAATAAAAATCTTAGATGCAGAATGCGACAAAGTTCACTCTAAAGAATGAAGTAAATTTTATGTGGTTTTAGATATATATCTAAAATTGATTAGCATTCCATAAACGATTTTTAACTGTCGTTTCTCTCTGCTCTTGCCATTTAAAATTGAATGATTTCAGTAACAAAAACTAAATTTGTTCCCCAAGGTATAAGCAATTTTCATTCACCTCTACAATACTGTCTGCTTTCTCAGTGGATTGGATGACCATACAATTCTGATTTTAAAATACGAGTTTTTCAAAGTGATATTGAGCTGCTCTGACTTGTCATAGCAATTTCATTTCTAAAATAGATAAGTACATTTCAGACTCCTAAATAGTGTTGCATTTGGAACATTTTAGAAATCATAATAGAGTTATAAGGCTCAGTATTCAGAACTGTTGTATTAGAATGATCACATCATTTATGAAAACACATACCTACATGCCCTTGACCATTTATGACAACAGTAATGAGAGCAAATACAGCCAACTCCAATTTTAACATGAATAAATATGAACATTTCTGACATCAACTGTCTTTCCTTTGTCACTTTCACTATATGCTCACTAAAGAAAACATACTACTATTTCAGACCAAATTCAACATAAAGTACGATCTGACTCTTTATTGTCAGCACAGAAGAGCTAAAGATGCCATAAAATAATAAAATATCTTTATTTCTTTCTGCTTTTCAGCAATTGGAAGCACAGAGATGAAGCTTGCTCATGTGGCAGTGTTTCTGACTGCACCATTGATTTAAATTACAAAAATAAAAAAAAAAAAGACAATTATATTACACAGTTGCCTACAGTTGCCACTTTCTTTTTTTTTTTTTTTTTAAACACAGACTAGGTTGTTGACAAGTACTAAGTCTGCATTACTTGTGCATAGTCACCTAAGGTCATATTTTATATATGGGCTATATATATAGAAGGAGAAGAGCCAGAGCCAGTAGAGTCCAGTTAAACACACCTGTCGTCTTAATCATTCTCTGGAAGCATCTGTCTTTGTCTATTAACTTTACAAGACCAGTTGGGCAAGTAGCCTATTTACGTACGAACTTGTAGCTAGATGATCTGAATTGGAGCAGGGTGCCCAGAGAAGTGGGGGAGGCCCTGTCCCTGCAGACATTCAAAGTCAGGCTGAACAGGGCTCTGAGCAACCCGATCTGGGTATAAGTGTTCATGGCAGGAGAGTTGGACTAGATGACCTTTAATGATCTCTTCTAACATAAATGATTCTATGAATTGTCCTTCTACTCACTACAGACCAACATTTAAAAAATTGTTTATATACATATTTGATCTGTATTTTTTTTCTGGGTCACACAGAGAGCTTGCCTAATTTCACATGGGATATTGCATTGATCCATGTTAATTAGAGGTCAGACCTCAGGCCTATTTAAATATTCATTGAAAAGAATAAAATGCCTCTTCCAGTTACCTTCTAATACTTCTCAAGTTTTCTGTTGCAGCAGTGTCTTCAAAATTACCTTAACAATGTGATGTCTGTGACAGCATTAAATTCTAAATGTGTTGATAATGAAATGTCTTGCTCTAGGCCAACTTCCCCCGCGTTGTCATTGCGTACAAGATTCACAACCTATGCATTCAGGGACATGAACTCTTTGGAGTGTACCAAAATTATGCTGATATTTGGAGTCATGGCCCCTTAGAAGTCAACTTTTCAGCACCATGTTAGGGGCACTGGCTTTCCACTTTCCTCTGTGGTGATATGTTTGCATCCTATTGGCTCAGAGCATATTTATTTCTTCACAAGATTTAAGTCTAAGTGAGAGTGTGTTACAGAATTAGCTCTGTTTTTCCTCCAACTGCATATGTAGGTCCTCCTGAAACAGTAGGCTCAGGAGACTATTTCTAGTAGTCTTCAATCCTTACCTGAAACCATGTTTATTGATATTTTCCTGCCTTTGCATGAGGTGGAGTCTTTGCAATCTTAGGTTCTTCAAAACATAACATTCCAGTAGAAAAGTTAGATTGAGTAAATTTCTATCTCTGCACTCCCCTGTGTAATTTCTACACATTCCCATACTCAGGTGGCTTCCACTCTTCCCCATTATGCACATAAACCCAAGCAGTTCTTAATTATACAATAACTGCTCCAAAAGTAATGTCTCTAATTTTATCATATTTACCCATGACATAGAGAACATGTGACAAATGGCATCAGAAGGGTAGTTTGATAAAATAGCATCTGACATGGAAGTGCCTATGAAGCAAAGGTATAGAATTGAGTTCCTCCATGTGGAAAAGTTGCTCCCATTGACATTCATCAATGTTTGCTGAATGTTTCTGGAGACCAAACAGTGGATGTGGGTGCAGTGAGGCAGTGAGTAGTCCATTTCAGCTGTAGTGACAACAACAGTTGTTCACCTCCACTGCTTGCAGGCCCTTGTTCATTGCTGGCAAAAATGCATAGGAGGTAGTGGTGATTATGTTAAAAAACAGTGTCTCATAGCTGAGAAATTGCTCTATCAAATAGCGTTATTGTGCTATCTGTATCTATTATAGCTTCTACAGAAAGAAATACGAGGCATTGCCTTCAGAGTAACCTACTTAGTTCTAACCGTAGCAATACAAATAGGTGTGTGTTACGATCTCTTAGTTCTGCTAAGTCCTGTTACATGGTTTGCACTAGTAGATGTGCAGTAGAAATTGTGTATATAACATACTCTCACCCTTCTTTGTTCTTCAACACTGGAAGTTTAGATTTCTGGTTTTTAAAGGTAGTTTATGCCTTTTTCCCGAGATGAGACTGAACTAATTTCCATAATTTTGAATGAATATTTTCTTTTAGGCTCTTGATACTTTTTTTTCAAATTGTCAATCAACTTGAAGGCTAATTTTTTTTCAGTCTTCTGGCAAGAAATACTTTGCATCCAGCTTAGCATATAATACGTTTACTGGTAAAGTAATTGATGTATATCAACTTTATACATAAAACATGACAAAAGCCCATCAGCTATACTTTGCAGTCAGGAAATTACTGTTAAAAGCTGATTGGCAAAAATGTCCTAGTTATTGAACTAATTTGCATTGGTGTCTTTTTAATGACAAATAAGCTCTTAAAAAAAAAATCATGCTTTGATAATAAAATCTCTTCAGATAAGAATCTGAATGCTGTATCTTCAAACTGCTTTTTGTAGACTTAAAACATTTACTCACTTTAACATTTCATCTAATTCATTAAAACATATAGCCTACACCATATAAAATCTTACTTGCACAAAAGTGAATCAAAATATCAGTTAACAGATCAAACTTAAAAAAATTATGTCATCTATTAAACTCACCAAATTAGGCATGTTGAGTGCAGATGATTCTATGCACGTGCACATGAGTGTATTTAATCCCACTGAGACTTACAGTTGTTGAATAGATTGAAATAAGTGAGCACATGAAGCGTCATCATATTAAGTATGAATCAGGGTAGTAAAATCAAAGTCTTAAAGAATTAACTTCAGCATGATAACATTTATAACAACTAAAAACACTGATTCACAGAGCTGTGCTTATATCTAGCTGGTAAATCGCATCATTTTGGATGTGCTTGAACTAATAGCACAACAAATAAAGGACATATTTCAAGAACATGTCATATTTCCATAATGCAAGTAACATTTTAAGTGTCTTTTGCTTAGGATTCATCCAGGAGGATTCTTAGAAATGCACACACACTCCACCAGTTATACTCTGGAGGTGAAGTAGGTAAATAAGTGATAGAACTAGTTGAAATGTGTTTCAAATAATGCTTCTTTTGAGAAGTCAGATTAATTTCTCTCTGGGGAGCCAAAATGATGTTTGAAAAAATTTATGCAGAAAATAGAATAATAGAAAATCAATACAAATTGTGTTTATCAAACACAGACTCATTAGTATTCAAATAATTAAATTTCAAATTAATATTCAAAATAATAGGATCAAGCAACAACAACAAATTTGAAATGTTGTATGGTCACAGCCAGAGGTTCGACAGCTCTGCATCCAGGTGGAAGCTAGTCATGAGCAGTGTCCCCAGGACGTCCCAAGAGCTCTTTATATCTTTATCAGTAATGTGGACAGTATGATCAAATCCACTCTCAGCAAGATTACAGAGGATAGTAAGGTAAGTAGTGCAGTTGATATGACAGAAAGAAGGGTTACTATCCAAAGGGACATGGACAAGCCTGGCAAGTAGTTGTGTGAGAACCTAAAGAAGTTCAGCAAGGCCATGTACACCCAGATATGTATATAGACTGGGAGAGCAATCATAGAATCATAGAATCGTAGAATGGCCATGGCTGAAAAGGACCTCGAAGATCATTTATTTTCAACCCCCCCACCATGGGCAGGGTCACCAACCAATAGAGCTGGCTGCCAGAGCCACATCCAGCCTTGCCTTAAATGCCTCCAGGGATGGGGCTTCTACAACCTCTCTGGGCAACCTTTTCCAGCGCATCACCACAGTCTGAGTGAAAACATTCCCCCTAACACCTAACCTAAATCTCCCCTGTCTTAGTTTAAAACCATTCCCCTTTGTCCTATCACTATCAACTATCAGAGAACACATTGTGGGTCTTGGTGGACAAAAGGCTGTACATGGGCAAGCAGTTTGCTCCTGCAGTCAAGAAGGCCAGCTGTATCTTGGTCTGCATCAAAAGAGGGGTGGTCAACAGGGAGTGGGTGGTGATTGTCCCTCTCTGTCCTTGTGAGGAACCTTTTGTAGTACTGCATTAAAGCCTGGGGCCTCCAGCACAAGAAAGATGCAAAAGTTTTGGAGAGGATCCAGAAGAAGGTTGTGAGGAATGTCAGATGGCTGGAGCACCTTTCCTGTGGAGACAGGCTGAGTAAGCTGGACAGGAGTTCATCCTGGAGAAGTCTTCAGGAGGTCTCATCGTGGCCTTTCATTTCTTAAAGGAAGCTTATAAACAGGAAAGAAATCATCATTTTATGATGGTAAATCCCTTGTAAAATCCCCCATGGCTGAGAGATTGGAGCTACATGACCATTAAGGTCACTTCAAACCTAATGATTCTCTGATTCTATGATTTACCATTCCTTAAATTTTGTTCTATTCTTTATGATAGTCAGAAAACAAGGGAAAACGACATTATTGTAAGATCATTTAAATATCCTGTGGATTATCATAACTTGTACTCATCACAGACATCAAATCCACTATTTAGGAAAAAATCAGGTGTATGTTCATTTTTCCTAATCCGTACTTTCTATGCAGGTAAGATTAATATTGTGAGAGACACAGTTCAATTCTATAAAATTGCTTCAGTATAAGGGGAGGAGAGAGAAGGTATTCAAGTTGAAATTGTATTCTTCTCCAGTGTTTTTTTTTTTTTTTTTTTGGTCTTCTACATTAATTGATATTAACCCCTGGGGAGGAGGGTGTTAAGATCTGTCAATCTAACATGCTGATAACTAATTAATACTAATGGTGGAGCTGTGAACTCATCAGAATTGGTTATTAAAATTAAAACATCACAAGCTATCACCACCATGAAAAAAGAATAAAATATGTCTAAACCAATAGGAAAGACAGTGCCGCTCCCTCCTTTCTAATTCCTGAGGAAGAGGGCAGTGTTGGATTTTATATACCAACAAGAAAGGACTTGCTCATCTGCACTGTACTACTGCCTGTAGTCTTTGGCTGAATGTTCTCTTTCAGCTGCCTGGGGTCCAGTTGTAGAATAATACATTTAATTATATTGTAGTTATTTTCAGATCACTTATAACTCTGTTATATGCTAATGCATATAACATAAAACAGACAATAGATCTGTGCTCTCCAGTGTTGCATAAACAAAAGGGACACTCAAGTTAGAACTAACTAAGGGAGACCTTTTTTTGGTGTTGCTTTTAAGGAAAGGATTTAGATTTCATCATGTCACAGCAGAAGCAACACATAAGGGAGGAACTATTATTAAAAGCAATTGTTTAACTGCTGTTCTCCATAAGGGAAAATCGAAATAATCAATTGGGCATCTAAGCAAGTCTAATCTATAGAGCCTGACTGGTATAGCATGTGTGATATAATCCTGTGCAAGACTTACTCTTTTGTCTAATTACCTTGATCTCAAAATTCAAAATCTGCTTATGTCAGAGACAGACTTCTTATTTCATCCTTCTCCAGTACAGATCTATTGCTGGCAATATATACAGTGAAAACCCTAGAACTTTTGCAGAAGCAAATAAACAACTTGGAAGTGTGACCTGTCCGAGTGGGAAGACCCAAGAGCCAGAATGTGTTTGTGACAGGAAATTTCTGCTGAATGAAGTTTTTCAGGTAATTAATTCAGATCATGGAGCATGGTGTCACCTGAAAGCTTGGTATATTCACACTGCTGTACACTGAGAATTGTTATTTATTTGATAAACGTCTATGAGGTCCATGGAAATCAAATGATATTCATAAATCTAAACAGAAGGTGATAAAAACACAAGCCTCAGCTTTTAATAAGCAGGGATTTCCATCTGGTCATGATTCTGGTGACATTACAGATGTGTGCAGCAAATACATTTATGGATCCACGATGTTACTCTCCCCAGGTTTTCTTCCTAGCATATACATGTATTGAATCAGAACAAAGAAAACTACCAGAAACTTGCATAAAATAATTAACTGAGATGGAAAGACCTTGTGTCTCAGTCAAATTTATAGGACGGTGAGGAGGTTCTTCTGATATATGTGTACCTGACTGTGAGATTAAGACCCAAAAGGCCAGATGTTAGCCCGACCAGTTTATTACAAATCCTAGTTGCTTAGTGAGATTGGGAAGGGAAGATGGGTGATAGAAAAGAGGTAGGAATTAAAAGCAAGGAGTCTTTGTGGAAAGCTAGAGAGAGAGAGTCACTACCAGTATTCCAATGTAGCTCGTTGTTCAAATGCTGATCTGTAGTGATGGGTCGTCGGAGGTTGTGTTGTTCAGCTGACAACTACCAACCACTGTACAAATTTCTTATAAGTCCAAAGTGGTCGAGTCAGCTCTTTCGGAGTGACAGCTTCTGTATTTTAGATCTCAGCAGGAAATCTTTTGTTCCTGTCTTCCAGTTCCTGCAAACTTAAGTCAGCAGAAAAGGGGGAGCAGGGAGATGCCAAATTATATATTTCCTTCACAGGATTCAGTGGTATCATCCCCCAAGTTGGAGTTATCTGATCACAGTTCAGATTTTCTGCCAGTAAACGCCCCTGAGCACCACTTTCCAAAGGCAAGCAGCTCCAAAGAAATGCTTTTAAATGTAAAACTGTCCACAAAGAGGTGCCACAGGATGACACCACCACTCTCCTCCTAGATAATTCAGTCTAATTGCAAGAAATGCCTCAGAAAGCGAGCTTTGAGCCAAAGAAAAGAAAGAAGGGGACAGACAACTTGATGGCACTGAAAATGCACAAGCAAATTGATAAAAATTAAAAATGAACAAGTAAACCTAGACATTATATTCTGCAAGAATTGTGGCTTTGCTTATTCTGCTGCATATAGTTTCTTCCATGATTCTATTTCACTAAAATGTAAAACACGTGTTCCAACTACATGGCCACAGGGTTCTGTAGTGTGCTCAGGTGCAGATTGTCACGCTCCAATATAAAGGAGGGAGACGAGGTTCTTTGATTATGTGTATACCCGATGGCGAGATTAAGACACAACGGGTCAAATGTTAGCCCAACCAGTTTATTACAATTACTAGTTGCTTAGGGATATGGGGAAGGGAAGGTGAGCGATAGAAAAGGGATAAAAAGCAAGGAGTCTTGATAGAAAGCAAGAGAGATATAATCACCACCGTGGATCCAGCGAGGTTCGTAGTCTTGGGAACTCGTCTGGTCACCGTGGGGAATGGGAGATGACAGCAAGCAGGCCTCAGGGTCCGTCTGCAGAGTTTCCCCCCCCTCAGGGAATCCTCCGTTTCCTCTTCGGGAGTTCTCCATCAAAGATTTTTTCTTTGGGAGTTCTTCTCCAAAGTTGCTAGTTTAGTGAAGGCCTTTTATCCTCCATTTCTCAGGTTTTTTTTCTTTTTTTTTCTCTGTTGTGACATACCTGGCCCAACAGATAAGCCAGCAGGGAGTGGTACCTTCATTGCCATGCACAAGCATTATCGCCTTTTGCAGTGATCAGCTTCTCCAAGCCGAACCCCGAAAAAGACAGGCTTGGCCCCACTTCTGCTTATCTTTACAACAATAAGCAGAGGCACTGTGGCACGGTGACACCCACCCAGATAACCTGCAGTTCTCACTTAGAGTCTTATCACCAGAAAGGCCTCACGAAGCAAGCTTTGAGACAATTAATAAAAGAAAACAGTTTCTGTCTTTCACACCACCCGGTGGCTCAAAGATTGCTTGAAACTGATGCGCAAACATCCGTCCACGGTGGTGAGGGGAAGGAAAGAAAAAAAAAAGAAGCAGTAGGGAAAAAGGGGGTGGGGGAGTAAGGGGGAGTTAAACGTTATACAATTGCTATAAAGGATTTTTTGGGCTTAGTTACAATTGTTGCTCTGATCTGTTGGACTTGTCCATGATCAGTTGAAGTGGTTACAATGTGCATAGAAGATACAACACGTTGTATAAGTTGAATAAAACATGGAATCATGCAAGGAATAAACAAAAGAGTTGCAACAACACACAACAGATAAAACAGAATACGTTTCACCCATGGGCCACCCGGAGACCAGGGAAAAGATCAGAGTCTAGGCCTTTCCAAGTTTGAACAGGAACATGGGCAATTTTCCGTATACCCTGGGCAATTTGTTTAACAACTTTACCGTTCATCGCTCTTTAGACAACAATTAGAGTCATTCAATTTGCCACAAACAACCTATTCATTAACAACTAACCAAGCACTAACTGGTTTTGCAATGCCATTATCAGTACTTGTTGCATTTGTGATTTTAATTCTCAGAAAGCATGTAATCTAGTACAATTCAACAATACGTGGATTTGCCATGACTATAGATGAAACAAACATGTTTTCTAATAGGCTGAGCGAAGGCATAACTTCACCACACAGCAACACTGCATGTTGCTTCATAGTTAAGTATGAACAGAATTGTCATTTAAGCATCTCAAAAGCAATTGAAATGCTGAGAGAGATATATACTAGTTTGGCAAGTTCAAGTATTGTTATAGTCTATAGAACTTTCATGGGATAGTGTGTTTAGGATATCCCATAATATAAAACATTAGAGAAACATACACAGAAACATACACTTAACAAAACATAGACACTTTCCAACAACCATGTTTTGGATGGAACTCCTGGACTGGTGTTAAAATAAACATCTCTCTGACACTAAAAAGCATCAACAACATAATGGGTTTCTTTTTTCTGACAAATATTAGATAGGTCCCTTGGTTAATTTTCAAACCTTTTTTTTTTTAGTAAGGTGGAAACACCATAGCGGAGTTACATGCAAATCATAATCAGTTTGATAAAAAGAGGTAGAAGAAGGGATCAAAAGGAACAGCGTTACTGTGCAGGGAGTAGCCAGTAAGCCAGCAAAACCTGTGAAAACTCAAACCCAAGCGTGAAGTTTAACAGACCTAAAGACAACACCCACACCCACAACAACCTGAAACATGATACTATGCAACCAAAATACAGTTCATTCAGCGTTCTAGTATGATCAAATCTTTAATATTTGTCCCAAAACACAAATGATTAAAGTCAGCTGTATTCAATCGAGGTCCAACGGGGGTCTTCTGTAAGACAAAACGAGACATTGGCTTGCCCTTTTGGGGCTTGTTAATATGGTTAAAATGAGGGAATAATCCAGTGAATGGTACTTTGCTATTCTTTTTCTGAGGCATGCTTAGCCTTCTAAGCGTATTTAACAGGTCGTTTCCTTTTGTTGTAAGTTTTCTAATGTACATCCACCCTCCTCCCCCCCACTCACTTGAGAGGGGCGAGGGAATCAGTTTTCCTGCAGTCCTAGTGCCTGTGCTGATTCCAAAGCTGGGGGCACTCGGAGGAGGAGTGTCATTTCTTTCAGGCTTTTGTTTTGGCCATCCATTAACTAACTCCTCTAACTTGTCTGTAGATAAACCATCCATTAATTCTCGTGGAATACTCTTCTGTCGGCCCAGCATCCAAAAACTATTACGTTTATGATTTATATTTCTCCCACTTGGTTTCACTGAAAATGAGACCCTTTTGAATCTGTTGTGGTCCCGGTTAGATAGGGGAGGGGTCAAATTGGCCACTGCACGCCTTACTCCCTTTGTCTCAATTTTATTGGAGGGAGAAATCACCGGTCTATATTTTCTCCCATAGTTAATTAATTCTTGGGCAACCTCCCCCCACGTCCATGCTTTGTACCCTGACTGCAAGTGGTTAGGGGTTGCAGCTCCTACTAACGCTGCCTGAATTCTTTCTCCCTGAGGCATAGCCTGTATTTTTCCTTGCAGTTGTATGCCTATAGATTTTAATGATTCAGGAAGCCCCCTAATTAAAGGAGTCATCCTCTCAAGATCAACAGGAATCATCATAGGTGATTCATGATGTGTCTGCAGCTTTCTATCATACATCATTTGCAGACAAGCAGCCTTTTGAACGCTTTCTACTAATTGATCAACTGTCCCAGTAATAGCAAGGGGGTCTCCCCTTTCTAGAGGGTTAAGACCACCTGCCCAATAGGCAGCTCTCTGTGTGAGGGACCAAGGAGCACGATTGTTGCCAGTAGTTAAAAATACTCCTGGTCCCCAATAACCTTCAGCTTCCTTTTCAGTTAACAATATTTGGTCTCCACCACTGAGACTAACTCTCCATACAAACTCGGTTTCTGATTCTTTTGGAGAACGACTAAAATCTCTTTTCAGTTTTGCTAGTTCAGTGGCTGAAAAGGGAATTTCCTTAACATTCATTTGAGGGTCTAGATTCTCACCGTTATCAAAGGTATATTCAGTTTTTATCAAAGGACGTATTGGAGCTGGAGAGGCCTCTAATTTGTCTAGCCTTGCCTTTATTCCTTCCAGTCCTTCTAGAGGATAGATTTTTTCTTGAGGCAAACTATGGGTAACAGTGTCACTGGTATCCTTACAGTTACCCTTTAGAGCCTCTAGTAAGAGGGCTGAATTATGTTTCTCATTTTCTAATTGCCTTTTGAGTTCCTCTGTCTGTTTCTGTAGAGTTTTAACCAACTCCTGCAGTGACTCTATAGTTTGGTTCTCTGCTTTAAGCTGCTGGTCACGGAATTCAATGGCTGCAACCAGAGCCGAACCCAGTACAGCACAAATAAATGCCTTTCCTTTTCCAGCTCGGGTACGAGCATTTTTCTGCAGAACACTAATGCGGTCTGAAACACTCTGCAGGTTATGCCAGTTTTGCCGTGCCCAGTCCACCCCTGTTAACGAGGGCCTGGCACCGTGCTTTTCTAAAAGTTCAAATAACACATCTTCACCTTTCATTGTGACTACACTGTCGCTCATTTCTCAATATGCAGAAAAATCTACACGGAGAAAGAGAGAGGGTAAAGTATCCAAAAAGTTCGAGCCAAACAAATGCAAATACTCAGACCACTCCTCTGTTTACTGAGAGGAGCGTGCAAAAGACAAAGAGGATCAAAGGAAATGCAAATACGTAAATCACTTCTCACTTCTCTGTGAAGCCACACAGAGAAAAAAAAAAAAACTTCAAACCTCACGACTAAGTTAGGAGGTACCCTTACGTTTCGAAAATGCACAATAATCTTCACGGGTCCCAAAATCACTTAATAGGTTCCCGAGAAGCACACACATAAACAGTTCCAAAAACACAGTTAAGTTTCAGTATGCGGAGTGATCTTCCTGGAGAGGTGCTCACGTTAGAATTACCAAATTATCACTCCTTGCATCTCCAGGAGGTGCACACAGGAAAAGGATCAACTTTACTTAAAGTTCCCACAAACACAGCTAAGGTGCAATATACGGAGTGATTCTTCCTGGAGAGGTACACACGCTTAAATGACCAAATTATCACAGTTATCACTCCTCACAACTCCAGGAGGTACACACAAGGAAAGAGATTCAAATTTCACAAAATTAAGGTTCAATATGCGGAGTGATCTTTCTGGAGAGGCACTCACATATAAATTATCAAAAATAAATATCACTCCGGACAACTCCAGAAGGCACACACATCAATTATACCTGGAAGGGCAACACTCTCACTGTCGGGTATCCTGCCGACTACGCCATTAAGAAATGTCACGCTCCAATATAAAGGAGGGAGACGAGGTTCTTTGATTATTTGTATACCCGATGGCGAGATTAAGACACAACGGGTCAAATGTTAGCCCAACCAGTTTATTACAATTACTAGTTGCTTAGGGATATGGGGAAGGGAAGGTGAGCGATAGAAAAGGGATAAAAAGCAAGGAGTCTTGATAGAAAGCAAGAGAGATATAATCACCACCGTGGATCCAGCGAGGTTCGTAGTCTTGGGAACTCGTCTGGTCACCGTGGGGAATGGGAGATGACAGCAAGCAGGCCTCAGGGTCCGTCTGCAGAGTTTCCCCCCCCTCAGGGAATCCTCCGTTTCCTCTTCGGGAGTTCTCCATCAAAGATTTTTTCTTTGGGAGTTCTTCTCCAAAGTTGCTAGTTTAGTGAAGGCCTTTTATCCTCCATTTCTCAGGTTTTTTTTCTTTTTTTTTCTCTGTTGTGACATACCTGGCCCAACAGATAAGCCAGCAGGGAGTGGTACCTTCATTGCCATGCACAAGCATTATCGCCTTTTGCAGTGATCAGCTTCTCCAAGCCGAACCCCGAAAAAGACAGGCTTGGCCCCACTTCTGCTTATCTTTACAACAATAAGCAGAGGCACTGTGGCACGGTGACACCCACCCAGATAACCTGCAGTTCTCACTTAGAGTCTTATCACCAGAAAGGCCTCACGAAGCAAGCTTTGAGACAATTAATAAAAGAAAACAGTTTCTGTCTTTCACACAGATTTGTAGAACTTTCAGTTGTAAGTTATAACAGTAGTCAGATTGTGATGTGGCAGCAAGTATGTTAAAACTGATGACAGGAAAGAGCTTGTCAGAAAAAGATACTTGGGGGCAAGGTTTCCTTTTCATTGTGTCTTCATAAAAACACAAGATCTAAAGCTTAAATATGGAAAATATAAAATGTAAAATGCATTTTTTGAAAAAAAATAGAGAACAAACAAGCAAACAAGAACAATAAAAATATCTTTTCACTCTAATTTTATATTTTTGCTTAATATTTATCTATTTGTGACTTTTCTTAGATATGCAGCTTGTATCAGAGGAGGAACAAGCCCTAAAGTGAAATGTCAGGAAAAATATGATGAGTGCTATAATAGAAATAAAAAACTTTTCCAAATCAACCATTCTAATACTTTTCCTAAAAAATATATATACTCTTTTGAATAATAATTTAAAAAGTTATTTTTATAATACAAAGCTATTCACAGAAAAGAAAATGAAAAAGAGAAACCTGAATATTAATATTTTCTAAACTTCTTTAAAGTCTTTCAAATGACACAACTGTTATATTAGATTACTTTTACTCATAGACATCAAAGAACATAGAGTCTCAAAAAATCTCTGAAAAGTGACGTTACATGCATTAGCTATTCTGTATAGCACCAGTAGAAGGTCCAGATACAAAATGGTATCTTTGCACTGTGAAAGATCTAAGCAACTGTAAAACAGCTTCAAAACATGGTTGCTGAAGTTCTCCATCAAAAGTAATTAATTAATTGTCTCAATCAGCCCCTGATAAGAGTTAGTTTCCTTTAGTGTAGACTAACCCTGTCTCTGAGAATAGAGACAGGCTCATTTACAATTTTCACTAGAGCATCTCAAAGCTGTGACCAGAACTAAACTTACTAGACACAAGTATTTCAGTATTTAAGTTTGATTGACAGTTCCCTGAAGTTAGTTAGCAAGTAACCATGCTCCCAAGCGATGGTCAAAAATAGGACATAGCCTTGTTCAGAAAAAAATACCTGTATAAAGATATTTTTATTTTCCTTAGTTGTTCTAAAAAACATTGTTTAGAAAATACTATGGTTGAAAATGATATTATTGTGATGAAATCTTACAGCTATAATTCGTTATTATAAATAATATAACATCCAAAGCAGCTTTGTATAGCTACAACGATGCACCTCCTAACTCAAGTTATATATAATGCCATATGTGTTTCAATAACAGTGTGGCCTTCAAACAAGCAATTAAAATATTTATGCAATCTCTACAGTACATTTTTTTAAATTATTTAAATTTATATCATAAATGGATTAAAAAACCCAACAACTTCTGTTAGTTAACAATGTAACAATATCCATATTTGGCATTCTTGGATAAAGTACATACTTTACACGACAGTGAGTTTTGTTCAGGACTCTTGGGATATTTCCATCCTATTTTTGTTCTGGTTTTTGACCTTGAATCACTCAAATTCTCTTCAAAGCATGCTAAGTCAAGGGAACTATGTCCACTGAGTTTGGAGAAGTCTCTAAAAACAGCTGATATATACACATGCCATTCATATGGCTTACAGAGAGAAAGTTACAAGGTATAATTTCAAGTGTTAGTGGAAGTACTGTAAATGTTTACTGGCATTTTGGAGAAGATGTGCAATACTTTCATTATTTAAATAAATCTATTAAACAAATTTTTCTTATTTCAAATTGAGAAGGATTTGGGAAGGTCACATGTTGAAGCATTTTTTGAAGGACTGGATTCTTCAACTCACAATTCAGAACTGGAGCAGGGAAAAGTGTTAAGGAGTCAAAGAGCTACAGACTGACTGTGACCTTCATTCGCCATCCTCCCACATCTCTAAGGATGGAGAAGAAGGTAGATGATATGAGAAGAAGAGAATTTGAGCCTGGCAAGAAGGAAGATGGAGGAAAGGCGGTTTTACTTTTGTTGTTGTTTTATTGTCTGTACTTAAGTCCTACTACAGAGAACATTGATGGCTTATATGTAGCCTGTTGTTCAGACACTAAAGATGAGACCTCCTATCCAAGATGTGTCTTGCTTATATTAAAAGCAGGCAAGATATTTCCTGTTGAGAATTCCCATAAGATACATGAAAAGATATTAAGAGTATCGAGAAAGCAATTCAGAATTTCTGCCTCTACATAAGATATTAATCTGTCTGGTCTTATCCAACAGTTCTGTAGCATGTCTAATTTTGTCAACCAGGTTTCCTCTTTACCCAGTGAAGAGACAACTTTCAGTCACTTCATGCAAGATGGTAATTAAGAGTTCCTCTCTACTTCATAGGAAAAAACTTCATTCTTAGAACAAAACAGATCACTTTATTTTGATTGCGGAGGTATTTCATAATACTGAGGTGGAATCTCAAAGTCTTCTGTGCAAAACTGGAGGAAATGTATCCCTTTCTGTTACAAAATTTGCCCAGAATCATAATCCTCATTGGTATCTCTGAGGTTTGGAGCTTCCATTTTCATAAAATGTTTTGTATATTCAGTGCATATTCACATAGAACAATACACAGTAACCAAACTCAGAATCAAAACTCTAGATTATGAGAAGGGTTACAGCTTTATTAAAGCACTACTTCATAGAAGCTAATTGGTTATTTTGGGATTATTAGTCTGTGGAGTGTCATGGAGCATCATTTGTGGTTTAAGCCAAATGTGAAACAACAATGCTGTTAATTGCCAGAGGTCTGATGATCAAGTTTTTTCCCTTGCATTCTACTCATCCATGTCTCATATAAGCACTCAAAATGGTGTTAGAACCCACAAAAATAGGACATAAATTAAATAAAAGTGAGACTCCATACGTAAGCAAAGATCCAAGGGCTTTTTTCTGTTTTTGGCGGGATTAATTGGTTGAGATTCTTTTATAACTTTATAATACTGAATATTTTGTTGTCCTTAAGCAAAACAATATTTATCTCTAAAAGGTAATGCATTAAAAAAGGGAAAAAAATAATAGAAATGTTTATCATACTTGCCTGCCCACTGTAGTTACTTTCTAAATCTGTAATTCCCTTTTTGGGAATAGATCAACCAACAGAAAACAGAAAACCATCACTTGATGGGAGTTTTTTTTTCCTTTTCCTTGTGGGAGATTGAATAATGCAGATTTTCACGTTCCTATCATTTTTAATAATTCCATGGAACAGCTTCTAGAACCATTAGAAAATAACCCACCGTGTTAATGTTTAATCTGAATTTTCACTTCTCCCTCCATTTTTCTGGGAAACCAAATTTCACTATCAGTTCAGACAACTCACTGAAGGGCTAAGATGAACCTGGGAGATTCTGCATTCTCCTCACCTGTGACTACTATGCACACACACAAAAAAAATGTTTTCACTTGCAATTATCACAGTGACATATCTCACTCATCTAGTCACATTAGATGAGTGAGAAAAGCACTTCATATTTTCTTCTCAACAAGAAAATTCTGGGAGGATTTTCTTTCAAACCATTGCTTGTTACTTATTTTAGAATGTTGATTTCTTTGTGTGGTAGCCTCAAATTAAAAAAAATAATACTATATATATAAATGAATGATAATTGTGTTTATATTTTACATGTTTATTAAAATGCAGTAAAACATGGTGAGTGTGAATGCACATCATAGCCATAGAACTTTATATCTCTGAGTAAGCTCCAATGGAGCTGTCATGGTCTATTATGCTTCAAAGCAGCCGTTAGGGTCTATTATGTCAATTATCATACACATTCATGACAGATTGTTCTTTTTTGGGGTGTTTTTTTTTTTTAATATTAACATTAAAAATAAAAACACGAAGGGGCTGAATTGCTCAGGGTATTGAAATGAAGCAGAGAGCTTTTCACTTGGAGTTTGCCCACTGAAATCTAACTCGGGTCAGTGATAACTGAAAATTGCTGTTCATTGATGTGAATAAAAAAGGCTTAATGTCTAAAAACATGAAAAAAAAATCCCACCAAAAATAAAAAGAAAAAAAAGAAAAAAAAAACAAGACTAAAGCACTGAACTTAATGGAACAATTGAAAATTACTTCAGTGTTTATAGAATTAATTCCTTATTTCATATTCCAACTGTACATATTGCAGCTGGACGTACACTGATAATGCAGATAGTAATGTTCTATCTCTACTGGACAAATAAAAATATAGCCACAGGTTGTCTTCTCAAACATCTTGGTGAATTTTCACAAAAGGTCTACTGTAACTGTTTAGTTGTAACGCAGCTTCACATCACGGTTTTCTCACATTTAAATAAAGACAGAATGAGAGAAGGAACCAGGGTTACTCAGAAAGTAAAGCTTCCAAATTCATTATGTTGGCCCATGGCATTAGAGGCAGATTTAACACTAAGACGGTAGAGGTTGAACTTTCCCAATAGTATTCTCTTAAATTTTATTGCTGTGCCACAGATGGCATCTGAGTGGCAGTCTGAGAAAATGTCAGCAGATATGGAATTGTCCATGAAGCAAAGGTGTGCTGTTTAATTCCTCCAAAATTCTTTGTGGAAATAATTGCAATTGTTCGTTTCCATTGACTCTTTCAGAATGTTACTGAAAAGTAAACAGTAGATGTTAGCACAGTGAAATGGTGGGTGATGCATTTCAGCAGCGGTGACAGGTAGGTCAGTTCTGCTGGTGCAGATTATTATGAGCGTGCCATGCAGGTCCTTGTTCATCACAAGTGAAAATGCACTGCTAATGTCAACAGGTAACATAGCTGAGAATTTTCTCTATCAAAAAGTGTTACTGCTGTATTTATAACAACTATAGTTTCAATGGAAATAAATAGGAGGCATTACTTATGGAGCAACAAAAGTAATTATGCTCATATTCATTAGAAAGCTGTAGCCCAAATGCAGTATTTTTTTTTCCTATATATTGAATATAATAAAATAAGCAAAAATGAATTTTGGAAGAAAGGCCGTAAGTACTTTCAAAATGGTCTATTCTCACTTTTAAGATGTACATAATGCTGATATGAATAACTCTGGTGTTACATACATTGTCCAGCATTCTGTCATCTCTGGAGCTCGGTCTTCTCATGAATCAAAACAGACAAAAACAGTGGAACTGTTTCTCGCATACCTAAAAGGTGTATAATCACACCATTCAAATTGAGAAATCCCTCAAGTTTGTGATTTCCACCTCTCCTTAAGTTCAGACAGTATATGCCACTCATGCCAAACAGATGAAGAGAGACTTTCATGTCTAGTTTTCTTCCAGGTGTTTCTTGACAGTTCACATTGAGAAAAATATGCAAACATCTCTTTCATATTCATGAGATACAACTGGAGCACAGAACTGCAGAGGAATGTTAGGGCATGCAGTCTGATCACCGAGCAGGTGACCTGTGAGTGTAAGTATTAATAAGCTGTGGAAAACTTGTCAGGATATCTCTTTCTCACTTCTCCTGTTAGAAAGGAGACTCCAAGACCTTCCGCCACTATACAAACCTACATATTTCACCACTGTCTTTCCAGAGTTGATTGTTTCAAAGCTGTTTTTTGCTCTTTTGTTGTGGCAATGGTATTCTTATGGTTGCTGTTTGCTGTAGCTACCTGATGTGATACTTAGATTTTTGTAAGCAATTATGTCACTGCTCAGTTTTCATATTTCTGGACATGTTCTCTTGTGTATGATGGAATACCTGTTCAGCTATCATTTTAATATTTATTCTCCATTTAGTTTGTGCTTCTTGAATGTAGATGAACAGAACAGTGTCTAGAATTTCAGATAAGGTTTGGATGTTGGACAAAGGTATTCTCATTTCTTATTCTTTTCTTGAAAGTACCTTGTGTTGTTACTGTTATTTTTTTCAGAATGACATTGTATTGGAAAACGTCATCATCGTGCACCTGATACACACCATGCCTCTCTCCCACAGTTCTGAATAACAGAGGTTTCTATTTTTGTAGTAATGCTTATTCGTTGTCATTATCTGATAATATCTATAATCTCTTTTTGTCTTTAAATATACTTCAATTTCAGTTTTAATATCAGGCTAAAGACAAATCTAACAGTATCACTAATGAATTTAGTTTTTCTTTTCCCAATTTTCAATTCATGGCTAGAGATTCATTTATCTGTCTGTCTATCTATCTATCTATCTATCTATCTATCTATTTATTTATCAAAATATTACACTGGGTATTGGCTGTAAATGAAACGTCTACCTGCAATCTAAAATGTACTGAAATGGCTGGATGGCCAAGTTCTTTTGATGGCATGTCCAGATTTTTAGAATCTATTTTGATAAGGGCCTGGGAATAGACTGCATTTAAGTGTGTATTATTAAAGTGTATTATTGTACTCTGGAATAAGTAAGACTGAGAAGGTTTGAATGCGTTAAATGTGCTTAAGTACTGGAAGGCCGCCTATGCGTCCTTTTCCAGGCCTTCTGTTTTACAAGTTGAACAACCCTAACTCTCAGCCTGTCTTTGTAGCAGAAGTGTTTCAGCACTCTGGTCACCATTATGGCTCTCCTCTAGACACACTCTAACAGGCATATGTCTTAGACTAAGGAGAAGACCTATACCCTGTTACCAAAACTAACCATCATGTGTGATAAAATACGATGCAATCAAGTTACATTGTATGTTAGATGAATCCAAAAGTAACGTCTCCTATTAATTTTCAATCAAACAGATTCAAAGAGTAAAATTATACTATTTCTTAGCGAAAATTACCTTCTACAAACTATTTTTCAGCATAGCCACCACCATTAGTCATACATTTTCATTGAATGTGAACAAGAGCTAGTATGCCACACTTTTACTTGTGAAATTAAGGTCCCTTCCAACCCAAGTCATACAATTTTATGATTCTATGGGTTCTCAGATATACCAAAGTGGCCTGCATTAGGTGGCCTCAGCATCCCAGAAAACCTCAGCTGGCACTATACTACTATTTTAAGGCAACCAAATCCTGTCCAAAATGTCAACATTCGTATTGGAAATGTCTACAGTTAAATTAAGTAAATACAAGTGCTAATGATTAAGGACAGGTGAAATAACCCCATGTTTTGAGTCACTGATCACGCATCTCCTATGTCAGTCTCCAAGGTCTTACAAGGATAATGCATATAGCATTGCTGTCTAGCAGGACAACATACTTTGGATGAATTCTTATCTAATTAGCATCAATAAAACTTCCTTAAATTTCAGTAGGTTGTTCTTTATCTAGCTGTCAGACCAAGTATGAGACAACAAACAAAGCACTTTCAAATACAGCTTTTACTCTTTACTCAGTTTGGAGAAAACAACTTCATATTTTTCAATAGTGTAAGACCAACAGTGCAGTTCAATTTTTGCATGTACAGCATTTCATTAGCATGAGTACTATTACAAAAAAGAAAAAAAATTGTGAGAAGTTTATGGAATGAAAACTTCAGCAGTACTCTCAAATTATTCACGTAATAGGAATACATAAATTTAAATGCCCTGTAAGAGGAAGAATTTGTCCAACTCATTGTTTCTGAGGTAATCAGGCTTGCAAAGTAGGGTAGATATTGATGAACTTATTATTCAGGGGTTCTTTTTATTTATTAATTTATTTATTTTATAATGCAGTTTATCACAAAGATGGCAGCTTTATCCACTTCTCATCTTAAGAGAAAATGGTACTTGTCTTTTCCTCACACATCACAGAAAGTGAAGAATAGCATTGTTCTTTGTGTTTCTTCTAATGTTGAAAATTTGCTTTCTTCTGCTTGCACATAGTGTAATGCAACAATTATGTGATAGATTTTAAAAAATATGACAATGCTTGCAGTGTATCCAAATGTGAAAAGATCTGCAGTCATTTCAAATGGGAAACCTGCTATTAGCACACACAATGGATTCCCCAGCTGAAAAGAAGACATAAATTGGAGTGAATCAAGCATTCACTGCCAGCAGATCTGCTGCTTGTGTTCACTGATGAGATGTAAATGTGCTTAGCAAGAGTACAGCATCAGAAAGAGGACCATGAAATTATAATATAGTGACTGTAATGAGAATGGGTTAATTTGTAGCATTTCTTATTCTAATTACTGTATTTGACACATGGGAACAAAACCATTTTCAGCCTTTATTTTCTTTTTCTTGTTACTCTCCCTTATTACAAGAACAAGAAACCAGAGCAATTGGAATGCTTTTCTATTCTGCGAAATACAGTAGCATGCTGCACTGTTTTGACCCATACAATATTCTGCATAGGTAATTTGAGAGAAGACAGTTTAGTCACGGTTTCAGCAAAGAGCATTTAATGAATCCAGAAAAAAGTATAATTTGCATGGAAATAGCCTGAAGTATTATTATTTTTTGTTGTTAGTGCACAAGATCGTACTTGAAGAGAAGAAAAAAACCAAAACAAACAAAAAAAGCACAAAAATCCCCACAAAAACAAACAAACAAACAAACAAAAAGCAACAGAAAAGAACACCAGAAAATAGAGACTGCATAACATTTCTCCATCTCTATCAGAATGATCTTTAAAGTGAAATGCAATTTGTATAAATTTACCCTATTAGCAGACTGAAGGGTTGCTAGTTTCATTTTGCAGCATGTAAATTATCAATGTAGAATTATTCTGTTTGAAAGAGAGATGTCCAGCTGGTGAAAAATGTCCTGTTCCATGCAATTCAGAAATTAATCCATTATTTTGACAGAAAATAAGTATTCAGAGGTCAAGATACTTGCCACTCAGACTAAATGGATGTATCTTAAGGCCTATAGCTTCTATATTTTCTAACAATAGCTACAAAGTTCTAGCTGTAAAGAACACAGAAACATGAAATTCACGTTTCATTATACACAAAATTTCTGATAGCGTGCATGAGAATAAGTAGTATTGACAATTTTGTTAAAAAAGTCCTTCTGCATCTTACCTATATGGACTTGGTGCCTGTTATTTGAGCGTTACTGCATTTATGTGGAGACATGCACTTTTCAGAAAAGTGTAATTTAGCTCTGCTTTTGTGAATTGTTCCTGGCATCTGTAACCTGTCTCTCCTTTAAAAACCTTAAATAAATTTCAGATTACTGCCCTTCAGACACAAAAGTATAAGATGAGGGAGGAAAACTTTGAAATGGAAACAGTAAAATATAAAAGCACTTGTTTTCCTACAAAATTATTTTCCAAAAAAAGTAAGGTAGCTGCATCCATTTTAGAAATTCTATCAGATATTAGTCTGAGAAGGAAAAGCTGAGTAAATTTTCAAAGGGCATTTGTAGGATTTAAGAAAACTTCATTTGACCATTTTAATCAAATACTAAGATTCAGGCTATTTTTGGGTACCTACTTGACATATTGATACAACTTGAAAAGATGGTATATGTTCAGAATGTTGTTCAGAAGTTATCAATAAAGGGATTCTCACCAGGAATTAGAATTCATGGACTTCTTCAGTCTGTCTTTGAATCTTGATGGAACTTAGATAAAACATCAAGCATCTAACTGCTTAGTGAAAGATTGATCTAAGGACATCTAAGAACATTGCTTCTGGCATGTAAGGAACTTTGCTTTCCAGAATGGCAGCATAAATAGATTCTAGGCTTCTCCAGCCATAATCCAGAGCCCAGGGAGCAGACATCTTAATCTTTTTGCAAGAGAAGGATTCCAAATACTGTAAGCCTGAACTTGGAATTCAGAGATTCTGAATCTTGTTTAGAAATGTTTTTTATTTTTTTAATTGAATTAAAATACTAATATAATTTGGAAATTAAATTGGTAATTAAAAGTAGAAAGAGAGAGGGAAAACAGCACTGTATTTGTGTTATAGACCTCCCAAGAAAAGGACTCTCAGGTAGCCTAACTGGAGGATATCATAGAAGAGTGTATTTATGTTGGCAGAATAGTTATGCCCACGCTAGGAACAAAGCAACTCATTTCCTTTTCAGTTTCAGTAAATGAAGTAAAAAACCTATGAATAAAGGTTACAGAAAAATAATTATATGCTGAGAAAAATCACTATGTAACATAAATACTATATACACATATGCCTGTGTATATACACACTTAACTTTAGATCAATTCCATTTACTTACCACTGGTATTTCTTACATATCACAGTAAAACAATAAGATGTTTGAGCCTTACCATGTTTCCCTTAATATATGCTTCCATTTGAAATGATTGCTTGGCTTCTACCTGTCACTTTTCAAGGGAACAGTGCTCCTGCAGATCCTGTGTCATGGGTGTTAACCTAGATGTCTTTAATACGTCAGAGTACCTCAAATCACAATAGACACCTGTTTTTGGCAACTAACTTGCATGCCAGGTTTTGGGATCAGGATTCGCTGAATATCTATGCAGCTGTAACAACAGCAGTCAGTGTGGCAGGTTTCAGGTACCAAACTATAAGACAGGTAGGGCAATATACCCAGACTACAGCTGCTGTTCTCCGGCATGCTGCAGATCTTCTCTATGTTTTGTCTCAAACCTGCCAGATCCGTTTAGGTGCATAGGCATCTAAGATGGCACTATATACTTATGTTTATGTAGCTGAATCCTGCCCTAAGTCTCTATTAATTATAATAGGAGCATAGACATCTAGTTCACATGTGGATAATGAGCAGGAAATTTCACTCATTACCTCTACTACTGCTTTATTAATAGTAAAAGTTTGAAGGCAGTAAGACGATGAGGCCAAAATATTTCTTCACATTTATTATTTTGTCTTTCTTTTAACCCATTTTCATTTAATTGTATTTAAATTAATGTTGAAGTGAACTTAATGCTATTTCTGGTGGGAGTAATTCAAATCAGGATCTATTTCCACTTATTCTTACCTGCTCCACTCCACCATTTCTTTACACAATTTATTAAAAAACTGGGATAAAATTTGTGAGTACAGTGAAACAAAGTATTATTTTTAATTTATTTTTAAATTTTAGGTTTAATTGAACTGTGTGCATTTAACAATAAGTATTTTGCAATCAGTATAAAATAACAAACATTTGTCAAGACATTTTTCAAGTCAGAAAAATATATGGCTTTAATACAGTATGTGAAGATGAAAGTAAAAAAATTAAAGCTATTAATATATCAATAATTGTAACAGTTTCTAATAAAAGTGAACACAATGTCATTAAAATAAAGGTCAGGTTTTGTGATTTTTGTTTGGTCAGATGCATTCTAAAACTAAACTATTTTCTTTTTAGTGAAGGTTGTTGTAGTCACTGATTCCTTGTAACTCTATCCAAGGCCTTCTTCGTTTCCATGAATCACAAAGATCAATGCAAAAATATATAGATTATATTCAGTCTTCAAATAATCTGGTCAGTTCAGCTTCACATTGTGTCTTCTTTATCTCTGATATTTTATAGTGGCTTAATGTTTAATTCGTTAGCTTTTCTGCTGAAGCCTTTGTAACTCTTCTCTCTCTTTTAACAGTCACATAGAACCTCATGTTGTTGCTACTTGCACATCCTTACTTTGGCCCCAGGTAAGAAATTCAGCCTTGTATGTAACTGTCTTTAAAGGAAACAAAACAAGAATACATACACACACAAAACCTAGGAGGAAATTACTGTAAAAAACATTAGAATGTAGATCAGAATAATTACTTTTTGAATAAATACTGACAGAAGAGAAGTAAAAAATGTTTCTGACAACTGTCCTTCATTTTACTTCATTCTTAGAGGAGAGTTTCTTGCTTTCACACTTGAGTTCAGTTAACCTTAAGAACAGAGGAATTACAAAAGATTTCATTCGGTCTTTTTGTATCCTAGAATGACTTTCTCTTACAGTGGGCTTACCTATTAGCTTCCAGCTCGCATCAGTATTTTGTAAGTCTCACTACTGTGCTCTAGGCTTGCTTCCTATCCTTCCCTCACATAACCCTCCTTGAAATGTTGTGCCTTCTAGGCGTACTAAGTAATCTTAAATGGAAGGAAACCTGGCTGTAGGTTCTGATGGAGAACAGTGATGAGTAGTGTTCCTCAAGGGTCAGTATTGAGTCTGGTATTGTTTAACATCTTTGTCAGTAACAGACTGTGGGAATAAGTGTACCCTCAGCAAGTTTGTGGACAATACCATACTATATTGTGGGGTCAGCACTCTGGTGGGTAAAGATGCTATCCAAAGGAAGAGTTGGCAAGCTTGAGACATGAGTCTCTGCAAGCCTCATGAAGTTGATAAGGCAAAATACAGGGTCCTCCATCTGGGTCAGTGTCTATGAGAAAGACAGTGTCGTAGTTTTATGATTTTTTTTATTGGTATTCCACTTCATAACATCATGTAGTGCACTGAGAGCTAAAGAGTTAATGCTCCAGCTCCATGGATCATAGAGAGTTCTGGGTATATATCTCTCAGAAGAAAAGAAGTACTACATACCCCAGAGGACTTTGCACTGTTTTATATTTTTCCATTTTTCGCTCAGAGGGAAAGATAGAAAGTGTGTGTCACAAGACACAGGCTCTTTCCCTTTTGGATTGACCCAGCAGTGGGTGCTCCCAATCGTCTCACCTTCAGCATTTAGTGTAAGGCCTTTGGTTCTCAGACACTCTATCCTCTCATTTTCTTTGATTTATTAGCTTCAATTCCAACTATATTGTGTTAATTTGCATTCCAATATCTTATTTAGTAAATTAGTTTTTCTCCTCAGTTCATTGCCGCTGTTTTGTTTTTGGGCCCATCTTCCTATTCCTTTTTCCCTTACCCCCTTCCCCTTTTCTAGGGCATGGGTCTGTGGGTCTCCCACCCCAATTGTCACAGAACCAGGCCAAACCAGCCTGTAAACCACTGACAGGTGGAAAGAGACTATCAGAAAGTGTAGTGATAGAACAAGAGATAGTGGCTGCGTATTAAAAGGAAATAGATATAAATTAGATATAAAGAAGAAATTCTTCTCTCTGAGGATGAGGCACTGCAGTAAGTTGATCACAGAAGTAGATGCCCCATCCCTGGTAGTGTTCAATGATGGCTTGGATGGGGCTTTGAGCAACCTGATATAGTGAACGTGTCTCTGCCCATGGCAGGAGGACTGGAACTGGATCCCTTCCAACTCAAACCAGGACTCCACAACAAAGATGTAATTAAGCAGTAAATTACAAGAAAATAGGATGTTTTGGAGGCAGTAAAGGGAGAAGGAGAGGGTAACCTTATTTTTTGGAATTTAATATTCTTCAGAGAGTAATTTTGAGTAGAAGTCTCATTTAAGTTCTTTACATCCCTCAGGTGACACTACCATTGTCCAGTTAATACAAACTGAGGGAGATGATGCCCTATGACAAAGTTCAGTTATAAATTATGTGGATTCCCTCCAGAATGATCTCATGGATTTAAAGAACTGAGAAAAAAAAAAAAAAAGATTTAAACTAAGTTTTACCCTTGAGATCATTAAGAAGAAAATGAAAATGTACATGGTTCCATGTTTTAAGTTACTTGATTAAAATATCGCTTCAAAAACTTCAAATATTTCCATTTTTATTTTAATATATCGTTAGAATACTTATTTTATATTAACCCATTAATAAGCATTTCTAACTTTCATTTTGTATGATTTCTTGGTCTTTACATTTTGATAGAAAAAATACAATTTGAATAGAAGAATGAAGTACTAAAGAACAGGAATCATTTGGTCATTGAGAGAAAAATAAAATTTTGGTAGCTGGCTTGCTGTCATTCTCAGTTTGGCAGTCAAGTTTCTGTATCTTAGTTTAAATTTATACATTTATATATACGTATATGTATGCATACTGTGGCAGTGATACCTGAAGTAAAGCAAACAGCATTTATCATCCACTGGAAGAATTTTGTCTCTGTGTGTCTAAGGGGCTCTTACAAATGCTTGTTACCAAAATGTACTCCTGGAGCATTATTCTTCAAGAAGTTATTTTTTGTACGTTCAGTACATAAAATCTGCAAACCTTAGATAAAATTGTCAGAATAATTAAGTTTTTCTTTTACCTCATCAGTGAATGAACTGCAGTGATATGAAAGTAATATTTTTCAAGTAGACACCAAAAGGGCTGAGGATGATTCATTGTACCTAATACATGGACCACACAGTTCACCCAAGCAAAGAAAAAATAATAAAAGCAACTTTACTGGGTAATTTCTGTGCTTTAGAATACAGTTTCCTTGAGCTGAATACTAGAAAAAGATAGATGCATTCGACTTGAAGAAGAATTAAAGTCGTTTTCCTGGTTGGGCAGTAATGTCTCTGATTAGCAGGTAAAAAAAAGAAGATTTAAATGTGATAGACACAATTTATAGCATCCATCTTCTGCTGCTACTTTCACAAATTAACTTATTTACAAACTGCTCCAGTTGTAAGACCTCTTAAGAGTGTTAGTTATTCAGGGAATAGTTGTAAAAAGAGCCGTGGGATTTAACAGCTATACTTTCATTTCTAACTATCGGCAAGGGAAGAGAGACAGGCTCATCAAATTGACAAATATGCATCTGATTTGACTGAAGTTTTGGAAAAAATGAATTAGAATAAATGTTATGTTGTCTGCTTGTAAGAGATATAAACAAATGGAGTACAGCAAATTTAATCTGCTTAAATATATGGTCAATATCACAGGTAGAAATGTTTCATATGTAGAGACCTCTACATGTAAATGATTACTTACATGCAGTAATTACAATGTCAGGTAACAATAGCACCCTTCCTTTAGCAGCATAATCAGGATTAGTTCAGCTCACTTGCTACAATTATGTGTGAAAAGTGCATGCTCTTTCACTCAAATGTAGCCTGAGTGGAGTCTTACACTTGCACTGAACAAGCTTTTCAAGAGCAAAACTCACTGCTATTGTCCAATTCAGCTGTATAACCATAATGCAGCTAGCTCCTTTGAACTTCAGGCTCAAATCAGGCAGTAAAATAAAGAAAAATGAAAGCTGCTTTTGAAAGGTTAATCTATAGATTCATGTGGAGGTGAATGGATACCACTTTAGTAGCACTTGCATTTAGAAAAGAAGTTCCTTTCACATGACCTCCCCGTGTTCACAACAGCAATATAGCTGGCAAGTTTCGTTGTGCTGTGTTTTGGCTTTGTGTATCTATGTGACCTTTTCCTTGGTAGGTAGGCCTGCTGCGCAGTCAGCAAATGTAGCCCTCTGCCTGTCCCAGGCTGGCAACACTTAATGGATCACATTAAGCTCTGTGCTGTGCCATATGCAATTAGAGCAGTCTTGGTTGAAAAAATTCCACTTTCATTTCATTAGAAATCTGAGGAAACTAGGAGCAGAAAAGGATGACAAGAAAAAAAGTCATAAAGGGAACTTTGGATTCTGTTGATTTTTCTGAAAACCTGAAGAAAGCCAAATGTTTCACCCAGCTTTAATAATGAGGCTTAGATTGGCTCTGCTAGGAGTCTTTGTGCCACCTATTGCAAAAGCTCTATTTATGTTCTATGTAAAAAGTTCAATGAAGCATAGAAAACATATAATTTGTGTAGAGAATTGAAGTTATGTAATTTTTGCTGGCATAAACAATGCAATAACTGTTCAGAAATAGCCTTTTGCATTCATGAATGGGGTCCATTATCTGCACTGTCTCTCTTCTTTGCTCATTCTGAGTTGGGGCATGGTAATAAAAGAAATACATCTTCGTTGCTTCAGAGCTTTAGTTTTCAAATAGCAAGTGGATAATAACATAAGACAGCTCATTCTTGTCTTCTGATTAAGAAGCAACCACATTTTACAGACACTTACTAAGCTGCCAGCCAATTAAACATTTGAATACATTTATGTGTATTTGATTAGACTAGCTCTGCAAAAAGGACTCTTTTGGAGTTATCAGGCAGATTAGACGATAAGTCAGTAGATAGGCAGTACTGAATTATTATTATTATTATTACTATTATTATTATTATTACTATTACTACTGCTGCCATTGCTGTTGTTAGTTGGAATACTTAGGATAAATACAGAGTGGAGTGTTTGCAAGGTAGCTTTCAGGCAGAATGTGTTAGCTGTCTGTAAATAAAAGCTATTAATTATGCCTTTAATCATTTTCTTGGTGTTTTTGTTTGATGTGTTTTCTGGGGAGAAGGATTTGTTCAGAGGGGTACTGACAAGGTTGCTAGGGGCACAGCACATGACATGATATATTTGGAATTTCAGAAAGCCTTTTTAACATTCCACATGACATGTTCCTGCTTAATCTCCAAGATGAAGCAAGGATTCAGGGCAGAACATGGGCAGAGATACAGAACAGGTTGAAAAATAGCAAAACAGTGGCTATAGATAGTTCCTGTGAAAGAAGTTATGTCAAACCAGAGAAAGTGTTATTTGAGATCTACAAGGGCTAGTGTTTAAAAGTCTACTGTGCATTTATGTGCTTTAACTTATAAACATGATCTACACAAACATTAAACTGGAGTCTAGCTGCATTTTCTGAGGGCAAAAAAGAGAGAGGGTGAATGAAGGCCATACAGACAACCAAACTTAAAAGGGATTTAGATTCGATTTTTAAATAGGTTATCACAAAGGGAGTTAAATGTAATGTTGATAAACATAAAGCGATAAAAGTTTAGCACTGTAAAAACACTAAATTCTGGAGCAGAACTGATGAGATTAAATAAAAAGAAACTACATTAAAAAGACAATTTGCTCTTGGTTGTATTTAAAAAAAAAAAAAAAAGAAGCGTACTTCATGTTCCTTTTCAAAGAGCATATATTTAGTCTTTTCTACAATAGCAGTCCTAATACTTGCATCTCTACAGTTTTCATCAGATAAAGTAACTTGCACAATTCTCCAAGGTATTGACTATTACAGAGATTACAGGCAACTTCTTATTCCCTGAATGAAGAAAGAAGTGGAGCTGATATAGGCCACATTTCTTTTTTGTGTTGATGGCTGATAGGAGATCATCATTTTAACTCTGCATGAGTAAGTTCATAACACTTACGTAACCGTCTTTCTTTTTTCCATTTCTGTTTGGTTGTGGCAGCTTGGGTAAAAACAACTACCTTACTAATCACTAATAGGATCAGCAACAGGATCACTAGCAAACGGTTTTTTTTATTATTAGTAGTATTTTTTTTACTTGCTGTCTCTAAACAATTTATTTTTAAAAAGGAAAAAAGTGAGGTATGAAAACAGTTCAGAATGCCTTGTTGCCTGATAATACTCTTTGGTCTTCAAAATCTGTTTCACTGTGCTTCAAAACTTAACTGTCACACCAAGAATAAAGCAACTAGATGAATATCTTCCTGAAGTGTTTTGTATTTAAACAAACATTATGATAAATACCATTGACAGAAAAGAAAGGAGTTATTCACAATGTCTAACATTAAATCTCAGCTCAGAGCCTAAGGTCACATTTATTCAATAGAGAGAAATAGACTCTTTGTAGGTGTTGTTCATTTCACTGTGAAAAACATGCATCCTTGGTATTGGAATCTGAAATATATGTTTCAAGTTAAACACTGAAGACACACAGCACAGGACGTCTGTGAGATGAAGTTTCAATAGTTTGACATGATCTGTATTTTCAACAGGACTTCTAATGGTTGCCAATGCTTTGGTATTTCTGAGTGTTCAGGAACTAAAATCATAAGGAGTTATAAAACTCATTCACAATGCTGGCTGTATAAATTAAGAACACTTTTTAATGCTTTACTACCTGAAGGGAATATATTTGCTGGTTTAGAAAGCCTGATATAAACCGTGTCAGAAATAGGAATATAGTGTGAGATTATCCTAATCTGGATCAGAGTCACACATTCAATTTGGGATTCCGGTGGACTTTATGAATAGATAGGAATTAGCTGGTAGTTTTGTGTTTATGTTTATTTTTCTAAATATCTTTCCATCATACTTACATTTTAAATAAAGATTTATTTATTTATTTATTTTTGCTTTGTAACAGCTGGTTGCTCCCTGGGAAACTGTTGTATTTGGAGTAGCAGACATCAAAGTAAACTTAAGAGTTGCAAAGAGAAAGGACTGCAGTCCTACAAGGACTACAAACTTCAAACCTAATTTGTAGCAAAAGTAGCAATATGCCTCAGTCTCCTCCCAGGTAGGTATCAGAAATAGTGAGGCATCTAAACAGGGAGATTAGAAAAAATAAATAAAAAGAAAATTATCAGCATGCTATTAGGTTGACAATGTAATTGTCATTTATATCTCATTCGCAGAGAAGAGCAGTGTCCCAGATAGAACTGATGGTAAGCCTGGCCCTAGGTCCTTTAACCTCTGCAGACCTCAAGTGTCTCTGTTCCTCCCATTTATTATTATTCATAAACAGCAACAGTACTGGAGTATTTGAAGGATTTTATGAACTATGTTTGTTTAGGTGCTTTTTGTTGTTGCTGTTTGTTTGATTGCTTGTTTGTTTCTGGGGGGGTTGGTGCAGGAGAAGGGGATTTATTTTCTTCCCCCATGCTAAAGGAAATATTTGAGAAATAGAAACAACTAAAAATTTTAAAGGTTGAGGGTATCTCTTCATAATTGCCTTATTATTTCACTCTTGATTCAACCCAAGGAGGAATAAACTAAATAAAAAATAGTACAGACTGAAAAAGAAGAAGTAAGATTCCATGATACCTGTGACATATATATATATCTATGATGTGTACATTTTTTTATATATTTATAAGCAACTATTTTATCTCAGTTACAGAAATCTGAATGGTGAATACATTTGGTTTTAAGCTTCCATACCCATATTGTGTGCATTTCATGCAGTTTTATTCAGACTGACTCTACTTTGATCCCATGAACTGAAGAACACTTATTTTTTTATTTAATTTTATCATTCATATTCTATGAGATTGCTTAAATATATGAACCAAACTTCATACTCAGAACAACATCAAAGTGTTCTTTCAGAAATTTGGAGCAGTGAAAAATTGTATGTGTCTTTAAGTTGGAAATTGTCCCATCTCATTAAAATTCTCTTAAAATAATCTTGTTTTTCTAATTCTTTAATTTTCAGATAAAAGATTAAAAAAAAAAAACTTTCAAAATTAGCAAGTTTCAAGAGCCAGATTTTTATCTGTAGTTAGTATCTGTACTTAGTATTACAGCATGGTACTAGTTTAGCTTCTTTCCTTCATCTAGTATGCCATTTATGTAGAGAGGAGACTAAGATACAGTTGCTTGAATATAGTGTCTACAGCACTGTTGTAGCTGCCTGGTGCCACCTGATGCTTCTGGATGTTGCTGGTTGCCAATATTTCATGGGCACTTTATCATTTTTGGCCATATTGGTATGTTGCATACTCTAAGACTCTGATATTATCACTGGACTGCAAACATAACCTTTCATTTAAGTATCTAAGGACTGTCTCAGCACTCAAAAATATATTGTCTAAATGGCAGACTTTAAAATGTATATACAGAATATTTAGCTTTTCACAAACTTCTTGTCAGAATGATATTGGCTGACAAAGTGAACAGCACAGTTCAAAAATTTAGCTGGAGTTGTTAGAGAGAAAATCTGAGATAAACTTCTTGTCATGCACTAATTGCTGACACACCATTATCTTCCCTTCTAGGAAATTACCCAGATAAGTTTTGTTATCTTTTACTGATATACATTGAAACAAACAAACAGACAAACAAGTAACTAAATAAATTTCTTGGTATTCTCTACATGCAAAGCTTTTTCAAGTTGCTACAGGTTTAACTGTGGATTTCTCAAAAGGCTGTCAAGACATAGAATGAAGGAAATGGAATTAGAATTGATTCTTCACACTTAACTTTAATATACTTTCAGGTTTCAAAAGGCATCAAAGTTAGAGAGACTGGGTTGACTCTTGATGTTTTTAGAAAATAAATGTTACAGCTTCAAATGTAGCAATTAAATTCATTTCTGACTTTTTTTTTTTTTTCTGGAAGCTTTAAAACTTTTCATTATTTTCTTCACCATGGATGAAAAAATCCAAAATAAGCAAAACATCAGCACAGGGGATATCTATTAAGATCAGTAATCTTTGAGACCTTTCCTCCCAGTAGAGGGAGACTGATGTAATTATCAACAATTTCTAAAAGACTAGAGCAGGGAGAATGAAGAACAAACAAGCATATAATCCCCATCATGCAACCTCTTCTACTTCCTCCCTTTGAGTGAATTATAGGAAGGGGCAATGAGGGCTGTGGGCAGTCCATAATGCTTCATGACTGTCACTCTTTCCCAAGTCATCCAGCATGTGGTCCCTCCCACAGCATGTTATCCTTCCAGAACTTATTCTGTGTGGGCCTCCCATAGGCTGCAGCTCTCCAAGCACTGCTCCAGCACAGCTCCATACCACAGAGCCCATCATTCAGGAGCTGCTTCACATAGGCCCTCACAGATGCAGCTCCACCAGTCCCCCTGCCTCACCATGGGCCATCAGCTTATTACCTGCTGATTCTTCATCTTTGTGCAGTTAGTCTCTAAAATACCCATGTATTGCAGTAAATATTAAGGGAGGCAATAAGAATTCTATAAAAAACTCATAGGCAAATGTCATATATCTGGTTAACATTAAAAACAGGAGATATGCCCAAGATAAAAATGTGAAAAACCAGTGTATTTTGCTGTCGATCATATAAAGATTTATATCTATAGTTAAGTTATAGCACTGTAATAACCTTGAAATTAATGGAATGACTTTAATTTAGGTAAAGTTTGCTAGTTTATTAACTTCAATACATTAGCAATATATTATAAGAATTGACTTAGTAGGCATAATAATTGTCAAAACTGTAAAAATGGAGAATAAAAAGTCCCCAGAAGCATAACTGAGACTTGAGAAATAATATTTTAATTTTAGTGGATTACAGCCCAGAAATTATAACACAATGAACAAATCACATATAAACCATAAAATGTACATATCTGTTAATATTAGATACAACATGCTTTTAGAACCTGTTACCTTTCTTCAACTGGTATAAAGTATGCTGGACACAAGATAATAACCTGTCTAAATATATGCATACATAGTATTTTTTTTTCTTTTGCAAATACATTTATTTTAGTGACATATCACAATTTATTGTCATCTTTATACTGCCAGCATTTTTCATTGTCATTTTTGGATGCTTTCATTATTCACTGGGTGTCTTACAACTATTGATTAGCTATTATCAAGTCATAATGAAAGCCTACATTTCTGTTTTTAAAATGCTGTGGCTACAGTAATCTTGCAAGTGTAACTTTCAGATATATTTAAAATATTTAAATAGCTTTTTCTGGTTAAATATTTATATGATGATTTATAACAAATACTCATCTAAAATCTTGTGACATTAACTGATGGTAAAAGAAAATGTTATTTTCAACTATGCATAAATTCTAAGCAATTTTTCTATATATTTTCAAAGCTGCACGTTTATTTTTTTATTTTCTGAGTTAACTCTATCTACACTTTAACAAAATGTGACTTCAAGTTTAGCAAAGATTTATGTACTTCCGCATGGAAGCTAAAAAAAAGAAGAGATAAATTCAGTAATCTTCTAATATGGCTGCAGAATGAATCTTTCGAGGAAAAAAAATATTTTTTTTTATTATTGACCTAGATTCATCTGAGATAGAGTTGATCATCTTCACAATCTAAATATGATGCTGTGTTTTGGCTTCAAGACAAAAAGCTGTGTTGACAACTCACCAGTGTTTATTTATCACTGAGCATCACTGTGTAGGACATTTCATTTTTTTTGTCTTCTCTTACTGTCCTGCCAGTGAGGGGACTTGGGCAGAACAAAGAAGGGGACAGAACAAGGACAGATGACTTGAACAGGCCAAAAGGATATTCCATACCATATGAAATTAAGCAAAAAACAACAACTATAAAACTGTGCGGAGCAGCTGTAGCTTGGGGTCTGGCTGGGCATCCATCAGGGAGTAGTGAGCAATTTCACTGTGCACCTCTTGTTTTGCAAAAAAAAATATATATATATATTATTATGATTATTATCTTTACTATTATGTCTCTCATTCTTTTCTCTCTTAGTAAATAGTTTTCTATCTTAGCCTACAAGCTCTATTTCCTTATTCTTTTTCAGTTCCTTCCCCCATCCCAGTTATGAGTAAGGCGTGAGCAAAAGGCTGTGTAGTGTTTTGTGGGCTGATAAGTTAAACTCCAACATGCACATGATTAATTTTCTGCACTTTGGAAAGCACCATTATAAGTATCCACATACCTCGGCAAACTATATTCATAAATTCTTCTAGATCTTTCAGCCCATTTCTAAGTTCCTCTCATAAAGTATTGTGTTCTTTTTTTTTTTTTTTCAAATGATTATCTACACTAATGTTAGCATTTAACTTACAATTTATTTTTATTCCTCTTCACAGAATTCAGGAAAAACAAGCAGAACACACTTCGTCCATACTGTTTGCTGCCCTCTATATATTGGTTTATGTTTTCAAATCAGAAGCACGTTAAAACACACAGGGAGAAGCAAAGGGTGCAATGAAATGTGCAGAAGAGGCAGACCTAAAAACTACATGAAATGGAGCAGGGGGGCCACCCCAAGTATATGCTCATGGATAAACAAGTACCTTATGGATAGGTATAGGATGTGGATTCTCTTGAGGATTCCTTTAAGGGATTCTGTTCTGAGACAGCATTTATTATAGTCTCTAAACCACTGACTTGCTTTCAAGTGTAGGTATGATGTGTTTTGTCTTTTTCTTTTTTATTTTTTTTCAGGGATCTGTTAGGAGAATAGGGCTTAAATACTGTTTCAACAGTTAACAGGATTTCTTTTCTTTTGACCTACTTTTTATTTCTTAGACCATTCATTTAAGTGGTTTCTGGCAAGAAGAAATGGTATTTTACTCAACACTTTTCTGATGTGAACATAAAGATTGAAAGTTAGATGTTAGCTGAGAAGTAAATTAGTTGCGTGGTCCTGTTATAGTGGAAGTTCATAAAATTCTCTTCATAACATGCTGTAAGATCAAGAGAGCACCCAAGGAATGGCTGAGGTTGGATTGTAAAGATGTTAAACACTAAAAAATATGCATAAACTTTTTAAACTTTGGAGAAACTTCAAGACAGTCTGTGTGTTCAGGAGAAAAAAAAAGGTTTTCAAAAGTTGATCCAAACTCTTCTCTTTGTTGGCAACTTAGCAACAGTAGTAGCTCATGAACTTGTGACCAGAAGGGTTGACCATTTTAATTCCTCCATTGTTGATCTGCCTGTTTGTCAACCTGGTCACTTGCAATTTGTTCAGTGTGAAAGTGTGAGCTCTCAGTGCTTTGATCCACCATGCTGCTAAAATGAATCTCCTGACACTGGTTGAACTCTAGACAGTATGACCATTTCAATTGGCATTACTGCTCTTTAAAGGCTTTGGTAACGTCATTCTTTACTTTGTGTTTCATATTCCCTTTCTTGTTCCTGTGCTAATGGTTGTCTCCATTTAATGCATCCTCTGTAAGGTAGACTTAATTCCACATTAATTTGTTAGCTTGTTTCATCAGTATTTCAGATCTTAAAAAGAACAATTAATTACTAATTAAATATTTTCTGTTAGGAGATAAGAGATACTTTCAAGAGCCATTTTGTAAGCTTCTGATACCCTGTCCCATATAAGGTATAACAAAAAAAACACAGAGCAGTAGGAATTGCGCTATGGGACAGTCAGTAATACCATGAAAGGGCTTGCAGCTCTCGGAAAGCCTGCACCAGAGCAGAGGAAACAAAGAAAGAAGTAGCACAAGAAGAAAAATGAAAGAAATGAGAACAAGTAGCAGCAAATAGAAGTCGCTACATCCTGATCTCAGCCTCTGGCACTGCCTGTCACCTCACCATACATCATACCCTGTTTGACAGCAGCAGATGAAGAGAAAAAGAAGGGGAATGAAGAGGTGCTAGGAGTTGAACCTGGGAAAAAGGGAATAACTGTGTTTTCCCATTTCGGTTTAATTACTTATTTTTGTTTTTCAACACTCAGTTCAATAACAAATATATACTACGGACTTTATTTGCAATTAATTAAATTAAATTCACCAAGTATGTTTTACAAATGAAATTTCCAAATCATAATCCAAGGGATACTTACTCATGTTTTTATTTCAATAATCAAATTAACTATCTAACTAAATAAATGTGAACAGATATGAGAGGACCCATACATTGGACTAACAGACAAACAAAAAAAGATGAAGTCAGTGAACAGGGGTCAAAAATGACCATGAAGGAAAAGCAGATATGAAGCTTTATAAGTTGACTACAGTCTACATTCCCTATTCCCCTGCACTACTCAGGGGGTAGAGATAGAAGTATGTGGATGCTGGGAAGGTGGATTTAATTTGCTTTACATTTTCACTGTTATTTTAGTTATAAGAAGTAAATGCATTAATCTCATTTATTCTTTGTCTATTTTGCCTCTGGTAGTAATTGGTGAGTGATCTCCATATTCTAATAACAACTCATGAGTTTTTTTTTGGTCCTATCTTTTCCTGATCTCTAGAGAAGAGAAAGTGAGAGAGAGGCATGGTGGTGCTTAACTGCACATCTGTGTAAGAGTAAACAAAGTTTTCAAACCACATATTTCAGGGATTGTTGCTAAGACCAACTTGTAGATTTGTTCATTAGTTAAGTTCATTATTCAGAAAAATGTGCAAGTTACCCATGAATGTCATTAAAGCAACAGTGCTGAAGTTGTATAGCAGTAATGGCTGCTGAGAATTTATAGAACACTGTGATTATATATTTCAGGACTAATAAAAGAAAGCATGACTCTTCCCGTTATTTTGAGATTAGTGTTTGCTTGCCCATTGGTTGTTTATTTACTCCATTAATAAGAAAAAACTTAGAGGGTTGTTTAAAGAAATACTATAAAAGATAGCTTACATTTCTAAAACTTTCAATTAAAAAAGGAATTGAATAAAATCTCACTTAAGAGAAAAAAGAGAAAAGAAATCCTTGAAAGGAGGCAAGGAAGATTTTGTACAAAATCTGAGTAAAACAAGATCTGAGTTATAATATGGAAAAATTGATGTGTGTTGTTTTTGCATCAAATGTTTCCATAGTTTCCATGAAAAAAAAAGAGATTGTTTTTAAATTTGAGAACTTTCCACTTCATATCAAAGAATAAAGGCAAAGGAAATGCTACCTTACTGTGAAATAGAAAAGTTTTACAATAAATCAAATTGACAAGTATCTGTTAAGCAAAAACTTGTAGCTCTCCATAGAAAAGGGAGGGAAAAAAAAAAGCTGTATTGAGTTTGTAGTATCGAAACAAGCTATCTATTCTTCCACACTTCAGCAAAGAAACAAACTAAAATTACATTTCAACCATTACAACAGTACAACACTATAGTTTACATTTTTCACACATGTTCCCTGGGTGAAATTGTAAGAGGGTAGTTGTTGAAGGAAGATTTGTATGTATAATAGGCTGTCACAGGAACAGGAATGACAAACAGATAATTTACTCTTCATGTATTTACTCGTAGGGGTTCTATTTTTACAATCCTTTCAGCTTTATTTAGTTTATCAACCAAAATTGACTTTGATGGATGAAACAATCTTTATAATCCATGCAACTACAGATTTTACTAATATTAGTACTTCTTCAGTGAATCACCTGCACACCAGAAATCTCATCATGCACCACTGAAGTCAGTGGGAAATTTGCTGTTGACTTCTGTAGAAACAAAACATAAAAGGTCACCATAGCTGTTTTCCTGTTACTGAAGCATTTTTTTTTCCAAGTCTCTTTTCTAGTAATTTTCTCTGATCTAAATGTAAAGAACTATTTAAGCAATACAACATAGTGGCAAAAACTGCACTGTTTCAGAAAAACTGACCAACACGTATCTTATCCATAAAAAGTGCCATACTGCACATCAGTGGCACTTATGGCACACTGTTAGGCTTCAGGGAGGTGTTCTAACTACTCATCCACTCTACCTGCCAAAAACTTTCCAAGATTTCTCACCCTATTGAATAGTCATACTCTGTTTTATTATCTGTTATTATTCTCAGGCAACTGTGGTTACTTCCTTCTATCTTTCTTCTCCTATAAAGAAAGGCTGAGTGAGCTTTGCAAGCTCATCCTTGCAAAGAAGAACTTTAGGGAGAATCTCATCAGTGTTTATAAATACCTGAAGGAAGGGTGCAAAGAAGATGGAGCCTTGCTATTTCCAGTGGTACCCAGTGTTAGGAGAAGAGGCAATGAGCACAAACTAGAACACAAGTGGTACTCAGGAATAACTTTCTTACTGTATAGGTGATGGAGCACTGATATGGGTTGTGCAGAGATATTGTGGAGTCTCCTTGGAGATCTTCAAAAGACACCTGGACAAGGTCCTTGGCACCACTGTCAGGGGAGAAAGAACAGATGATCTTCAGAGGTCCCTTCCAGCCTCACCAACTCTTTGAATTCTATGAACATTAAAATATCAATTAGAATCTCAAAATTCCTCCTAACTTATCTATCCTTACAGTCACATAAAGCTCCATCCTGTGGGCAGTTGTACAGTATCATTCTGGAAGGATTTTAAAAATTCTTCTCTGAATTTAAACGGACTACATCCTATAGAAATTTAGATTTATAGAAATTTGTATTTATAGAAATTTGTATTATGACAGTAGGTTGTACCATTGATCAGGGAGAAAGCGGCAATACTTTAATACTTTTTTTCTTATGGTATTTGCCACATCTAAAGATAGAAGCGTGCATGAAACGGTACCTGGAAGTGCTTTCCATGTGTAGAAATCCACTGGCAAAAAAAAAAAAAAAAAAAAAGGTCTGATGTTTGTTACTCTTAGTGGATTTAAAGAATCAGAATTTAAACAAGTTTACAGAAATTTGGACTTTCTGACTCTATGATAACTTCATATTAGCTCGGGAAATTTGTTATTTTGCTGTTGAAGTTGTGATGTCATCACCCATACCTGAAAGATGACTCTGTCATCATGTGCATTGATCCACCAGTCTTCAAGCCTCATTCATCAAGGCTTTGAATTATGGAACTATATTATCTGCATAATATTTATTTGATTTATAGAGAAAGAATGACAAGAATGAAGTCATTAACAAAAATAAAGAAACTTTACTTCTCATTTTTTCTCTTCATAGCCCTTCATCTAAATCCCTTCTTTAACATTGCAATTGATGTCTATGAAGCAAACTGACACAGAAAAATTAATGGCAAGATTAAGCACCTGGTTTCAGATAGTAAGCATAGTTATCACACACCTGGCTTTTTTTTTTTTTTTTTTTTTAGTTCTTATAGGTCAGCAGAGAGGTTGGGTAGTTCTGTATCAATCTAACTTTAATAATAATAATATTCCCTATTGTATACTTGAATAATATTAAAGGCACAGCACAAACTGAGAAAAGCAAAGAAAGTCAAAGTCACGATGGATACTGCCTTTCACTTACCCTATTGTGCACAGTTATAGGTATTGAAGAACAAATCATTCAGTGACCTGAGAGCTTCCCTGCTATGGCTAAATATAATGGAACAAGGCAAGCCTGGACTATTATCCTTCACACTGATTTTTTCCCTTGCTTTTGTCAGTTTCTGTCATAATTTGGTTTTTAGCCTGCTAATTTCTGCAATTTATGAAATGCTCCCCATGGATGTAGCTGTCTGCCATGGGGATATGTAGTCTGATATTTCTTAAAATACGTATTGTGTAATTACATATTGAAGTACCACTAGAGTGACATTTTTTTAAATATCTCAATGACTATTATACCACACAGCATTCTCTTCTACTACTTACTCACATAGATAATCACTTTGTAAAGAAATCAGAAATGAGATTTTCTGTATGTTTGAAGTTACCCAGTTAGTAATTGTATGGTATTGCTTGTCATAATCAATAATTTTTACCAGAATATGAATTAATTCTCTGAAATAAATGTCAAGTAACATTGAAGCGATTGCCTGTTGACACTGATTGGCAGACAGAAGTGAGCCTTCCTGGCAGACTTGAAATGTAATAGCTATTGAAGAACGTGAGCAGTGAAAAGCTACAGTTCTTTAAAATGTAATAAATAGAAGGAAATATGTCAAAAACTGCTATCTTGTTTAGCTACCAACAGGCTCTGGATGGAAACAACATGGAAAAAGCACATTCCTTATTTAGTAGGACCAAAAAAAAAAGGAAAATACAAAACACAGAGGTTTTATTTTTTTATAATCTAAATGCTGTTTGTTTTATCCATCTACCATATCAGCAGTTGCACTTAGAACGGACTACGTCTGCAGTGCGTATGAATATTAAGAAGGCAAGGTAAGAAAGTGTATTAGACATTGTCAGTTAGTAATGGTGGGAGACAATCATCTAACAGATTTGCAGAGACAGGCAGATCTTCTCAGGAGGATCAGGGAGTGTAAGTAGAGCTCGGATGACACATGGTTGCTGTTAGCCTCAGCAGGAGTGACAGCAGAGGGGGAGGAGGACTGGCTGTTTGCACAGCAGGTAGAGCTTGGGGCAACATGGCTGTTGTTTTTCTACATGAGATGTTGATAGCCAGACTGAAAGAGAAAAAAAAATGCTGCGCAGAGGAATTTTGTAGTGTAATTTCATCCATGTAGTCTATGTATCACCATAAAAATGTAAAATACAAATCAGTAGGGGGAAAACTAAAAGCCATTTATTTGTTTATGATGATTTAAAAGATCCATTGCCAGACTTTAGAATTCACAGACATTTTCTCTCTGTGTAGGGCCCTCGCATTACACTGTGCTTCTCCATGGCTAAGTGGCTTAAATGTTACTAGAACTAACATGATTTGTATGAAGTAATAAAAATTACTTGTTTAGTGGGCCTCTTTATAGACTGCCCCACCTAACTTTTCTTCTTTTCTTGCTCTGAGTAAAACAGGAGTATTCTAAGCACATGTTAGTAGCATTCCTATTTTAATGTTGTGTCGATGTCCTTTTTCAACAAAAAGCCCATCAGTTAGCACCGCTCTTTCATGATTGTGCAACTCTTTCATTTTTCTACTAAAACAAAATTAAATTAAAATAGTACAATAAAAAAAGTAAAATAATAAAGTTGAATAAAACTACTTAAACAGCATTATCAGAACATTGGAACATTATATTTGATCATTGCTTGGCTCCAATAACCCTTGAAAGCTTTTAACAACCGCCTACTGTCAGGATTCAGTATGGCCCTTCAGAACAAGACTTTAAACTCACAGTTTCTCTTATTTAGATGTCCCTGTCTAAGGGATTGCCATTCCCATTGTTGTAATTTCTTTCTACCTGAAGGAGGACTTCCAAATTCATTCTCTGAAAAACTGGCATAAATTTCAATCATCTAGGTAGTGTTCAAATCTTTGTTTTTAAAAATTAAGTTAGAATATTCAAACTATAACTAATGGACTGGAATGGCAGCTCTTGAAAATAATTCAAGATTTGTCATTCAGGGAAAAACTGCTCCATTGAAATAATTTAAACTGAACGAATATCAAAACAATTTAGTGCATTATTAATGACACGTAATTAACCAGCAATCAGTAAGCTATAGATTTTGAATCAATATTAGTAACACATCAGTTAAACCACAATACTAGATTCCTACTAAATGTTAATAAGCACCTACAAATTTCTAAACACACATTATTAATAAATCCTAAGAAAATTTCAATCTCCCTGATACAGCTCCCCTTCCTTTAGTTGTGGCTCATCAACACCCCTCTGGTGGAGGGTTGGACTAGATGATCTTGTAGGTCCTTTCCAACCTAATATATCTATGAATCTATGAATCTCTCCTGGGAATGCAGACTCCCCAGTTGATCATCCAATATAAGAGAGCTGAGCACTCTGGTTCTCTGTGAGGAAGTTTCCACAATGTCTCTTGCAGCCAGCAATGGGGGAACCTGGGTGCTTCTTGACACCCCAATACTAATTGCGGGCTGCTCCATACATCCCACAGTGAGGCTGAACTGCTCTGCTTGTGATGGGGTCAAATTCTTAACACAATCATTTTTGGACCAAACACCCTTCAGATAGTTTTGTTCAATCTCTGCATAGACTGCATGTGCTCACATTATTATATGTTATCTAGTCTATCTGCAAAGAGGAGTATGCATGCACTCTCACAAAATGTCTGTTGAAGGTTGCCATCTCTCTTGCTCCTAGCTTTAGAGGTAGTGCACAGCACCTGGACAACTGTTTTAGGCATCTCAGTTATACCTGCTACAACGAATGTTGACCGGTGTGCCTAATCATAGCCCGGGGCTGTCATACTCAGTAAGTTCAGCTGGAAAGGTGTCTACCTATTTCAGGACCACAACTAACTCATGAAGAGTAAGATGACATCTTGATTCTAGACAGTCTGATTTATACAGCTGATGGTCCACTCTAACATCATTATGCAGTATTTTTCTTGTAGCTAAAGAAAAACAAATTTTATTCTGGCTCTGTCTCTTATTCAAAGGTTCAAACTCTTGATTTTATTGGCAAAATCTGGTGAAAATTTGGAGTCTTGTCTGCAGAAAATACACAATATGCCTGAATTGATGTCACTGCTTGTCTAAATAGTGCAAAGACAATGAGTGCCATGAAGCTTAAGCAACCTTTTTTTTTCTTATTCTTATGGATATTATGCAAGAACTAGTCTGTCAGGAATATTTCAGAAAGTTTACTCTGTAAAAGTAGCACTCTATGAAAACTTTGTTATATGATCAGAAAGTGTATCACTGAATAACATACCACTTCACTGTTTTCCAGTCCACACTTTATTTATCAACTCTCTTTTAACTCAGCAAGTGAACAACATATCAATATGCAGAACATGTCTAAATGTCCTTTTATGGAGAACGTTAAAGGTCATTAATAAATTTTAGAGCAGGCATAGGCCCTCTGTGTGTAAACAGCTGATTTGGCATCTAGATTCTCTACTCTCTAAAAGGGGGAAAATTAGCAAATGTCTTAATATTTTTAGTTATTTTAATTTATTCTTTTTTATGCAGCTTGAAGTCTTTGACGGTACATCACTTTAATTAAAATGGAGGGTAAAAAATACTGGTTTTGTATGTTTTTAAGCAAACTATCTACAAATTCACTAGTAAAGATTTTTTTCTTTTGTTTCCAAGAGGCTACTTTTTATAGAATTGATATCCAGCAGAATGCTTGCTTTTAACTGTATGATTAAATGAAATTTAGCTGATCTTTTAATGTAAAGGCTTTCTTTAATATGTGAAAATAAAAGTAGATTTAGGCATATGTGTCAGTATTTGTTAAACCACAATCACACGACAAGCTCTTTAAATATATTTTGCTAAATTGTTTTTATGATTAGGTCAGTGGAATATAATGAATACTTAGTAGCGGTTGTCACTGTCATTGCTGGAAATAATTGGTCTTAAAATTTTTGAAAAAGCCATTTTGAACTTATTATTATGCAAAAAATACAAAATTTGAAGCTTAAAAATTAAGATGCAGAGAAGTAGTGGTACAAAGTTGCCTGTTTATAGTACTTCGGAGACAATATTAGTTTATTTTGAATTCAGATGTCCCTCCAAAATGAAATGAAATGAAATGAAATAAAATAAAATAAAATAAAATCAGCAAATATTAAAAAATTCATTTCTACAAATTTTTGTTTTTTTTGACATCAGATGTTTCAGTAATGCTAGTCAATGTCCTTCTATCTATACCAAGTCTTTAATAATCCTGCTTTTGTTCTTTTTTGCTCACATAATTTGTAATGCAAATGGATTCCTCTATAAAATCAGCCTGTGCACATACTCTGCTACTTCAAGTTCTCAAAGACATTTTGTCATTTCTCATACTGTCATTTAGACAAGTTCAGCCATGTGAATATATCCTTTTTTATTGCCAGTGATTCTTAATGAAAAAGAAGTATGAGGTTACCTACAGGAAAAAAGTATTTTCTGTTGTAGCCGATGGTCTAATCCTTGCTAAACTATTATTTCATGTTATTAGAGGAAATAAAGGAAAAATAAGAGATACAATCTAAAGAAAGTCAAATAGAAGTTTGTACAGTTGTAATAGCAAGCTGGTAATATTTCCCAAACAATATAAAAACATTTTTATTTCAGAAAAAAAAAAAAAAGTCTGGGAAAGTAAAAGAGTGAGGTAACATCTGATAAAACAAATATTAAACAACAACAGTGTTATGCATAGCATTTTTGTCATAATTGCTTCAGAAACTCCCATTTGTAAGCAGGCAGAAAATACCCTATTGATTAATGATTTCATTACTAAATAAGTAGATGAGGTCAGAGTATAGAAGTGACATAAAGATATTCTAAGAGTAATGTCTACTCATTCTTCTTCTTCTTGGTGCAATATTATTTCAGACTACTTTATTCAGTCTTGTCCTGTTATACATTTGACACAACTTTATGGCTGAGCAACTATTTCAGAGTTTTCAGAAAATGTACATATTTTTATTCTTTTTCCCTCCTGTTCTTTGCTGAACATTCATGGATGCTGAACAGGGGATGTGGGCTACATGGATGTGGGATGAGGTGATGGGTGATAAATTTCAGCATTTCAGTTCAAGAGTCAAACTTGTCTTATTCTGACTGGTTCTGAGATGAAATAGTACATTACAGATCAAGACCATACCAAATGATTACCCAATATGGTATGATCCAGAGCCAGAAGACCTCATATTCTGAAATTAGTGTGAGTATTAAGTAGTCTAGAGTGTGTAGCTGTCCAGATTTACTGTGCATCTAAGAGCTATGAAGCAAACATTTCCTCAAAAATCTGATCTGTGTATTTCCTGTCCTTACATGGGATGCAAATATCTAAACATTAAGCGCAGCCAAGACTAGGATGCTATGTTATAACTAGGAAGTCTTCTTACTCTTGAACAAATAGGAAAATCAGCAGCACATTTCTAGATAACATCTTCAGTTGACTTTCAAAATCTCATATAGAATGCCTTGTGGGTGCTCAATTTTCTTAGGCATTACGTAAAAAGTGCCAAGCATACTAAAGAGAATCATCTTGTAGAGAATGTCTATGATTGTTAACACAAACACTGTTCACATTAATTAATCTGATTTCTTTCATATAATACAGACCAAACATTTTCAGTGCCTGAGTTAAAGAAGCTCGAAGACGAGTTAGTAAGTTTGATTTTGAAACTAAATGAAATAGAGAAGTCAGTGCTTGCTTAGGGAAGCTACTCTCTCAGGAATGACCTTTATAACTAGTTTAATGTACCTAACTTTGCCTTTAAACCACCACATCTCATTCTGTCTAATGCCATAAAGTTTCTAATTTAGGCATTTGTAGATTGCAATGCAGTTATGTCCTTGAAGAAATTGAATTCATGGGGGAATGGAGCTTCTCCACATGAAGCATTCTCCTCAGCCTTCCTAATTCCCATAAATTCAAACCCTTCTAAAACTGTCAATCTATTATTAGAGCCAAGACCACCCAACATGTCATAATAATCAATGAATAGCTTTATTAATACTTCATGGAAACTCACAAAATATTCCTTTCTTCTTACATAGTCAATGATGATGTTTGAATTCTGATCTAAATCTAGACAATTAAATTCATTGATTCAAATTGATCTCAGAAAGAGATCAAACTGGAAATAAGACAAATCTTAAGACATCAGGTAAGTGTAACCATGGAGAACAGGGTTCTAGGTGCCAAATGCTGCTTAGGTATAAAGTTCAGCTCTCAAACTTGGCAACAGTGCCTTCTTTTACTTAGGTTGCTCCAAATGTAATGCCCCCTATTTATTTCCATGGAAACTACAACAGATACAGAGAGCACAATAACACTATTTGATATAGTAAAATTCTCAGCTACAGAACACTTTTTCAACAGTCACTATCATTAACTATGCAATTTCACCAGCAATGAACAAGAGTCTGCATGCTGCACACATAAAATTATGCACCAGCAGATGTGACCCACTGTTGCTGTTGCCTCTACTGAAACACACCTTCCACCACCTCACGATTTGATGAATGCCAATGGATGCAACATTTTCCACATGGAGAAATTCAGTGTCATACATTTGCTTCATACTCACTTCCATGTCAGAAGTCATTTCATCAAACTTCCCCTCTGCTGCCATCTGTCACAAGACAATAACATGTAACAGAATAGTGTTGGTAAAGTTTAAGCTCTACTACTGTATTGTTATCATCTGTATCTGGTGTTGTGGGTCAAGATAATAAAATAGGAGGCACTACTTTCGGAGCAGCTCTCATATAAATTTTTACAGCAGTCTTTTTAACGGAAGCAGCAGGGAAAGGAAACACTTTAGACTGAACAGATCAAGACAAAAGCAGACCTCTACTGTTTTGTGAAATCTGAAGTCAATGAAACCTAGATAAGCATCTAGCCATTGTGTATCTCCAGGTCCTGCTAGTGTGATCTACTACTCTCATTTTGACACCATGTTTCTTGCCTTCTAGTTGCAAAATAAGTTGTTAACATGTACTTAATTCTATGAAACAGTACACCTTACCTGAATGTGTTTACTTGAATTACCACTTTTTGTACGTATATTTTTGCCACTTTGCCAGTTCTGGAATATTCAGTAGTTTTATTCATTCTTCTTTTTATATTGTCTTCTTAATTACCAGTATAAACAGTGAATAACATTCAGATGAGAAAATTCGTACGTAAAATCTCAGGAAAATTCATTCACTGTGACTAGTAATTTGCTATCTGCAATTACTTATCGCAACATAGTACTACAGCCGATTATATGTATATTAAATATGGATACCTTCTGTTCCTATTAATCTATTTTTAATACCAGAAAATCATGTAACATAAAGCCAATTGCCCTACAGAAGTTTGAATATTTTACTCAGCAAAATGACCTTTATCAACCAAGCTTGTAATCTTATAAAGACAGTAAGCAATTTGTATAATAAGGCTTATTTTCCATAAAATCTCGTTAGCTACCGTTAATTGTTGATGCTATTGACTCTTAACTCTTTACTGATTGCAACTGAATCAGCTTTTTGATGACCAGCTCTGACTGTTCTCAAGCAGGTTAACCTTTAATTCCCAGCTTTAATAACCTTTTAAAGCACTGGTACAGCATTTTGTTTATTTCAAATTCTCTGTGACTTTTTCACTCATACACTCATTACAGGAATTTCTGGATTATTCTTTGGATTTTCTGCTTCTGAATCTTAACAGATGTTTAATTTCATTATATTTTTTATAATCTCTGAGATATAACTAATTATCAGTGTGAAATAACGATGCCTATTCCTTTGCTTTGTTCTTCTTTTTTTTCTGCCCCAATGACTCAGAGCATAAATAGTTATTAAATTATTTTTCTGCATTGTGAAAATAAGTTTGGCATATCTATTTATTATAAATGACAATACTACCAGTGAAAGTCACTATATGTGGTTTTTATATATGTACATTGGAACAGATGCATATGTTTCTATATACCTGTGTCTCTTAGACAATTTCTTCATTTATATTTATTATTTTTATTATATTTATAATTTTATAGTTATAGTAGTTTTGATTCAGTAGCTTAGAAGAATTGAATGACATGAAAATAAGAAACAACAGTGTTTACAACAGTTGGAGACTGCTCACATAAAGAAAAACTTGTACAAATATAGAACGGGAGACAATATACAACAAAACTGATGAATTGCATTTGAGACAAGATACGAATTGTTTGAACAGTTTTTGATGTTCCAACATATGTTGTTTTTAATATGTATCAGCAGTCTCACTAAATAAAGAAGATAGAAGCAAATAAAAGAAGAATTGGTGTCATAATAATTTTGTGTCCCCCAGCTCAATCTGATTTGCAGGTGAATTGTTTCAGTCTACCTGAATTGCCTACATCACTGGACATAGTTATGTAAATAAAATGAGAGGTATGCTTTCCCCGAGTTGAAGATGAAACAGACATGTAAATGTGCAGTTTGGTTCCCTGTTTTATTCTTTGCTAGTTTTTCCTGACTCAGTGATACAGAGTCTTTCCTATGCGTGGAAGGGAAAATGAGAAGGAAGAAATAAGTTATTTGGTTTTGTATTGTACATAAAATCCCCTGTTCAAAAGCTACATTGATGCATTCACAGTAAACAGAATTTTATCACATATTGTAGCATGGCTCACAAGTAACAACTTTATATTAAAAATTATTACAGGTTTTTCCTGTAATTTATAATTAAGATTCAAATTTGTATTTCCATGATTAGTATCTACTGTTCTTGTTACAGTTCATGCTCACTCCTCAAAAAATCAAACTCCTGAGGTGAAAATGATTCAGCACACTTAAAATATACATTTTAATTTTGAAAAGAACTCTAGAATATTAAAAACAGTAAATAAGTGTGTTTTCACAACCATTCAGATATCTTAATTTAGGCAAAATTGAGGACTGTTTGTAGTATAGAAATAGCTTTTTACAACAGTGCATCAGCAACAGTTCACTCCAAATGTGGTAGATAATTAATCTAATTTTCCCTCTGCTTCATTTTGTGTTCTATTAGTTTTCTTATTCAAACTTTCAAGTCACAAATCTAATTTAAAGCCTCTTAACTGGTCTAATGTGGTAATGTGTTCCATCTGCGTTCAGTGTCTAGCACTGAGTGATAGGGACAGAATACTAATTTGCCTCCCAGTGTGCACAATGCTCAATAAATAAATAATATATTACCTGTGCTCACTTTTACTTGACTACAGGAAGTGTCAAAAGCAACAAAAATGATAAATGTAAGTTTGAGGCTTGTAATGGAGACTGAACTGAGCAGAGGTGTGTCGGGAGAAAAGAAGGCAAAGAGAGTGATTAACAGCATGCTATAACAAAGTGGCAATTATTCTGTTAACATGGCTAACTATTTATATCTTCACACATAATATATATTAAATTTAATGCTGACTAATGTTTAAATATTAAATACTCCCATGTAACAGTTTTGTCACCTGTGTGTTCTTTTATTTCTCTATGAAAATATGTAGATTTTTTTTACATGGCTTTAGTTTTTCTTTAATTATTCACTTTCAGATTTATCCTTTTCATCTTCTTCTTCTTCTTTTTTCTTTTTTTTTTTTCCCAACATACTGATTTTCTTCTATTATTTGGCTTTGCTTCCTTACTGTGTGATGGAAAAAAGCAGAGGGTTTATTTAAGAAGCTTTAGCTTTCATACAAAGGAAAACCCTTGTTAAATAATTGTAAAGTTGCTCTGGGCTCCACTCTGATCTTCCACACAGTTATCTAAGCCTGAGGAAGCTCCACTGTGGTCAGTGAAGTCACACTGGTGCAAAACTGGCATCCAGAAGATTACATTCAGAGTGTTGGTATTAAAGATGAGTGAGCAGGTAAGTGTGTGTGCATGTAAGAAAAGAGCATGTGCTGGCTATGTACAGTAAAAGTCTTGGAAGTAAAATAAAAGCCTGAGAAGTTAAGGATGCAAAAACAAAGGATGCAAAAAGCAAAATAGAATAAACAAACAAAACCTGGCAGTGTCGAGGATTATTAAAATATTATTTTTGTAGAAAACATCATTACGATTTTGTTTATATTTAATGCAATTTACCAGACCATAAAGAACTCCTTAGAATAAATGGCTTGTTTCCAGGCACAGCTACTGTGCTGCTGATTACAATACATTCTGACATTTATGACAGTTTTATAATTCTTGTATTCTGTACCTAGCTGTGCTCTGAAGTGTCTCTACTTTGCTGAAGGCTTTCTCCTGGGAAATGGCACTAAAGTTTTGTGGACTGAAAGGATAATAAAACAGTTTGACAGAAAAACACTATTACTATAGAATAAAAGCCTGTTGCTCGTTTGTCTGTAACCGTAAATAAATAAATAAATAAATTCTATAGGTACAAATACGTATTATTGTCACAAAAAAGGCTATTTCAGTCAATATTCTCACGTGAGTAAACCTACCATTATTAGTAAAGCTTTTTCAGACTCATGCCTAGAACCGTAAGTACTATTGTAACAACAAATACATTGATTTTTAACAAAGGACGAAATTCAGAAAGAAGTGTAGAAAAAAATGGCAGACCATGTTATAAACGAAACAAACACTAAGAACATGTAGGAAGATTTTAAAGAAATTTTAGTAGATAGACTTCGATCTTCTTGCTATAGATCAGTACACAAAAGGGCATTTAAACATGTCTTAAAATGTTTCACTAAATTTTTGCAATAAAAAATTTAATTGGCGCAATTCAGAGGGTGGAGACATGTTTACCTTTAGAGAGAGACAAAGCTGAAGCATTTCTGTAACAATGTGAATGTGTTTCAATAAAAACATTAGAAACAAATTCAATTGAAAATGTTATGAACATGTCCACAGTAATAATTAAAAGGTTTGTTGTTGTTGTCATCATTTTACATTTTCTTTAAAAGGAAGTCCTTTTGAACATTTCAACTGACAATTTTTGAACAACTTTAGGAAAAAATATGTTGTGGATTTTATGGAGGTTCATTTTTTTTGACATACATGCATTTAGGGAGTAAGAACTGCAAGCATACAGCTAAAGTTCCAACAAAACTCTAAACCTAAATGACATAGTGGGAAAGTGGGAGGGAAATGGATTGAGAACAGTTCTTATATTTTTAAGAAAGTTCAGAATATGCTGTACTGAAGATAGAACATGTATGCTTTCCAATATCTGTAGTATTTAGTGCATAGAGACGAAGCTTCATTCATTACCTGTAACATTACAGCCCTGTCTCCCTTACCTTTCAATGTGAGAAAGGAAATTCTAAACAGCAGTGACAAGTCTACTCCCCCTTCTGTTCTCCTATCTGTTTTTTACTGCAAAGGGTTATTAAAGAGGTACTCTTAGCAACCCTTTGCCCTTATATTGCCATGCTAATCAAACCATAGATTGTACCGAGAAGGGTTTATTTCTGAGTGTTGCTCCATTTCAGATTGCTGGCTGAGAGAGATAATGCAATCATCTGTAGTGCTGCAGAAAAACAAGTTTAAATTGTAATCACATGAGAACACCTAAATTAAATGAGGTCAGTTTGGTCAGTACACAGTTGGAAGAAAGACCTCTGCGGACTTTTAAAGTATTTAAAGATATATTAATAATGAGTAATACAATAGGCAAAATTTTTTCCATGTATTAGTTCTGCCTAGACATCATGACAAAAGAAACCCTAATTCTAGAGATGTCATCTTTCAGATAAAACACAAAAACAAAATCCTGAACATAACTAGTGATTAAAACTCGTATGGCATTTCTCATATTGTTCTGTTAGCTAAATTTAAAGTAGATAATTGCATTCTGCTTGCCTTAATTAACCCTGAAGTCTGTGAAATTCATGTTTCATCTTAATAGCTCTGTAATGAAGCTTTTCTCCATACTCAGTATTCATGGACTGCTGTCTAAACAAAAAGAAATAGCTGTTACATTCAGTTAAAAAGAACATACATAATCAATAAAGAATTATAGTTGCTAGACAGATATTTTAACCCTCATCAAGGACTGTGACATACTTCAAAATATTTGATCAAGCTCTTCCATGAAATATTCTAGTGATTAGTTTTAAAAGATAAATCAAGAATTCTTTAAAAGTGGAAACATGTGGAATCTGGAAAAAGTTCCAAATGGGTGATTATTTACTAAGAAAATGGTATCGGTTGTATTACAGAGGAGAACTGTAAATATCAGTAAGGATTTATGATTTTCTTACTAGTACTCAAAACAAGATCACAGAATCACAGAATTGTAGGGGTTGGAAGGGGCCTCTAGAGACCATCAAGTCCAACCGCCTGCCAAGGCAGCTCCCTATCCCAGGCAGGTCTTGAACTTCTCCAGAGAAGGAGACTCCACCACCTCTCTGTGCAGCCTGTGCCAGTGCCCCATCACCCTCACTATGAAGAAGTTCCCACACACATTTGTGCAGAACTTCCTATGCTTCAGTTTGTGGCCATTTCCCCTCTTCCTATTGCCACTCACTGCTGAGAAGAATCCAGCCTCCTCCCTTTGCTTCCCACTCCTTAGACATTTATAAATGTGGATCAGACATCCTCTGAGTCTTCTTTTCTCAAGGCAGAACAGATCCAGGTATCTCAGCCTTTCTTCATAACCCTTTATCATATTTGTGGCCCTCTGCTGGACTCTTACCAGGGTGTCCAGAACTGGTAAGGGGAGGGGAAGGGAAGGGAAGGGGGAAGGGGAGGGGGAAGGGAAGGGAATCTGCAGAGAAGGACCTGGGGTCCTGTTGGACAACAGGTTGGCCAGGAGCCAGCATTAAAAAGTACATGGCCAGCAAGTCGAGGGAAGTGATTCTCCCCCTTTATTCTGCCCTGATGAGGCCACATATCCAGTTCTGGGCTCCTAGTTCAAAAGAAGACAGGAATCACCTAGGATTCCAGTGGAAGGACAAAAGATGGTTAAGGGCCTAGAGCATTTCCCTTCTGAGGAAAGTCTGAGTAATCTGGGTCTGTCCAGCCTCAAGAAAAGAAGACTGAGAAGAGATTTGGTAAATGTTTATAAATATCTAAAGGGAGGCGGGAGGCAAATTGGTAAGTCCAGGCTCTTATTGGTGCATGTAGTAGGACAAGGAGTAATGGCCTAAAACAAGAACACAGAAAGTTCTATACAAATTTGTGAAATAAGGAAGATGGAGCACTGGAACAGGATGCCCAGAGAGTTTGTGGAGTCTCCTATGGGGATACTCAAGACCTGTCAGCATGCCTTCCTATGTGACCTACTGTAGAGCACCTGCTTTGTCATGGGAGTTTGTCATGGTTTTATGAATTTTGTTATTGGTATTCCACATCATAACATCAGGTAGTGCATTGGGAGCTACGTGGATCATCGATAGCTCCAGATACATATCTCAGAAGAGAAGAACAACGTACCCCAGAGGACTGTGTTGCTTTGCTTTTTTTCCATTTTCCACTCAGAATGAAAGATAAAAACTGTTTGTGTGTCATGAGATACACTCTCTTTCCTTTGGGATCAACCCAGCAGCAGGTGCTCACTAGTTGTCTCAACTTCAGCATTTAGCATAAGGTCTTCGGTTCTCGGACACCCTCTCCTCTAATTTTATTTGATTTATTAGCTTCAGTTTATTATATTATTATTTATTATATTATTATATTATTATATATAATTATTAATTATATATATAAATATATATAAATATATATAATTATTAATATAATAATATATTATATTATTATTTTAGTATTGTATAGTACAGTTATATATATATATTATATATATATAACATAATATAATATAGTATTATATTAATATATTATATAGTATTATATTATGTTATTTTGCATTCCAGTATCTTATTTAGTAAATTAGTTTTCCTCCTCAGATCATTGACGCTCTTTAGTTTTTAGGCACATTTCCCTTTTCCTTTTTCCCTTTCCCCCTCCCCCTTTCCCAGAGCGTGGGTCTGTGCATCCCCACCCCAATTGTCATGGAACTGGGCCGAACCAGCCTGTAAAGCGTCTGACTTTTTTTGGCGCCCAACACAGGATTTGATTATCCCATGAATTCCCTTCCAAACCAGTAAACTGTTGTTTCTAAAGAGCCACAAGAAGACTCCTTATGCCTCTTCTAAAGCCTATTCTATTAGTGGCTGATCTGTTGAAGATCTTGGCATTTACATTAAACTGATATATTTATCATAAAAAGTATACTTCATTGATTCATAGCATAAAATATTAAAATCTGCTAATAAAGGAAAGGAGTGGGATAGCATCTCACAATTTTATCTTACCATCTTACTTATTTTTTCATTCTTCAATCAACGTGCGTGTTCTTTTACATGCAGTAGGATCTCTATGTGTTTACCTGTGAAGTATCTACAGGTGTCTTACTCAATTGTATCTGTGACCCAAAGAGCTGAGAAAGAAAAACATATCTTTATTCTAGTACACACTCAGAGTATAATTTCTATTGTCATTATCCATATTTGAAACAATTGACAAAAAAATTGAAGAAACTAATTATAGGAATTAGACACATTTAGGAACTTTTAGGAACGTATTCACAGACTCATAACTAAACACTATCATAATAGTGTTGGACTTTCAAATAATTTTCTTCTCCTTTATAATTCTATGAACTCTAAAGTTCTAGCTAAAAATCAATCAGAACAGGCCCAATTCACCCTTTCTGATCTGAAAGGAAAACACCAGCTATGAATATAACATTCTTGGCAGCTCTGTTTGCAAGATAGCTTATCCACTTCAGGCAGAAAAAGTGCAAAACCAATAACATATGAACAAAGGAGGAAAAGGTGGAGAAAACATTCACTGAAACAAAGCTGCTAAAGCAGCTGGGAGTCATTGAGTTCTGTGCAAAGGTAACTACACTAGGTAATTCTTAGATATGCTTTTTGAAGACATTCCATGTGAATATATGTGCTATTCTGGTTTCTTTCTGAACTCTACCCAGAGTTTCTGTGTTATCAGCTGATAAAGCACCTGTAAAATTTAATGGTTGAATCACATTTTTTTTGTCTCCATTGTGGAATGTACCTCTTTCAGCAGGGAACTAAAACTCCCACATAGCATAATGGATACGAGTGAGCACCTTGCTTCAGTCAGTTGTACAGTGAAATGTCACCTGCTGTATTTGATGTTCAGCCCTGCACCTGTTCGGCCACCTTAACAATGCATAATCATCAAACTCTATTAATGAAAATACTCTCTGAATTCACCCTAACATTTTGTATTTCATTAAATTTATGGAATTCTTGTCAAATCCATTTCTATTTCATGCTAATGATATAGCACTTCCAGCATATTTAAGAATTTTTTGAGAAAATGAATACGTAAGGGGCTCTTGTTAAGGAGTTTCAAAAAAATTTTTATGCTTGGATATATATTTTACTTCTTTAGGAAAATTTTGTGGGCACAGAGCTCCCAGGGTCTTGAAGATAAAAGAAAGTGGAAATTTTGTTGAGGCCTCTTCAAGAAAATACTGTTTTTCTAGGAAGGAGGAGAGGAATTTACACTGAAGATGAATTTTGTTGCACCACTTGGTGACTAAATTACTACGCCTGTTGATTATGAAAAACACTGTAAAAGAGCTAAATAACCACAAACGCACATCAGCTGGAGCCTGAGTAATACTAATACTATAATGTAATATTACTTAAGACAGAAATCCAAAATTCATGTAGATTTAATTTCAGCAGTGGTTGTAGGAGCAGAAACAACATTCAACAAATCCACAAGAGAAACTGCCTCCTCTTCATCCCAGGTCTCTGAAAATATTACAAATGAACATTCACTGCTAAGATCTGTATTATGGAAAACTAATGTGCTAACAAGGCCAGACTGTTTGTTTTCAGAGACTCATAAAAGTCAGCTTGTGACAACTTTTGATTGTTAAAAGCCCCATGGTACTTTTGTAACCGACAGTGTTAATCGTCAAATTATCCATCCAAAACTAGTGCTGGTACTTGGATTCCCTCTATTTTAAAAGCTATAATTGTCCTTCTGAGAACAGTGTAATTTTTTTCTTCCTCTAAATATCAAGTTGGTGTACGTTGTCCATCAGGTACCAGGTTCTTAAGCTTGTGATTATGTTTCAGTATCAGTCACTTCAAATTTTAAGCTCCAATAACCTAATGTTTAGTATGTAAACTTCAGTGCATGTATAAGAAGTTAAGCTACCTTCTCCACGCATTTCCTAAGATCTAAGTAAAATACTAAAACACGTTTACAAAACAGTATTGAGCTTTGTGATCCAAATGATGTTAATGGGAATCTTTAACTGATTTCTGCTGACTTTGAATTATGCCCTTTTGGAACAGTTACATAAAAAAAGGATTACAAGAAAGAAATAAAAAAATCTGTCTCTGCTGAAATTAGCAACAGTTTTATAAGTCATTTCAACATAGCCTGCTTTTTATCCAAAGAGAGCTTTTGTTTAACTTCATTTCATTTCAGAGGAGAAGGAAAGGAGGTGGTAAATGAGAAGAAAGGATGGTTTTTGGCATTAAGAAGTGCTGCCAATTCAGTTCCTTTGGGCATTGGCAGGGTATGTTAATATAAAGGAGTTACTATGTAAATATATGTATTAAACCATTAAACAGTAAATGAATATAGATCAAACTCACTTTTCTGGGCAACAGGAAAGGAAAATGAATTTTAAAATCAGAATCTCAGTATATTAGCATTTAAATAAAAAGAACAAGTTAAAGGGTACATTTAAAATACCTATAGTTCACATCCACTAGAAAGATCAAAACTCTCAAAAAGTTTATTTGTGGCTTAAAATGTAATAAAAAATAAAAGAGCATTTAATAAACAGACAGTGCATATATAAGAACATAGCAATAATAATAAAAATATCTTAATATATAAAATTCTCCCCAAGAGCTCTATCAGTGCTAACAATGGAAGTGTTCAATAGAAACAAAAACCTCACTGAAAGTCTCATTTGAAAGCTGAACTTAGTGGAATGAATGACAAAAACGTAGAAGGAACTGGAAGCATTAAGTCATAGTTCATGCAGTGCAAGTCACACAAGTAACAGGAATACAAAGGTATCCAGGGACTTCTTGTTAAACAAAAGAAAATTCTGTTGAACAAATGCCCCTACAGCCGATCTGTTGCCACAGTCCTTGGTGTGGGGCATGACAGAGTCAAACAGGGGCAAAAGAATGGACAGGAACACGTGGAGTTCCATCCAGTCATTAGCAGGCCAGGGAAGACCTTATGAGGCAGTACAGCCCTTTTGCTTTTTTGAGCTGAGCTCAGGAGTGATTCAGGCCCAGCTGTACTGAGGACCAAGGGAGGCTGGAAGCTTGAAGTTTGTCAGTAGCAGTTGGCAAAACATGACAAAAAATTAAAAACTGGAGCTAAAATACTTTCTGTGTCTCTTTCTTTTGCTACATTACACATGTAAAGAATACAATAGATATGCAAAGTACTTTTTTTTTGTTGTCATTTTTTGCTATTGTTTCTTGGCTTTACACACATTTTCTATTAAAAAAAAAAGCTGAAAAATTAAGGTTTTCTTATTATCACAGGGTAGTTCATTACCTAGGCAAGGTGGTGTTACAAAGCAGTCACATAAAAACATTTTAATTTTATAATAAATGTGAATAAATATCTAAATGTTTTATCTGGAAGAGTACGTTTAAAAAGTATGTTTAAAATTACAGGTGCTCTACATTTAAATATTGCATTTCACTGTGTAGTTAGCATGATTTACACTTACATATGTAGAGGTGTTTGGACTGACTTTTCCTTTTCTTTCTCATTTTCTTCCTTTTTGTCCTTTTCTTTCTCTTCTTCTTTCTCTTTTTCTTTCCCTTTTTCTTTTTCTTAGTGATAGTTCAGATCAAGCCTGGCTGCTCTTAGGACTGATAGGAATTTTACAAACACAGCAATGGAAAATTATCAATTCACCAAAGCATAGATGAATGATGAATGCTTATGATGAAATACAATGTAATGCTTATGATGAAATACAAAAGAATACAAACAATGAGGGAGAGAGGCGCAAGAAAAGAGTATCATTTAGTCATCCACTAAGCAATGCATAAGAATGTCACTAAATGCCTCTACTTTTTCTGATACAGTTGCTGTAAAAATAAGGGCCGGATTTATCTATTGAGTTACATCACTTAAGTAGATTGGAGATACATCAATCTATGAGCCTTCTTTGCTTCAGACATTCTGAATATTGCCTAGTCATGAGATACGTTCTGTAGAAGATAACAGCGTTCAATGTCTAATCCATGTAAATTTGTGCAATTACAATGTTTTCAGTCTTCAAGAGAGAAGAATAAGATCAGATATAAGGGAAAAGTGTTTTGCAGTGAGAATAGTGAGGCACTGGAACATACTGTTCAGGGATGTGGTTGATGCCCCATCCCTGAAGACTTTCAAGGTGAGGCTGTATAAGGCCCTGGGCGACCTGATCTACCTGTGCATGTGCCTGTTCATTGCAGGGGAGCTGGACTAGACTACTTTTTAAAGTCCCTTCTAACTCCAAGGATTCTACAATTTTTTGACATAGGAAATTAATGGTGGATACTGAATTTGATCCTATGATCAAAACTCCTTTGAATGAAAAGAAACATTATCTTTCACTCTGCATAGCATTTAGTGATACATGTTCTCTGTTGGATGTTGTCGTACTTTTTTGATGTTTTGTTTTGTCTTTTTTCCACTATTAATATTTCCCATACATAATCTTAGAAATTAGAATTTTTCCATGTTACACATTTAAATTTAATCTTTTTTGGGTGTTGTTATAGTTAATAAGCATTTTCTCTTTAAACTAATAATCTTTTTTTTCAGTCTCTCCTTAAGTAGCCCTGAAGTTCAATTTTAAGCATACTTTGAGGTTCCTTTGTTTCCAATTAAGTCTGCACTATTCTAAATACACTTAATGCAGCAAAGATATCTTTTCTCTGCTGATAGCCTAAAACTAGCAATTCTTTGTTGTTCATAATCTGTCTCTCTCTATATATATTATTTGTCTTTTATTATTATTATTATTATATTCTCATTAATGTTCAACTGAAGAAACGAACTCCAGAGAACAGGACTGATTTGGATTCAACTTGTTTTAACCAGCAATTAGTGATACCCAGCACTTTGACAGAGGGCACAGAGAGCCCAGTATTGTGAGTCACTGTGATCCAGCTGTATAGTACAACTTCTACACTGTGCTTACTTAGAGATTTCAGTGGGTTGCTATACCACTTTATTAAATCAAATCCTCGCATAACATCAGATATCTTAAAATAAGCAAAGTTGGTATTAAAATATTAAATCCTTCTCATGTGAAATATCTAAAAAGACATGATCCAAGTATTAGACTCAGACATAATGACTGCAGAATTATAAGACATCTGATATTGTCACATTACTAACTGTATTTAATTGTTTACAATGGACAAGTTTTTCATATGGTGCTGATTAATATCAAATGTCTCTAAATCCACATCGGTCATGTCTCTCTATGTTAGCCATTGATGGGACTTAAGGATTAGTTTTGAGTTATACCCTTCTAAATTATCTTTCTTTCTTTGAATTATTACAGAAAAATAGCAAACAAGTTTGAAGTTATATGTGAAGGAGGCTTCTGAGTTTATGTTGTGTGTGATATATGTATGCAGAAAAATAACACCCCTATGAGTCAAAAGATGCCAGGCACAGTTCTGGATCAGATAACGTAAGCAAATGAGAAAGGGTTGTGAACATTAATAACACGTACTTGATAATACATTGTGTGCTACAAGATTTGCAAAAAGGATTCTGCTTACATCAGAATCACTTGACAAGTTTTTGCAAGAGACAGCTTGGCTGATAAATAAGAATTAAATGTGATGAGGAAAAGGATCAAAATGCAAAGGGAGTAACTGCAGACTGAGTACTAAATGAATGTATTAAAGAACTTGCTGAGAAAATAAAAGAGAACACAAAAGACTGACAATGAGTAAATACAGTGGGAGAATAGTAGAAATGGACAGAAAAAAGAAAGAAAATGAAGAAGTGGATTTGAATAAGTGGAAAAATAATAGGAATTAAAATATAAATTAACAGATTTAAACACCTGGTGGAGGGAGGAAGAAGAATGGAAAAGGAAACAACAACAACAACAACAAAAGCTGAAATAATCAACAAGAGAAATAAAACACTAAAAGCAACTATGAATTGAAAAAAGTAACAATATCTTGGTAATGAGCAAGTAAGAGAGATCTTGAGAAATCCACATATTTAGGATATAATTGACTGAAAAGGAATTTAACTGAAAATAAATGTTATCTAAAGTACTACTTCTTTATATCTTGTTATTTGTATTACTTCTTACAAAGTAATGAGGAATGTGCAGTAAATTCTAGCATAGTGTGTTGAATCAGAGAACCCTTTCCCATTTAATTCAGGGAATGTCAAGATGAAAATATGGCTCGCTATAACTCTTGTATGTCTGGACTGCTGCTGGTGGAAGGAAAGCAATGAAGCCAAAAAAAAGCCTTGGTCAGTCTTCTTATCAATAATGTAGCTTCCCTTCTCTTAAACCACAGTCCTAATCCAATGGTTAAAATATAAATAAATAAAATAAATTGGTTTCTTTTTCTTTAAAAATGCAAAATAAATACTTAATATTCCATGTTCTAGTTTCAACTGATGAAGATTTGTGAAAACATTCTCAATTCTGAAAGTTTCACAGATAGTAGCATGAATGAATATTAGTTTTAAAAAATCTTACCGAAATACATACATTATTTACTGTTCATTATTCATTGTTCAACTTCTGTTATTCATTATTCATTCATACACTACAGCGATGAACTGCTCCATTATAAGAATATAAATAGATAGATGCTATAGCTTAAATAGTTTCAGTCCTTCAATTAGGTAGAAGTAATGTCATGATGATGTAGATGACTAATCACACATCATGAATATTGAACAGTGGATAGCCTAAATTAACGTTTTGGAAACAGCCTGGAGAGCAGGCTTTGTTTGTCCAAACTATTTGTCCCACGCTTACAAATAACTACACATCAAAACTGGCATCTGAATGATTCATGAATAGAAAATAAGGCTAAAGGCCTATTTCCAAGCCCTTTAATATCAATGGAAAGATCCCTGTTGGCTTCAAATAACTTTTAGAGAAGATCTTCAAATGTGCAATTGATAATATTCATAGTAAGTATTCTAGCCACACAGTGCCTCAGCATACATGGTTAATATGAATTTTGTGCTCTAGGGGAAGATATAAAAGATGCAGTCATATTTCCTCCCAGAGATATCATTTAGAAAAATTCTGGCACAGCAACAATTTCCTTATACTCTTCCTATCTGTTTTTATTTTAAAAATAAAAATTAAAAAATAAAAATGCTGTGTGGCCATGAATACAAGTCCATATGCTCTGCTTTTTAAAAGTCTAAGTAAAGACAAAACACTCTTGCTTATGTAATACTGAAAATACAAATGTGACATCTTTAAAAGTGCATCCAATATCCTTCTATTCATCTTGATATACTAGATAGACTGTGGATAGTTTAGTCTGGATGCAATTTACATAGTCAAGCAGTAAAAATAGTTCACTGTTTTTGATCTTTACATGCACTGAGACAAACATGTCAATTACAGTTTGTTTTCTTGAAACTAAAACTGTGGTGCTTTGCATTGTTTAGTACAGTAAACACTGAAAGAATTTGATGTTTATTCTGAAGAGTTTATGATCTAATGGAACTTCACATGAAGAAAATGAAAAGGTCTTGCTCTAAAGCTTAAGAAACTCCTGCACTGATTAGAGCCCAATTCAAGATCTATGATGAAAGCTTTCCTTTTGATCTATACACCAAAAAGATTATTCAGAAGCAGAACGATATCTAAGAGACTAAGTGTTTTTGCTAAACAGTGTCAACAACTTTTCTTTAAATAGTGGATAGGATTAATCCTCTAGCACCAGTTACATTTTTGTATATCATCTATTTAAAGCACAGACCAAAAAAAAAAAAAAAAGAAAGTTAATAGCAGCTACCAAAAGATTTTAAACAGAACTCAAGAACTCAGGTATCTATCAGTCTTTTGATGACTGTTTTTTGAATAGATAATAACATAGCACCTTGTACAGTTAACATAAATTACAGGATTACCAAGGAATATATATTTTCCCTCTCTTGCTTGCACCTTTTCAAAATTTGGTGATTCATAAAGCAGTTCCTGAATTCTATTAATATTATGTATTGTTTAGGAGCTGTCCTTATTAAATAAAAATGGCCTGCATAGAAATAAACTTAACTTGTCAAGCTCATGATTATCTTCTATAATAAAAAGAAGTTATCATTGGAAAATAAACTCCAGCAATGAATTTCAAAACTTTTGTTCAGATTTCCTTTTAAAGTTGATCACACAATTAGTGTTCATTAGAATCGGTTTCCAAGTTACTTTTTATGTTCAGTTTTCCACCAGATGGGAATCAAGAGCAATCATTAATGGAAGTGCAATGCAAAATGGTATTTCTTTTCTAATACTTAATATAACTTCAGAGCTTTGCAAATATATTGAATCATACTGAAACTAAGAAACCAGTCAGGGTCATTCAAACAAAAGACAGACAGGTAGCATGTTAGGGGAAGTAAAATACTCTTTTAACATTAACAAGACACTTTTGGTGCTATCTCAAATATCTGATGAGTCTTACATAGTGGTTTGCTGAGAAAGCAACATTATGGTTTGAAATAAAATTAGTATATGGACAGTTTCCTTTGAATTCTTCATTAGAATGCTTTTTTTAGTTTGACATTCAATTCATAAAGCTAGAGCAGACAGATTGTATTCTAACATAAAACTCATCCTCAGGGAAAATAGATGTTTGCCATAGAGTGAATTGGTGAAAGGATGTATTAGTAATAACAGTGGGAGTCAGAGACTACAGGCTGCAGTGTTTTGGAGAATGAGGTTCTATTAACAGGCTTGAACATAGCAGACTTCTATTACAATCTCTGTAAGACTTCAAAGAAAGCAAAAGCTGCTTGAGTGGGAATAGAAAAGGAATGAATTTCCCTTCAAGACAAGTCTTTGCAAAAGAATAAAACACCTCACTTGCCCAATGTCAGTCTTTAAGGAAAAAAAAATGTTTGAAGTTACACATAAAATTAGTGATTTTAGAATATTTAAGTAAAATCACCTGTGCCTTTTCTTACATAAACAAATTCCCTGAGAATGACAAAATGCGGTGAAAATCATACTTTATTGGAATGTGAATAAATAACATTCATTTGAAAATTCTAAGGTGAAAAGGTACTCTTCTGGAAATGGCAGTGTAATTAGAAAAATTTGTCTTGTGTAACTGATCAGTAAAACCATAGAATCACTGTTGTTTTATTAATTATTTTTATTATTATTATTAAGAAGAAGAATTTGCTCATTCACTTAATATTAGTTTAAATTATGACCTTCCTACAGGGAGGACAGAAACTCAGCAAGTGAGAGAAACCTTATGAAACAGCAAGATACCTGGAATTCATTCTGAAATATTAATTATACATCTGGCAGTACAAAAAGCCTGATTCATACTCCATTGAAATAAATTAATTATGTATCTGGCAGACTCCAAAACCCACTGAAGCCAAAGTAAGTCTTAGTAGTCTTTGACTCCGCTGGGCTCTGGATCAAACTATAGGAAGATGAGCAGATTTAGGCAGAGGAGCAGATCACCAGCCCTGCAGGAAGCAGAGCAAACTGAGATCAAGGACCTAAATGCGGCAGGTGGCAGTGTATAAATGTCCTCAGAAATGTGTAACTGACACAGGATGGAAGGGAAGGGGTCTGCCTCCCACTGAATTTGTAAGTAACATGTACTTTCATTCTCTGTAAATGTCAGTGAGATGTGGCAAAGAATTTTGAAACAAATAGCTTCCTGGTGAAAGAATGAAGTATGAAAACTCACCTTGTTCCCTGGAGTATGGTAACACTTGGGCTTCAGCAGTAGTATCCTCAGACAGTCAAGTATGCTTGAAAGCTATCAACAGGGTTTTCCCTAGGGATACTGTGCAATAAATAGAAAGTCAGAAGTCCAGCCTAATTTGAATGATAGGGGCTAAAACCTCAGTATTTTTTTCATTAGAGAAAGGCAAGTTCCAGCTATTGAAAAGACAGAACTCCATCTTTCATGGACTACTTGGTGTCTTTGTTAAAACATATGTTTTCAAGAGTAAAATGTAATTCAGGTGATCAACCCTGAGGGGAGGAGAGAGAGGTTAGATTTAGAAACATCTTGAGACAGAAGAAAACAATGAGACAATTACGATGAGTACAAAACCAACCAAACTTCATTTTCAGCTTTCCTGCTTGTGCACTGCTTGCACATAATTCTTCTTCTTTACTGAATAATGCCTCCAAAAGTCAGATGAGTCAAGATTTTCCTTTTTTAATATTGTTTTAACTGAAGCTAAACACTGTATTATGTCTTTTCAGTATTTAGCTTTTAAGATGTACACACAATAAGGAAAGTACAGAAACCTTTGAGTAGAATTTCATTCAGTGGTCCTCACTGCCTGTGAAATAAGATTGTTTCCTGTTGATTTGTCTTTTTGTTTTCCTATGTTTTCAGATGTATATTTTAGACCAAAGACATACAGACACATATGTTTATTGTGACAAGTATTCAATCACTCTGTGAAGGGGGAGTTATAAAATCCTACAACACACATCTGAAAATAAATAAATAAATAAATAAAAGCAATCTAGACCATAAATATACCTGATCTAACATTTAGCCCAGAAAATAAAACAGAATTACATTGATATAATATTAAATTACGTGTTCCTGTTCTTCTCATATCCATAAAAGAAAAATGTGTCAGCCCTTAACTCTACAAAAGTATGATTCTTCCAACAATTTTCCCCACTTTCTCAGTTTTCCACAAAACAACAGGAGGAGAAATGAAGGAAAGACAGTACCTCTTAGAAATGGTAGAGATGGAATCTGGATTGCTCAGTATCCACTTGAGCAGCAGAAGCTTACATGACATCCTCTTAATTTCATGGTAGAGAACAGATATTTCTTGCAGTGTTATAGACACAGAACTGCAAACTAAAAAGAAAATATAAAACAAACAAATAAACAAACAAACAAAAAAAAAAACCGTCATACCACAGAAGATATGACTGTAAAGTTTGTCTTAACAACAGTGAAAAATAGGAAACTTCTGGAGGGACTAGTGCCAGTGGAATACAATAAGCAAACCTGATAATCAATCACAACCCTAACAAAACTGGAGGATTATATACTACAAAAGCATATGCTAACTACTATTTAGAATATTTGTTCTGTGTTTCTAAATCTGAATATTTTCTGTTTTATCTTAAGATAAATTTGAAAAACTAAAGCTTCTGTATTAATAGTTATTTTACTGATAATGTTATTATTGGTTGATCTTTTGGGATGCAAATTAATAATTCTATATGACTGCAAACTCAATCTCATTACTATAAATATCTCAAATGTGCAAATTAAATCTTTCTTTGTTGAGTAAAGAAACATTAGAAACTTCTAGCAATATGAAATATATATATATATATTGACACAAGCTTACTTTTTCAAAGTAAATCCTCAGTCTTTTGATTTTTACTAGGATGTATGGAGATGATATGCACACATCGTGATGACTACTTATACTTTATTACTTTACACTACTACTTATTTAAAAATAAATACATGTTGTTGTACTGCTTAAAGATTTGGTTCAAATTATTATGAACATTATTTCAGAAATTGCTAAATATATGTTTTGAGTACAATTGCCTACTTTTTTATGCAACAAAAGATTGTGATAGACCTGCATCTACATTAGTATTTTTTAGCAGTGACATAACTTTATGTAAATAAATGATACTAAATTACTTTAGAATTGAACTAATGCAATAATCATGCTATTTACTTGCGTCTAAGACTTTGACAGTTCAATTTTCCTGAGGCTAAATTCAAACATAAATTGAGGATAGATTTCAGAAGATACTTAGCTGATGTATTAAGGTGTTCAAATTCTACTTTATTCCTCCCATTAAAAGGCATTCTTGACATTTTACACAAGAGGATAATATGCAATGTATACATCAAGGACAATGGTCAGTGCAACTATGATGTGGCTTTTCCTTATAGATTTCTCTTTTTTTTTTAGATTTTTTTTACTTTTTCTGAAATAGATTGTGATCTTGCTGTGCTCACTATTGTTTATCCTGTTATTAGATGATTGTTTATGTGTTTTGTACTAAGCTATATTTTAAAAATTCTGAATACAAACTTCTGACTTACCTCAGAAACATAGAAAATTTAAAATCCAAAGATTTTATGCTGAAATGCTGTTTCAATTATCCATTAATTACCTCAACTTGTTATTCACTGTATATTCAATTGGTTGTTAGATTTTTCATATGAATTAACACAGAAAAATATAAATATATGAATACCAAAAGAAATATTAAGTTAATTAAGGAGCTAACTTAGAAATATGAACCTGTTAAATATTGGAAAAGTAGAAGATCCAGTTTAGCCCAGACCAAAGGCAGTATTAAAATAGTACTGGTTTTCATCACTTCCATATATTGGTTCACTGTGAGGTTTGTAAATATAAATGTAAATTGTGTGCTAATGATTTTAAATAAAACTGAAATTAAAGAAGAAATCACATGAATAATTTACACTAACCAAACAAAAAATTATAACAAATAACACTGTGTCAATGCCCCAGTTCTGTAATGATTTTAAATTAGAAAAGTAATGTTAAAAGAACAGGTTGCTCATTTAACATTTTTAGTATCTGTCAATAAGATCACTTTCAGCGTGAAACAACCTATTTATTTTGATTAAAGGAAAATTCCTCATGAAAATACTCTTAAGCAAATACCAGGAGGAATGCTTGACTTGTTCAGTGCCCAGAGCATTCCTGCATAGGCCAAGAGTTTAGGGTAGAAGCAAATAGTGCTTGAAGATCTAAAACTGTTTATGTGATATGTGGAGGTTGCTAAGGAATGTTGTTTCAAAAATGGTAGAATTTTCTGCACTGTTGGCAATGACTTACAGTGTACCATGTCATGAACAATAAGAGTGCTCTGTGTTATTAAAACAAATTTTCTGAGTCATTCGTGCTCAGTAGATATCTGTTAATACTTAATAAAGTCTAACTGGTTGCCAGATTCATTTTGGTTTGTGTGAAAAATAGTTTTATCTATTAAGAACTCTGTTCACAAGCCCGCTTATTCTGCTCTGATACGTCCATAGTGTCTTTGGAGACATTTGCAGGTAAGAGAAATCCAGTTCATAATGGGAATATAATGACTACAGCAATACAGTCTGACAAGGACTAGTTTGCTAAGTATAACAATGTTATACTTGCCATTCTAATTTACTTTTTCTGCTCCAAAGTCTCTGAGCTGACTTTGTAAGGAGACAAGGTGTCATCTGCATGAGGGAAAATGAGGACATGAAGTACTTTCTTCAGTTATTTTTATTCTAAAAGTTTAAAAATCTTACATTAAAAAGTAAATGACATTGAGGCAAATACAAAGAACCACAGTATCACAGTACTTAGTGTCATGTTAAAAGCAGAATCAGATCACATGCTTTTTGAAGAAAATCATGAATATATCAAGGTCTTCTTTCTGAATAAAATGGTTTTACTTTGCTTGCAACATATTTTGTTTTCAAGTGTTTGAAAGGCAAACACTTCCATTTAGAAATGTTAAAATATTGCTATATTATTTATTTAATTCTAACATTTTGACTCTCCTGGATCATCATTCCCTTTACATCAGTTTTGAGCTTTTCCTTCTTGTCTGCCCAGTCATGGTAATATCTGAGACAATATTATAACATTATATAAGCCCAGAAGGAAAGTAGGAAGTCCTCATCATTATGCAAGTACATGATATACCATTTCTTGTATTTATAGAACACCTGAAAATGTTAAGTTAAAAGGAACTATTTCTATTCACAATTTGTGATACGTAGGTTGATTTAAAAATCTAAAAAAATACTGTAACTGCTGCTTTAAAGAACATGATTTTTTTAGTTTCAGGTATTTTTTTATAATTGATATTTTTTATAATTGATCTTTGCACATTGACTACGCAGTCAAGGGAACAAGTGACTCTGCTTATCAAGTTTAATATTATAATGATTTTGTTGAGGTCCTGATAACTCATTTTTTAAATTGCAGGCACAAAAGTTTCCAATAGAAGTTCATTTGCATTATATTTATATAAAAAACCAGTTATCATCCTTGATTACATGGAATTTTTTAGTTAGCAAGATCTCTTCAACAATTTGCAATAAGAAGTTCAGAAAATAACGGATCTTGTAAGAGTGAAGAAGAATTAATGTGCATACTAGAATGTTACATCAGTATTAATTTCCTAAGGTTAGCACAGAAAGAACAAAGCATATAATATTAGTGAAATCACACCCACAATAATCTAGATATTCAAGGGACAGATCAACACTTAAGTATTCTTCATCACAGTGTAAATCAATAGAAGATTTTGACAACTGGTACTGGATTTAGTAGCTGAGCTTTTATTTTTCTGCCACACCAATATACTTCTGGATGAAAATGTAACTACAATATATCTCCTGTGGATGACTACTTTACTAACACACATTTTTGCACATTTTTTGTTTGTACTTATAAATGCATCTCTTCTGAGTTTACTTGATTACCAAGTTCTGGAAATAAAAGTGTCTAATTTATCTGCCAAATAACATATAAGACAATTTAAACTGCAAGGACTGCTAATAAAGGAAAGTATAAGCAACATCAATATCAACCTTATGTTTAGCAAATCAGAGGAAAATGTAAAGCACGTGTAAGTATAATGACAGCATACTACTTCAGTATTTCAAAAAATATACATAATTACATATTATACATAATATGCAAAGTAAGCCCTCTGGCATTCACTGGCACCTGCTGAACATTTAAGAAGACCAAACAGTGGATGTGAACACAGTGAAGTGTTGAGCAGTGCATTTCAGCTGTAGCAACTGGAACATGAAAGACAAACCATGCTCTGGACAACCACAGCTGACATTCCATGAAATGATGAGGATCTTCATCAGTTCATCCACACAGACCAGCAGATTATGACTGGCAAACTCTATATAGAGCTGAATATCAACTTCAATGTATTGGAAATTATGGTGACAATATCAAAATTTCTCGAAATTTGTACCAGGTGGGTCCCATGAATTTTCACAGGAGTGGAACACAGGAGCACTGAATGGAAGTTTTTCAGGACCTATTGAACCAATATGAGACTGAAGGAGACGGTTTTGTGGATTGCATCAAACAAGTGGTAGTGTCACCACAATGCGACAGAGTTAAAACAGTAGTACATGGAGGAGCAACATGAATTCCCTGTCAAAGAAAAAGTTCCAAACACAGATCTAAGAGGGAAAAGTGATAAATACTGTCCTTTGGGATAAGAAGGGGGTGATGCTTCTAGATTTACTGGAAACCAGAAAAACCATCAACTATGACCACTACTTTGTTATGCTGACTAATGAAGTCTTGAATTTCCAGAGTGATGCCAGAGAAGAAACCTTTTCTCTTGTCTGATAATACCATTGCGGAGATCAACTTCAATGAAGGTTAGACTGCTTTGGGCAAGGGATCTAAAGCAAAAAAAGACTGACAAAAAAGCACTTTTTAGGGCTTTGTTGACACCAACATAGCACTCTGCCTGTGCTAGGGCTGGTAGATTGTAGGTGGGCTGCTTAGCTAGTAGGGGTGGAGCTGGCACTACCCACTCTTTATCTCTTGACCTTCACCTTGACCCTTGGCTGCTGGGCTGCTATGAACAGCCTCAGGGAGGACATGGCTACTCACTGACAACATGGAGAGAGAAGTCAGACTATGAGAACAGTTAGTGCTTCCCATACAGTGCTGCAGGTGTGGGAGGTTGGTCAAGTGGCTGGATGCACAAGTGCTGTCCCTTTTGCTCAAGTGTCCCAGTTCTCTTATTGGTAGCCTCTGGGACTGTAGGTTTAACCATGGTCTCCACCAGACAGTGTGTCTTGCTATGAGAAGACTGTGGTGACTTAGATGGAGATCCTGCCCAGAAACGTGATGGTTCTGGCCTCTGGCTGCAGGGAGTGCCTGAGCCTGCTGCTGCTGGGGGAGGGTGGATAGGATTATACCTATGAGAGTTGTGAGCAGGTGAATGAGCTGCTCAGCATGATGGTGGAGCACAGGGAAAAGGTGGAAAGGTTGAAAGCCATCAGGGAGTGCGAGCAGGAGATTGACTGCTGCAGTGACAGGGCAGAAGAAGGGATGCTAGGGAGATAGCCTCAAAAAAGTGGTGGATCCCCTGCCCTGTCACAGATCTGTCTGACACATGAAGCCAAGTCTTGGCTTGCCATCAAGGTTGCACCCCCTGACTGCCTGCCTGCCTACCCAGCTTCCCCAGATCCCCCCTAAGCAATAGGTTTGGAGTGCTAAAAACTGATGAGGAGGTGAGTGGTGAGGTGATGGAGGATCCTCCTAAGAGGAGGACTAGGGGGAGGCCGTTGTCCCAATGCCTTGATACTGCCTCTGCACTGGAGAGCTTGTGGGTAAGAATTAAGGCACAGGATAGTGGGAAGACTGTGGGAGACACTGTTGTGGGGGTGTATTATATTCCCCCACATAGAGAAAATTGATGAGGCCTTCTACAAGCAGCTTGAAGTAGCCTCATGGTCTCAGGTGCTGGTTCTTATGGGGAACTTCAATTATACAAACATTTGTCAGGAAAGCAACATGAACAGGCACACATGCTCCAGGTAGTTCCTGCAATGTGCTGAAGATAACTTTCGTATGCAGGTTGTGGAGGACCTTGTTCTTATTAATAAGGATGGGCTTGTTAGGGAAGTGTAGGTAGGGAACAAACTGGGATGTAGTGATCAGGAGATGGTGGAGTTCGAGGTCTTGAGTGGAAGGGAGATGGTGGAGTTCGAGGTCTTGAGTGGAAGAAGCAAAACAAAAAGTAGGATTGCTAACCTGGACTTCAGGAGAGCTGACTACGGTTTCTTCTGGGACCTTCTTGAAGCTATCCAATGGACTAGAGTGTTAGAAGGCAAGGGGGCCTGTGAGAGCTGGTCAGCATTTAAACAGCGCTTCTTCCAAGCTCAGGAATGGTGCGTCTCTGTGAGTAAGAAACTGAGCAAAGGTGGCAGGAGATCTGTGTGGACGAGCAAGGAGTTCATGCATAAACTGAAAGGGAAGAGAAAGGTCCATGAAATGTGGAAAAACAGTCTGACCACTCGGGAAGAATATCATCTTTGAGAGGTCTTGAAGAATGGAAGAGGTCCTTGAAGACCGGAGGATAGCCATCATCACTCCAGCCTTCAAAAAGGGCAAGAAGGATGATCTGGGTAACTACAGGGCAGTCAGTCTCACCTTCGTTCCTGGAAAGCTGATGGAACAGTTTGTTCTAGATGCTGTCTCCAGGCAGTTGGATGCAGGAGTAGTCAGCATGAGCTCACAAGGGGGAGATCGTGCTCCACCAACCTGGTGGCCTTCTATTATGGCCTTCTACTGCCTGGATGGATGGAGGAAGAGCAGTGGATGAAGTCTACCTTGATTTCTGCAAAGTATTTGACACTGTCTCCCACGGCATCCTCATAACAAGGTCGAGGAGGTGTGTAATAGGTGAGTGGACGGTGAGGTGGGTTGAGAACTGGCTGAGTGGCAGAGCTCAGAGGGTTGTGATCAGTGGTGCAGAGTCCAGTTGGAGGCCTGTACTTAGCTGTGTTCCTCAGGTCCAGTCCTGCTCAACATCTTCATCAGTGACCTTGATGAGGGGATAGAGTCCACCTTCAGAAAGTTTGCTGATGATACAAAGCTGAGAGGATTGGCTGACATGATGCAAGGCTGTTCTGCCATTCAGTGAGATCTGGACAAGCTGCAGCGTTGGGCAGAAAGGAACCAGATGAGGTTTAACAAGAGGAAGTGTATAGTCTTGCACCTAGGGAGGAATAACCACATGTGCCGGTACAGGTTGGGGGGTGACCTCTTGGAGAGGAGCACTGAGGAGAGGGATCTGGGTATCTTCATGGATGATGGGTTGGCCATAAGCAGTTTGTCTTTGTGGCCAAGAAGGCGAATGGGACCCTGGAGTGCATTAAAAAGAGCATGGCCAGCAGGTCAAGGATCCTCACCCTCTTCACTGCCCTGGTGAAGCCTCACCTGGAGTATTGTGGGCTCCCTGGTACAAAAAAGACAGGGATTTCCTCAAAAGAGTTCAACAGAGGTCTACAAAGATGATAAAGGGTTGTGAGGAAAGGTTGAGAGACCTGAGTTTGTTCAGCCTTGAAAAAAGAAGACTAAGAAGTTATTTGATCCACCCATATAAATATCTACGCAGCAGGAACCAGAGGGATGAGGCTGGACTCTTCCCAGCAGTTTGTGGTGCTGAGAAGAGGGGGAAACAAGGGGAAATGGCCACAAACTGAGGCATAGGAAGTTCTGCACAAACGTGTGTGGGAACTTCTTCGTAGTGAGGGTCATGGAACACTGGAACAGGCTGCCCAGAGAGACTGTGGAGTTTCCTTCTCCGGAGGCATTCAAGACCCACCTGAACGCCTATCTGTGCAGCCTGGTCTAGGGAGCTGCTTTGGCAAGGATGATCTCTAGAGGTCCCTTCCAAATCCCTACAATTCTGTGATTCTGTGATCAAGCCCCATATCAGTTTGAAGACCACGGAGCATGTTGCCAGTCTCGTCTGAACTGTCTTACCATGCCCACAGTATAGTCCAAATTTGTCCCCTTCTGATTTCCATATGCTTGGGCTGATGAAAGATGGACTGGGTTGATAAAATCTTTCTAGCAATGATGTTGTCATAGCAGCTGTGGAACTCTGTGTTTGGATTTTTTTTGTTTGTGGCATACAGACTCTTGTTCTTTGCTGGTGTAAACGCGTAACTAATGTTGGTGACCATGTTGAAAAGTAGTTTTTTTGTTCTTGAGAATTTGCTCTATTAAACAGTGTTATGCTCTTTTTGTATGTTGTATCTTCAATTGAAATAAATAGGGGATATTACTTCCAGAGCCCAGTGAGTATAAATTAGCTCTATCATATGCTTCCTACATGTCCCATATGTTTCTGTTCTTCATACTAGCAAGATAAGATTTCCCATATAAACAAGATGTTCCATGCTTTCCACAGCAGAAGTATACGCAGTGTCTTACAGTTAAAATTTTACTCTCAAATGCTTCACTTTTTGAACCTGCTATGCTACTAGTATGTAGTGATACATTCTGTAGTGTTCAGGAGTACCTACTGCAGTAGAAACACCCATTTTAGAAGTATATTTATGCATAACATTCTTTTCCACTAGTGAAACAGATGTCTTACTTCTATAGCTCATCTTGTTTTCCATATTTCTACATGAAAGTTTGTCTTACTATTCTCACCACAACTTCTCACCTCTCAGCTCACAGTTTTTTACCTTCCTGTATCTCTGTCAATTATTTTCAAAGAGATTGTTCAAATGCATCTTTGTACATTTATGAAACATCACTTTCTTCAAAGCAGTGTGCCAGATGTGCTGATGGCTTGATGCCATACCCTTAAGCCAAAGTAGTGATTGTTCTTCCTGAACTGATTGGCCTTTTACTTGTATTTTGTTTTCACAATTTTTTCAGAGAAGATGAAATGGAGACAGGCCTTAAGCAAGAGGGCAAATGAACATCAGCAGCAGATAAAGATCAAGATCCTTCATGGATTTACATTTGTAAGAAGGCAAGAACAGGAATTGAGGAACAGATAGCTGTAGAACATGATGATAAAGAAATGCAGTAGAAGAAAAATATGTTAATTTACTGCCAATTGCAGTTTTTATTCCTTAAACTGTGTTTTCATTTGTTCCCAGATGTTGTGGTTTAACCTGACAGGCAGAAGAACACCACACAGCCATTTGCTCTCTCTCTCCTGAAGTGCTGAGGAAGATCAGATCCCCCTGGAAGGTGAGGTAGATGGAAGAGAGAGGTGATGAGAGACAAACAGTATGGCCTCCCCAAGAGCAAGCCCTCCTTGATCAACCTAGTAGCATTCTATGATGGCTTAACTATATTAACAGAGAATGGAAAAGCCATTGATGTCAACTATCTTAACTTCAGTAAGGCCTCAGCACAGTCCCCTATAACGTTCTGCTCTCCAAATTGAAAAGGTATGGAATCAATGAGTGGGTTGTTCAATGGACACAGAACTTGTTTCAATGTTGTACCCAGAGAGTAGTAGTCAATGGCTACTGAATCAGTTATGAGTGGGGTCTCTCAGGGGTATGACTGGGACAGATGCTCTTTAATGTATTTATCAATTATTTAAACAGTGGAATTCAGTGCACACTCATGAAGTGTGCAGGTGACACCAAAGTGCGTGGTGCAGTCAAGGCACCTAATGGACAGGAGAACCTGTGTCATGTTTCTATCAATGAGCAACAACAAAATATTGGTGCGTTATTAACTCTGTTTCAGCTGAATCCAGGGCACTAGATTGTTACATGCTTGTAATTATATATCATTTCATGAATATAAATGCTCAAATACAAATATTAGATCCCTTTAGGAAATGACATCTAGAAAACACCAATTTTACTAATTATACAAAGAGTTAAAAAGCATTTGTATTGACACAGCATAATTATTATCTTCAGTTTGAGCTACACTGGTGTTCTTCTATATATCTTTTATTTTTACAGAGGCTCAGTAACTCTATCACGAAAATCTATCTGTTTTGTTCTAGTTTACTATCTAACTTAGTCAAGAATAAGCCTTAATCTTTTTTATTAGTACATATTTTCTTTTTTGTGGCTTGTCTGGCTTTCACAGGAGGTAGTACAGTATATCCACTAGAAGTGTGCACTAAAAATGTTGTGTAGAAGGTCCCACAGTGCATAAATCTCAGGATTTCTTATTTGACTACAGGTTTAGTTTTGATGTTTGTACAACTTAAGTAGAAAGAAATTTTGCTTAAATAATTTTGTCAACTCAGTCTGGTTTTCAAGTAATTTTATTTGCTATTTTTCTGCCTCCCTCAGGATAAAAAGATACATTAAAGCCCATTATCTGAGAGTGTCATGACTACATTTTTTATTATTATTATTTCAGTCATGCAGATAAATCTTGAGCAGATTTATTCATGTAGACTGCAGAAGATTTATCTCTTGCACTCCATATATACTGTATCCCAAACAAGGCAAGATTCAAGCAGAAAGATAAGAAAGAATATTCACTACTTTAAAATACAATGTCAAGAGACAATGCTTTTCAAATAGGCAATGAAGAGTAAGAGAAAGGAGATGTTATTTTTATAACCAACAGAAATGGAACTGAGATTTTAACTGAGTCTTAAATATTTCTGAACATTTTAACCTGAACGACTTGCCCTAGATCACACACTTTATTTCTAGTATAACCGAGATTTCTTGAGATCCTGCAGTATGAGAATTTCTCTAACTTAAAAATATCTTGATTCATTTTCCTGAAGTACAACTGCTAGAAAAAAACACTTAACGTCCTTCTGAAAACTCAGCTTACAATTTCACTTGCTCTGCTTTGCATCCAAATATTTCACCGATGAGTGCAAAATCCTTTTACTTTGCCTGTGTAATATACTGAAGTTCTTTTTAGGCAGTAGGCTTTACCAGTGAAGAACATCACTTGTGAGTTCATTATTACATTTCACTAGTATAGACTGAAATCTGTTAGCCACTTTTGAGCTCATGAGCTCCTTCTCTGCTAATCCTTTGCAATGTTTTACCTCTGTTATTCCACAGTTGATAGTACTGCAGTGATTCTAATACAGCTTTAATTGTGAATGTGTTTAAAATTTTATCCTAATAAAGACCATCTGTAAAGTAGGTAAATAAAAGTGATATTAACATGGAAACAGGGAAACATTTACTACCTGACAACAGATCTATTATATTCCCATTTTGCTTCTTTAATGAAAGAGTAAGATATGATTGATCTCTACATACTGTCTGTTAATAGCTGAAATTCAATTTAACTTGTTTATACATTGAAAAAAAGACATGAAGTAAACTCTCCTTTGTCTCTTTATCATTGATAGGGAAATAAGGATACAGATAGAGGTGATTTGTTTTCCAAACTCCAACTGATAAGATGCATTTTTTACAAAAAGTAGTAGGAGGTTGTCACAAATAGAAACAACTACACCATACACTTCACTCCTAAGAGAGGAGTGTTGTTATGTTTATTAATATAATATAGATATAATGTGGTGATTTAACAGAGACTTGGGACTGTACAGGAGAGCTCAAAGGGTTCTTGGGCTGCCCACTGTTTATAGGGCAAGATAATTGACTCACAGTTGTAGACTGCTTTTTAGGTGCATGCTCAATTTGCTCTAAGCTATTGAACAAGATTTCTTTCATCAGTTCTATCGGAATCCCTAGTCTGAGACAAAATTGTGGTCATGATCAGTACTGTTGGTCATTGCCTTCCTGTACAAAGCTGTCAAACCATGACAAAAGCCTTGTGTGCAAGATCAGACCAAGCAGGAAGCTGAAGGAAGACGGGTCATGGGAAGTTCACTGTCACATGTGGAAAGGACAAGTTAAAACATGATCTGACACCTTTTCTTATCACTTAGGAAGGGTTCATAATGTTTCTCATGAAAATAATCTCACCTACTTGTACATCCTTCATCTATAGCAAGTGAAAAGTAACTCAGGAGGATATTTTTTCCTAAAAATTTTGCCCTGAGATTTTGATATTAGCAGAAGCTGATAACAACCTAGAATTCCACAGGAAGTTTTGATCCTGCCCTTTTTACTTATTCAAGGCTTAATCAATTACCGACATGTATTCAGATGACCTTGTACTTTCTTCTCTGTCTTTTGGGAATGTATAGAATCTGCACTCCAATATTAATCAGAATATTTTCCTTTGTTACATTACTTTATACTGCGCTTTATTTTGCTTATTTTACAATGAAATATTTCAGATGAAAAGTTTTCCTGATCAAAAATATAAATATTTATGGATTATATGAATTCAGTGATATCAGAAAATTTTCAGATCTGTAGTTATAAAAAAACCCATAAAATTGTTGTGTAGTATATTATGCATATTTTTCATAAGAAATGTGAAATATATTTCATAAGAAATATGAAGAAAAAACTATTATCCATTTAAGAGAGATAAATATCATTCAGATTGGAATTTAAATTTAGAGCCCCAGAATAATAGAATCAATGAATATCTCAAATTGGAAGGGACCCACAAGGATCACTGAGTCCAATTTCTGGCTCTTCATAGAACCACCTCAAAAATCAGGCTATATGTCTGAGAGCATTGTCCAAATACTTCTTGAACTCCAGCAACTTGGTGCCATGACCTCAGGGGCCTGTTCAAAGCCCAACATGCACTGTTGAAATAACTTTTTCCTAATACCTAGCCTCATTCTCCCTGGATGCAGCTACACGTCATTTTCCCTGATCCTACCACTGTCACCAGGGAGAAGAGTTTGGGGCCTGTCTATCACTTCCCCTCATGGGGAAGCTGTAGACTACCAATGAGGTCTCCCCTCATTCTTCTCTTTTCCATGCTATACAAAGAGACAGCCTCTTTTCATACCATTGTCACTTTCTATACCCTTGTCTTCCCTTCACCACCTTTGAAGCTCTTCTTTGGATGCTCTCTAATAGTTTTATGTTATTGTATTTTGGCTCCCAAACCCGCACACAGTGTTCAAAGTGGGGCTGTAACAGCTCAAAGCAGAGTGGGACAACTCCTTCCCTTGTCCAACTAGGAACGATGTGTCTGATGCACCTACGGATACTGACATGGTTCTATGATTTTTATTATCAATATTCCACATCAGAATATCATGTAAGACACTGGGAGTTAAAGAGTTAATTATCCAGTTCCATGGACTGCCAAATTTCCAGATGCTGGATTCTTAGAAGAGACAAACTATATACCCCAGAAGACTTAGTGTTCCTGTTTTCCACTCAGAGGGAAAGATAAAACAGCACTCAAGTCCCGAGACTTCCCTCTTTTTGCTGTTCATCTCAGCATTTGAGGCTCCCTAACTGTCCCACCTTCAGCTTTAGAGTAAGGTCTTTGGTTTTGGACACCCTCTCTCTTTTTACTTGCATTAGCTTCAATTCCAATTATATTGCATTGTGTTATTTTGCATTCCGGTATCTTTTTTAGTAAATTAGTTTTCCTTCTCCTCAGATCATTGCTGCTGTTTTGTTTTTAGGCCCATCTCCCTACCCTTTCCCCCTACCATTTCCTGTATTTATACCATTCCTCCATTCTTTTAGGGCTTTAGTTTTAAACTTAACTGTGTCTTGGACTTTCCAATTTATCTGTATTCCTCACAGGCTACCTATCCTTGCTTCCACTCTCTGTAGGATTTTATTTTATTTTTTGTATTTAGTTAGGCCAAGAGCTCCTTATCCATGCAATGATAATTCTGTCTGAATTTTCTGTTGAAATGAGGAGCTTGGAGGAAGTGATTGTCTACTAGCCTGTATTCTTAGGCCCATCTTTCTTCCACAATATTTTTATCGCACAGTATTCTAGCAAGCAGATCCCTGAAGAGGCCAGGTTCTTCTCTCCTGAAGTCCAGTACACTGAGCTTACTGCACATCCTCCTGGCTGCCTAAGGATCTTGAATTCCTCCCTTTCATGGTCACTGCAGCTAAGGCTGCCCTTGTTCTTCATATTCACTACTAGTCCCTTCTTGCTGGTTAGAATGGGGCTCAGCATAGCGCATCTCCTCACTGACTATCATTTGGAGAAGAAAGTTATCATCCATTCATTTCAGGAACCTTCTGAATTACTTATGTTCTTCTGTGTTGTGCTTCCAGTAGAAACTGAGGTATTTGAAATACCCTTTGTGGACCAGGGCCTGTGAACGAGATTGTGTCCATATGCCTATAGAGATCCATATATGCTTCATCTTCCTGGTCTGGTAGCAGACTCCCCATCATATTATCACTTGTTCCTGCCTTCTTTTTAATCAAAATCCGTAAACTGTCAGTTGGCTCCCCATGCTTTCCAAAGCAGAGCACTCCAGTTGGTCACTGACTAGAGGGTGACACCTTTCCCCCATGTGCCCTGCCTGTCCTTCCCTAAGGACCTCATCTTTCCATTTCAACATTCCAGCCATAGGAGCCATCTCATGCGCCTCTGCATGTCAGTAAGATCACAGTTGTGCAGCTCTGCACATCTGTATCTCCTCTTGTTTTGTGGTGTTTGTTTGTTTGTTTTACTCATGCTATGTGTATTTGGACAGAGGTATTTAAATTACAAAAATTGTGTCCTCCCAGAATGGATCTCTGGTTAGGATCTGCAAAAAGTTTAATTTGACAAATCTTAGATATCTGGTATCAGTCTCAGGAAATACCTTACTTTTCTAAGTATCTATTTCTATCTAATGTGTGTATAGAAAGCCTGTGGTGAAAAAAGATATCTATAAATTATTTCTTTATGTTAGCTGAATCCCATTTTATATACGTGCAAGGCTTCAAAAGGACAAACCAGGAAGGAGAAAAGTTTACTGTTGCCTGCAGATGCAGTTTAAATTGAAAAAGCTTCTTCCTGTGCATTTCAGCCTCTGGCTCAGCCACCAGCTCTCCAGCCAGTCACTGAAAAGATGATCATTTAGTGTTGTCACCACAAATAACTTCAATTTCAAAGGAACGGGGAACATTCTCTCCTAAGCATTTTGCTACTTTGATATGATTTCAATAGCTCTGGTTACTGATGAAATGATTAAAGAAAATATTCCACTTCTGGAAGCACAAGTTTTGAAACTATGGCCATGACAACTAAATGTGTTATTGCAATGACACATAAGCAATTGACCATTGCTTCTCATTCCTGCAGTCTGCTTGTTCTCCTAATCTCAGAAAACACATGCATTGTTTGTTTTCATAACTGAAGTAATTTATTCATCTCATATGGTCTTGAACACTCAGCAGAAAAACAAATGGCAATACTTAATAAAAATAATGATTTACTTGTTTTAGCAAAGATTTGTACTTACAAAGGTAAATCCTGAAACTGGATAGGAAGTGTCAAGATGATCTATGCTGGTAAGTAAAATGAAAAGATTACACAGTTGAGGTCAAGTGAGTACTGGTAACTACTCTGTGTCATTATTAAAGTATAAATGATTCAGAAAAGTAGAGTAAAAGAAGTAAACTAATCTTATTACATTTAAGATACACAGAGCACACTGGCCCTTCTTATAAACAGGTCAGTCTGTATTTGCAATGCTAGTATATGAAGTGTATTAGATTGTCAGATTTCTTAAAGAATGCTTTGTGTCATAACAATGAAAACTCATAACAGTTTCTGAATCAGAAGTGAGATTCAGAACAGGGAGAGGCTAAGCCATCTTTCTTCCTGGTCTTTTGTTTTGGACTTACTCTGTGCCAAACCTAAGCCTGATCAGAAAATATCTGCTCAGAATCGGATTAAAGATTTATTTCTTTAGAACTTTTTTTTATTATTTATTTTTTCCCTGATAGGAAGAATTCTGTATCAGACAGGAATTTAAGAAGAAATGAATAAGGAGAAGAAAAACAGGCAGTGATAGAAGAGGAGAGAAAAAGATGAAAAGATAATTTTGACAAACATTTCCATTTCACTTGTGCACAGGTAATTTCACCTGTATAGTGTATTTCAGTGATGGGTGTCACAGTTACAATAGTTACAAGAAAATATGTACACAATTTTTTTTTTAGAAGTTTATACTGCTTTCACATCAAAGTAATAATATTCCCTTTGTATTTCTCTTTTGTTTTTAGCCAAGTAAGAGACTGGATTAAACTAACTATTTTCTAATAGAATTTATGAAATGTATTTTGATTCGTAACTTTGGCTTCAGATTACATTCTGATTTCACAAAATGACTGTGAGTTTAATTTAGATTTTCCTTATTTGTATTTACTTTAAAGTGACTGGGGATTTGAACTGAGTAAAAATATGTACTCCCATTGAGTAATTGGAATAGTTTCAGAGACATATTTTTGTAAAGCCAGTAGCTCAAGTAGTAATAGATTTTGATACATTCACTCATTTTACTCTCCACTTTATTTTACAAGGAGTCCAGTAAAAGTGAATGGACGTGATTCCACTACACTTTTCCTTTGGTGCTGAATAATAAATTACTCTGTCAGTTTTATATGCCTGGCTCGCAGAATAAGATAATTCAGAGTTTCTTGGAAACCTGCTTGAGTGAAAATTGAATGCGTCATTTTTCTGTCCTGCTTTTCATTGATCTGGAAAATAAGTAGTTACCACCTCACAGAATCTATCTTTTACATATTAGGAAATTAGCATTATGGTCTAAACAGGCCTTCATTTTTCTAGATGAAAAAAAAAAAATCCTGTTTCTTTTGTCTTTCCTTATAGATTTAATTTTATAAACAGAGGAGATTTACCTTCTTTTGTGGTTTTATGTGTTTTTTTTTTTGTTGTTGTTGTTGTTTTTTGTTTTTTGTTATTGATATTCCCTATCATAACATTATATGAGGCACTGGGAATTAAAGAGTTAATGCTCCAGCTCCACGGACTGCTGAATTTCTGGTACCTAGTTCTCAGAAGAAAACTACATACCCTAAAGGACTTTGAGTTCTTGTTTTCCACTCAGATGGAAAGATAAAACTTTATACAAGTCCCGATACTTCCTCTCTTTTGCTGTTCATCTCAGCAGTGGAGGTTCCCTAGCTGTCTCACCTTCCACTTTAGCGTAAGACCTTCAGATTTTGGACACTCTCATTTTATTTGATTTTATTAGCTTCAAAATGAGATTTGCTTTCTTTGAACAACCTCATATTTTTATTCAAGCTCAGTTTGAATCAGCTTTATCTCTGCTGTAGATTCCCACATTTGATTTTTCCTTAAACGTACTTTTCTTATTTTTATGTTATATTTCCTCTAATCACTTTCAGCCCATTTCTCCAATTGGTCATGAAAATTCTAATCATTTTCTTTGCATGTTATATAATCCCATTAAGGTTGATTACAGCCACATATTCAAGTGTTTTTTTTTGTTTTTTTTTTTTTTTTCTTTCTGTTTTTATAATTGAAGACATTAATGTAAATAATAAATAATACATTTTTTCCAAGACAGGTTCATTGGATATGCAGTGTAATGCAGTGCTAAATACACATACCTCTATGAGCTTTGAATAAAGGATGTTCAGAATTACAATGGTATATCTGAAAAGCAAGTAATCAGCACTGAAGAGACTAAGAGTACCTTTAAATACTATTGCATTAATTTAGATATCTTCAACAAAGAAAGCAACGCACTATGGAGTGGTGGTATGCTCTTGCAACTGTCACTTGAAATATTTTTTCTAGTTTGAAGGATGGGCTTTTATAAGGGCACGGAGAATTAGATTGCTCTTTTAAGGTTACACGAACAAGGGTTTTTCTCCAATGCAACAAGGTACAAAAAGGAAGAGAGGCATTGATGGGATGCCTGGTCAGTCACCCTAATTTATGAGAACGTGGAACTGTTTATTTCAGCAGGATTATCTGATTGAGGACATCTAAGATCAGAGACAATCACAAGAAACAAACTTCCAAGTCAGACTAGCTGATATCAAAACATAGGCTCCATTTCCAGAAAGGATGAAACTTGCATATAGTATGAACTGAAGAGCCATAGACTGGGAGGCCACAGGAAAACTCAGACTGGTAGGGTTGTGCAGAGGAAAATAGGAGCAGGAGGAGCAAAGAAAGTGGGTAGATTGAAAAGAATATAAAAGGGTCAATTGCAAATAAAATCATAGAATCATAGAATGACTTAGGTTGGAAGGGAACATGAAGATCATCTAGTTCCAAAACCCCTGCCATGGTCAAAGTTTCCAACCATTAGATCAGGTTGCCCAGGGCTCCATCCAACCTGGAATTGAACACCTCCAGAGATGAGACATCCACAGTTTCCTTGGGCAGCCTTTGCCAGTGCCTCACCACCCTCCAAGTCTTCCTCCTACTTATAAGCTCTCTTCAAATACAGGAAGGTAACAATTTGGTCTCCCCAGAGCCCAGCCCAATTTTGTCAACCTTTCATTATAAGAGAGGTACCCTAGCCCTTTGATCATCTTTGTGGCTCTCCTCTGGATCTGCTCTAACATCTTCATATCCTTTTTGTGCTGGAGGCCCCAGACCTGGATGCAGAACTCCAGATGGGGCCTCACAGTGGCAGAGTAGAGAGATACAGTCTTCCCTCTCTCCCCATTGGCAACCCCTCTTCTAATGCAGCCCAGGATACTGTTGACCTTCCAGCTTTTTGTCTGTCAAGACCAACAAGTCCTTCTAGGAAGGGCTGCTCTCAGTGAGTCTGTATACTTATCTGAGTTTGTCATGATTCAAGATCTTGCTCTTGGATTTGTTGAACCTCATCAGATTCATGTATTTGGCCTACTCGCAGGTCCTATAGATTTTCCCCAGAGTGTTCGTTACTGGAGGAACTGGCTTGAACTTACCTGGTGCCAGCTACTGAGGTCAGAACAGGGGTGTAGATGCCCCCAGACTGTGACATTATTTACTGGACCCAGTGGAATCCTAACATAAGGTACTGGAATCAGTTGAAGTCTTCTGTTCTTGAACACTGAGTCAAGAACAGTAAGTGTTCCCAAACCAGCTACTGATGAGTGAGGCAAGTGTGAGGCTTTGCAGCTGGAGTGTAATTCTGCATCACAGCAGATGTCAGCTGCTGTGGGAGGCAAGTGTCTGTATTTTCCACAAACACAGCAAGGGGAATGCAGCAGCCATGTTCTCTGGGCTGGTCAGAGAACACAGGTCCATTGCACCTCAGCAGTCAGGCAGGAGCCTGGGAAGTCTAGAGGAGGCAGGTGTTCTCTTTACACTTTGCTTACCTTAACAGCTTTTACAGATCTTCAAAATTATTTTATAGTTTTATTTCTTCAACTGTGTGCTTACTTCACAATCACTTCACCTAGAACACTTTTCTCTGGTGTGTTTATAAGTTTATGTCAACAGCTTTTACTAAATAAAGAGTCCTGTTTTTTTTTTTATCAGCTCTTCCCCATATTTTTCACCTCTTACAATTCTACATGGCTTGTTGATAAATCTGTACTTGCTGATTCTTATTTCACACACTCTTTGACATACTTAGACTTTGTTTAGTAAGTAGCTAGCAGTATCATTCTGCTTACTGATTAGCATAGACTTCTGCAGGCTCTTTTTTTTTTCCATCTGCTTAAAACTGGTTTAGCTATTTAGCTGAGGAGTATTTTTCACTAGTTCTCTAATACCTAAACCAAATCTCCTTGGTTCTCAAAGCCTATAAGTAGCAATTCAGAGGTAACTATGAGAAGTCCTGTAATTGCTCTAGTATAAATTTCGTCAGGCTCTGAGGTATTAAATATCACTAAGCTTTAGCTAAATGCTCTCTAAACTGTTCTCTCTCCCATCGTGCCCCTGTGTTTCCAAATACATCTTATTATTTATAGTTGTTAAGCTTCTGGCCACAATCCATCTATCTATCTATCTATCTATCTATCTATCTATCTATCTATCTATCTATCTATCTATCTATCTATCTGTCTATCTGTCTATCTGTCTATCTGTCTATCTGTCTATCTGTCTATCTGTCTATCTTAATAGGGGGCTGTCAGCAGTTTACCGGGCTGGATCGGCCCGGTTCCGTGACGATTGGTGCGGGGGACCCACGGACCCAAGCCCCAGGAAAGGGCAAGGAAAAAGGGAAAAGGGAAAAGGGAGATGGGCCTAGAAACAAAACAGCGGCAACGATCTGAGGAGGAAAGCTAATTTACTAAATAAGATATCAGAAAGTAAAATAACAGAATATAATACAATATAATCGGAATTGAGGCTAATGAATCAAATAAAATGAGCAAGAGAGAATGTCCGATAAACCGAAGGCCTTACGCTAATGCTGAAGGCGATATGACAGCGAGCACCCACTGCTGAGTTGATCCCGAAGGAAAAGAAAGTGTCCCGTGACCGCTGAGGGTTTTTATCTGTTTCCTCTGAGCGGAAAACACGTAAAAATACAAAGCATCGCAAAGTCCTCTGGGGAATGTAGTTCTTCTTCTCTTCTGAGGCAGGTATACCTGGAATTATCAATGATCTATGGAGCTGGAGTATTAGCTCTTTAACTCTTAATGCAATACATGATGTTATGATGTGGAATATCAGTACCAAAAATCATAAAACCATGACAGGGGCAATTCAGCCTCGTGTTTTACTTTTATATCATCTCTAATTCAACCAGTGTTAGTTTTGAGATGGAAGAAAGATGCATTAAGCTTCATAGCATACTGTGAGGCATTATCTCAGTGCTGACCAAGTAAGGAAAGCACAGGACTGCTTTTATGTTTGGTATAAAAGTGATTAGAATTCAATAGGAATATTTTCAGTGACTTCAGCAGTTTGTATAATGCATTTAGTTGTGATATGAGACTCACTCTTTAAGCATAGAATGTGTGTCAAAATTGCAGTTTCCCAATTTTCCATCAATTTCACCATCTTCCACCTTTCTCTCAGTTTACTCCTGGCTAAGTTTCCTATTTCCTCTCTGTAATACACGTATCCTTTCCCAACATGGTCCAAAAAGCCACGGGTAAAACAGAAATAGAAATAAAACTTTTATGCTCAAGGTTGTGCCATAGCATTGGGCTGATAATGAATGAAGAACACACAGCTTGAAGAACAGAATGAACACAAGAAGGTTGCTGCATGATAGATGTTCTAGACAGCTGCTGCTTCTGTTTCTGCAGTATCACCTTCTCATTCCACCAGCATCAGTCTCACAAAATGAGGAACAACAACCTGACTCTGTGTTGGGTCATGGAGGGCTCAATATGTGGATTGGTACAGATATTCAGATAAAAATAATGGTCAGACCATTTATGCCCCTTAATCATGATAATCTCTTGAATAGATGGAAGCATCCTGAGAGCAAAGGCCAGACCAGGTAATCTATCAGTTAGTCCAGACTGATTCAATTTAATTATTAATAGCTTTCTGACAGCTGATGAGGTGTTTGAATTGTTCGGTGAAAGAGAAACATTGAGTTTAGACAGCACAGATGTAACAAATGAATATGCAAAGAAGCAGTGAAATCTCTACTTTCAGTCCTAATGGAAATATTCTGCATTCTCTTAACTTTGAGGGAAATCAGAAGCAGAATTCCGGGCATGTGGGCTGCATGTGTAGAAAGATGTGTGTATAGTGAAGTACTGAAGTTCTGGATTTAAGACCTTTGTACATGCAGCTTGACTAATTGACTAGTCCAAGTAGGACTCTGTCCACCAACTGCAGCAATACCTTCTGCATTATATATGAAGATTTTTAGGCATGCAAATCATGTCACATTTGTCCAAGTTACTCTCTAAGAAAATGTATTAGTAAACCACATATTTCTACAGAGCATTTGAATACACTGGTCTTTATGCTGTTCATTGAAGAATGATTTGATAAGCTTATCAATTCATTCAGTGATTGCACTTCTAAGTAATTCCTGTACTCATTACTAGCAAAAAAACCCACTAATTTTTAACAGGTACAATAGATGTGATCACAACATTCTGAAGGGTCAGGGAATCCAATAGCAAGGATGCTGATTATTCTGAGCTGGTTGGCATTAGTATTAGGAAATGTTTAAGAGCACTGTTTCTTCCACCACTATATATATGGCCCTACAGCTCCCATAATGGGGATACCAAGCGTCCTCCAATGTCTCATTTCAAAATTCTGTGTTCAATTCACTTCACTTATTTTAGTTCTATCTATCCTTGATGTATTTTATAGAAATGTATACTTTTTTTTCATTTGTTTTTCACCAAGGCCTGTAGTCAAGCTGTCTTTCTAAAATTTACCTCATTTCAACCAGGATGTCCTGCAGATCAGCCTTTCCAATGTAAATGATTGATAGCAACCCTCTCATTCTTAATACCTGAATGCCTGTTTCACTATTATTCAGATCTAATGATAATTAAAAAAGAATCCCGCTCTTCTATGATTCTTAGACTGTTACATAGAATTCTTTTCTAAAGCATCAGATAATTAGAAATGATATGTATATGTGTATGTGAGCTTGGGTGATATGAAACTTAGGGTAAAAACTAGTACCAGGATTTTGGAACAGTGTTGTGAGAAAACACAAAAAAATGGAACCTAAAAATTAAGAATTCTAAAAACCCAAAGATTAGGACAAAGGGGAAGGCAAACAAGAACAGAAACCTCTCAGCAAGTCTAGAAACAAATTTTTCACAGATTATTACCCTGTTTCCTCTTTTCTTTTCCTTCCTTTTAACTTACTTAACACTTTGGCTGCTGTTTCTACTGTAGTTTTACATCTGAACAAAAGATGGGAGTGTTCTTTTTAATTGCTATAATGTTTAACATATTTTTGTACTTATTTATATATTTATAATTGTTATAATGTTTAACAGGCAGCTAGTAAGCCAAGTACATGACAAAAAAGTATAGAGCCTTTTTTGTTCTCATTTTTTCTTAATTTTGAAACTAGTGAAGCAAAGAAAACATGTATATGAAGTAAGTAATTGCTGTTCCATGTAATCACAATCTTTCATTGTATATAGTAATAGACTAATACAAAAACAGAATAAAAGAACTATATAACATGGTTAAGAAACTAAGCTTGAGATATCAGTTACTAAAGGCAATGTACACATTGCTTACACATTTCTAGCAATTTGATTTCTGAATAGCCTTACAAGCAGCAGTGTAGGGATAGAAACCAATGGAAGAGAGACAGTAGCATTGTAAATATATTATATGTGAAGATAAAATGAGTCTTTGTATAAAAATCAAAGACATTCCTCATGCCTATGGGAAATGAAGTTGAAGAAATCCAAACTCTCTTTTGGGCCTGATTTATATGATTGCATCTTGCAAGAGCTGCAAAGGAGAACACTTATACATTTCTTCAGCTTTTGATAGTGTGATGCATAATCTAAGGAGCCAGGGTTTATTTTCTGAACGTGCAGCAGAATGATTAATAAAAAATAAAAGAATATGCTGCAGTATACTTCAGGTCTATCAGGAAAATTAACAACTGGGAGGAAAGTATTGGTTGAGATCAGCTTTGAAAGTGCTCAGTTTTTCTAGGCCTGTGAGATAAGGGGGAATCGTGTGCTTCAGGGTGTGCTGACAGAATTCCTGAAATGTGGACATCATGTGGAGTAGTAAACTGGGCTGAAACTGCATCTATACCTTGATGTAACAAGAGACAGCTGAGGGAAATAAGAAAAGCAAAAGAAAGGAATCCTGAAAGTAGCAAATAAAAAAGTTAACATAAAATTGTCCAATCCAAGTATTGCTGTTTTGACAAGGTGTCAGATATAAAATAAAATGCAAATGTTTCCACATGTATTTCAACAGAGATGTCTGCAAGCTGCAAGAATCAATTCAGAGTGTTCAGGTATGGGATTTTAATTTAACTCATATCAGAATGATCTTTAGAGAGGATGGCTTTCCTTTGATACTAAATTTCAATATTCAATATAACTGAAGAGCAACTCCACCGAAAAATAACTCATTTATGTCAGTATAATATGCCTATCAGTGAAAATAAAAACAATTTCTGCGTCTACATTGGGTTTTGAAGCACAAGGAACAGTAGAGAGCAAAGGATTAATGCCAGCTCTTCACTGAAGTTTATGTGTACTTAGAAGCCTATTCAGTATAGTTTCACTGAGCTATATACAGGGAAAAGAGGTTGTTTCAAAAATTGAAATTGTGTTTTAAACCCTAATCTTTCAATAAAATCTCTGCAGATATATTTCTGTGTATACATATCCATAATGACTACTGGATGATTCTGATTCTTTTTTTTTAAAAGATGTACGTGGATCATATTTCATAATAGAGCTGATTGATCATATGCAAAATAACAGTATTTTAAAAACATTTCTCCTTTCTATCCTTAGGGTACTGAAAGGCAGTAGTGGTAAGCAATTTGTTGATACCATTGATTTAGAAAAAAATTAGTAGACTGCATGCTACAAGAAGTAGAATTTCTCTGTATTCCCAGCAGAAAGTTAGCTGAGGATGGATACTGAATTTTCCTCTTACCTTCTCACTTAGGAATGTGATACATTGATGATACATTGAATGTGATGCAACAAAAGGAAGATGGCAATTCTTGTGTTTACATTCTGTAGTTAAAAAGTAATCTTCTTCCACTACTTCATATCAAGAACCACATATTCCCTAAATTAATAACAAATAAATAATTCAAGCAACATACTGGCATAGAACATACATAGATTGCTCCAAAAGTAATGTCTCCTGAAACCTACAGCAGACACAAAGAGCACAATAACACTATTTGATAGAGTAAATTCTTAGCAACAAAAAGCTAAGATTCAACATAATCAAAACCATTAGCTATAAACTTCTGCCAGCAGTGAATGACAGTCTGCATGCTGTACTTGTAGAAATATGTGTGGCTGTCCAGCATGTGGCTTGTCTTTCATGTTGCTATCTCCACTGATGAAATATGCCTCCCAGTTGCTTTGCTGTGCTCACATTCACTATTTGGTCTTCGTAAACATTCAGAAAGTGTTGATGAATGTTAATGATGCAGTTTTTTTCACATGGAGGAATTCAGTGACATACCTTTCCTTCATATGCACTTCCATGTCAGACTCCACTCTGTCAGACTGCCCCTCTTCCACATGTTGCACAGTAACATAATGTAATGAAATGTTGGTGGGAAGGTTCAGCCTCTGCTGGTATACCACCAGTATATGTCTTTAACATTGTGGGCCAACATAATAAATTAAGAGACATTACTTTTGGAGCAACCTTCATATATTAAGGCAACCACTTCTTAAAAGTGGAGGGAGAGAAGTGGAGGGAGAGATCACAATTGCATCACCTCCCTCTTCCAGTATAACGATATTGTACAGTTGGTTTTACAAAAACTTGTTTTTGGAAATGACAGCAATTTTTATTACATGGAATAATATTTAGTTATGGTTTTGGCTGGAAGGTTCATTTTTCCAAGACTATTGCTAGATTTCCAGACCCATGAAACATTGCTTTTGAATAATTGTTAAGTCATAATCACCACTACTGAGAACAATTGCACTTCATCATCTGAAGCTTGTTCCTTTCTTTGAACATTTGCATAAATTTTAAATTTTTCCTAATGTTTAGCTACAAGATACACTGTATCTTCCTCTGTCCTTACCTACTAAGAGTAGTAATTGATCCCTGTTGACCTTAATATATGACTTTTTGGATTCAAGGGCAATTATGTACCTTTTTAATTTTTGACTGTAGAATGGATATGCCTCCTTCACACAGCCTTTTCTCAAATTTCTTCTTTCTCAAAACTTTTTACTATTTTTCTTTTGTCTTTCATTTGAACTCTCTCCAATTATCTTTCTTTTTCTTTTTCTTTCTTTCTTTCTTTTTTTTTTTTTTTTTAAATGTGCTACACCAGAATTAATGTAGAGTTCCAGTTCAGTTTTTAATGACGTGGTGTACAGCATAGACAGTTCCTTTGTATTACTATCAAGAGGTCTTGAACAGAGTGGGGGGGGAGGGGGCACAGGGAGAGAAATGCAACTCTAACCTTTTGAAAGAGAATATTCACGTGTATTGAATGTATCAGGGTGATTTTAGCTGGAGATCTGCAAGAATTGTAGAGGTAGCGGTCCTGGGGGTATTGGTCAATGGTCGGCTGAACGTTTGTCGGCAGTGTGTCCAGGTGGCCAAAAATGTTAATGCCATCCTGACTTGTATCAGAAATAGTGTTGCCAGCAGGAACAGGGAAGTGATTGTCCCCCTGTACTCAGCACTGGTGGGGCCGCACCTCGAATACTGTGTTCAGTTTTGTGCCTCTCACTGCAAGACAGACATTGAGGCCCTGGAGTGTGTCCAGAGAAGGACAGTGAAGCTGGTGAGGGGTCTGGAGCACAGGCCTTACGAGGAATGGCTGAGGGAGCTGGGATTGCACAGTGTGGTGACAAAGAGGGTCAGGTGAGACCTTGTTGCTCTATTCCTTATTATGCTTCTTTATCATTAAGAGAATATTTTTGTTCCTTATTCCTTTAGAAGTTCAATCCAAATAGAGGTAAAAATTCTTTGATCATAAGGCATAACAACAATATTTCAAAAGAAGTGTTTAATACTGAGACAAAAATTACATCCTCAGAACTGGAACTGAACAAATTTCTGGCTGCTGCTCTTCTGTTAATTTCTGATTATTATATAACCTCTATATTGTTGATTGAGAAAACACGGGTATGTCTATATTTCTAGGATGAAATAATATGTTTAATAAAATGCTGATATTTTGTTTTATTTTGTTTTGCTTTATTGGGGAATATCATCTTCTAGGCTGCTTAGAGTTCATCCTCCAAGCTCTATGAAACCTAGAAAAATTGCCATGTGGCCTGCCATAGTCTAGGAATTTCAGTATCTAAAGCTAGTCTACATGATACGTGGGTTCCATGAAAATCAGGGATCACTGAAACAAATAAACATGAAGGATTTAACAACATATTCAAAAAAGACTCACTGAAGACTGGGATCTTGTTGTTCCTGCTTATCTGTTTCCAGCCTTCAGGCCAAAATTCCCAAATGACTGAGGTTGATGGAGTTCCTAATTATGGTCTACTTGTGTGCTTTTCCAAATCTGAAATATTATTAAGTACTGACTAATAATTTCTGATTCTTCTAGTTGTGTCTTGTGATCCCTGTTTCAGTTATTACTTAAAATATGTCCTCTTCCGTTGTGCTTATGAAGAAAACAGATCACATACTAGGCGACAGAATTCCCAATAACATGCAAGAGGAAACTAAATATGCATATTTTTATGAATTATTTTTCATGAATTAAATATGTAGTGCCATTCTAACACTATTTACTACATATATGTGTATGTATATATATGCATTTATTATTTTATCCACATATTAGAGCTGCTTTTAGTCATTGTATTATGTGTTATATTGTTGCCTAAATTCCACTTCAGCTTTCTCATGTATTACTTACATTGACTAACAAATCCCTGAATTTCTGCTTAGCAAAAGAGATGAAAAAGTAATAAAAAAATAAAAAATTGTTTACTCATATGGGAGGTTTAGTTTTGATGAGGTAACAGTGCCTCTATTTTATTCTGGTCAGGATTTCTGAGAGTCAGTAAGGGTTGAAAGGGCTGCCCCAGGAGTAGAATATGTCATTGTTTTTCTTTTGGCCTGTGTAATATTCTCACATAGGGGAATATTAACATGATAGATCCTTTGTACAGCATTTCTCTTTGTCAGCATCTTGCTTTGAGACTTCTGTCATCCTCAAAAAATGACACCTGGCATATGACTGCCGTGACTTGGGGATTGGATGGATTCATCTTCTGTTTGTCATTCAGTAAGAGCTTCACACTGAGTCCTCCACATGCCTAAAATAACACTGAAGTGTAAAATTTATTTTTGATATTGTAAGTTGTCAACGGTTTACAGGGCTGGATCGGCCCGGTTCCGTGACGATTGGTGTGGGGGACTCACGGACCCACGCCCCAGGAAAGGGCAAGGGAAAAGGGAAAAGGGAAAAGGGAGATGGGCCTAGAAACAAAACAGCGGCAACGATCTGAGGAGGAAAGCTAATTTACTAAATAAGATATTAGAAAGCAAAATAACACAATATAATACAATGTAATTGGAATTGAGGCTAATGAATCAAATAAAATGAGCAAGAGAGAGTGTCCGATAAACCGAAGGCCTTACGCTAACGCTGAAGGCGATACGGCAGCGAGCACCCACTGCTGAGTCGATCCCGAAGGAAAGAGAGAGTCCCGTGACCGCTGAGGGTTTTTATCTGTTCCCTCTGAGCGGAAAACACGTAAAAATATAAAGCATCGCAAAGTCCTCTGGGGAATGTAGTGCTTCTTCTCTTCTGAGACAGATATACCTGGAATTATCAATGATCTATGGAGCTGGAGTATTAGCTCTTTAACTCTTAATGCAATACATGATGTTATGATGTGGAATACCAGCACCAAAAAATCACAAAACCATGACATTCCACCCCTTATTCCACATCACTACATCATTCTTGATACATACAGAAAAACAATGATTAACATGCATTAGATACGCACACACACAACATATATATACAAGTATATACATGGGATTACTGACTGCACTCCCCCAACATCAAATTCCCTTGTGGTACACACTGAACATCCCCATTCTTCTGCATCACCCACCAAGTGGACCCAGGTCCCTGAGCAAAGACAGTTCCACGGAGAGGTTTGCCCTTCCCAGAAGCTGGAAGGACCCATACCGCTTTCCCCAACATGTTCTTTACATGTACTACAGGGACCTTATCTCCCTCTACAGTAGGTAGGGAGCTGGATTGGGCAGGACCATCACGATTGATGGATCCTCGAGTGTTGACCAACCAGGTGGCTTCGGCCAAATGCTTCTCCCAGTGCTTAAATGTTCCGCCACCCATTGCTTTCAACATGGTTTTTAGCAACCCATTGTATCTTTCAATCTTACCAGAAGCTGGTGCGTGATAGGGGATATGATAAATCCACTCAATGCCATGATCTTTGGCCCAATTACTTACAAGAGAATTTTTGAAATGAGTCCCATTATCTGACTCAATTCTTTCTGGAGTGCCATGTCGCCATAGGACTTGCTTCTCGAGACCTAGAATGGTGTTTCGGGCGGTAGCATGGGGTACTGCATATGTTTCAAGCCACCCAGTAGTTGCTTCCACCATGGTGAGCACATAATGTTTACCATTGCGAGATCGTGGCAAGGTGATATAATCAACTTGCCACGCCTCCCCATATTTATACTTTTGCCATCGTCCTTCCCCCCAGAGAGGTTTCATCCTCTTGGCTTGTTTAATTGTGGCACATGTATCACAGTCATGGATAACCTGTGCAATAGCATCCATAGTTAAGTCCACCCCTCGGTCTCTAGCCCACTTATATGTTGCATCTCTTCCTTGATGGCCCGAGGTCTCATGGGCCCATCGAGCTAAAAATAATTCACCTTTGTGTTGCCAATCCAAGTCTACTTGAGCCATCTTAACTTTAGCAGCTCGATCTACCTGATGGTTATTCTGTTGTTCTTCAGTTGCCCGGCTCTTAGGAACATGAGCATCTACATGGCGCACCCTTACAACCATATTCTTTACTCGGGCAGCAATATTTTTCCACAGTTCAGCAGCCCAAATAGGTTTACCCCTCCGTTGCCAGCCATTTTGTTCCCATTGCTGTAACCACCCCCATAAGGCATTTGCCACCATCCATGAGTCAGTGTAAAGATAAAGCACTGGCCACCTCTCTCGTTCAGCAATATCTAAGGCCAGTTGGACAGCCTTTACCTCTGCAAATTGGCTTGACCCTCCTTTTCCTTCAGTGGCCTCTGCAACTTGTCGCGTGGGGCTCCACACAGCAGATTTCCATCTGCGGTGCTTTCCCACAATGCGACACGATCCATCTGTGAACAGGGCATATCTCTTTTCATTGTCTGGTAGTTCATTGTATGGTGGGGCCTCTTTAGCACGTGATACCTCCTCTGCTGGGGTTGTTCCAAACTTTTTACCTTCAGGCCAGTCCATGATCACTTCTAGGATTCCTGGATGACTGAGGTTCCCCATCCGAGCTCGCTGTGTAATCAGCGCAATCCACTTACTCCAAGTGGCATCAGTAGCATGATGGGTGGAGGGAACCTTTCCTTTGAACATCCAGTTCAGCACTGGCAGTCGAGGTGCCAGAAGGAGCTGCGCTTCAGTACCAATTACTTCAGAAGCAGCTCGAACCCCCTCGTATGCGGCTAAGATCTCCTTTTCAGTTGGAGTGTAGCGCTCCTCAGACCCCCTGTATGCTCGACTCCAGAAACCAAGGGGTCGGCCTCGGGTCTCTCCAGAAGCTCTTTGCCACAAACTCCAAGTGGGACCTTCCTTTCCAGCAGCAGTGTAGAGGATGTTCTTTACATCCTGTCCCGTCCGCACTGGCCCCAGGGCCACGGCACGGGCTATCTCCTGCTTAATTTGCTCAAAAGCCTGCTGCTGCTCAGGGCCCCATACAAAATCATTCTTCTTCCGCGTCACCCGAAAGAGAGGGCTCACAATGAGACTGTAGTTTGGAACATGCATTCTCCAAAAGCCCACTGCACCCAGAAAAGCTTGGGTCTCTGTCTTACTAGTGGGTGGAGACATAGCAATAATTTTGTCAATCACATCTGTTGGGATGTGACGACGTCCATCTTGCCACTTTATTCCTAGGAATTGAATTTCCTGTGCAGGCCCTTTTACTTTGCTTCGTTTAATAGCGAAGCCAGCTTGCAGGAGGATCTGAATTATTCTCTCTCCTTTCTCGAAAACTTCCCCTGCTGTATTGCCCCACACAATGATGTCATCAATGTATTGTAAGTGCTCAGGAGCACCGCCCTGTTCCAATGCAGTTTGGATCAACCCATGGCAAATGGTTGGGCTGTGCTTCCACCCCTGGGGCAAACGATTCCAGGTGTACTGAATGCCTCTCCAGGTGAAGGCAAACTGTGGCCTGCATTCTGTGGCCAAGGGAATTGAAAAGAAGGCGTTTGCAATGTCAATTGTGGCATACCACTTGGCTGCTTTTGACTCCAGTTCATACTGGAGTTGAAGCATGTCCGGCACAGCAGCACTCAGTGGGGGTGTGACTTCATTCAGGCCACGGTAATCTACCGTCAGCCTCCATTCTCCACTGGCTTTACGCACTGGCCATATGGGGCTATTAAACGGGGAGTGAGTTTTGCTGATCACTCCCTGGCTCTCTAGCTGACGAATCAGGTTATGAATGGGGAGCAAGGAATCCCTATTAGTGCGGTACTGCCGTCTGTGCACCGTTTTTGTAGCAATTGGTACCTGTTGCTCCTCCACTTGTAGTAACCCTACAACGGACGGATCTTCTGACAGGCCAGGCAAAGCAGACAGCTGCTTAATATTATCTGCATCCACAGCAGCTATTCCAAAAGCCCATCGATACCCTTTGGGATCCTTAAAATATCCCCTTTTGAGGTAATCAATACCAAGTATGCATGGGGCCCCCTGTCCGGTCACTATAGGATGCTTCTGCCAGTCTTTACCCGTGAGGCTTATTTCTGCCTCCAGCACAGACAATTCCTGAAAGCCCCCAGTCACTCCAGTGATATGAATCAATTCTGCCCCTTTATAACTTGAAGGCATTAGAGTACATTGTGGGTTTGATGTGCCAGGCCACCGAATCCACACAGTCCAATACACTCTATTATCCCTCTCCCTCCTCTGGCTGAGGGCAGGGCCCCTCTATTCATTACCTGTAGTGACAGGAACAACTTCACTGGTAGTTGGTCTGTGTTGTAATTCTCTCACCCGTGCTCGCAGTGCAGGGGTGGGTTTTTGATGCCATTCCTTCATATCTTCTCCATTTGCACGTAAGTAACTCCACAAAGCTGCACGCGACATGAAGTTAGTGCTGTCATTTGCTCGAGCAGGACGGCGTCTGCTACTGATAGCTACAATTGATTCAACCCTATCAATCAGTTGGGATAATTTTCCCAATATATCTGCCATTTGTCCTTCGAACTTTGATATGGCTGAAATGGACGCGTATGGTGGTGGAAATTTTTGTTCGATGTTTTGAAGTGTAAGAATTAGTTCAAAAACTGGGGGTTTTCTGTCTTGGTCCTCATATCTGTTGAACGTTGTCACTAGTGTACCGGCGTACCTTTCTGGTGCTGACTTTGAAAGCTTCTGACATATTTCGGGTGTACTTCTTACTTTCTCTGGATCATGGTCCCGATCGTCAGGATCAAACGTGGGATCATACAGCATTTCCGCCACAGCTGTTTCTCTCAAATACTGGATGCCTTCCTCAATAGTTTTCCATCTTTTCACTTTAGGTGCCAGGTCACTCTTGTAGGGATATCTTTCCCTCACAGCTACTAGCATTCGTTGCCAGAGGCTGGCGATTCCATCCATATACCTGCTGATTCCTCTGTCGACAGCCGGATCTCGGGCAATGTTTCCTAGTTGGCGAGCTTCGTTACTATCAAGGGACACACTGTTGGCCCCGTTGTCCCAACATCGAAGCAACCAAGTGACAATACTCTCATCCGGACGTCGAACAAACTCCTTTCTTGAGCCTTGGATCTCAGACATTTTCATGGGCCGACGAAACGTCGTAACTTTAACTTTCTCTTCACCTTCATCATCACTTTCTTCTCCATGTCTCTCACTTTTCTTTGTTGCCTTTCTCGGTGGTGGTGGGGTTGTGGCCACCCCCTCACCTATATCTTCCTCTTCTTTCGGCACCTCTTCTTTGCGTTCTAGGCGCGAGGACACACGTTTCCATTTCTTGCCTTCCACAGGGGCAACTGACTTTGATACTAGTGCTTTCTTTGGCTGGTCAGGTGTGACCGGGAGGTTTTCCTCTTTGGTTTGGGCCTCAGTTTGGACACTCTCTCCCTTCACAATAGTATATAAACCTCGGTAAGCATAAGCCAAGCCCCAAATAAGCTGTTCCACCTCAGATCTTTCTGAGCCGCAACACCCTTTACTCAGATACAGGCCTAGCTCCTCAGGATCCTGCAATTGTTCAGGAGAAAAATCCCATGACACCGGGTGCCCCCATGCTTCTAATTTCTTTCCTAAAACTCTCCATTCTCCCTGCCATTCAACATTCTCTGTTTCTGGGAGAAGCTTCCTGCACATGATGTAAAATGCTACTACATGCAAGAGGACTAATATCCCAATTATTAACACCATCCCTAAGCTGTGATCTGGAAAATTCATAAAAAACTGAGAGGGGAACCTGGGTACCCATTCAAACATCACATGGTTCGTTAATATGCTATCGTTTGTTCCGTTAGCTGGGGTGCCCAGGTATCTGACAGGTGCCTCTATCATTGCTTTTAATTTGTCATATAGGGACCAGAACCAATGGAACAGAATGGCAAACCTAACCAAGTTCCAGTACGTTTTGAGCATTAAGAGGGAAAAAACAATGAAATGCAGCCCCTTTAAGAACAGTTTAAAACGAGAGAGCATTTTTTTCTTTACTATAACAAGTTAGCAGCACCCATAAAAGTTTACAAATATCCCAGAACAACTGGCAGTACGCCCAGACTTCAAGGTCGTGTTATGCCGTACAGCACCTGCAGTACAGATAAGCTTGCTAGCAAGAGACAGAGATTCACTCTAAAAGTATGTCTCTGCCCGGCTAAGGCAGCTCGTATTGCCCCACGTTGGGCGCCAAAAATGTCAACGGTTTACAGGGCTGGATCGGCCCGGTTCCGTGACGATTGGTGTGGGGGACTCACGGACCCACGCCCCAGGAAAGGGCAAGGGAAAAGGGAAAAGGGAAAAGGGAGATGGGCCTAGAAACAAAACAGCGGCAACGATCTGAGGAGGAAAGCTAATTTACTAAATAAGATATTAGAAAGCAAAATAACACAATATAATACAATGTAATTGGAATTGAGGCTAATGAATCAAATAAAATGAGCAAGAGAGAGTGTCCGATAAACCGAAGGCCTTACGCTAACGCTGAAGGCGATACGGCAGCGAGCACCCACTGCTGAGTCGATCCCGAAGGAAAGAGAGAGTCCCGTGACCGCTGAGGGTTTTTATCTGTTCCCTCTGAGCGGAAAACACGTAAAAATATAAAGCATCGCAAAGTCCTCTGGGGAATGTAGTGCTTCTTCTCTTCTGAGACAGATATACCTGGAATTATCAATGATCTATGGAGCTGGAGTATTAGCTCTTTAACTCTTAATGCAATACATGATGTTATGATGTGGAATACCAGCACCAAAAAATCACAAAACCATGACATAAGTCCTTTGCTTTAAAATTTGCAACCTAGTGCTCAGTACCCCATGTTCTCCTATTTTTATTTCTAGAATTTAACAATTATTTTAATTCATATGTCCACTGTACCAAAAACATGGACAACAGGTACTAATTTCATTTCCTTACAGATTTGTATAATTTGAAGTGTACAAAGGAATACCTATGTTAGTTACATTCCTGAAATTATATCATAAAATCACAGAATTGTAGGAGCTGGAAGGGAACTCTAGAGAGCATTCAGTCCAACCCTTCTGCCAAAGGAGCTCCCTAGACCAGGTTGTTCGGGTAGGCATCTGGGTGGGTCTTGAATGTCACCAGAGAAGGGCAATCCAGAACCCCCCTGTGCAGCCTGCTCCAGTGCTCTGTCACCCTTATTGTGAGGAAGCTCCTTCGCATGTTCATGTGGGACATCCTATGCTCCAGTTTATGGCTGTTTCACCTTGTTCTATCCCCGCAGAGATTGGCTATGTCTCTTTGACTCCCACACTTAAGATATTTCTAAACATTAATAAGATCCCTTGGACTGGATGATCATGTAGGTCCTTTCCAACCTTGGCGATTCTACTATTCTGTGATTCTAAATTAAAAATAATTTAAAAAATGAAGTTACACTGAGTGCATACTTCAGAACAGGGAATGGAATGTGCTATTATGTTCTCCACTGCTGCTCAGCATGCAAGTCTTATTATCAGCAATTCTCAGTTCTATGAAATAACATAACAAGCAACAAAAATATCTCCAGTTCTTAAAGCTTATTGTATTCCACAGTCTCAATATTGGTGCAGAACCTAAGTAATACAGCTTCTGCAGTGAGAGATAGTACTCCAGAAAAACCATGCAAGGATTAGAGAAATGGCTTGTGTTTAGAAGATAACCCTTGTTATGTGTCATCCGTGGTTCTAAAAACTGTAGAAAACTTTCATAGAATCATAGACTGTCTTGGAAGGAACCTCAAGGATCATCAAGTTCCAAGCTCCCGGCCACAGGCAGGACCGCTAGCTACTAGATCTAGTACTGAGTCCTTTTTCCAGATAGTCTTCAGTGTGAGAGCGTCACTGGGAATAATTATTGTTCCACAGCTTTTTTTTTTTTTTTAATCCCACTCTGTAAAAAGATGATGATCTGAGATTTATTTCTTGAAAATTAACTAGTATGTTATACATTAACATTCATCTCCAGTGGAAATTAAAACTATGAAAACTGCCCTATTTTTTTCATTCTGGTGATGGTCCTACTATTAGCCATAAGAGATTTTTAACTTACATCAGATTTTGGAGCTTAATCTTACTCAAATTTTTAAGTATGATTTCAGGGCATAACGTGATTTTATGGAGACCTAATGATGCATTATAGTTGGTTTGGATAACAGCCCCTTTCTACTGTGCTAGGCAGAGTTTTTGATGTGTTGTATGCAACCTTCAGAAGATTTCTAAATCTGTGCTTATCCATTTCAAGAGCAATCATTAAGAACTCATCAAATGTCTGAATCACCACATTGAAACTACAAATCATTTCACCAGATTTTAGAATTCTTTAATGGACTACCACTCATGATTATCTTCGTAAAAGACATAATATCATTGATTTATCATTTTGTTACACATGGGATAGAATGAAAAGTGATAAGATTAAAAAAAAACAAAGGACACACAATTATCTTTGTAATTGTTAGAAGATTTTTAAAATTTCCCCAACTTATTTACATATGAACTCTCTTTATACTTATAAAAACACATTCTCAAGAGACATTTTTTGAGTTACCATAACTCTAACATGTTTGTGTAACTGAAACTCAACTCCAAGAACAGAGCTTGTCAGTCAAGGGACATTATACTTACTTCTCAATAAGAGCCATAATTATTAATCATTTCTACTGCTGATATACAAAGTGGAATTAGAATAATTGAGCTTTGTGGTTTTTATGTCTGATGGAAATTTCATCAAAAAATTGCCCATGGGGCACCTGACATTTCAAAGGGAATTCAAAATGATGTCATTTCTGAATGAAATTTAACTTAAAAAGAAGAAAAACAAATTTTAAGAGATGTCTTTCAAGAATAAACAAGGCTTATATGCACACAAGTTGCTTCCCATTTCTTATTTTACACTATCATTCACTCACCTGACTCCTATGACTAAGCTAGACTCAGGAGATTTGATATTTGAAAATATATCTTTGTATTTCTGGTGTGCAGAAATATTTAATCATTACTTCTTGATTCTTCTACTGAGAACTGCTAGAGCAGTCTCAGGGAAATCCTGTTTGACAAAACTGAACAACATTACTGTTGTTCCTTAGCTGTACCACTATTAGAATATGTTCTTTAAGCAGTCCCTCGGTGTTCCTTATAGTCCAAATGATGATCATGTGAATCGTTTAATATCTTCATTTGGATGGGATCTATGAGAATTGCTGAGTCTAAATCCCAGTACTGTGCAGGATCACTCAAAAATTACTTATTCATAGTACTCAACTAATATTCTATTGATAAATTGATATGGCTCTATTTTTTTCAAAATGTTTGAAAAAGCCCCAGACAGCTCCTTTTGAAGTAAATTTTATAGTTAAGCTCATAGTAGGCGGGAATACCTTGTTCTTGATACAGCTTAAAATACTTTGACAATTTCTTCACTTAAACTAGTTTTCAGAGGAATACTGGGCTTTGGAAACAGTACTACTCAATGTATCCGGTGCCTGAATGTGAAGAAGCAAGTGCTTACATTCTCTGTTTAGATGTATTTCAGTTCTGATTTTTTTTTTTCGGTTGCTTGTTTGCTTTCCCTCTGGGTCCTTCCAATTTGCAACACTTGACTCTCATTTTAAAAATCCTTCTGACATGCCTATTCACCCCATGACATCTCCTTCATTCTCCTCAGTTGGAGATTTCTGTTTTGTTGCTGTTGTGACTCCAGTTTTGTAGGAAAAAAAAAAAAAAAAGAAGCAGCTGTGAAAGTAAAAGCCAGTCAGCCTTGCTTCAGTCTGTGAGAAGGAGGTAGAACAAATAATCCTGCAAACGATTTTAAATTGTATAAATGACAAAATGATTATTAGGTTTAATACTCATGGATTTAAGAAGAGGGAATCAGGAATTTATTTCACAAGAACAAGGAGCATCAAAATATTGCATATTTTTAACAGAAGATTCAACAGATAAATATTTGTGGGCTGAATACTTTAATGCGCACAAGCAATTTCATTTAACATCTTCAGATTTGCTCTTTAGAGAACTGTCAGTAATTTTTTTAAAGTTTTAAGGAATTATGAACATATTCAGTATGTATTTATGAAATGGAAGAACTGCAAATACGCAGAGCCTACACACTTCACAGAGAATAAATAGAATGGTATAGAATTCAGATTTTAGTAACTGCTGAGATACACTATGTCATTACCGAACAGAAGTTTTAAGTGGGGTTTGGCGTCTTCTCCCATGTAATTACCTATACGACCAGAGGGAGTGGCCTCAAGTTGTGCTAGGAGAGATTCAGGTTGGGCATTAAGAAAAAATTCTTATCTGAAAGCGTAGTTATGCACTGAAACAGGCTGCCCAGGAAAGTGGGAGAGTCAGTATTCCCAGAAGTGTTCAAGGAACATTTAGATGTTGTACTACAGGACGTGATTTAGTGTGGAAATACTGTTAATAGGTGAATGGTTAGACTGGGTGATCTTGGAAGTCTTCTCTAACCTTGATGGTTCTATAATTTTATGATTCAGTATATCTACAATTTATAATATGTTAAATATATAGGAAATCTAAGTGTGAAAATGCTATAAAGACAGTTTTAAGTCTCACAGAGATATCTGTTCTCACTGAAGATTGAGAGCAGCAGACTGATCCCACTTTGGGCAAAATAAAAAAGCTGTTTCTTCCTCCTTCGCTATCACTATTACAGAGAATCTGATCTATGGCAGGTCACTAGTCAAAGTTTATTTTACTGGAGGCAATAAAGATAATATCTAATATCACTGCCCAGGTTTCACAGAGCTTGCTATACAGTATGTACATTTTTGAAATGGAAGGGGTATATTTGACTAATGATCTCATGAAAACATAGAGATCTTCAGTGCTATAGTTGCTTTACAGTGAGATAATCCACACAAAACTGTTAGTAAGAAGGGTAAAAGTGATTCCTGGGCTATGAATGAATACCACTTTCAAACACCAATATCATCTAATATGTCTGCATGGAATTTTGGCAGAAGATAAAACGCTCACATTGTAATTATGAATCACCTTATTTTTAATAGTCTTCATACATTTCCCACTGGTTCATACAGATTTGATCTGACTTATAATGGACTGCTGTTACAAGACCAGTGCATTGGTTGGAACATTATTCTTTGCTTTTCTAAATAACACCACATAGTCTTTTCATAGTAGCAACTAAGAGTGACAGGTGACTTTTTAAAAATACGTCTTAGCCGAAAGCTTCTGCATGAATGCAGAACTTTGCCCCAGAAAATCTATAATCTGAAACTAATCTTGACTTCTCATTGCGAGATGCACAACTGAGCTTATTTTTCTATGAGTCCACAAAAGGATTTGTGGTTGTGACCCCCTTTTTTATTCTCTTGAACGACATGTTTTGCAAGAGTAGGTGAAAGTTTCCACACTTACTTATGGGACCTTTGTATATGATGCAAAATAAATAAATAAATAAATAAATAAATAAATAAATGAGAAATCTCTTTCAAAAATCGTTTCATCACCTCCAAAAATGAATACATTAACATCTGCTCCAAGAAGAAAAGGAGATTTTCTGCTGCATCTATTTGGAAACACGGTGCAGTACTAGAACTGTGGCTGGGGGTGGGTAATTCCATAGTGATATTAATGCTTAAAGCACCCAAAACAAAGCCTTGAAGATACTTAGAGATGTGACATATCTCATCTAAGCCTGACTGATCTCTAAATATTTCCAGTGTAGACATGTGTCAATGTAGACAGGTGTGTTTGAACTACTCCTGGTATTCACCTTCCATGACCAGTAGAGAAAAAAGACATTTGCCCCCCTTCACCTTGAGCATTCATGTGATTTATTAGCACGCTATCATAGAGAGTAAATTACACCCTAAAGTGCTTCATGATTTTTTTCAATTCACAGGGACCCTATGTGATTAAATCAAATACAGATGTCAACATTTTATGGTACCAATTTTATTTTCAGGGCTCAAGACTCAGAGACTTAGACCTCACAGGGTTTCAAACACCATTTTATCACAAGAGTCACCTAAAAATTATCAGTGTGTCCATTCTGAAGTGCTCTTAAAGCTTCATTAGGTGATACTGCCTCATGTTTATAAAACATAGATGGGAGTTATTAAATGGCTATGCAATATAGGTCATAAATTAGTAGAGGAGAACCTGATCTTTGCTTAATCACATACACGTGTTTTGCTTTAACCACCCTTTGGGCTATCACAATACAAGTTGATTTGTACCTTTAATCTCAGGCTTGATAAATATCAAAAAAATGAATACTGGTTTCTCCTACATCTGAATTCCATTAACTGCAGCAATACAAATATTATCAGGATACAAATCAACAAGTACAGACAAATGTGACGTGTCATAAGTGTAGACAGCTGGGAAAAAGAAATGAAGTTTCTGATTCTGATTCATTGGATACAAAACAGGAAGAGATGAAATCTCCATTTCCAAGTTTCTCGTGTTACTTTAAGAAAGTGTAATGCATTGAGAACAAATGTAATTAACTGATAAACTGATCTTTATGTCTCTATCTGTAATATTATTCAATTACACATAAACATATTTAGACAAATATTTAGGTGTATATCAGCATGTATACTTAGCATGTATATCTGTTTTACAACTTTGATTTTGAACACTTGTAGGGCTCATAGACATTTCTAGACTCAAGTCAATATTAATTGGGATTTGGATGGACGATAGCTTGGTGCTGTTGTCTAGTAAGATTAAAATTCACAAAATTTCACATTTAAAATTTATGTAAAACAGGGACTAGAACAGTTTCAGCTCGGAATCAGTACAAGAATGGAAGCTCTAAGAAATAAAGTAGTGATCAAAATGTATTTTAATGCTCAGTAGCGAATGTTTCTGTGCTGTGATATTTCTAGTTAAATGCAAGAAAAAACAGTGGTGTGAACTGAGGTTCTGAAAGTGGAATGAGTAACCACTGAGATGCAGAAATACCTTTAAACCACCTGAACACAGGCCTCAAGACACAGAATCATTTGCTAGAGTGTTTAGGCTGGGCATTAGTCTAAACCAGTAAAAATATAGGCTATTGTCCTAAGGAAGGTGGTGGTTAAATGGAAATGAAGTGTTCTTAAGGAATCAAACAGAAACCACATTATATTTGAGGTTTATTTTCTTGACTAGATCTTCTTTCAAAATTTTATTAATTAGCCTTTTAATATATATACATGTATATAGTTTGCAATGGTAAAAAATACTATTCAAGCTTTTCAGAAACAATTTCTCTAAAATAGAAAGATAAAAATATGCAGTAATCCTTCAAGGATAAGTAAGAGAGCATTGAGAGGAAACCTACTGTCAAGCCAACTCTTCAGTACCCCTTTCCATTCATTACGGTCAATGTTGCACATCTAGTGAGAGATATTTTCTGCAAGCACATTTTCAATGGCAGATCCTATAATACTGTACCACACTTGTTCAGTCATAACACCGTTCCACTATTTCTTTAATATTATTAAATATCCAGTGCTATGAAAAAAAAAAAGTTGCAGAATTATGGGTCACATAGTGTTACATTATAATGATAACTACTAATCCCACTTATATAAAATGAATTTTAAAATGGACTTTTCAAAAATATGTAGTTAAAGTGTATTAGAAACCACTCATACTCATTGCCCTTAAAGTGTTAGACTGATCAGAATTCAAAAAATGCACTTAGTCCTTATTTAAGAGAGCTGCCTTTTCTGGGTTTTATTTTGTATTAAATTAACATGAAATCACGTCTATTTTGATGAGTTAAGTTCTTCAGTGATATATATTTCCTGGGGTGAAGAAAAAAAAAAAAAAAGAGGAACAGTTTCAATAAGATACACAATTGTAATTCCTGTAATTATTAGAATCATAGAACCACCACAGTTGGAAAACCCCTAAGATCATCCAGTCCAACCATACCACCAGTATTTCCCCACTATACCACTACTCTTAGTACATCTCAAGACTTCTTGAACACCTCCAGGGATGGCGACTTAACTACACCCTTGGGCAGCCCATTTCAGTGCCTGACCACTCTTTATGAGAATAGATTTTTCCTAACATTCAACGTCCCCTGGTGCAACCTGCGGCCATTCCCTCCAGTTCTGTCACTACTTACACAGAAGAGGTTGGCCCCTGCCTTGCCCAACAGGATGTAGAGATGGGATGTAGAGAGCAATTAGGTTCCTCCTGAGCCTTTTCTTCTCCAGACTGAACAATCCCAATTCCCTCAGCTGCTCCTGATAAGAATTCTGCCTTGCTACCTCTCTCTGGACAATCTCCAGGGCCTCAATGTCTTTCTTGTAGTAGAGAGGCCCAAAACTGAACACAATATGTGGGATGCAGCCTCACCATTGCTGAGCATTGACCAATACTGTCTGGTCAATTTCTTTCTCACAGAAGAAATGTTATCATTTTAATATTTCCTTTTCCTGCACTGCACTTTGAGAGGGCGGATACAGACACTGCATAATTGCTAATCTAGATGTGAATATATTAATTTTGTTATTTCTTCATGTTTTAGAGGTACCTGTCCAAAATGCTTGTTTGGAAATACTCCTGATTTGACAACAACTTGTTTTCCATTGTATTGAACGATGTTCAATCTTTGGGACAGATCCAAATTTTGTACCATTTTTGTAGTTACTGACAATATTTATTCTTGTAATGCTTGTTTCTTTTGCATCTCTTACTGTAGTGATTCATATATCAGGTCATTCTTTCATGTCCAGCCAAACACTTCCATCAAATGGAAAAAAGTTCAGAAGTCCTTGCCTTGCAATTTAGTTTTGTTGTTGTTGCTGTTGTTTTAACTGCTACCGTGTATGATTTTATAACATATAGTCCATGAAGAACAGTCACCTAAAATTCATGAGGCATTTTAAGTTTCTATTCTCCACAGCATTCTCTATCTTATGATTACACTGCTTATCTACTCATAGCCCATACCACTTGCAGAGCTTTCAGTGCTTGAGACTGTCAGCTTAATTATAACGTAACTAATTTAGGAGCAACTTCTTAATTTTTTTTATCTATATAGCACATTTTCATTTGATTCATTTAGGTTACAATAGTAGTAATAATTCTGTAAAATATAGAGATATCAATATTTTAGGAATCTATTTTACTAATAATTATAGTGCTTGTAAAAACAATGTTCTGGTCAAAAGCATTAATAGTCTTAAACCAATAGGTAGAGGAAGCAAAACTGGGCTAAGGAGACTTACCCGGTCCTATATAACTTGTAGGAGAATGCCAAAAAAGAGTTCTTGGATGTGAGAATGGTCTAGCCATTTAAAAATGAATACATTCTTCTTCTCATAGAATCACTGAATGGTTTTGGTTAGAATAGACCTCAAAGATCATCTAGTTCCAACCCTCCTGCTATATAGAGACAGGGACAATTCCCTCCAGACCAGATTGATCAAAGCCCCACCCAGCCTGACCTTGAATGCTTCCAGGGAGGGGGCATCTACAACCTTGCTGGGCAACCTGTTGCAGTGCCTTGCCATCCTCACAGTGAATAATTTCTTCCTAATATCTAGTCTAAATTTACCCTGTTCCAGTTTAAAGTCATTTCCCCTCATTCTTTCACTATATATCCTTCTAAAAAGTCCCTCCTAACTTTCCTGTATGCTCCCTTCAGGTACTGGAAGGCCGCTATGAGGTTCTCCCAGAGCCTTCTCTTTTCCTGACTGAAGTGCCCCAGCTCTCTCATCCTGTCCTCACAGGGGAGGTGCTCCAGCCCTCTGATCATATTCATGGCCCTCCTTTGGACCCATTCCAACAACTCAATGTTCTTATATTGGGACCCCAGATATAGGTGCAGTGCTCCAGACGGAGTCTCATGATAGCAGAGAAGAGGGGAAGATGTCTTGATCCAATTAATAGGAGGGAGAGGAGGTTCTTTTGATACTTGTATACCCAACAGTGAGATTAAGACACAACAGGTCAAATTTAGCCCAACCAGTTTATTACAAATTCTAGTAGCTTAGGAAGGTGGGGAAAGGAAGAAGGTTGATAGAGAAGAGAAAGAAAATAAAATTAAGAAGACTTTGTACAAAGCAAGAGAGAGAGTCACCATCAGGATTCCACTGTAGCTCACAGTTCAGATGCTGATCTCCAGTAGAGATAGGTTGTCAGGTTGTTGGAGGTTTCAGTTGATGATGACTTCCTCTTTTCCATTTTAATGACATTACCAACTTATATATATAAGTCCAAAGTGGACGAGTCAGCTCTTTTTGGAGCAACAGCTCCTAGTTTTTGGATCTCTGTGAGAATTCCTCTGTTTCATTTTCCAGGCCTTGCCAGCAGATAAGAGGGAGCAGGGAGACACCAAATTGTATCTTGCCTTTGCAGGATACAGTGGTGTCATCCTCCAGTCTCCTGTACCAGTTATTTGATCACAGGCCATATCTTCCACCAGTAAACGTTCCTGAACACTCCCTTTTGAAGGCAAGCAGCACTAAAAAAATGGTTTCAAAAGTAAAACTGTTCACAAAGTGATGCCTGCCATGTGACACAAACCACTCATCTCCTAGACAAGCCAGTTTTATTGCAAAAAAAATGCCTCTGAAAGCATTGAGACATGAGAACAAGCAGTTTTTGTCTTTCACAGCAGAATCATTTTCCTTACTTTCTGGTCACTCTTCTTTTGATATAATCCAAGATACCATTGACCTCCTGGATTGCAAGCACACACTGATGGCTCATGTTGAGTCTTTCACCCACCCTGACATCTCCAAATCCTTCTTCTCAGGGCTGCTTTCCAGGCATTCTCTGCCCAACTTTTATTCTTCTACTCCTTGCTTAGTGTGGAACTTTTTGTGGCATTTTGCTGATTTTTTCTTATACAGTTTCTACTTTAAAGGGATCATCTGTTTCCATTTGATGCAAACAATTTTGTTTTCATATGTAAGATTATATACTTAGTGATTGAGATTTTGGTGATGACTGCCTTCTGCATAGTCCAAAGTAACTGAAAGGCGGAAGTAGAGAGAGGGAATAATGGCATGTCTTGGTTTCCTTTATTTTATTCTTGCCAGGATAAGAATACTGACCATAATATTAAACATAATCATAAAAAATTAAAAATGATCATAAAAGTGAGAAATAGATCAAAATTAATAGAATAAAATAAACAGAACTCATGAAAATGAGAGAGTTTTCTCATGCTAGTTTGGATATTCATGTTCAGGAAACAGGGAAAATGGCTGAACTGTGGGAGCAAAGATTATTTAATTAAATGTGCACCTGTTTAATGTGTTCATTAGAGCAAGAAGCGTATTTGACTAATCAATACCGTATTATTTAAATCTGCGCAGTGCAAATGTTTGTGAAAATCAATGGTGTAAGACATTCACAGGAGAATATACTTGCAGTGTTCAACACTGTAGAGAAAACATATGAGAATCTCTGTTGTACTGAATGCTATTTATCACTGACTTTTCCTTTTTAAACATGAAGAGAACGTGCAACAGACTTAGAAACAGTGAGGGATACAGTAGCCCATGACTTTCTTTTCCCTGAAAAAATTAATTGCATGTTTGCAAAAGCTGCTGTATGCATATCATGGTTTACTGATATAGTTTAGGCAAATAGACAAGATGTATGATATTTGGCTTACAGTGGAAAACAAAAGAAACGAGAACAAACAGAAAAAGAAAAGTCTCATAGATCTTTTCCTCTTACAATGTGACCTTCTATGATTCCTCAAGAATTAGTGCCCATATCTCCATGCAGAGACCTCAATTATGATTCCTTACCATATTTGCCTTTCTCATTGCACCACACTTCACAGTGCCTAAGTATTGAAATTATGTATATTCAGGCTAACTTAGAGAAAATAAGAAGACTTCCATTTACCTTTCAGTATCAATGGATAATTCATTTGTTGCCCAGATAATTCCCAGATGTTTCCTTTTGTTTTTTCCAACAGTGACTCCTAAGGAATAAGCCAGTTGCATTCCTGAAGTTGGTACTTTTTTTTGACTCATATTAAAGAATAGAAGTAATTGAGGACCACTTTGAGTATATGCTTTTTTTTTTTCCTTTTTTTTTCCTTTAATTTTTTGCATACATCAATGAATTGCTTTCTTTCCTGCTTTGTCTAAGACTATAACAGATGCGCTTAATCTCATAAAGCCTTGAATAATTTTCCGAATTGTATGTAACCTGATTCATTCAATAATGTACTTGCGTGTGTAAGAACTATTAAATATAATTTTACAAAATAAAACAACATGTTTGGTGTGTGCGAACATATTTTATGTTTATGTGTGAAAGGCTAAGGTGTGCACTGTAAAAATATGCAAAGCCTGAAAACTCTGACAGAAGCATCTACAATTACTCTTATGTTACCATTTGAGCTGCAGCATGAAATTGTGAAAGAGGTTCCAAAATTGTTAGGAGTGTAATTGTAATTGTATGTATTTGAATTTTAAATATGCTTATTGGTCTGAATCATGAGTTTTATTAGGGCCAGATTGGAACATTTGATTGCAGTAAACAGAGACTGTCCCTATCATGTTTGCAGAAAAGTCCCTTAACCCAAGCAGGCAGCATCTGCTTCTACTGCTGCTGGATACAACCTGTTTTGCTCCATCAGTTCTTATGCCTGTAGGAGTCAGTCACTGGTTGATGGTGCCCTTCTACTTCATCCCTTCCCCCCAAAGAACTACTGAAGCAAAGTATTCACTGTGAACAGTAGTAACAGCTTCAGTTTGGAAAACATTTTGAACCACACAGAAAAAGAATATGTTTTAAAAAACAGATAACAAAAAGCAGTATATTGATTCAGATTTTAGTATTATTTTAATTAGTAAAGAGTTTCCTTTTTGTTTTCCCTGAAGCATTTCTATTTCATAAACAAAACAACAACAACAAAAAGTTTGATCCATGTGATAGAGGAGTATGTAGAAGTGTGAATCTCATTTGAACATTGATACCCAAGTTTTTTTATAGGGATATTTTTGTATAACAGATGGATTCCTTCATTGAGAAAATGGCTCACTGTACAAAAATTCAACACATGCAAAGAAATTCAAAGAGAGATAAAAGATAGAAAAAAATAGGTAACATAAATAATATCAGGAAACTTAAATATCAACTATGGATTTTTTTTTCTATTTGTCTACTAATCTGAACAAGTAAACTTTTTTCCTCTAGAAATCTGGACTGCCTTCCTATATGGCGCTACTGAAAACAAAAACAAAAATCCACTATTAAACAAAAAAAAAAAAGGAAAAGAAAGAGCAGAGTAATCACATACATAATAGGCAAAGATGCAGTATACTTTCAGAGTACATTTTTTTATTCTTTGATACTTTATTTCAAAAACCTTATATAATGTTTGCTCTTCTTTTTTTTTTTTTTTTTTTTTCCCTAAAATAATTTTGCTACTGAAAGCCCTGCAACTACTTGCATAAATTGCTATCACTCTTTAATGGAATTTAATGAATGGAAGTGCATTAAACTCAAGGGTTATTCTCTTCTTGCTAGTGAACTGGCCTACGTGACATCATTGTTATAGTCAAGTACTTTAAAGCATGCATAAGAGATTGCTACAATAAAAAGTGGGAAGGATGACAGGAAGACAGGAAAGAAGGAAGGCAGGAAAGGAGGGATCTAAGGAGTGAGGACATCTTGGAAGAAAAATCTTCATGTAAAGTAATTGCGGTAACTAAAGTTTAGTAACGCTGTGTAGATATTTGTAGTACCCTATTGTCATACTGTGTTAGTAAAAGGAAATCATTATTATGACAGTGCTAGTTATAGTAGACGTCTTATGGATGGACACAAAGGCATGTAACATTAAGCTTTTAGTTTCTCTAATGTAAATCTCTGTTCCAAATGCTAACCAGTATTGTCATCGTATCCATTATTATATTAAGAAAAAAGTCTGAGATCAAAAAATGGTCAGCAGTGTTAATGTGGAGAGTTAATGTTTATAACAAGAGCTTGATTAAATTCAAGACTAGGAGCTGATTAGTGGTTAGTGATCAGATGGAGTCAAGATAGTCCAAACTCATGTCACTTTATTTTAAGCTCTTTAATGAGCTAAGAATTCAGGCCACCTCATTTAGTTTCCCCCAGGACAGAAAAATATCTCCTCATCCTCAGAAATTACTTAACTCAGTAAGAGCACTCTCCTGCATATGTCTCTCATTTTTGGCTGTAGGGCAAAATAAGAATATCTAGATTTCCAGGTTAAAATGTGTTGTGAAGCAGACTTTGCCTTGAGGTCAAAGGGTACAAGATGTCTTGTGCAGCGCTGGTGACTATCAGAATCTTTAATTCTGATGAGAAAATAATTGGAGATATCCACAATAGAGACCGAAAGTCAAATTAAACATTTAACTTAGCAATTTTGTCCACAGCTTTCAGACATTGAATGCTGTGAAATAACTATTCTACATTCAAGTTACACTCTGAGAGACTAAAAATCTGATTGAGATAATTCACTCTTGTAGAATAAGTTTGGCAATATTCACAGGGCTAAACAAAAAATAGGAAGAGCATATACCTGGCAGACAGAAAAGAAACTTTAATGAGAAACAAAGAGAACTGCCTATCTAAACTAGAATTTTGAAATAAGTGTACAGGAAGAGTAATACAATGCTCATAAATCTTTCTTAAATGCCACCTATCCTTATTATTTCCAATTTTAATTTAAAGTTCTCTGCGTATGGACAAAACACTTTTCACTGCTTAGTTTTTCTCACTATTGCCTTTAACCAAAGCTCTTGGGGCAGGCTCTTTGACCTCACGAATTTCAAAGTGTATTTTTTAAACAGCTGAACTTGCTCATAGGATAACTGGTTTTCCTATTATTACATTTCCTATGTATTTCTATGATGGGCAATAATATTAAGAAATCATTCTTAACAATATGTGTGAATACAAATAAATTCAGGAAAAAAAAAAGAGAATGTGTGTAGAAAGTATTTGGGAAAAAATGAAAACAAAAGGTGTAAATGGAAACTGGATACCAATTATGATCTTAATCTCTTAATCGGATCTGAAAAACTCTGGGCATATATTAATTTTGACTCATGTTCTGCTGATCTAAAAATATGTGTATTTATAATAGCTTTTTGATAAGGCAGAACTAGCAAGCTTATGAGAAATAAACAAGACTGTCCATGATGTGGAACTTTGGTGCTGCAGTTAATAAGTCTGTTTTCAGAATCAAACCCAACAGAGTGATATTATGTACCTTCTATCACAACATTCAAAATGGCAGTTAGTTAGAAACACAGGGCAATTTTACCTATCATATAAAATTTCTTTTTGTCTTAAGAACCTTAATACATTCTGACAATCTGTCATCAAGCAATCTAGTTTTCAAGATAGCTTTTCTGGCTTAAGCCTTCACAGCAGCTGGAGTCCTACACAGGGAACACCCACTGCCCTGAAATCACTGTTCTTCCCTTTAATGTACTCCACAGGTTACCAGCATGAAAAGCAGTTACGCTTTTTCTCTTTGAGAGAGACTGATTAAACTATTGCATACCCTTTGTACGATGAAAATCCCATTTAAGAAGAACCTGCTCCATCTCTTCTTAATTGTCACTGTGTTCACATTATGGAAATCATTATCAGACAAAAGAAAAAAAAGCATTTACTTATTCTTTATTATGCTTAAAATTAATCTAATTAAGAGCTAACTGAAGGAAATTTCTCATTTAGAAACATACATTTGTTTATTTGTTTCCCATTCTACAGTTCAATAGCCTTGGGTTTCTGCCTTCTGCATAGCTTTTGAACAATGCTGCGCACAGTCTGATGAATTTAACTCTAAATTAAGAGTCCTTAATTTTACTTCCTACATATGAACTAGGAATCAGAATTCTCAGGACAGTTAATTACGTAGTCAAGACAGTAAAGGAAATGTGTTAACATACTCATATCAGTAGATGTATATGTGGAGTCAGCTGGCTGTTTCTCAGTTCAGTAGACCACACAAAGGCAAGAGTCACAAAATAAAAAATTCTAAGGAGATTGGAAGGGACCTCTGGAGATCATTGAGTCCAAATCCCTGCTAGAGCAGTCTCCCTGCAGTAAGTTGCAGAGGAAAGAATCCAGGTGGGTCTTGAATATCTCTGGAGAAGGAGACTCCTCAACAGGGCAGCCTGTTCCAGTGCTTCATCTCTCTGATTTCACTAAAGAAATTCTTCCTTGTGTTAATGTGTTAATGTGGAACTTCCTGTGTTCCAGTTTCTGCCCACTACATTTTGTTCTATTGTTGTTCACCTTTGAAAAGAGTCAGCCCCATGGATTTGACTCCTGACCTTCTTCCACCTCCTTCAGCATCCGTGGGTGCATCCTGATGGGGCCTATGAATTTGTGTGTCAAGTTTGCCTAGATAGTCTCTGACCAGATCTTCCTCTAACAAGGAGAAGTGTTTTTTTCCTCAGACTCTCTCTTACTTCCAGGGTCTGAAATACTCAAGGGTCAGTCTTAGAAGTAAAACCTGGAGCATCATTTCAGATATCTTTTGATGTATGAGTAATCTCCAAGGCCTTATAGATATGGTAATGGACCTGTAAAACAGCTACATTTGTCTGACAGATGGAGATCAAATAGCATCTCCACTGTGCATTGGTACAGTTTTGTGTGTGACACGCTTCATTCACAGAATTACAGAATCACAGAATTGAAGGGTCTGGAAGGGACCTCTAGAGATCATGGAGTCCAGCACCCCTGCCAAAGCAGCTCCCTAGACCAGGTTGCACAGGTAGGCATCCAGGTGGGTCTTGAATGCCTGCAGAGAAGGAGACTCCACAATCTGGGCAGCCTGTGTCCGTGCTCTGACACCCTTACCATAAAGAAGTTATTATACACATTTGTGCAGAACTTCCCATGCCTCAGATTGTTCCCTTGCCATATTGTCACACACTGCTGAAAAGAGTCTGGACTGATCCCTTTGACTTCAGCATCTGAGATTTAAGGACAGTAGAAGTTATAGACAAGTCAATATGTGTATATCTGCATATGTATTCCTTAACTGAGATGCACTCAGACTGAAGCTGAATTCAGTTATTACTTATTCAAGTAATGTTTAAAAACAATAATATTTTTCATAGACTATAAATAATTCAATTATGACTATATGTGCCACATATTTCCCCATTTTAATTATGAATGTCTCATATTATCTCCCCCAGTACATATTTTTTTTCCAATTTTTAATTTAATTTTATTTTTTTAATTCTAGAAACTCGTGTATCTTGGAAAAAAAAAAAAAACAGTTTTACACAGTCTACCACTGATTTTCTCCTTTTTTCTTTTCTAAATTTATTCTAATTTTTATTAAAATTTTCCAGTATGTTGAAGAAACCATGTACATTATTACTACACCTTTACTGACAAACATGCATTTGCATTTGCATTTGCATGATGCACAAAAGAAAAATAATTTTCATCCTTAAAATAACAACTTAAAGGCTCATCATCCTCTGCTTCATTCAGTAGGTTTTTACAGTAAAATAGCTGCGGGTTTTTTGTTTGTGTGATTGCATGTGCCTGTGTGGGGTTATTTTTCCCACTATAAGCTGAAGGAAATTTAATTATATGACTGTTCTTATGGGACAAATCATATTATACCAAGTTACATTTTCAAGGAACACATAAATATGCATAGAATCTTTGTAGCAAATATGTCCTTTCATAAAGAGATTGTCCTGATGCAAATATACCAATGTGAAATCTAGATTTTGAGAACTTTTTTTCTGGATGTATTTCAGGTCTAATTCTGATGTATGAAGTTGGAGAAGTAATCCTTTGGCTTCAAGGATACAAGGGAATAGATGTGATCAGTTCTGAATGAAGTATTTAATGATGAATACTGGCAGAAAGGAGACTGTCAAGAAAAAATAAAAGTGAAGTAATTGATGTTGTTCATTAGAAAATATATTGCTTTTCTGTAATGGAGTGAATAAAGAGAAAAAGAAACTGTGCACTCCTGTAAGGTCTTTTACGTGGTCCTAAAAAAAAATCCCGTTCTCTAAATTAATAAAATAAGGATTTAAAGGTTCAACTGTTCACTGGATGAAGAATTGGCTAGATGGATACATCTGGAGAGTTGTGGTATCTATGTCCAGATGGATATCTGGGACCAGTGGTATCATTTCAGAGGTCCATACTCGGACCAGTACTGTCTGGCATATGTTGGAGCTTTTGGAGAGCGTCCAGAGAAGTCTCTAGGATGATCAGAGGGCACTTCTCCTATGAAGGCAAGTTTTGATAGCTAGGCTTGTTCAGTTTGAAAAAGAGAAGGGAGACCTCACTGTGAGGGGGAATGGTTTTAAACTAAAGGAGAGAAGATTTAGATTAGATGTCAGAGGTAAGTTTTTCGCTGAGAGATGGTGAGGTTCTGGAACAGGCCGCTCAGTGAAGTTGTAGATGCTCCATCTGTAGAGTCATTCAAGGTCAGGTTGTATGGGGCCTGGGCAACCTGATCCAGTGCTTGATCTAGCAGCTGCCAACCCTGTCTGCTGCAGGTAGTTTGGAATTGGATGATCTTTGAGGTCCCTTCCAACCCAAACCATTCTATGATTCTATAATTCTATGATTTTACAATTCTATGATTCTGTGATTCTATGAGTATCGTTATTAACGACATAAACAGTGAAATCATTCTTTATACAATCATTTCTTTGTTGCTTTTTAGTTTGTTTTCAGGAATCAGTCTGGAGACAATGCTGAGCATGCATTAAATACCCAAACATCACTTTAGATCAGTAATTTGATAAATACCTGAAAAAGTCATAGTAGCATGATGAACTATTTGCACTAAGGAAGAATTTTCGTAATATATAATACTTAAAAGAGTTTTAGTCAGTATGGGGGAAAAATTACAAGAAATACACTAAGTACAATACTGTCTGCAGTGTACATGTTATTTACGATCACAACAAGAAATCATGGGGTCATTTACGTTGGGAGGAATATCTTGAGGTGATTTAGCCCAAATCTGTTCTCAAAGAAAGGCTGGCTTCAGCAATGGAACACTCTGTAGCAAGAAATCGGAGTGGAACAAAATCTTGAGTCTAACCTACTATTAATCTATACAAATTTTATGAAAGCTACTACAAATTTTGTAAGTTCAAGTCAGTATACTGAGCTTAATTCAAATTCCTAACCCTAATGAAAACAGTAAACAGTTAAAAATGTTGAATTATTATACTAATTGTCAATAAATTAGTTTAGAGTTATGTTTGACAGCAGGAAATTTAAAGATGTTCATGTGGTTTAACTCAGCAAGCAGCTGAGTTAAGCACCATGCAGCTGTTCACATTCTCCCTCCACATCACAAATGGAAAGAGAATTGGATAATAGGAAAAACTTTTGAAATTATATAAAAAATGTTTTAATAGGACAGAAATAGAAGGAAAAATCATTCTACTAATAATGAGAAAATAATAAGCAAATCAAGTGATGTGCATCACAATTGCTCTCCATCTGCTGACTGATGGCCAGTCAGTTCTTGAGCAGGTGTCAACCTGCCAGCCAGTTCCCTCCAGATTTGTAGCTGAGAATTATGTGATATGGAATGGAATGTCACCTTGGCCAGCTGGGGTCAGTTTTCCTGGTTCTGTACCTTCCCAACTCACTATGCATCCCCAGCTTCTTGCTGCTGAGACAGCATGAAAAGCTGAAAATTCTTTGACTTAGTGTAAGCACTATTGTGCACCAATAAAAAACAGTGTTTTACCAACATTATTTTCACTCTAAATACAAAACAGAGCACTTAACCAGCTACTACGAAGAAAATTAACTATATAACAGTGAAAACAAGGATGGAGTTACAGGAATTAAGTGTTAGTATGTGTAGAACACAGAACAGAAAATGTTGGATTCATCTCACTGTTTCATATTCGTTGTCATTATTTTATGGAAGTTAAGATAAAATATGTGGAACCATGCTTATTTATATTTACCCCTTCTCTTCAGACCTTTCCAACAAAAATCTGCAATTTTCTTTTTTTTTTTTGATAGTTCAAAACTATTTTAGTAATTATCCTTATTTTTTCCTTCCAAGTTCAAACCACAATTAACTTTCAACAACATTTTACTCCACTGCACAGAAACTGATAAAGCAGAGGTTCCTAATCTGGCACCAGAAATATAGTAAGCAATAAATGTACATCGAGAGATTTGTATTTTATATACACTATATGTTTGTATTTATACATGGCTGATTTCAAAGAACTATCATTCAAGTTCACCTTTGGAAATAAGAATATCCTTGAAAACAAGTGTCAAATTCTACTTCCTTGGAAATAAGGAGCTGTGGAAGTTCAGACTGAGATGAATGGGACAATTCATATCTCTTAGAGGCTTTGATCTGTTTTGTTTCTTGCCTCAGGCAGAAGACAGTTCATCAGCTTACAGTGTCCTTAGGTGCTTGAGGTTACATCTCTTAAAACTGTAGAGGATTTAACTAAACTGAAATATTATTATTAATAATAATATTACTATTATTAATAATAATAATATCTAAAAATCGTGGAGAACAAGTATTTAAGCACTGCTGAATTAGGATTCCCATTAGGATAATGGGAAACACACAGTTGTATTTACACCAAAAAATATGGACATCTAAAAGACTTATGCTGACTAATTAATGTGCAGTTCTTCCCTACTCTTCCCTACCCTTTCCCTTTCCAAGACCATAACAAATAAACAAGCTGTACAGAGTAAATATTATTGAAAATTTGAAAATATCAAGTAAAAATCATTTTGCTTTTAAAAGCTTAAGTACAGATACAATCGATCATGTCTGTATCATCAACATAGTATTCTGTGACTTGCTTGAATACAGTGAGTGTGATGCAGAAGCTGTTAGGGATATAGGGGATGTTACGACTTTTACTGAAGGCAAAATCCTAACAATAGGACCAGATCCTGTAGCTACAACTCAAATGTTAACACAGACTCTGTATAAAGTGAAAGTATGTGTATGTTTGTCACTCATCCCTCTCATATATGTAAAAGAGAGAGCTAATCTGTTTGCATGTGTGCTTTCAATAACTCAGAGTACTTGTGCTAACATAAATAAATAAAAAAATAGAAGTCTTTAATAGCCACATACAATTGACCATATGTCTTGAGAGATTAAGTTACTATTCCTATTATAATAATGTTACTGCTAAATACTAGAAAAAATATTTAAATTATATCTCAATGGAATATTTCCAAAGTTAGAGGTAACATGCATGTCATTAGTATTCAGTGGGAGCTGAGTCCCTAACTGTTTTTCATGCTTTTGAAAGTCTCTCTCTCTTTTTTTGTCCCTCCTGGAAGACGTTTACAGCCTGCTCTAAGTCAATCAAAGTCAATTCAAAGTTGCTCATTCGGTCAGAAGTCTTTAGATCTGTCTGAGTTTGTTCCCACTGGTGACACCATGAAAATCTGTTGCCTTCTGTCTTCAGGACAAGTCCCTAAAGTATGTTTTGTCTTACAGTGTTCACCATTTTCTTTGATATATTTATTTTCTACAAAATACTGTTATATGATTTACCAGTAAATAAACAATATTTTTCTGATTAATTCTTTCTTTCACCAGAATTCTAGATGATTTCACTCTATTTCTAATATTTAACTTAGCATTCTGGTAGTTCTTCCTCCAATTCAGTAATTAGAGCATTAAGTGGAAGAAAATACTTTCTGCTACTGAACACCCCTTACAATTTTATGCTTGCTGTACACTCATTGAATATGTTTTTTTAAAAAAATTCTTCTCCTAAATGTGCAATACTATGAAAGTAAGAGTGAGAAAAAAAAAAAGTAAATGTACAATGAATATCCATATTTATTGCTGCGAAGTAATTGATTATTTTCCAAGAAAAAAATGACCCATTTACATTTTAGTCCTGACTGCAAGTTCCTGAAACAACAAGCTCTGTTTAAAATTATTGTAATTCTTGATCATTTCCTCTCCTTAGATTACTGTTCTGTATCAAATTTTTTTATTATCTTATCATTCAGTGAAGAAAATACTCAGTTCCAGATGAATAAAACTGATTTTTTAAATCAGTGGCATGCAATACTTTAAAATTCATAGTAATTGGGCTGAGCAATAGACTGAAATGATACGATACCAAAAAATGTAATTCAGTGATTTGTTTAGAAGGATTATTTTTTAGGTATTGCTTCCATGATAAGGGACAACAGTAACAGCATTTTGTTTCTTTTTACTAGCTCTGTGTTTATTGACCCAAAACATCTTATAAAAGGTACTCTGTCACATCTGAAAATAATATTTATGATAAAATAAAAATACTTTAGCTTTCTTGAAAATTCCCTTTAGGCACTGGAAGGGTTATATAAGGTCTTCCTGAAGCCTTCTTCAGTCTGAACAACTCCAACTCTCTTACCCTGCCTTCATAGAAGAGATGCTCTCACCCACTGAGTGTCTTCATGGCCCTCCTCTCATTCAAGCAAATCCATGTCCTTGCACTGGGGATTCCAGAGCTGAATACAACATTCCCAGGGGATATCACAAGAGTGGAATAGATTGAGATTATCGTTTTCCTCAACTTGCCGGTGTCTCTCTCCAATTTATAGGAGGGAGAAGAGGTTCTTTTTAACATATGTATACCTGATGGAGCGATTAAGGCACAAGGGGTCAAATTTTAGACTGACCAGTTTACTACACATCCTATTGCTTAGGGATACGGAAAAGGGAAGATAACAATAGAAAAGAGATAAGAAATGAAAAGCAAGGAGTCTTTGTAGAAAGCAAGAGAGAGATAGTACCGCTGTAGGCACAGCAAGGTTTGTAGTAGGTCCATTGAACTTGTCTGGTCACCACGCGGTATGTAGAAAGCCAGGAAACTTCATAGAAAGTAGGCCCTGTGGGGATTCTTCCAAAAAGACTTTCCCCTCAGGGAGTTCTCTGTCAAGGGTTTTTCTGGCAGATCTTCTAAGTCCTTAGTTTAGTGAGGGCCTTTTATCTCCCATTTCGCTGTTTGGGTTTTTTTGTTGTTGTTGTTGTTCTTTTCTGTTAGTGTGCCATATCTGTTGTCATGGACAAGCATTATCACCTTTTGCAGTGGTCAGCTCCTTCAAGCAACACTCCTGAAAAAGACTGCTTGTCCCACTTATGCTTATCTTTATAAACAGAGGTACTGCGGCACGGTGAATCGGCTCTAGATAATTTGCAGTTGTCAGTTAGTCTTATCACTGGAAAGATCTCACAAAGCAAGCTTTGAGACAAAAAACAGTTTTGTCTTTCACAGCTGGATCCATTCCTTCGATGCAGTTGGTTTTCACGGCTGCAAGTGCATATTTCTGTTATCAACCAACATCTCCTCTTCTCTGGACTCCTATCAGTCTCACCCCCTAGTCTGTTTGAGATTCCCTGAGCTGAGTGCAGAATCTTGTACTTCACCTTATTAAACTCCAAGAGGTTCACATGGGCCCACCTCTCAAGCTTGTCAAAATCTCTCTGCAGGGCGCCCCTTTCCTGTACTATGTCAGCCATACCACATAGGTTGTTGTGATCCACAACTTGACTGAGGGTGCACACCATCCCACGGTCCATGTCACTGACAAAGATGTTAAATATTGCCAAAGAAGTGTGCAAGTATGCTTATTTCTGTCAATGAGTATAGAAAAGATCCTGTGGGTTTTTTGTTGTTGCTGTTGTATCTCTTCAGAGTATTTTCCTACATGTTATCAATCACTTATAATACAGTTAGAAGGTTTGCAGGGGTCTAAGTGATCCGGTCAGCCTGAACTCTTGTGTTTTATTTGTAAATGCCTCCTAGAACAGATGGGAATTTTCAAATAAGTAATTATTTTACTCTCTTTATTTAAGTAATTATTTATTCTTCCACTTTTACTTTACATTTCTCTTTCTCTCATCAGTCTTTTTTTTTCTTTTTTCTTTTTTCCTTTTTTTTCCCTCTGAGATATTTCTCTACTGGCAAAAATTCTTTTCCTTACCATTTTGAAAGTGGAGGAATTCTTAATCAGTTAGTACTTGTCTATTGAGCCATATGGGTTTCCATATGGCATTTCTTTTGATGACTGTGCCATATTTGATATCTTACCCATGTGCATGTCTGCGTAATCAAGTGTTTTATCTTTAATTTCCTGCACTGATGTGTAGAAGATACCTCTGAGTGCATTAGCACATTTCTCTTTTATCTGTCTATCATTAGCTTGGAGAATAGCATGTTCACACATTCTCAAATTGAGTAGCTAATTGTTCCAAGAGAAGATATGATAATATATAATGTCTTCTGTCACCAGCAGTATGAAAATCTTGTCTTTGTTACTGGACATTTTGTTGCCATAAAGAAGCAGAGTTAAATACGTCTTGAGGAATTTAAAGAGAGAAATTGGATATTAATAGAAGAAAAATAATATAAAATAAAATAAACATAAAAAACAACCTTAAAAAATGAAAACAATAAAAAAAAAGGGAGATTTTTAATTTCTATTATTGTCCACATGATTCAAGAATATCATAGAATGAGAAAAGTACTTGTCTAGAATGTTGTAAGCAGATGGGATTTTATTTTTTTAATTTATTTTTACTTTAAAGAATCATTCCAACTTCTAACAAGGCTTTAATAAATAAATATATCTGAAGATGCAAACCTCAATGTATTTAAGATTAACCAAGATTCATTACATACTTGTATAAGTAGATGCAGTTATGATTTTGTGCCATGGCATTTCTCTATCTATCTAAAGAAATAAGGGAATTCACCACTTTATATAAGGCTAGATGCAATTATGAAATATCAAAAAAATATGCACATGTGCATGGTTTTATGATTGGATGCAGGATCATGTAACGTTTCAACCACAGCTTGTCCTCTTAAATAGTGGATGCTCTTTTCCATAGCTGTCTATTTTTTTTTCTCAGGTATCAGATCATCTCTGACGGGGTATTTTTTCTTTCACAGCTATTAACTTGCACTTCCAGAGAAAGACTCACACTGGCATGTTCTAATGCTTCTGTCAATGGCAGAGTCCCTGGCAATGTTACCCAACTGGTGAGCTTCTCTACCATCTAGCCACACACTGTTGGCCCCATTGTCTCAACAGCAGAGTAAGCAGGTGAGAATGAGTTCATTTTGGTGGCATGAAAATTCTTTTCTCAAAGCTCAAATTTCATTCACTTTCAGAGGTTGAGTAATATGTTGTTCGGCTAGGAGGGAATTCAGTTCAGCTTTGAGAGTGACTTGATGAGCCTGAATGTGGGGTTGTTCAGTTTGGAAACTGAATATTGTAAACTGATAGGCATCTCGCTCAGTTCTGAGAGAGTCTCGCTCAGACTGGAGGGCATCTTGCTTGGACTGGAAGGCATCTTGCTCAAGACCAGAGGGTGCCTTTTTGAGACTGGAAAGCATGTCTCTCATATTGGAGGATGACTGGCTCATACTGAAGGGTGTCTTGCTCAGACTGGAGGGTGTCTTGTTGAGAATGCAGGCTGATGAGTTTGTATTGAAAGGGGTCTCTCTCAGGGTGTCTAAGTGGGATTGGAGGGCATCTCTCTCAGACTGGAAAGTGTCTTGCTCAGTTTGGAGGTAGTCCCATTCAGTCTGGAGGGTGTCTTGCTCAGACTGGAGGGTGTCCAAGACAGGAGAGTATTGAGGTTGGACTGGAGGTTCTGTTTCTCAGACAGAAGACACTCTGGATCTCGAATCTCTCCCTCTCATCTCGAAGACTCGCTTTATTTCAAAGACTTTATGCTTCTCTGGGATAGTATTGAATAATGCTTGATAAGCATAAGCCACTCCCTAAATATTTGGGCCTCCTTAGATCTGTCTGAGCTGTAACACCCCTATCTCAAATATCTGCTTAAGTCCTCAGGATATTGCAGATGTTCAGGAGAAAAGTTCCTTGACACTGGTGATACCCATTTCTCTAAAGTCTTTCCCAAGTCCCTCCAAACTCCCTGCCTGTCAGTATTCTCTGGCTTTGCTGAAGACTTTCTCAAAATAATATAAATACAGATAGTGATGAAGAGTTCATTCAGGGAGGCTGACACCATGATCACTATCAAGTGGGGGTTGGACTCGATGTTCTCTTGAGGTCCCTTCCAACCCCTATGAGTCTATGCTTCAATGATCATTGAATGAGTATTCAAAAAACGCATAAAGGATTCAAAGGAAAAACCAGGAGACTGTTTAAAAATCACAAGTTCTGTAAAATTAACAGCTCCCTCTGGAGTTGCTTCCTCTGGAACTGTATGCCACATTGTATATAAAAATCAGGTAGGGATCACCAACAGAGTTCTTATCATATATACCTATAGCTCCATAGATCAGAATGGCAAACTTAATAAACTCCATAGATAGTACTGGCAAACTCCCAGTAGATTCGGAGAATTAAGAGGGAAAAAACAATGAAATTAATTCCCTTTAAGAGCAGTTTTTGTTTGTTTGTTTGTTTGTTTTTTCCTCTTTACTAAAACAAGCTGTAAGCACGCAAAAAAGTTTACAAATATTCCAGAAAAACTGGCAGTCTGCCTGGAGTTCAAGGCCGTGTTTTCAGTACAGCACCTGCAGTATAGATAAGCTTTTTAGCGAAGTTCTCTGAGAGCAGAGAGAGATTCGCCATAAAAGTACATCTCTACCCAGCCAAGGCAGCTAATTGTCCCATGTTGGTCACCAAAAATGTCAATGGTTTATGGGCTGTTTTGGCCTGGTTCCATGATCGTTGGGGCAGGGGACACAGAACGACCTCCTGGAGAAGGGGAGTGGGGAAAGGGAAAAATGAAAAGGGAGATGGACCTAAAAACTAAACAGAGGCAACAGTCTGAGGAAGACAGATAATTTTAAGATATCGGAATGCAGAATAGCACAATCTAATTGGAATTGAGGCTAATAAATCAAATAAAATGAGCAAGAGAGTGTCCGAGAACCAAAGTCCATACGCTAAATGCTGAAGGAGAGATGACTAGGGAGCACCCACTGCTGGGTCAATCCAAAAGTAAAGAGCCTGTGTCTTGTGACACGCAAATAGTTTTTATCTTTTCCTCTGAGTAGAAAACAGAAAAATGCAAAGCAATGCAAAGTCCTCTGGGGTATATAGTTCTCCTTCTCTTCTCAGACAAGTGTACCTGAAGTTATCAAAGATCCAGGGAACTGGAGTATTAACTCCTTAACTCCCAATGCACTACGTTATATTATGATGTGGAATAACAATAACAAAAATCATAAAACCATGACAATATGGAATAATGAACTGAACATTTGGCTTGATCTATAATGCTTATGTGTTAGCTGTTTAGTGTATTTTTTCATATGGAATAGTTGGCTTACTTTTACAGGGCCTTCAGGCTTATAAATTGCAATTTTGTTTCTGCTATAGGTAAGTTATTATTGCTTTGCTTGCATCTATATTTATTTTCAAGACAAAATAATTGTCTCTGTTGAAAATAAAAAATGAAGCTACTTGGCAATGTAACATTTTTCATAGTTTCCCAATATAGGATGAAATTATCTTTTTAAAAATCTTACTAATTTTGAAAAGGAAACAGAAAAAAAAATCATCATTATCTATATTTCTATGTAAATCTATAGTAATTTGACCACTTACAAGGAAACTGAAAGAATTAAGCATGACTCAGAGACATCGTCTTTCACTTTTTAATTCTGAAATGTGCAAACAATTAGGAGCATATTTTTCTTGGAGTATAGAACATTAGTTTTAAGGGAGATTAGCATCTCAGTTTGATTTTGAGGATAAGAAATATGATCTGCTCATGGTCTAAGCTTGTTTCCAGAGTTTAAATAGAAAAAATGAAACCCACTTCAAGAAACACATCAATATTTTGAAAATAGATTTTAAATAATTGCTTAAAAATTAACCTATTAATAGCTACCACGAAGCAAGGAAGTTGTTATTTTGCAAAAGGGATAAAAACAAAAAGCACACAAAATTATAAAATAAATTTGGAAAGACTTCATTTGGAAATATTTGTAAAACTTCACACACATGAACACTTTGCAAAGCTGACTTTTTCATCCATGAAAATTTTTTTACTGCACATGCGCATGCAGATGAAAGTTTTATTGTATCATCTTCAATTTTGTATGCAGTATATCATTTTACTGCCCCATACTGCACTGATTCACATAGCAATGAGTAATACGTATTTATGATGAGAGAACATTAATAGCCTTCCAAAACTCCCATTCCTGTTTAATATGTAATTAATAAACAGAAGAGATAATATATAACTTATCATTGCCTTCTTGCTTACTTGTTTGATTTCTGTGTTTACAGCAACACACAGAAATGTTTATGTTTTCTCAGTTTTGTAAATGTAACAAATCTGTAAATAAGATATTTTGCAAATATAATATATTTTCACAGATATATATGTATGAAATTTCATCATTTTCTATCATACACAATAGCTTATCAAAATTTAACAGATATAATGTTGCATTAAAAGATATTAATGGTAATGTTAAGAACTGCTACTGTAAAGATTTTTCTACTAAGTAGAAGGAAAAATAAACAAATCTATGTCTGTCTATCTATCTATCTATCTATCTATCTATCTATCTATCTATCTATCTATCTACTATCTATCTATACTGACAGAACTTGAAAGTTTTCTTTAATTTTAGAGTGTTTTGTATTTATCTGATTATAATCTCTGTATCTCCCTCACGAGGAAAGATTGAGATACTTGGGACTGTTGAGGCTGAAGGAGACTGAAGGGGAATGTTACCAATGCATAGAAGTATTTATTGGGCAGAATTCAAGTGGATGAAGTCAGGCTCTTTTCAGCATAGCCCAGTCCCAGGACGAGGGGTTACATCCACAATCTGAAACATAAAAAATTCCATGCAGACATGAGAAAAAACTTCTTCAGTCTGAGGGTGACAGAGCACTGGATCAGACTGCCAGAGAGGTTGTGAAGTCTCCTTCTCTGGAGATATACAAAACCCATCTGGACACTTTCCTGTGCAATTTACTGCAGGAAACCCACTTTAGAAGAGGAGTTGGTTTAGATAATCTCCAGAGGTCTCTTCCAACCTGTACAATTCAGTGATTCTGTAATTCTCTGATAGTATACAGAATTGTACTTTGTGTGCATTGACTTGGGCAATAATTGCCCTATTTTACTTTCACAGAGAATTATTATTTATGGTAACACAAAGACAAGCTCATTGTTCATGACATTGTTTGAAGGACAAGAAAGCATACTGGAGCCCCTTGCATTCTTTTCACACTGCTTCTAATTCTTCATGTAATCACATAACTAAGTAGGCTACTTAATTAACAAAGATCTGAAGTCAGTTTTGTTAAAAGTAAAATCGAACTTGTAGGATATGGAAGTGAGATCAGGTGCAAATACTAAAGATTCCAGTTGAGTATACAGTTTTTTGTTCGCTTGTTTTTTATAGTGATTTCGTTTGCATGTTTGTTTTAGGAGAAGTGGTTGTTGGACAATTGTTTTTTTTTGTGTGTTTTTGGTTATGAGCTTTTTATTTTTTTTTGCTTGTTTGTTGATTTTTTTTACTATTCAAAACTAAATCTGCATATATTTTTGCTATGGGGAAGAAATGAAAATGGAGACAGAGAAGCAAGTGAGAATAAGGCAGAGTGATCCAGAAAGGGAGCAGGTGCCACTGTAAATTTACAACCTTTTATTCAGTTTTTATCTAAAAAGGAACTGTCCTTACTGCGCTGCTTGCAGCCTGAAATGCACTCCATCATTCCACTCTGAAACTCTAATAAGTCCAGATGTGTGATGGCCTTCAGCACTAAATCAGACTGTACTTCTAACATGACCTTCCCCTAGGCATCTCAATAATATCACTAGTTCTGACTTCCTATGCACGGATTAAATCAAGGTACCTTAGACACATTTTCCTTAGCAATTTTGCATATTGTCTAGAATAATGGACATCAAAGATTTTTCGCTTTCTGACTTACCCTTTTCCCAACTTGTATTGTTATAATAATTATATGTTTATTCTTTAGATCTGAAAAGAAAAAGGATTAAAATACAATAGGAGAAAAAAAAAATAGTCCTGTGCATTCTAGGCATGGCAACTGAATAAAAAGCATGCAAACTTCAAAAAAATTCTTTTGTTGCTTTTATAATCTCATTTAAGATGAGGAAAAAAAAAAAAGTCTGATAAAATAGCAATAGCATGCTATTCTTTCCACAAGCTCCTTGATTTGTTATATGTATGTATATGTGAATATAGTTAGTGCTCACAAGAATTAAATTAAAACCAAACTCCAAGGGACTGTGCGTAGAGTTTTTGGTCAGTGTTCCCCTCAAAGGGAAATAATTTTGGCCTACCCACTAAACATTCCCCAAAACTTTCAAAATTGAGGAATGGGTAGAAAACAAAGTTTCTTGAGATTATGATAAATTCTTGACTAGATTACTGTTTTTATCTCCACCAGAGTCAGCAGGAAACATTCCTTCTTATCACTTCAGTTTAAAGCAACATTCTGTCTCAATTTGGTGCTTAATTTACATTAAAATTTTACTCAATAAATGGTGAAAGGAAGGCTTGCTTTCAGGAGCATAGAAATTTCAATAAAATTTCTGTGCTTTTTTTTTTGTTTGTTTGTTTGGTTTTTTCGGTTTAAGGATAGAATTGGTGTTCAGAACAAAAACTCCTCCAAAAGTTTTTTCTTCAAAAACAAGTAGTTGAAGAGATCACTTATGAGTTCAAAGTTCTTCACAGAAGTCAAAATTAAAAATGGATTTTTCATGTCCTAACACATTCTAAGTAATATGTGTTCTAGTCTACTGGGAAAAAGAAAAAAAAAAAAAGAAAGAAAAGAGTCTTTACACTCTGGAGGCTGGAGTCTCAGTCATGAGATAGAAAAGTAAAGACAAAATTATGGCAGCGAATTTACTCTACATTAATACTATGTGGAAATTCTTCTGAAGAACAAACTTAAGCCCATTCTTCCTCTCCTCCTACGCTTTAGAGAACAAGCGCTATCAGAAGGCTGATTGCTTGTTCTTTCTCTTTTTGTCAAAAATAAATAACAAAACAACAACAACAACAACAAATGAAAAACGGCATAGTGCTAGAATTTGGGACAAAAGGCTCAGAAAAAAAGCTTTAGTCAGTTGACTAATGTCTTGTTTCTGGTAAGGCACTTCAAAGGGTTTTTGTTTTACCTGACTGCAGAATTGAAATATTTATAAAACCTTACAGATGTTGTTCTGTAGAAAAAAAATGTTTCTTGCCACACTATTAATTACTGCATGAGGCTCTATAGCCAGCAAGTACAATAACAGTTCCTAGTACCACTCAGTACTGCCGGTCCTGTTTGCTTTTTAATTTGGTGAGGTGAGGGGTTTGGTTGATTGCTTTTGAATTATTATTTTTATTTTAAATCGACTTTATCCAGGTCTCACATCAAAAAGTTTTAGAACTGGTATCTTTGAAATTATAATCAATAATTTTTAGCAGATTTTCAGCCACTTTTCAGCCTCTTGAATCATGTCCTGTAAACACCAATCATGAATTTACAGAATACTAACCACTTCAGAAGTATATGGCTGTACCTAGTCACACACGGAAGTATTAAATAATGTGTAGTGAAGATATAGCATTTTTCATATTTTCATTCAAAGCAAATGCTATGACCAAATACTAAAATATTATTATAGATATGCTTTATGTACATAGCAATATTAAACAGGAAAATTTAGCTGGGTTTTCCCTAGTCTCTAAAATTATTTCTGAAAATGGTGTATTATCAAACAATCACGACTGATCTATTTAAGAAAAGTGATGTATTAAAACACAAAAGATTATTTTTTAACTTAGAAGTAAATTAAAACCATATATTTAATGTGTGCACAGATGAGCCCAGGTTTAGCAAACAGTAGTCACCAGCTGTTTAATTTTCCTGGGCTGGATTGCTTTGTATCTTGACCTGATGAGCCGTTTCAGTTATCTCCCCAACCCCTAAATGCTTGACATTTACTTCATTAGGATTTGCTTTTCTGATTGCCACAATACAAGATAAACTGTTTTATTAAGAGGAAATGATGGTGTTGCCTCTCACTAATTGAATCTGGAAGATATATCTGCTTTCTTTAGAGTGACATATTCAGGATGCCAAATATTGAACCTCAGGGGAACGGTTTTCTGTGCCTGAGAGATTCAGGTTGCAGAAATACTTCATTTTGCAGAAAATGTGAAGCTTTAGTCAAAACAATCCTGCTCACCTGATAAATAATCATGTCATATAGAAATGAATGTTTTTGCTAAAAATGCTTTAAAAATATGGTTTGGAGAACTAATTCAGAGAGAATGGAACAGGAAATGGTCCATTCATCACTATTGTCTTATAAGGGTTACGTTCCAAGGCTATACTTCATGTGTTCTGCTGTTTGGCTTTGTTTTCTTTTCCAAGAGATAAGGACTATAAAAGAAATGATACTTTAAATAAGTGTTGAGAAAAAAAGTCCTTATCTAAAAATGCAATTGGAGATATTTTTTCCTAAGTATAGCTAAAACAAACACTTAACTGTAGCATGCATTCTTTCTGTAGGGAAGAATCAAGGACACCCAGACATTGTTATCTATCTACCTCCTACATTTTCCATCTCTGAAAAAGCATTATGACATTGTCAATGACAGTAGGCAGTAAGAAACATGCAATAGAGTCTTCATAGAATTAGAGAGTAAATTCTCTCTGATTTGCACATGAATACGTCTGCATGCAACAAATCTAGTAGATTTTTTTTCCACAAGGCGTTGAGCAGAACACAAATAATTTTGCTATTCTGTCCTGGATTTCTGTATATTTTGCAGTAAGTTTAAAACTTCGTAAGCCTTAAAAATATTCTATTTTTCATATTTTCTAGAATTTTTTTCCCTAGACAATTTGTCAAGGGCTGCTCCAAAAGTAATGCCTCTTATTTTATTATGCTGACATGTGTCATCGTAGATGGAAGTTGATGAAACAGCAGTTGAGGTTGAATGTTCCTGCCAATATTCCATTACATTTTGTTGTGTACAAGAGATAGCAGCAGAGGGGCAAAATGGTGTCTAACATGAAAGTGTGTATGAAGCAAAGATGTATCACTGAATTATTCTATGAAGAAAAAAATTGTTGGTTCTTTCTTATACAACTTGCTTATACTTTTAGATTGGATATCGGGGAAAGGTTCTTCACCAAAGGGTAATCAGCACCGGAACAGCCTCCAAAAGAATGTGGTCATAGCTCTGAATTTGCCATAGTTCAAGAAATGTAGGGACAACCCTTGCAAACACTTGGTCTTTTTTTTTTTTTTTTTGAGTGATTCTGTGGGGATTCATGAGTCTGACTTGATGATCTTTATGAGTTTCTTCCAACTTGGGATATTGTGTGATTATATCATTCTATGATTCTTTATAACAAGACAATTTTGAAGGAGAAGGCAAGGCTGCTATTTCACAACAGGACAGCCTCTGGCCTTCTTTCACTGAGGACCCACTCTTCAGAACCCCTTCTGCTAGTACCTTGACATGGACATCCAATATACCTGCAAAAAGTACACCTCAATAAAGGCATACATATAAATTAAACTTTGGAATGAAGTCGTAAATCTTTATTTTACAGAAACTCTTCAAATAATGTGGCAAACCATTAGAAGATCAAGTTTTAATGTTGCACATTGCATGTCAAACATTATAAATTTCAGTCAGAATAATGTCTGAAAGCAGCTTCTAATGTAAAGCCTCTTGAAAAATGGGATGATATGTATCTAATGGTGACACAAAAAGAAGGTAAACAGCACTATGTAGACTTCATCTTGCTGAATCGTATGATTCTTTATGTGATAATGACTTTGAAAGGTACAAACCATAAAAAAATATATACCACCTTCACAAATTAAAAACTGTTTGAAAATCAATAACAAAATCCTTGAAATGTTTACGTTATTGAGTTTTATACAGCTTGTAGAGGGGTTTATTAGGACAACACACCTGGTGTAGGGAACCTGCTTTGGCAGGGGGGCTGGACTCGATGATCTCTTGAGGTCCATTCCAACCCCTAAGATTCTATGATTCTATGATGACAAATTTAAAGTATTTACCTATTTGGAATTAAACTACATATATGAAATGCTGAAAAGTTTTTGTTGTTGTTATTTTTTTTATTTTTTATTTTATTTTTTAAGTAGTATCAGTATTCAGCCACTCTGTAAAGAACAGTCTTATTTGTGTTCAGCATACTGCCTAATATATTTAAGTTTCTTAGCCCATCCCTCTTTTCCCAAGTTGAAGTCATATTAGCACATTTTATGACTGTGTTTCATGCATGAGTGTTCTTACTTGGTATGCAGAGTATTAACATCTCCTTGTGACTATTTAGACTTTTGTCAATTTGGGGGATCACTGCACTTGTGATAGTTTCTACTTAGGTAACTTAATTTCCAGACCAGCATTTCATGCTCAGTGCTTCTACTGTCTTCAAGTGATGTCCTCCTGTGTCAAAACAAGCCACTTCCAAATTCTCATTCCATGAAAATATATTTTGATATTCTATCAGATAAACATAAGCAATATTGATGTTTCTATTTTTCCATAGTTTGGACATAGTTTGATGAAAATGTTACTATTGGCAGATATGGGACCTTAGAAAAGAGGAGGTAGTGATTCATGTGAATTTTCATCATTTCTTTCTCTCTTTTTTTTTTTTTTTTTTTAATTTGTTCTGTTTTGTTTTGTTTGGGGTTTGGATTATATTTTATTTGTTAAAATATTTTATTTTTCTCTTCTCTTTCTAGCTGAGAAGAGTGAAAAATTTATATCCACTGAGTCACTGGAATTTATTCTGCCCACTAACACTGTTATTACACAAATAGATTCATACTGGAACCAGACAACCAATTTTTATGTAGTGCTACCACAGTGCAGGCAGAGGTGTTTTTAACTTCTTCCAGGGGAAAATGCAGTGGAAAATGCTTCTAATCTCAAGGTGATTTACAATTGATCCAAAATTTCAAATGCACGTTAACTTTGTGTTACCAGCATCATAATTTATTTTTTTTTTAAAGCTCAGTAACAAGTTGTAACACATTTTGTAGTAAAAGATTATTTATTCCTCACCTTGTCTTTTTTCCTAACTCTATATGAGAAAGGACACTAATAGGGACAAACTCCAGCTCTTAGCAAACTGGGTTTATGATAATTCCTGAGAAGCAGCAGTGGAAAGGGAATGTAGAATCTTTTTTTCATCCACTTAATCATGCTTGGGCTCTACATTCACAGAGTTAAGATTTTGAGAATAAAGTGATGTGGTAGGTTATTTCAGATGTAATAATCTCTCAAAATCTTTTAACTCAGCTCCATCCTTAGCTAAGATGCTCATGAAACAATGATTTTGAATTCAATTTTCTGTTTTCATGTAAACATTTTTGTAGTGTACAGATTATTATAGCTTCATAAAAGTTCACTTGTGTTTTAATAATCTATAAGAGTTCTTGCCATCTGTGAAAAAGAATCATGCTCTGAAATCTTAATTCTCACGTTATTATGAAAAACTGGTTTTGTTAACTTAAAAAATCTCATTAAGTTTCTTTATAAATGCTTTTTGTCTTAATTATTGTAAGATATCCAAGCAGATTACGTCAAATTGCCTTACTTTTCTCACTAATGCAATCAAGGATTAACTAGAATGACACAGTATTTATTTATGCTACTTTATATTCAAAATATTCAGAACTTTTGGAACAATTAGAGAAAAAGAGCAATGGATTGAATCATGTTAGAAACACACAAATTAAATCCACATTGCATAAAGTTAGATAACATGTTTATCACTGGATGCATTTTCAAGCCATAGCTTTCAGCTGAACAAACTTTATTGGATTTGTGTATTGTTCAATGCATCAAATAAGAAATTTAGTTCATAATATACTAAGCAATAGAAAAGCAAAATAAGCGTTCAGGATTCAAAAAATATTCTATAAATAAACTTTCAACATAGGCTGCTCGGAATGTAACGCCTTTTATTTATTTCCGTGGAACTACAACAGATAGAAAAAATAACACTTTTGATAGAGTAAATTCTCAGCTTCAAAATACTATTTCCCAATATAGTCACCACCATTAGCTATGAATTGTCACCATCAATGAACAGAAGCCTGCATGCTACTTTTGTAAAAATCTGTACTAACAGAGGTGACCCACTGTCACTGTCACCTCTGCTGAGTTGCACATCTGTCTCAGTGTGCTCACATCCATTGTTTGGTCTCTATAAACATTCAGCAAGTGTCAGTGGATGCTAAAGGGTGCAATTTTTCCCTTGTAGAAGGGTTCAGTGACACATGTTATCTTCATGTGCACTTCCATGTCAGACACCATTTTTTCAGACTGCCTCTCTGCTGCCATCTGTCTCACTGCAACAAAATTCAGTGGAAAATTGGTGGGAAGGATCGACTTCTAATGACATACCAACATCTCACTTTAAAACCTTGGCCAAAACAATAGAATAGAAACAGAAAACAGAACGGAAAAGAACAGGGCTAACCAAAACTTAACATACTGTTGAGAGCATTATTCCAATCAGCCTCTTGAATGCTGACAGGCATGGAGCATCAACCACCTCTTTAGGAAGCCTGTTCCAGTGTTTGATCACCCTCAGTAAATAATTCTTTCCTTACATCTGATCTGAACCTTTCCTGATGCAACGTTGTGTTGTGCACATGTATTCTACTACTGATTACAAGGGAGAAGAGTTTGTCATGTTCTTCACTTTTCCTCAGGATGTTGTAGAGCAGTGAGGTCACCTCTTAGCCTCCTTGTCCCCTGAGCCTCCCCTTCTCCCCTGAGCCTCCCCTTCTCCAGACTGAAAAGTCTCAGGTACCTCAATCTTTCCTCACAGGAGTGATGGTCATGACTGTGGCCATTTATTGGACTTTCTCTACTATGTTCATGTCTCTCTTGGACTGCTTAGCTCAGAACTGGACATAGCATACCAGTGATCAGAACAGGGGAAAGAACAAGGTCTCTTAACTCACTGGCAATACTTTGTGTAACACAGGCCGAGACACTATTAGATTTTTTTGTTTGTTTTGTTTTGGTTTGGTTTTTGCAGTAAGGTCACACTGCTGGTTCATGTTCACCTTGGTGTCCACACAAAAGCCCAAGATTCTTTTCAGAAATGTTGCTTTCAAAGCTAGGTGGCTCCAGCATATACTGGTGCTAGGTGACTTCAACATTTACCAGTGCCTGATGTTGCTCCTCACCAGGTTCAAGACTTGCCATTTCTACCTGTTGAACATAAGGAGGTTCCTCTCAGACCATTTCTACACCCATCTGAATTGTCTTTGGATGGCGACACAACTCTCCAGCATATCAACTGCTCCTTCCAGTTTCATGTTATCTGCAGACTTTCTGAGGGTACACTCTGCCCTGTCATCCAGATAATTTATGATGATGCCAAACATCATTAGACTCAGTATTCATCCCTGAGGTGCACTGCTAATTTCCAGACTACAATTAGGCTTTGTGCCACTGATCACCACCCACTGGTCCTAGCCATTCAGTCTGCATTCAGTTCATCTAATTGTTTGCTCATCCTGCTTATATTTTATTAGCTTTTTTATGAAGACCTTGTAGAAGAAAGTGATGAAGGCCTTACAGGCTAGGTAGATTTCCTTCCCCTCATCTATCAAGCCAGTCATTTCATCAGTTTGGTTAAACAACTGTTTTTGTGTGTGAATCTATGTTGTTTATAGTCCAGTGGTGCCAGAAACTTGTGACAGACATTGTGAATAACAGAAAAGTCGATGTTGGGAGACATCCCTGGTGGTCATCTGGTCTGATGTCTAGTTCAAAGCCAGATTAGCTTCAACAATATATCGAGAACTGTTTCCTGTTGCCTTCTTGCTAAACTGTGGCTATAAAATAACCAAGCATGGAGTTATTGCAAACCGTCTAAAATATTTTAGTGCGTAGCACTCTCATTGTGAAGAATTTAAATTTTCCTCGTTGCAGCCTGGGACTCTATTCTTGTATTCTCTTCTCTGTACTTCTGTGGTAAAACTTGCCCATACTGAGTGTGGTTGGATGGGAGTTAACTTTCTTCACAACGTATCATGTAGTGCTGTACTTTGCATTCATGGTTTTGACTGTGTTGATAGCATACCAGAGTTTTGGCTATTGTTGAGAAGTATTTCCCCTGCAAAAAAGCTTTCTCCCTTAATAACACCAAAGATCAGGAGACTGTGTGTGGTCTACCGATGGGGAAGTGACCAGGGCAGCTGATCCAAACTGACCAAAGGGATTGTATACAGACTGGAACTAGGTGACCTTTAAGGTCCCATTCCAACCTAAGCCATTCTATGATTCTGTGGTATTATGATGGATCACACTGCATGACAATTAGGAATTAATGCTAAGGAAGGAGTAGGTGGGCATTTGCAGTTAAGGAATTTGTTTTCTAAAGCAACTCCTATGCATATTGACTTGCTGGAATTTTCCTGCTGATAGGAAGTAGGTAATAAATCTCTTAGTTTTCTTCCACATATGCCTTTTACTTTTCTTATTAATTGCCTTTATCTTAACCCATGACCGTGACCATTTTTACTTACTCCCCCTGCCCTATTGAGGAGTGAGAAACAGACACACTAGATAAGGGTCTAGCAGACACCCAAGGGCCACCCACCACAAAAACCTTCTGCATTTTAGTCCTCCAGGTGACTATGACTAGGTCCCTTTTTAGTATTTTTAGATTTAATTAGAACAGAACGGAACGGAACGGAACGGAACGGAACGGAACAGAACAGAACAGAACAGAACAGAACAGAACAGAATAGAATAGAATAGAATAGAATAGAATAGAATAGAATAGAATAGAATAGAATAGAATAGAATAGAATAGAATAGCTTTGGTACCACGGAGAGGAGGTCAGCACTTCCCTCTCCGCTCACCCTCTGTAGGAAGATGTAGACAGCAAAACCATCCAGTTTAGTACCATCAGCATGAACCCGTTTATCTCACAGTTGGACAACTCATCCAGAAGGATGCTGTGAGGGACAGTAATCTAAGCCTGTTATCTCAGCTTCTCCTTATATTATGTGTTACAGCTCCCTAACCATCTTATGAGTTAGGATGTGCACATAGACAGTGTTCTAAGTAAGACATAATAAGTACCAAATAAACAGAAATAAATCCCTTTCCTTGATCTATGACCTCTGCTTTCGGTAATAAATTTAAGTGGTCAGCTTTCATCACCACAAGTATACGCTGCTGACTCATGTCTGACTCATAAACATGTCTTTAGTTGCCAAGACTGATCACAGAGTCAGCCTTCAGTACACATCACTGCATAAAGTTAGACTGTCCAACCTGTAGAACTTAATATTTTCATTTGCTCACAGAAAATACAATGCAATACAATACAGTACAGTACAATGAGAGGGAGAAGGAGAGGGAGAGTATATAGAAATAAATAAATAATAAAGAAATACTATACCAAGGATTACTGCAGGAAAGGAAAAGAGATATTAGATCATATTTTTCAGGAAAGGAAAAAGGAACTGGAAAAAATGAGAGGAAGCACTGTGCTCATAAAAAGAGGTCCTATTTTTATTCCCTTTGAAAGGAAGTGAAGAAGACTGGAGATGTAACATAACACTGAAAAGTCATACAGCAAGGGACAAAACATCAGATGTAAGAACAGACAAATATAGTTAGGAAGGGAAAAAGAAAAAAGGTTGTGGAGAAGTGGATTTGACCTTCAGATTACTGAGTTAAGATGGATTTGAACTTTAAATTAATGAATTTACATTTTCCTTATCTCTGCATTGTTGTACTTAACACTAAGGAAACTTTGCCCTTTAAAACTCTGATCAATCCATCAATTTGAACTGTATATGAATCCAAAGAAAGAATAATAATCCTGTTAAAGATGTATTTTTCTGAATTCTTACTCCCTAACTACTAGCAGAGAGCTAACAGAATGCTGGAGTTAATCACCGATGTTGCTGAGGAAGTACTTTTGAAAGTTCTCAGAACAGCAGTTTAGATTTTTTGGTTAGTATGGTTCTTTGTCTATCAGACTGTAAACATGCTAAATCTTAGCACTGTATTTAATCCTTATGTTATTAACAGCAAGGAGTCAAATTATATTTAGAATTTCTGTGCACTGATGAGATGTGAGGGCTGCTCTGAATGTAGTGACTTCTGTTTTATTATGTTGGACCACAGTGTCAGAGGCGGATGATAGTGGTATAGGAGCAGAGGCTAAACTTTCCTGTTGCATTTTGTTGCCATGTGACAGACAGCAGCAGAAGGGTAGTCTGACAAAATGTTATCCGACATGGAAGGAAGGATGAAGAAAAGGTGTGCCATTAAACTCCTTCATGTGGAAGAAATTGGACCCATTGACATTCGTCGATGTTTGCTGGATGTTTATGGAGACCAAGCAGTGAACATGAGCACAGTGAGGTGGTGTGTGGTGTGTTTCTGCAGTGGCAACTTGACAGTGGGTCACCTCCATTTGTGCAGATTTTTACAAATGTGGAATGCAGGCTCTCATTGGCAACAGCACAGATCTAATAGCGGCATTACTTTGGAAGTCATTTATGTATATGACCTCCTTGTTTGTTTTTGTAAATACAGTCAGGTAAATGTTTATGCTTTTTCTTCTCTGAATTCTTCAAAATAAGTTAGCAGGAAAAAGAAAAAAAATCCAGGAGTGTCTGGAGGAAAATAACTATGTAACAGTGTGTTAAACAGTCTGGCATTTGCAGCAAGCGAGCTAATGAATCTGTTAGCTTTTAAGTTACAGCCCAGCTTGAATTTACCTTGAAACATTTCCCATGCAATATGACACCGGGACTAAACTTTCTTGTTTGTTTGAGTTTTGTGAGGGAGTAGGAGTGGCTATAATAAAGAATATATATCGTATAACATTATACAAACTTCGATTTTCATTCTGTCTGGTAGAGTCTATAAAAGTTACTTATTTGAAAGAACATTGCAACAATATTTAAATAGTAATAAAGTTTCAAAGACTGAACAGTTCTGAAAACTTGTTGGAAAACCAAAGCCTATCCATCAAACCAAGGTTAAACTGAATTAGCTTAGATTCAGTGCCAAAATGGAAACTTTGTAAGTTCACACTGCATATGCATCACCAGGTAATTTCTCTTTTACTTTTATGTAAGCTAGCAATTAACCTAATATAAAAATTATACATTTTAATTTGCTGATCTTGTTTTCTTTAGTTTAGATCTCAAGTCTTTAATTTTCATCTCTCACTCCCCTTCCTCAGCATAACAGAGAGAGATGAAAAAGCTCATAATCTGAGACATGAACAATGGGATAACTCACCAGTTACCATCACAGACAAAACAAACTCAACTTTGGGAAAATTGATTTCATTTATTGCCATAGAATACAGAGAGGTGGAGAGACACAAAGACAAAAGTAAAACAATATTTCTCCCAGTTTGCCTTTTCCCCAGGCTCAACTTCATTCCCAATTTCTCTACATCCTCCTCTCCCCAAGTGATGAAAGGAAATAGTGAATGAGGGCAAAAGGCATAGAAATCCATGAGTCCCCTCTCTACAATTTCCTCCTTCATTCCCTCTGGTATAGCATGGATTGTTTACATCTCATTTCTGTGCCTGGCAAGATCATAGAGCAGACCCTCCTGAAGACCCTACTAAGGCACATGGAAAACAGAGATGAGGTGACTGATGGTAACCAGCATGGTTTCACCAAGGGAAAGTAATGCCTGACAAACATGGTGACCTTTTCTGATGGAGTCAGAGCATCAGTAAATAAAGGAAGAAAAACTGACTTCGTCTACCTGGACTGGTACGAAGTATTTGACACTGTCCTGCATGACATCCTGGTCAACAAATTGAAATAAATAAATAAATAGATAAATAATAAATCTATCTATTAGATAGATTGACCAGGATACTGGGTAAGAAATTGGGTGGATGATTGAACTCAGAGTGTTGCAGTCAATGACTCAATGTCCAAGTGGAGACCAGCGATCAGTGGCATTCCTCAGGGATTGGTATTGGGACCAGTGCTATTTAACATCTTTGTAAGTGACATGAACAGTGAGATGAAGTGCACCCTCAGCAAGTTTGCAGGTGACACTAAGCTGAGAGGTGCAGTTGATGCACTTGCAGAAAGGGACCTGGCGAGGCTTGAGAGGTGGGCCCATGCCAGACTCATGAAGTTCAGCAAGGCCAAGTGCAAGGTCCTGCCTCTTGCTGGTTTCAGACAATTTTAAGCACAGATAAACCTGGGCAGAAAATGGCTTGAGAACAGCCCTGAGAAGGAGGATTTGGTCATGTTGATTGATGAAAGACTCAATATGAGTCAGCAAAATGAATTTGCAGCCTAGAAGGCCAACAGTATCTTAGATTGCATCAAGAAAATTTTGTCAAGCACGTCAAAGGGAGGTGATTCTGCAGCTCCACTCTACTCTTGCTAGACCCCACCCAGAGAACTGTGGCCAGTTCTGGAGCCCCCAACACAACAAGAACATGGTGGTTTTGGAGCAGGTTCAATCTAGGGCCACAAAAATGATCAGCCACCTAGTGCACCTCCTGTACGAGGAAAGCCTAAGAGATCTGGAACTCTTCAGCCTGGAGAAGGCTTCAAGGAGACTTTATATAGCAGCCTTTCAGTACCTGAAGGGGGCCTACAGGAAAGCTGAAGAGCGACTTTTTATAAGGGCAGGTAGTGACAGGATGAGAGGAAATAATTTTCAACTGGAAGAGGGTAGATTTAGACTAGATATTAGGAAGAAATTGTTTACTGTGAGTATGGTGAGACACTGGAACAGGTTGCCCAGTGAGGTTGTGGATGCCCCCTCCCTGGAAGTGTTCAAGGCCAGGCTTGATAGAGTTTTGAGTGCCCTGGTCTAGAGGGGGGTGTCCCTGCCTATATATAGCAGAGGGATTGGAATTGTATGATCTTTGAGGACCCTTCCAACCTGAACCTTTCTATGATTCGGTGATTCATACGTGCTGCCTGATCAGAGAACAAAATCTTTAAGGCATGAAATAAATACTACGCTTTTCCCAAAGCATTAACATATATACTGAACTCAGACAGAAATCAGATAATATTAATGCTCGCCTTTGAACTTGACACATCTTTTAAATGAGTTAGCAATCACATAGAATGTCAAATGCTGCTGAGAGATCCACAAGCAGAAAAATGGATGACTGCCCTCTATGTTCTGACAGCATGAACCATCTATCAATGCTATTTGTATTTTATCTGAATTTAGATTATAATGAGTCCCAATAATCACTTACAGTTGTATAAATATGAGGTTATAAGCTGTTTTTCAACTAAGTGATGCTTAGCTTCTTAAGGTTTTGCACTGATCCCTGAATAATAATAATACTGAAAACAGGAAAAGAAGGAAACTTCTAGTATCCTGAAACAGTGGCACAATTTACATATATGTATACATTTACATATATATACATATAGACTCAGTGAAAATAATACTTATGGGTTTTAAAAGAATCTTCTCATTTATACTTTTAAATTATTACTATGTTATTGTTTGTTTGTTTGTTTGTTTTTTGAAGAAAAACAATTTGTGCTTATTATGATTCTGATGCTATAACCTCTGTGTTTATCATGATGCTGATGTTGCTCATCAGCAGATTCCAATGCTTATTTAGAAGCCCTCTTTAACTCTGTACCCTCTCTTTAAAATGGAGGGTTGTTGTTGAACTGTGAAACCAAACAACTCCGTTTCAATCCTATCAGTGCTGTTCCTGTAGGCTCTCTTCTACTCTTGCCATAATCTCGGAAAGGATAAGAAAGGTGGATAAAGGAGTTGAGAAAAGCAATTACATATGGTTTACTAACAACAGTGGAAGTTTTTGTCCTCCGAATCAAAAGGAGAAAAAAAAAAAAGTGATAATATGCAGCATCCTTCCATTCAGAATGGTTACATGCAAAAAGTTTTAAAGTCTTTTTCTCTTCTTCTTCTTCTTCTTGTTTTTTTTTTCTTGTTTTTTTTTTTTCTTTTTAATTTTTTCCAAATATTTTAATTGGTCAAAGCCCCATCAACCTGAAAATTGCCCTTGACTACTGTTATTTTCTTGGCACGACAGGTGTTCTTGCACAGTGTGCAGTAGAGCAAGAGATGTAATTCCACAGAGGATTTCAAGAGACTAATTCCAAGAGCAAAAGGCAAGATGAGGATTGCATCAAATGAAGTGGTAACAAAATGAAAATTTTATTTGTTGCAAGTTAGAGTGGAAACAGAATGCAGAGCAGTCGGAACTTTGAAGTCCATAAATAAAGAAATATGTTTTAAGCAAATTATTTCTGTTCTCAGGAAGCAGGGATGTTAATTGGTAAGAATTAGTAACAAATTAAGGTAGGTGCAGTGGAAATTGTTTTTATTTCACATACATGCTGTAAACTGCATAGGTTTCTTTTCATGTAACAGTTTGGTCTGTCACAAATGTCCAGGATTTTGCTTTGCAAGTGTATGTCTCATGTCTGTCAAAATGTTTCTGGTTTGTACTTTCCAGAATTAGGTGGCACACACTCAACTAAATCCTTGTTCTACATATTCACATACATTTTAAACTAAGTTTATTTTTCACTGAATATTTGTGCCTAAAATTTTTGGAATGTTTTCTCCTGTGCGTTAAGTGAACTCCACAAGGAGTAGCATTTTCTAATGACAGAATTCCTCATTCATTTCTATCAGTATGACATATGCCTCTCCTTGGCTGCTCATTGCTAACTGCAAACTGCCCTCTCTTTTACCACACCATTTGCTGGTGTTTCATAGTAAACAGGGCTAGAGAAAGGAACTGGATTAAACTAATTATGTAGAAAGGGAGAGTAGCATATGACAGGAGGACACTTTTCAAGCTGGAATGAAAAGTTCTGCAAGAAGCATATCTGGAACTATACCTGCTGAAGCACTGAGTTCTGATACCATGTCTGCTTCCATCAAATTCCTGTGTACTTTAGTGATTTAAAACAGTATAAAATAAACGTGAAACAAACTATATATACATATTAAAAAAAAAAATAAAAGACAGAACTAATACTTTTAAAAGTATTTTCTTAGAGAAAAGTAGATGTTCAAATTGCAAAGGCTCAAGGTCATCTGTAGAAATTTTATCTCTTCACATGTCATTTTGAAGCCTAGTTTCTGGGAAAAGTTCTGCAAGCCATATTGACAAAAACGTGTTTCTGAGTATCCTGGCCAGGGGCTGTTGTCATAAGCATTTCCAAATTACTGTATCTACAAAGCACTGAATTAATTAGGCGTGATATATTTTTGGCATGTGACTGCAGAGAATATAGCATAATGTCATGAAATCTACCAGCCTGAACTGCACTGTTTGCAGAGGTAACAGTCTCTTGGGTATCTTTTCAGCTCTGAATGAATGCAATTTACCTTGAAAGTAAACTGCTAGCTGACTAATGCAACCTCTCTTTTTTCTCCGTCTTTTTCAAGAGTCAGGCTTAATAGGCTGTTTGTTGTTCTTTTTCTTTCTGATCACACTTTACTGCACAACTTAATAAGAAAAAATAAAATAGCGTTCCAACTAAACTCCCAACACCTTTTAAAACTAGAAAAGAATCAGAAATAGCAACAGTGTAATAACCACAAACAGCTGGGAAATTTTATCAGTCAATTTCACTGTATGGTGGTTTTAAATAAGTAAGGAACATATGTAGGCATGTCTGTGTGCAGAGATATATATATACATACATTCTAAAAATAGAATCATTAAATCATATCTACATTTATAGGCATAAGTATACATATGTGCATGTTTATGCTCAGGCAAATGATTTTTTTTTCTTTTTATGGGCATGTTGAGATACCTACTATGTAGAGATTTTTGTAATGAAAAACAAGCATATGAAAGAATGAATCTACTTTGCTCCAGAGCTTAGTTAGTTCTATAGTTTTAACAAGCGCTGTTACAAGATCGTGATCTCAGTGATATCAACACACTAATTTGAGATGTAATTTTGCAACTGATAAGCTATGTCAGTGACTCCACAACCATCATAAAGAATTAATGAGGCTTTTTAATTAAGTGCCAAATTTCACACTGACTGTCTTATAAGCTTTACCTAAAATACATAATTTATGCGGTACATATTAATTTAGATATTCAGCTCAAAAAAAAAAAAAAGAAATTTTCTCTATATTTACTATTTATAGAATTTGATAATCATTCGAGTTGGAAGAGATTTTTAAAGGTCATCTGGTCCAAATCCACTGCAATTAACATCTAGTTTGATGTTAAAATTTATTAAACACTATTTTGTATTTTCTCTTTTCCTGTATCTTTAAAAAACAAACAAACTCACAAAAACTAGGAAGGTACACAATAGTCTACATTTCTAACTAAAAACTTTTCTGAGAAAATGTACTCTACTGGAATATGCTCATTTTGAATACAATTTGGGAAAAAAAAGTAAAAAAGAAAATATTTTTCCACTCATTTTGAAATGGCAAATGTTTCATTTTAAAGAGGTAAAAATGTATTAATTAACTGTATCATTCTATATCACTATAGAGGGTCCAAATACCAATATTTTCTTGAAGAAAATATACTTTGCTTTCTCAGAAACTAAATTGTGTTAGTTTCTTCTTCTAAACTACAGAACACCAGGACATGACGGGTAACAGGGTGAATCATATCTTACTTGATACTTTGAAACCTATGAAAAAATAAAGCTCATAAATTCGCTGTAGGTTTTTACAATTGATGCTGTAACCATTATTATTATGAACAGGAAAGGGAAGCAGCAATAGCACATATTTTTTTCCTGTTCTAAAATACATGGTAATATAATGTCAGTTGCAAGAGAAGAAAATTATGGGTAAATTGATGCAGCAGATCAACATTGGTTCCACAAGTAAACAATCTGATAGTACCGTTTAGCGTGTAATAGTCTACTTTAGGAACAGTTTTATTAGGCTAACTTCTTATCTGTTGCCAAGGCTTGCACATGCTTCTTTTTTCCATGTTATATCTCATAATAAACTATCTTAGCAGATATTTATAGGCATTTCTAAGTCAATAACGAAAAGATGAAAATAAAAAAGATCTTTGAAAACTTAGTGAAGAAAGGCTCGCTTCACTGACCCAGTAAAGGTAAGCATTTAACATCTTGACCCAAGATTTCAATAAGAAATGCATAGCACGCTTCTAGTATATTAGAGAATAGGAAGCCAAAAAAGGGTCTAGGAAGAGTTATATTATCTAAATAGTGTTGTGAAACATATAGGTAGTGTAAGAGATCAAGGACAAAATGAACTGTCTCGTGGTCATGAAATATTTGATGATTTCAACTATATGAAAACAGAAAAATTTATTCTATTGTAGTTAGGAATGTAGACTGTATAAATGCAGATTGAAGAACAAGTTCCATATTTTTCAATGTTTAAAAACACAATGGTAATTATTATCAGTTTCAGTACATACAGCTTAAAAAAATTGTTAAATCCCACTGGAGCACTGGTGTTGCTGGACTTGAAATATTACAGAATCATAATTGTTTGAATTGGAAGGGACATTTAAAGATCATCTAGTCCAAATCCCCTGCAACAAACAGGGACTTCAAGAGAGAGACCATGTTTTTCAGAGCCTGGTCCAGGATGACACTGAATGTCTCAAGGGATAAAGCGTCCACTACCTGTCTGGGTACTACCTCTTCTAGTGCCAGAAAGCCCTTATCACAAAATGAAATTTTTCTTATATCCTAAATAAATTTCCTTTCTTTTAGTCTTTCCTTTCCTGATCACCACAGAACCTGCTGAAGAGCATGTCCCCTTCTTTCTTATAACCCTTTTAGGTACTGAAATGACACAATTAGATGCCTCCAGACCCTTTTCTACTGCATGCTGAACAGATCTAGCTGTCTTAGCCAGCTCTTAACAGGGGAGATGTTTCATCCCTTGGATCATTTTTTGTGGCCCTTCCAACAGATCCTGTCTCTCCCGTACTGAGAACTCCACATCTGGACACAGTACTCCAGGTGAGGTCTCATCTATGCAGAGTATAAGAGCAGGATTCCTTCTCTTGACCTGCTGTATCAAATGACTTATGGAAGTCTAAAGAGATTTCATCAGTGGCTTTTCCTTTCTCCACTGATGCAGTTATACCATAATAGAATGCCACCTATGCCAGCTAGGCAATACTTTATCATGGTGAAATCATGCTGGTTGTTTTGTGTTATCTCCTTCTCTTCCATTTATCTTTGTATAGCTTCCAAAAGGATCTGTTCAATTTGTGGCTGATGGGTCAGTAGTTCCCTGGGTTGCCCTTTCTATCCTTAAAAATGGATGTGAGATTGCCTTTTTCTCCAGTCACTACAGACTTTACTTGACTGCCATGACTTTTCAAATATAATCAAGAGCAGCTCAATGACTATATCAGTCAATTCTTCTCCAGCCCTGGGATTTATCACCTCAGGATCCACAGACCTATGGATGTTCTTTTTCCACAGGTAGCTGTGAATCCGATATTTGCTTTCTGCAGGAGGGACTTTGCTCACCCAATTCCCACCTTCTGATTCATACACTTGAGGTGTGTGTGAAGATCAGTTGCAGTGAAGACTGAGGCAAAAATGTTTATGAGTACCTCTGCCTTGTACCTGTTGTTACCAGACTGCTTGTATTGCTCACTATGGGACATATGTCATTTTGGACTTCCCTTTCCTAGCTGGTGTACTAGGGCCTTCTAAAGCCTGACATTTTTCCAGGGAAAACACACAGAAAATTTAGATTTTTAATAGTTTAAGGAAGTCTCTGTTTTCTTGGTGCCTGTGAGAAAAGAAACTGATATAGAAAGCAGCAGTGAAGCTTCAAAACCATCGATAATCCTCAAAAAAAAAAGAAAAATGAATTATATTTTAGTTGATTATTTGCTTGGAGAGATCTCCTACTGTGGAAATGTTTCTTCTTGCTTGATTACACCTATGTTATGAAAATTCATACTGTAAATTCATTGTAAACAAATAAAATTGTTTTTTCATTTAAAAATACGTCTTAATATTTCTTCATTTCTCCTCATTAAAAAATATACACTGGTGTCAATATTTCACCAAAACATTCAAAATGAAAAGAGACTACATAGAAAAATGACACGAAAAAGAAAAAATAATGAAAAAAAAAGTTTTTCCATCAACCTAGTTAATAAATAATAGCATAAGAGTAGTCATATAGTCAGAAATGACTTCATTTAAAGAATACTACAGTCTTAAGAGACTGAGAATGAATGGATAATACAAGAATATATGCTACTTAAAAATGTGTCTGTCCTTCCTCTTTTAGTCCCAAAAGAGCTAATTTACAGTCTGAACTAATTAATCTAATTTGAAAATTCACAATGGGTTATTAGTGTAACATTGACCTTAATAAAATGCAATATGAAGATTATGAAAGACAAATCAAACTTAAAAAACCTGATACAGCTGAGTGCCAGCGCTTGGTAAACTATCAATCAACATTTTAAGTCTTTTAAAAGACTTTACTGTTACTCCATGAATCCTTCCTTTCCTTTCAATTTACACATTGGTTGTTTCTGATACAGTTAAAAATGAGTGGGTGAACACTAAACTAGACGAAGCAAACATATAAACTACATTGTCATAAAATTCTCAAGATATTGTAAGTATATAAAGATTTGTCTCATTGGAAGTAAAGAACATTAACTTGGTTTTCTCAGTTTTGCAGAACAACTTAGTCAATACTACAATCAAAATGGAACTGAAACACAGGGTAAAAAGTGCTTTCATTATTTAGGATAGTATTTAGGATAGTACTGCTATTATTATTTATGATTACTTATATCAAAATTTGCAGCTTAACAGAAATATTCTACAGGATTTATATGTTAGACAAAAACAGCTTGAAAGCTAACTATTTACAAAAAGTGGCCACAAATTAGCTACAGAGAAAAATTCTTCACTGGAATTATTCACTGAATGATTGTGAATAATGGACAAATTTAGGAAAATCACAATCTGTTCACGGACAATTTATGAGCTGAAGAGAGTTAAAATTCATCAACCAAACTATTTGTTATTCACCAAGCTCTAATGAGAACCCAAAAATATAGGTGCTTACCAAAAATTTATTTAAATTATCCAAAGTGCTTCTGTCTGTATAAGAACTACAGAAATATTCTTTTGTACTTTTTAACATATCCTGAAGTTGTTTTCTTTTTATTTACATCCCAAGATGAAACATGAAGTACAGAGCAATGTAGAACTAAAAGATAATAAAAAGGAGGGAAAGATCAGTATTATTCTCACATCTAAAAAGCATTTTCATGGAGTGTTAGGGTTAGGGTTAGGGTTAGGGTTAGGGTTAGGGTTAGGGTTAGGGTTAGGGTTAGGGTTAGGTTAATCACAGAGTGAAAATGCAAGAGGTAGAAGAATACTACTCTGTAGCTCATTCTTTTAATCTGAAACAATCAAATGTCATCCTTGGAAATTGTGAACCTTCTGCAGTAGTTTACTTTTATGTAATTCAGCGTTGTTTTATTTCCTTTAAATTCAACATTCCAGAAAAAAATGTGCTTCACTCGGTGCTGTCTTAGCCTTTTGTAATTTTGCTTTTATTAAAACTTTTCAATCACTCACTACCAAAATAGTGAGTCATATCAGTCATATCACCCTATATCTAGCAATGA